>CM060100.1:6041624-6394124 GCA_030522485.1 Stenchaetothrips biformis
AATAGCACATGTATGACAGTCATTATGACGTCACTCTGGTTCCTGTCGAAAGCGAGCCGTGACAGGCTTGTCCCTAGTCACAGGGTATAGTCGTGCCATTTACGTAACCAATATCACCTACATCGCCGAGGGACTTGGGGGAAACCGCACCTCTCTTCATAGTCAATTCCCTCCGCAACTCTCTGGCTGGCTGGAGGATAAGAGAAATCCTCGGGAGGTGAGAAGTGACGAAAGAGCGACGGTCACAGCGCCCTCTGGCGTCGTAATCTGTAATCATATGAAGGACTTGATGGGTTTCAGTCGCCCAGCCAGCAACAGAGTGGCTACATTTAAAGCGAAAACAGATTATTATTGTTAAGGGGTCAGATTATATTAATTGAATATTAAATTATTGGTTGCATTTGGTATATTTATTTTTCTCCTCAAAGGAATATGTATGCTAAGAGTTAGCAACTTATTTTTGTGTTGATACTGTGAGGTATTGTAGTATGGGCAAAACACGCGTAACCGCTTTGGTATTGTGAATTGTAACCGATGGCAACCAAGAGTGCTTCTTTCTGTTTCGTATTTGTTGAAAATTCATTGTTTTAGTCGTTTGTGGCGCGCGGGATGTACGTGGTTTTTAAATTAGCTGAATCATGAGCGTTTCATCGCAGTTGAATGTGAAATTACTATCATTATAAATAATTGCGCCTATTTGAAATTAATACTAGGTGAGTGATCCACACTTCATCACGTAGCCTTATAAAAATTGGTCCCATTATGTATATATGTTGCGGTTGTTAAAACCTCTTGTTTATTGAACCAGAGCCCAACCCCCAGGGCCATGTTAATGATCGCACATTGTATGGAACCGTTAGCAGCTGAAAGACAAGAATGAGAGAGAGTGAGTGAAACTGGAGAAGCACTAGATAACTGTGAGAACGTGAGAGCATGTAGTACAATGTCTCTAGTACGAGTTTTTATGAAAAATAAAAAAATCTAAAACCTTCTTCTTTCTTACCAGTGTGTCTTTATGAAAGGATGGATAACATTCACTAACGTGTTTCAATGTTTTGTGTTGGGGTACCAAAAATGTAAAAATAGTCAATGAAATAAAATACGTGTTTTAAAGCTAATTGGTTGGCGGAGTGTCATTACCATCTCCCCATCCACCCCGATTGCACGAGTCCGCATATGCACAGTGGGCCACTGGAGCCATTGGACGGAGGTCTGCCGTCTACTGTAACTGCGTCTCGAGCTTTTGTGCCGCCCAGCGGCCGGGTCGTTCTGTCCCACAGTGCATCCAGGACCACTGAGTCCCACCGTTGTACCTGTTTCACTGGTCGGCCCACGTGACGCGGCGGTTCCTCGGCGGCTGGCGGTCCAGGGGACGGGTTGGTGTAGTGCCTGCTGCATTCCATCTTGATGTGGTATTCTTGATGTGGCGGCGCGCGCCCACGCAGCACACCACCAGGATGACGGCCTGCAGCAGCAGCGCCCCGGCGGCCAGCGCCACGAGCGCGCCGCCGGACATGCACACCGTGTCGTCGGCGCGGCTGGCGGGGTCCGCGGCGTTCACTGCGAGGAGCACTCATTCAAAGTCACCCACACAGTGGGCCAGCATCCCGGCGCAGGCGGCCAAAACACTAAACGCGTTTTGAGCTCCAGAGTCGCTAACCGAACGTGTGACCCCACCAATGGATTCCTCGTTCGGAGAGCAATTCAGTGGTGGGGTCACACGTCCGTTTCGAGCCCCATTTAGCGACTCTGGAGGTCAAAACGCGCCCGGGACCCCACCGGTCTCCAGGCCGACTGCGAGCGCGCGCCAGGAGGCGGACGAGGCCGGGAAGCTCACCGTTGTCCAGCGTAATGATGCCGCTGCCCGCGCTGCCCGCCGACGCGGCCAGCACCCTGGGCGAGTGCACCACGACGGCCACCTGCATGGGGAACTCCACGTCCTCGGGCACGCCCCGCTCCGCGGCGGGCGTCGTGGTGGAGGTGGTGAAGGGCCTCGGCGCCAGGCTGGAGCCCGCCCGGCGCCGACGTCCGCCCGACTGGATGCCGGCGCCGCAGTTGACCGGCGCGCAGCCCCCGCGGCAGAAGTTGACCTTGAGTCCGAAGCGCACCAGCGCTGACGAGGGGAACTTGAAGGCCCTGGAATGAAGGTTGGCGTTGCACAGTGGGCCAGTAGAGGAGGTTGAAATTCTGGACTAGTATTATTGAGCTCCAGAGTCGCTAAATGGGACTCGAACCGAACGTTTGACCCCATCAATGAACAGCTGTCTGTGCGAGGAATCCATTGGTGGGGTCACGCGTTCCATTCGAGTGCCATTTGCGTTGGCGCGGAGCGTGGGTCGGCGTACGACGCACAGGCACCAGTGCGCACCAGTGCGGCCGCAGTCCTACCTGAAGGTCGCCGCCAGGGACCGCGACCCCGGCTGCACGGGCCGCAGCCCCGGGAACGTGTGCGGGTCCGGCGGGCAGCCCCGCGAGTCCAGCAGCAGGTAGGAGTCCTGGCCGTCCGCCGAGCTGGCCACCAAGTGCGTGACGCGCACCCCCCAGGGGCTGGTGTCCGGCGTGACGTCGACGCGGAGCTGCAGCGTGTCGCCCAGCTGCGTCTCGTGCAGCGGCTGCTCGCGCCCGGACTGGTCGGTGATGCGCAGCCGCACCGTCGGCGCCGTCGAGGACACGTTCAGGATGGCGGTGCCGTTGTTCTCCACGCTGCGGCAGTCATGACGCGATAGGAAAACGCGGACCGGAAACGGAAGCACAGTGGCGGCGCGCACTCACTCCGGGCTGGCCACGGCGATGCTGGCGCCCAGCGTCAGGTTCTGCGGCGGGTTGTCCTCGCCGGTCAGGATGCACCCCACGCGCACGGCGCGGTCGCCGCGCGTCTGGATGATGGGGTTCCGCTGCACCACCACCACGGCGGACACCAGCGTCCTGCGGGCGGAACCGGATGTAGAGTGGGGCTGACCGTGTGTTGCGGGCCGGCCCATCCTCCGTCTCGCAGGCGGCAGGCTCACCGGTTGGTCTCCCCGAAGGCCCTGGCGAGGCGCAGACCGCAGCGCTCGTTGACGCCGGGCAGCCCGGGCGGGCGGGGCGGGCCTGAGGGCGGGTCCGGGTCCAGCGGCAGGGTGAGCGACGTGGAGGTGGCGCCGCGGCCCTCGGCGCCGCAGTAGTCCGACCGGCCCATCACGAACAGGCGGCCCTGGAAGGGCGCCGCCGACTGCAGCGTCACCGTCATCACGCGCCGGCTGCACGACACGCGCACTGCGGGCATGAGGACGCACTGCTTCAACAAACTCCGGACGCGCTTTGAGCTCCAGAGTCGCTAAATGGGACCGGAACCGAACGTGTGACCCCACCAATGCATTGCTCTCCGAACGAGGAATCCATTGGTGGGGTCATGTGTCCGTTTCGTGTCCTTACGGTCGATGCAGGCGGCGCGCTCGGCGTACAGCGCCCCCGGCAGCGGGAACAGCGCGCTGGGCCCCACGCTGATGGTGTCGTCGCCGTGCAGGACGCACAGCCACGCCGCGCCGCGCCCCGCCTCGGGCGGCCGCAGCGAGTAGCCCCTGCACCGGAAGTTGGTCTCCGCGTCGCACCGGGCCTGGCACTGTGAGGGAAGGACGTCAGTGGCAGCGGCGCGCCGCGGCGCCGGCGGGGGTCGAACCCGGGCCTGTGGCTCACCTGCTCGCGGTCCAGGCCGGTGATCTGCAGGTCCGCGATGATGAGGGACACGTTGGTGAACTCCTGGTACGCGCACGACGCCGCCGCGGAGACTGGAAACACTAGACTTGCTTTACCCGAACTACGATCGCCAGCGCCAGTTAGACAGGCGCGGCCGCCGCTCTGCTGGCCCACTGTGCTCACCTGGTTCGGCGCACTGGTTCTCCAGGTACTCCACCCCCCAGGACCCGGCGCGGAAGGAGTCGGGCTGCGACCGCCGGTCCTCCGAGCTGAGGTAGCAGGCCCCGGTGCGGGAGTCCCACCGCGCCGACCGGCACTCCCAGCCGTCTGTGCGCAAAGTCACTGGTTCAAATCCTCGGTTCATTTTTTTTTTTTTTTTTTTTTTTTTTTTTTGGCCGACCTTTGGGCTTGAGGCACTCCTGCAGGCACTCGGCGCGGGTGACGGCGCCGGCGATGGTGAGGCGGTCCCAGCCCACCAGCTCGTAGCCCGGCACCCGTTCCACCGCCCAGGCCCGGCCCGCGCACCTATTCGCCGCGCCGCGCACTGCGGATTCACATTCAGATTCACGTGAGCTGCGTTGGTCAACTTGCATAGTACACCTCTCCAATGACTGGACCCTGTCGAAAACTTTCAATCAAAAGGGATGGAAAACCTGGAAAGATTCCGAAAAGGTCCGGAACTTCATCCAAAAATTTCCATCCCCAAGATTTGTCTCCAGTTTTTTTTTTGACAGGTGATTTACGAGACTGACTGTCGAGGCAGGCGCGCTCGAAGTAGGTGGAGGCGGGCGCCGCGGTGACGGGCGTGTCGCCGGGCTGGTCCCAGGAGTTGGGCGACAGCCTGCTCACGCGGAAGCACGCCGACCGCGCGTGGGTCCACCAGGAAGGCCCGGCAGTCCGCCGACTCGCGGCACCTGGAAAGTAAACACTGTAAGCACAACGCAGTGAAGACCGGCGGAGGCGCGGTCCAAATCTCGGACGCGTTTTGAGCTCCAGAGTCGCTAAACGGGACTCGAATCAAACGTGTGACCCCACCAATGGATTCCTCGTTCGGAGAGCAATCCATTGGTGGGGTCACACGTTCCATTTGAGTCCCGTTTTAGAGTTTTGGCCGGGCGGGCCATGGTGCTCGCTACTCACCTGTTGTAGCACTCGGCGGTGACGGCGTTGCCGGGGCTGGCGTACATGAAGACGCGGTAGTGCGGCGCCAGGGTGACGGGGACCAAGGCCGTCATCTTGATCCAACGTGTCGTGCTCCGGGGGGCAGGGCAGCGGGCCTGCGGACGCACGTCATTACAGTCGGCTTCCGCACAGTGTTCCAGAAGATCGGCGCAGGCGGCCGGCGGAACTCTAGACGATCGCTTCGGGTTTCATTTAGCGACTCTGGAGCCAAAAACGCTTCTAGAGTTGTGGCCGCCTGTGGCCCACTGTGGACCGCCTGCCGGAGTCGTTACCTGCGCCGAGGGCCGCCAGGGGCGCTGCCACGGCGAGCAGGGCGAGGAGGGGGCGGTGCAGCAAGGCCAGGGCGTCGCGTCCCCCGGCCGGCCGCCCCGCGCGCCGCGTCGTCATCGCGGTCCTGGCGCAGCGGAGGGAAGTCCTCTAGGAGCGCCGCCGCGGCGCGGCCGTGGACATGGCAGCCTGCGCAGAACGGGCCGCATGAATGCCTCCGCAGGACGCACAGTGGAGACCGGTGGAGGCGGTCAAAGTACCGGACGTGTTTTCAGCTCGTTGAATGGGACTCGAACCGAACGTGTGACCCTACCAATGGATTCCTCGTTCGGCGAGCAATCCATTGGTGGGGTCACACGTTCGGTTCGAGTCCCATTCAGCGACTCTGGAGCTCAAAACACGGCCAGAGGTCGGGTCCACTGTGGGACGCTAGAGGACGCCAGGCCAGTGGCGAACCCGAAAACCAAATCCGGCAAGCTGGCCACGAGAAGGCATTTCCGGCGACGACCTTGAAACGACCCCGGTCGTCATTGTGGCGGGAAAATAGGCTGCTTGCGCAATGCCGCAAATGCACCGCCGCTGACTGCTGCATTCTCATCCGGCGATCGTAACCCGAGCGACTTGTCTCGCCGACTCGCTGACGGACTGCATTGTCTCCGAGGAAATATGCAGTCGTGTGCCGCCGAATGGCCGGATTAAGGCACAAAGCTCCAACCAGCCGCGAAATAGCAGTGCCTGATAAATTTCTCATCCCGTGAGTGCACGCACGCGCCGCTCCATCGTTCCCATGCAGTGGGTCAGTCAGTTCCCACCGCCAGGGTTCAGCTTCTGCATGTATCGGCCGCAACGGACAGGCACCGACGGACGAACAGACAGACAGACAGACTGACAGACAGACAGACGGACGGAGAGACAGCCGGAGGAGTGTTAACACAGCCAGGGGCACTTATCGTCTCATCCGGTGTACTGCTCCCGCGCAAGGCCAAGGTCGAGAGCTCTGCCGAGAATTAGTGGGGCAGTATCCGAAGGTACCCGAAGGTAGCCGAAGGTACCCGAAGGTAGCCGAAGGTACCCGAAGCACCCGGAGCGTGGCCGAAGTGCACGGCTGCGGCCCCGCCAGTGAATCGGCTGTGACGTCACGCATCCGCTGTCGTGGGGCAGGGCGGGGCGCACTATCAGCTGGCTCTTGTTGTTGTTGTTGTTGTTGTTGTTGATGTTTTTGTTGTGTTGCGCGTCGCTGTGCGGTGTATGCGTGTGTGCTTTCACTTTTTGCGTGCCCTTCGACTCCACTGATGTCCTCACGCGACTAATGAGCTATTCTCCGTTCTGCTCGGGAAAAAAAAGGTCATACGGGAAAGCTGCGTGGCGCCATCCTTTAGTTTGGTGGTGTTCGTGGTCGTGAGACGACAACCAAAAGAGAGAGAGAGAGAGAGAGAGAGAGAGAGAGAGAGAGAGAGAGAGAGAGAGAGAGAGAGAGAGAGAGAGAGAGAGAGAGAGAGAGAGAGAGAGAGAGAGAGAGAGAGAGAGAGAGAGAGAGAGAGAGAGACAGAGAGAGAGAGAGAGAGAGAGACAGAGAGACAGAGAGACAGAGAGAGATTATGTCGCGGGAATCAATTTGTCGGGAACCCTTCCGCTGTTTTCCAATTTAGAGACCCACGTGTCGCGAGGCGCTGACAGACGGGCAGACGGACGGACGGACAGACAGAAGGACAGGCGGACAGACCTTGACTGCGTCGGCGCGGCGCATCGTGCCGCATCGCACAGTGCAGCGGCGGCGCACCGACCCGACGCAGATCAGTTGGACTTCCCTCTTTTGCAGACCAGGAGTGTGGCGTTTACAGAAGTATGCCCTGCTCCCCCCATCTCCACTACTTGCCACAGAAAATTAGTCGATGCGAAAAATTCCATTTTTAGCGAGACTTTGCGGCGAACTGCACTTGCACGCCGCGACGGTCACGGGGCAAGGTGCGTTAAGTGTCGCCTGGCGCGGCGTGGCGTGGCACGGCGCGGCACGCACGGGAAAACACGTCAAGGCAAAGCAGGACAGGTGCAACAAACTGCAGCGAAGGGCCGTTATCACCACGTCTGGCTATTCAGTCAAGGCATTTTTTTTTTTTCGAACGAGCAAGACTGATGTAGTGGGCACAGCTCCAACTTTCGTTATTGCCCCCTGCAGGGCTGACTACTGAGGTCCGAAGGATTCAGTGTCCACGCCCCTGCCTCCCCCTCGAGCCTGCTGCTTCCCCGTCGCTGCGAGAGAGAGAGAGAGAGAGAGAGAGAGAGAGAGAGAGAGAGAGAGAGAGAGAGAGAGAGAGAGAGAGAGAGAGAGAGAGAGAGAGAGAGAGAGAGAGAGAGAGAGAGAGAGAGAGAGAGAGAGAGAGAGAGAGAGAGAGAGAGAGGGTAGCATGGCTCGGCATGAGCTCGATAAACCCCGGAAACGGCGGAAAGAATGTAGTGGGCTCCGTCCCTTCCGATGGGAAGGGCTGCGGGGGCCTGCACTGCCAAAGGGCGGGGCTGAGGGGCCCCACGCTGGCGGGGGCGGGGGAGTCGCTGACCCATATTCGCCCTGCCACTGTGTGCGTCGCCGCTGTGATAGCCGCAGAAGGTCAGGACCGCGCCGACACTGTACACTGCACTGCGTGCGGGAGCCGACACCCCTGCCCCTGCCCCGCAGCGGACAAAGGAACTACAGGCTGGGAGTTCCGAACAGCGCGCTCTCCTGTACGGCGCGAGAGAGACAGAGCACTGTGAGCAAATGGCTGTGGAGGCGCAGGCACCGCACCACAGTGGGCCAGGCCGGCGCAGGCGGCCCAAACTCCAGGCGCGTTGTGAGCTCCAGAGTCGCTAAATGGGACTAGAATCGAACGTGTGACCCCACCAATGGATTGCTCTTCGAACGACGAATCCATCGGTGGGGTCACACGTTCGGCTCGAGTCCCATTTAGCGACTCTGGAGCTCTAAGCCTGTCCGGGATTGCCCACAGTGCACCGAAAACGCTCTGAGCGCAGCCATTGCCGTCGGGCAGGCAGACCTTGTTCCGCGTCCGCGTCTCTGAGTCACCACTCCGGTCGTCTCGTTGCCCGAAAAGCAGAGCATCGCCCTCAGCCTCGTTTGTACGCAAACGGCGCCTCGTCGTTTGGAGGACAAGAAGGACCCAAGGACGGCCGGGGACGTGGCCGGGGCGCCCGCTTGTCTGCCGCACAGTGGGCCGGTGCGGGACGCTCGGTGCGCGAGGCATGAGCGTTGCCGAGCAAAAGAAGTCGTCCAGCGGCCCCTTTGAGGCCTGTCAGCGCAGCACTTCAAGCGCTTCTCCGCATGGCCGAGCGCACTCGCGCGCCGGTACTTAGGGTTATCTTTCGCTGAGCGCTCAGGTTCGAATACCCGACCGGTCAAATACTTTATTTTTCGCTCTACTACGTAAGAGGCCGATGTCGCACAAAGGCGCGGGGACGATAACTCGAGTCAATGGCAAACAAAGGGCCAAGCCCTCCGCCCTGCTGAGTTTTTGGCATGAATCGCCGATGAGATGGCATTGTTCTGTTGGGGAAACCTGGAGCTCGTGTACGTGTGTGTGTTTCTGAGTAAGTCTGTGTGTGCGTGAGTGTGACATGACGTGACACGTCGGGAGGCCAGTGTATGGGCGCGTACTGCACCACACCCCCATACTGCGAGTCAGCTTCATTCGAAATTCTACGTGAGAAATTTTCGGTGCTCGTCAATTTTATTTTTTTTTCGCAGAGTCCCCCGGACGTCCCGCCAAAGTTTGTGAAAACACGCCTGATTGAAAAAGCGTGTTCTAGAAAATAATTGAGTTTGATGTTTAAATGTATTTTTGTTGGCAGTGCCGCGCGGCTGGTCCACGGGAGTCGCGGGCGTGGTCCTCGCGTGTGCATTTGCATGTGGGGCCCTGCCTCGCGCCACGCATCGGGGCATGCTGATGAATATTGGGACCAGCGGCACAACAAGTAGTATACGTAGCAGAGCTGTCGTTCGGCCAGCGGACGGCACCGGAACTGCAACAACTTTGGTTTTGCTTGCATCATTTAAGGGAAACTTTCTTTTTAGACAAAATGAAATCCAGTGTGTTCTCGCTTCCGATTAGCCAATTGTCTCGCTCTCCGTTCGAGCATACTTTAAGGAGGGAGGGGGAATGCTTTGCGCGGAGACTGTGGCGTCTCCATCAACAGCCGGCGGTAGTTGTCAGCTTCCAAGTTCCGCCCGCGGGCGCACTGTGCTCGCCGCCGACCCTGGTCCCGGCCGGTCTGGTCGCTAACAGGCGCCACATCTCACGTGTCATGGCTGAGGCGTTTCGCGCGCCGCTGCGAAGGTTCGGACGAGCGCCAGACACGCCACACCGCCTTCCAATTCCCGATTTTCTCAAAACGAAAACAACAAAACAAAAATTAAAAAAAAAAAAAAAAACAATTCAAAAATTATTCCTATTTCTGATTTTTTTTTAACTTTTTTCTTTTTTACGTTTAGTGGTGGCTGTCGTAAAATTTGTTCCTCGGCAGTTTCTGCACCGAGGTGCGCCGTCCTGCCCGAGGGAGAGAGAGAGAGAGAAGGGGGAAGGGAGGGTCTGCGGGGAAGACCAGTTGGCAAGACCGGCAATCATAAGAGCAAATTTTTCCGCAACGTCTCAACCCTTTTTTCCCCCCTCATTCTCACTGCGGAACTAATCGAAATCCCTGGCGAAAAATCTTCGAGGCGTTATATTTTATTTTCTTCGTCCGCTCTTGACCACACACACACACACACACGCCGCTTTCCTTTCGCTTTTAGAACGACCACAAGGCACACACCCAGCGCTCGCACTCGCACTTGCGCTCCGAATTCTGCGCCGGGCCGTCGAGCGGCAAACCGGGGGGCACACCCACACTCACTTCCCTTCCCAGTGCAACGGCCCCGTTTCCTCGCAGTCACTCCGCACACTTGTGGAAACACGCGGCTAATCGTGTGACGGCCCCGGCCACACGGATCGCCCACTGCGACCCCACACAGTGGGCCAAAAGACCGGCGCAGTCGGTCAAAATTCTAGACGCGTTTTGAGCTCCGCAGTCGTAAAATCGGACTCGAATAATTGAACGTGTAACCCCACCGATGGATTCCTTGTTCGTAGAGAAATCCATTGGTAGTCACACGCTCGGTTCAAGTCGTGTCTTCTGACCCACTGCGCCCCATAGAGCGACCGACAAAAAATTCGGACCAGCTCTTTTTATTTTTCCTGGAAAAGTGTGAGGTATTTCCCGGCGGCGATGATGATGGTGCGAGCGTCTCTCTCGGACGGCGACATTGCTACTCGTGTATCGCGCGCATCGAATCGTGTGCATCTCCACGGAATCTGATTGCCGGGCGCGCAGCAGACGACACTTAGCAGACGACGCGCGGAGCAAACGACACGTAGCAGACGACAAATAGCGCGTTTGTCTCGCACGCCGCGTGATCGCCTCGATATGTCAGCTCCGCGACCAAGGCCCCTGTCTCTCTCGCACTCACGGGGCGTCCCGTTGGGTTGCGAGAGAGACAGAGCGACGAAGGACAGGGTCGCGGGGGCTTCCATGGACTTGCCCGCTGCTGCCATCGACGGCTGCCAAACCGAAAACAATGTCGCCGCTTGTCTTATTTATGCATATCCTTCACCGCTGAGACGACCTGTCATCCCGGCGGGCGTGTGTGTGTGTGTGTGTGTGCGTGCTTGTGTGTATGCGTTTGTGTGTCATAGCTCCTAGACGAATGGGAAAAGAGACCTCCAAGGATGCAAAACGCAAAGCCGAATAAAAACGTTGGCGGTACTGTGCTGAGAGTGGCGCTCCGTCCGCCCGTCTGTCTGTCTGTCTGCGACTGCCTGTCGTTCAGGTCCACCTTTTAGTCAACGTACATCAACAGTAACTTGGTGTAAGACGTCTTTTGATGCGAGCGCTTACCTTTTCCACACCAGCCTGCTTGCTCGGGGAATTCCCTTTCGGTCCCACTCGGCAGTCGTTTTCGTGAATGCACTCGTTTTCAGTTCGTTCCCGCCCGCCGTCCACACTTATGCATCACTTTTCACGTGTCATTTTCGATAATTCCGGTGTAAACTTGGTTCCACTTTTCCTTTTGCCCGCGCGAGCCGCAACAAAAATTAATGAAGCGTGGCGCGTGCGGCCTTAAACGTGGTCACTCCGGGTCACACGCACACACACACACACACACACACACATACATACATACACACACATGCGCGCGCGTCGGCCGCACACGTGGTCTCGCGGGTGGCGCTGTCGGCAGCGAGAGTGAACGGCGGGGGCGTCGGTAAGGACTGGGGCAGGTAGAGGCGAGCGTCGTGGTTAAAGCGACGCCGGGTGCCTCCCCGCCCCGCCCCGCCCCGCCCCGCCCCGCCCCGCGGGTACTACTCGCGGTCCCCCTACCACCGCCGCCTCCTGCACCGCGTCCACCAGCGCATCGTGTTGCGTCCCGTGATGTCACCTGCTGCTCAAGCTGCCGGCTGGGCCGAGCCGAGCCGAGCCGAGCCGAGCGCAGCCGAACCACAGTGGGCAGAAGACCGGCGCGGGCGGCCAAAACTCTAGACGCGTTGTGAGCTCCAGAGTCGCTCAATGGAACTCGAACCGCACGGCGTGTGACCCCACCAATGGATATCTCGTTCGGAGAGCAATCCATTGGTGGGGTCACACGTTCGATTCCAGTCCCATTTAGCGACTCTGGAGCTCAAAACACGTCCGGGATTCGGACCGCCTCCAGCGGTCTTCTGGCCCACTGTGCCGAGCCGATGAGCCCAGGCCCAGGTCGCCCACGCGATGCAAAATTGAGATAAGGGTGTCGGCGATGGAGTCCTCTCGGGCGGGCCGCGGGGCGGGGCGACACGTTGTTATTTGATATTTTGCACCCCCCCCCCCCAGGTGCGCGCTGATAGAGTCATTACGGTGGTGCGGACAGATGAGGCGAGCCGCAGAGACACCAGCGCGCGGGTAAAGCCGGCAGCGAGAACAAAACAAAACAAAACAAAACAACAACAATAGCAACAACAACTGCTTTACGCGTTTTGAAAAGCTTTAACAGCGTTTTCTTCTCGGCGAGTTTAATGAGTCTTGTCGGCGACTTCCTCCGGTGGCTGCGGTGGCTGCAGTGCTGCGGTGCTGCAGGGCCTGCATTCCAAATCAGCGCCGCCCTTGCACTGCGTGCAGTGCAGCTGCGGGTGTCAAGGACGCCGCACGGACGCCACGCACCAACGCAGCTAGCGCTGCAAGCGCAGCTGGGCTACCTCGCTCTTCTTCCTACTCCTGCTTCGCGCGCGCGCGCGCGCAATTTCAAATTTCAATTATTTCACCCGTGCCAATCAGTTTTCTCTTCGGCGCGGTCGCCTGCAGTGTCGTTTCCACGCGCGCAGGGGGCCGCTTCAGGTTCACACGCCGCGTCGAGCGCTCTGTGATGAGTCAAGGCGCGGGGGAGGGGAGGGGGGGAGCCCTAGGCGGTGTATCGGTGGCAACAGTCGAGCCAAGCCTTGCCAAGCCATGCGCAAATAATGAGTAGCTGGTCCCTTCTGCTTGCAAATCGCCTCCCCCCTTCCCCCGAGCTACTTCCCGCCCCGCTGTCCCGCCCTCGCTGGACTTTGCGAAAATGATGGCGGCCTTGGTGATATCCACAGATCTGTTTGGGTGGAGCGCGCGCCACTTTGTGTCGTCCTCCACTCCACTGCGCGGAGCGGCGGAACGTCGTCGCTCTGTCTCTCTCGCACTCGCGGAGCGGATGCACCACCCGCAGAACACCGCTGAGGCGGACAAAATTCTAGACGCGTTTTGAGCTCCAGAGTCGCTAAATGGGACTTGAATCGAACGTGTGACCCCGCCAATGGATTACTCTCCAAACAAGGAATCTATTGGTGGGGTCACACGTTCGATTCGAGTCCCATTAGCGACTCTGAAGCTAAAAACGCGTCTAGGGTTTTGGCCGCCTCAACGGTTAGGTTACCCACTGCGCGCTTGCCGCCTCGTCTATTCGGGCTGGACCTGGGAACGTCTGGGTTCGGGACGGCGGCGCGGCGGCATTCCGGTGGTTTTCCCTCCAGACGAATTATTGACAGGTCGCGTGCCCCCGTGCCCCTGCGGGGGCGTGGCGGAGTGCTTTATGCAACTCTACGCGCGGTGCAGCATTTCATTACCGCTGTGTTTTCGAGCACGAACAGGGCGGGCAGGGCCTCCGAGACCCTGAGCAGGACACACACTCACCCAAACACACCATATCTCTCTCTCTCTCTCTCTCTCTCTCTCTCTCTCTCTCTATCCTCTCTCTCTCTCTCTCTCTCTCTCTCTCTCTCTCTCTCTCTCACTCCTCCTTTTTGTTTCTTTTTCCCGGCGCGTTGCGCGTCCGTGTCGCTTCCCGCCCTTGGCTGCGTCTTTGCTGCGCCTTCTTGGCCTCGGCTGCGTTCCGATGCGCCCTTCGCCTGAAAAAGGGGCGCATGCATCCGACGGGCCGGACGGCCGGGACAAGGAGAGGAACGAGGAACAAGCGAACGGACTCATGAAAAAACATGGGGATGCGGCCGCGACGGCCGCGACGCGGGCAGGGCAGTCACCTTGCTGTTGTTCGTGCGACATTGTGTCATGTCGCGTTATGTCACGTTGCGGGAATTTTTTGACAGCAACCCGGCTCACTGTGGGCCAGAAGACCGGCGCAGGCGGCCAAAACTCAAGACGCGTTATGAGCTCCAGAGTCGCTAAACAGGAAGCCTGGAAGCAAACCTGCGACCCCACCAATGGATTCCTCGTTCGGAGAGCAATCCATTTAGGACCGCCTCCACTGGTCCTCTGGCCCACCCACTGTACGGCTACGGCTTGGAACTCGGCTTGGACTTCACGCACCGCAGCTCAATGTGTTGGATGTAAAAGGTAACACATTGGGTGAAGTTTCTTTTTTATATAATTCGACAGAATCATGCCAAATCCGTTATTTTCCAGGTACAGTGATTAAAAAAACACTAGAAAAGACTATGGGTACAGTAGGTTTCCATCACACCACAATAAAACACAGTAAAATAAGCCTACCGGGGAATAGAGACGTAAAAACCACAACCGTGCCCTAGGTACTGGAGTAGACTAGTAAAGCATGCCTAAAGGTAGGACTTAATGTAAACGTTGAGGTACACCGTCAGCAGATATGCTCTTGACTAGGAAAAACGCGGTACTAGATAATGACTTTAAAGCAAGTTGCAGAATTCCAGAGAAAGACACGAGAAGAATATCCATAAAACGTGAAAGTCGACACCATAAAAAGTGCTGGATACAAACTTGAATCCACAAAACGGGCTCATACCTTCTACCCTCAGCTCAATCAATCACAGTATCATCACTCCAAAACATTCAATGTTTTCTAGAATACTGAATCATAGCACCACTCCTTCATCATTTGCTAAAAAACAAACAAACTAAAGCAAACATAAAAGTAATATAAACATAATATGCCTAAATTGAAGCAAAATAATATTTGTACTAACGTTGGTAACTAAAATAATCACAACTAATAAGCAAGACAAAACAAACAAGTAAGAAACAGGAAAAAAAAACAAGAATATAATATCTTTTATCCCAGCACCCATACGACATGGTAAAACGTCGGCCTTAAAAATACGAGACGAATTTCTAAACACGACGATAACAGAGAACGATAAAAAGAACATGTGTGTAGTACAGTCTGAAAAGTCACGAAAACTCTATTCTATCCCTAACGGATTTGTACGTGATTAGGGAGGAACTGTCTTTTTCCATTATCCAAAAATCCACTAATTTGTAATTCTCTTTTTTCAAAACACCTTGCTACATACTTATTGGCACCAGCTGCACATCAAATGCGAACTACACGATTTTTTTTTGAACCACCTTCAGTGAAATACTTTCTTTTTTTTTTTCAACCGTTTAAGGGAAAGTGACCCAGACGCTGACCGCGTGGAGCGCGCTGCGCGGGGCGGTACCGAATGTCATCGGCGTTGCGGCTTATCGCCCGCCTTACGGGCAACTTCATTTTTCCAAGGCGCTGAGTAGGCAAGCCGCAACGCTGCCGTGCCGCCTGAAGCAAACGGTTACAAAAATAAATGGCGTTTGGGGTTCAAGACCGCGAAGGGGAAACGAAAAATACGCGTCGGTGAGTAGAGGCTATCACTCTTTCTGTCGCGTGGTGACAGGTTAGCATCTGAGGTGCAACGAAATTCAGGTACAAATTGTTGTCAACAGGTTTAAAAATATCATTTGGGTTTTTGTACGGTTTTGCTAAAGGAAACCATACAACTAATGCAAAAGACTCCTACAGCAACGCTTGACTTTCATATGGAAAATAAGATAAATACACGTTATCTTCTTTTGGGATACAGTGCAAAATAAAAATAATTTGCATTTTTAACATTCACATTCAGCCGTTCCGCTAGCAGGCCTGTGTTGGTGTACATTAAACGAGGACTAGAGGTACAGTATTTTGACATTTCAAACAAAGTCATGAAACACCACACGAGTTAAACGAGGACTCCAAGCTGAAATAGGCAAGCATAGATCATTTCCCAAGCAGGTAGTGTAGCAGGTACGAAGTGCATCAGCATGGGTGATTAACAGAACTATTCATGTGACTTGAACTCCCGTGGCCCAAGCAACTTTTGTTTTTGTTTTTTTGCAGCGTGACCTTAGTAACTCCACCGCCTGGAAGGCGCCTTTTGTCTGCGTGCGCGTGGCGGCGGGGCCTCGCAGCCTCGCTCCAGTCAAAACGTTCTCGCGCGTTTTCGGGTAAAAGTTAAAGTGGACTCGCCGCCAGCTAGAACACGATGTGCGACGTGTAGCTGTTCTGGCGCGGCGGGTCGACGAGCATGCCCGGCGCCGCCCCCGAGGCCGTGCCCGCGGCCGCGGCCAGCCTCGCCCGGAGTGCGGCCAGCTCCTCGGCGGGGATGCGGTCGCGGAGGTAGCCGAGCACGCAGGCCGTGCCCTTGGCCAGCACCTCGTGGCGCGGGATGCGGAACGTGTTGCCCTCCAGGCTGAGCGCGCGCAGCCCCGACAGCAGGCCCAGCTCGGGCGGCACCTGGTTGATGTCGTTGTTGGCCAGGTCCAGCACCGCCAGCCGCGGCAGCGTCGCCAGCAGCACCGCGTCCACCACCGTCACCTTGTTGTCGCGCGCGTTCACGATCTCCAGCCCCGGCATGCCCTCCAGCACCTTGGGCAGCTCGGTGAACCTGGCGCAGGGTCACTATCAGTGCACAGTGGGCACACAGTGGCCGCACAGTGGGCCAGAAGACCGGCGCAGGAGGCCAAAACTCTCGACGCGTTTTGAGCTCCAGCGTCCCATTTAGCGACTCTGGAGCTCGAAACGCGTCCGGGATTATGACCGCCTCCATCCGTCTTCTGGCCCACTGTGCGCGCCGCCACCTCGACTACGTACTTGTTGTAGGCGATGTTGATCTCGCGCAGGTGCGTGAGGTCGGCCAGGTCGGCGGGCAGGGCGGACAGCGCGTTCTGCTGCAGGTCGATGTAGTGCAGCTTCCTGCACGCCCCCAGCACGCCGTCCGGGATGCCGGCGAGGCGGTTGTCGCTCAGGTTGAGCTCCGTCAGCGTGGCTGCCAGCGCGCTCAGCCTGCAACGGGGGGAGGCGGTGAGCAGGCTCACAGTGGGCCAGGTGACCCGTGGACCCCATCAAAATGCTGGATGGGTTTTGAGCTCCAGAGTCGCTAAATGGGACTCAAATCGAACGTGTGACCCCACCAATGCATTGCTCTCTAAACGAGGAATCCATTGGTGGGGTCACACGTTTGATTCGAGTCCCATTTAGCGGCTCTGGATCTCAAAACGCGTCTAGAATTTTGTCCGCCTGCGCCGGTCTTCTGGCTCACTGTGAGGTGGGTAGGCAGCCGCCGAGCCACGGCTGCGTTGCGGGTCTGCCTTACCTTGGGGGCACGGCCGTGAGCAGGTTCTTGCACAGGTCCACCGACTCCACCTCGGCCTCCGCGGCGTCGTCGAACAGGGTCTCCGGGACGTCCTTCAGCCCCTGCATGCCTAGGCTCAGGGCTCGGCTTCCTTTCATGCGATACCTGACAACAACAACAACAACAACAAAACGACATTTCTCAAGCACTCTACCATAGGTTTCAAGACGACCAGGAGTTTGACGTCGAGTTCGGCGTACTTGTCCGGCAGAGCAGACTTTTCCTGGCGCGGCAAGTTGATCTTGGCACGAGGCGACTGCTGGTTCGGGTCGGACTGCCCGCGCAGCGTGCGGAGCAGTCGCGCCGAGCCACAGTGCAGCATGTCTTGCCGAATCTTCTTCAACGGGTTGCCTTCCAGAGCCAGAATCTGGAGCTGGGGCAAGAATCCTATGCACGAGGGCACACTGCCAGAGAGAAAAAGAAAAAGAGAAAAACACGTTCAATTGGTTACGTTTGTGATGGCATTTTTTACAATGTATGGTAGGAACTTACTCCTCTATGTTGTTGTTGGCCAAGTCTAATCGCACCAGTCCCTGCATGTGAGTCATTTCCTCTGGTATCAGTTCGATCTTATTTTCTCGTAAATTGAGGACTCGCAGGTGGCTCAAGTGATGAAGCATTTCGCCATTGATCTCCTAGCAAAATGGTAAAAACCAAAAAAATAAATTAGAAGGTGACATGACACACTGTCAGTGACTAAAAAGGAGCAAAGGGAAAATATTTACTCTGATTTGATTGGCTGAGAGGCTTAACTCACGAAGACATGAGCATGTTGCCACATCAGGCATTGTTTCTAAGCGGTTGTCTTGCAAATGAAGGAGCTGGAGTTTACGTAGTTCACCAAGAGGAGGCATACAACCAAGCTCATTGTGGCTCAATATCAGCTGAGTAAGTCCTATTAAAATTTTTAACAGCAAATTAAATTGGTTAGAGAGCGCATCAGAGAAAATCAGAGAAGAATTGTTATAAATCTTACCCATAAGACCCGAGAGTTCTGGCGGTATCTCTGTCAAATGATTGTGGGATGCATCTAGTTTTGATAGAGCTGTGAGAAATCCTATACCGAGAGGTATGGATGACAGCTCATTGTTTGATATGTCCTACAGAGAAAAGGAAGTTTTAATAAAAAGATGTAATGTCGCAAGGATATGGTGCAAAGAAAACTTACAATAGATTCCAGTCGATAGAGATTGCCCAAGTCTTCTGAGAGCTCAACAATTTTATTATGGGAAAGGCAGAGAACTTTTAGTTCCCCCAGGTCATAGATGCTTTTAGGCAGTTTCTGAAGCTTATTGTGGCTGAGGTCTAGCTTTTCGAGTCGGCCAAGACTACCAACTTCTTCAGGCAGATCTCCAATGTTATTATCATGAAGCTGAAATTTAATATAAAGGTGGATGAAGGGGTGTTAAAAATCAGCATGGAGAGAAGTGACGCAAAGTAGAAGTAACTTACATCAAGAGATGTTAGAAACTCTAACTTTTTAATGTCAGCTGGTACAATGGCAATGTGGTTGCAGCTGAGATCCAACACAGCAAGAGCCTTTTTCTCCCACCATCGGACATCAGCCTCTTCATCTTCTGTGTGCTCATCGAGCTCAGACTTCAAAAATGTTTGATCGATTCTTTTGATTTCTTCCTCTGCCTCTTCGAGCGCCCAAACTCGTGCAGGAACTAATCGAAAGAAGGTAGACCAATCAGTACACAGGTAATAAAACATAATTCAAACAAGAGATATCATGTAACATACCGGTAGCAAGTCCCTTCCCAGCCAAATTGAGTTGTCCCGTCTTTCTTGCATGGAGAATGACTCTTTTAGTAAGATATTTGTCATCATCATTTTGTTGTCGAAAAACAGCGTCCAAGTTGTTGACAAAACCGTCAGGGGGAGCTGACCTCCTCTTCTGGTCGGAACTGATTGATGGTTTCAGCTTGGGGATACCTGATCTAGGCCTTGGGCAGGCTTTGGATGCTTTCGACATAGCTGACACCTTGCACTGTGAGAATCTGTGAGCATTGAAACGTCCTTGAATGGTGCACTAACCAAGGTGTCGCCTGGTGCTGCCTCCACCCAATTCGACGCGCACCGAAAACCGGGCTGTAGGTTCACGTCGACTATTTGCGTCTCACAGGTATCACTTCACCTGAGTTCCACGACCTTCATGGCCACGCGGAGCTAAAACAGCTGCATCCCCACTGACGTCGCGATTGTTGTGGTTGTCATTGTGTGGTCTTCTGCTAAAGGCTGTCTGCTTGAACCAAACACCCAACCGACGCACATTCACATTGCTATTCTAGTGCCAGGAAAACTGTCAAACATTATGTCTTTTTTATCGTCTTCTAAAAGGTCATGATGGTATCGTCTCAATGAATGATCCCTTCTGTATCTATTTTTTTTATCTGTTGCTCAATTTGATCGAAATATTTGGACATTTATCAGGTGTTCATTAGTCGTTTGAGGTTTGTCATGTTGGTATTTCGAGACATCGAAAGCGGTTGTTTAACGCTTCCGTCGTGGCTGTAAACAAGCTTATTTTGTTTACTTGTTTTCAAATTTCTGGTGCTTTTTTGCATTAACCGAAGTACCCTTCAGAAAGGTAATTGTAGAGTCCTCGGTTTAATTCATGCAGTTGAGAAATTGCGGAATAGTTTCACCATTTGGATAGTTTCTCGACAATGTTGTGTCTCGTTGAGGTTATAAGCTGCTTCAACCGCATGATGCAATTCTTATTCCTGCTCATTCTGTAACTCTTCTCTGTTTCGTACATTATTTCTAGTGTACTTTATTCGCATACTTCACATGATTTAGTGTGCCATTTCCAATACCTGTGATTTCCATCCCTTCTTAATTCATGTTGCTGTCGGAAAATTTGTGCATAGCTTCCAAGACTACCTCCCTAAATTCTTTTTAATACCACATTTTTGTTTTGTTTCTCAATAGAATGGAAAACAGTGAAAGTGGAGATGATCTTGGGGCAGGGTTTCTCAGTGGTGATGGACATTACCTAGTACAGGCGGAGGATTTGGATGGTAAGGACTCTGATTTTTATCTGAAAGCCATAGTCGTATTGTTGTTCTTTCTGAAATTTTGTTTGTCCTTTGGTTTAAGATGATGATCCAGATGCTGTGATGACTGGTGAAAACACAGATGACTCCAACCATGAAGATGACAAAAATGGTTTGCCATTGCGAGAGCAAGACAGATTCTTACCTATAGCCAATGTTGCCAAAATTATGAAGAAAGCTATACCAGAGTCTGGCAAGGTAAAGGTAATATCACATTGACAATATACCCGCTGTATCCTGAGTTACAGAGAAATGTTTCATATTTTTGTCTGTATTTTAGATAGCAAAAGATGCCAGGGAGTGCGTCCAGGAGTGTGTATCAGAATTCATAAGTTTTATCACCTCTGAGGCAAGTGATCGTTGTCACATGGAGAAACGTAAAACTATTAATGGTGAAGATATTTTGTATGCCATGACAACACTAGGGTTTGATAACTATGTTGAGCCATTGAAACTGTACCTGCAAAAGTATAGAGAGGTATCTAATTTATACTGTTTCTTTGAATCATTTTGTATTGAAGATAGCTTTTCATTTTATTTTGAATTTTCCCTTTTCAGACTACTAAAGGGGACAAAGGGATTCCTTCTGGAGATGGATTTGAAGACAATTCATTTACCAAGTTTCTAGATTTTGAATAGTAATTTTGTACTAGTTTAAAATTTTCTGAGGAATCTGCTCATTTTATTGGTAAGCCAACACCAATAATGGGGCTTTCAGCCCATTCATTTTATCTTGTAATATGATTTTTTCATCTTTGTCATGCTCTCTTTCCTCATTTGTACATCCATCATATTTGTATTTATTATCTATGTAGCTATAAGTAGAAAATTAAGATTTTGTTTTCCTGTCTGAAGCTTTAGTTTTGAGCTCCATTTGCACTGAGCTATTGTGATATTGCAACTTTGCTAAATTTTTGTTTTTGTACTTACTTAGAGATATGTGCTTGAAAGTACAAGAAATTTTTTGGTATGAAATAATCCACGTGTGAAAAAGGTATTGAAATAGATGTGTCACACAAAATGACTTTCAAATTTCTTCTATAAAAGTTTAATCATCCAAGGCACTGTAACTTTTACAAAGGTAGACTTAAGGTTCTATATCACAATTATAAAACCAAAATATCAAAAAAATTACAAAAAGAGTACACAAGAGTAGATAAATGCATGTTCCAGAAGCAAGTCACTCCAAATAAATTATATCATGTTGAGTGGCAAATATACCTACAAATCACAGATCATCATAAGAGCTCTCCTGAAATAAGTAGTTGTTTCAAAAATATATACAATAGAAATCAAGGAATTTTCAGAGTGCCCCAACATCCATTCTAATGTTGTGATGAAAGTAACAAAGGAGAAAAACTCTCACAACCTACCATCTATCCTTCCCTCAATTATCACAAAACAATGAAAATTTTACTTTCAAAGATCATACTAGTTCAAACTGGAGGGAAAATGTTATTCTATCCCCAAACTGATAAAATTTCACATCTTTTTATTAGCCCTGAATATTTGCAAAGAACAGAACAAAATATATGAACTAGCCAACATTTTTATTCATAGTCATCTCATCTTTGGATAATTTCACTTGTGACAGTGAACTGAAAGACTTCTAATTGCCTTTGATCATTTCAAGTTTGGACACACATTCATGAAACATGCAGACAAAATTTATCAAAGATAAAAACTTTCATTCAAAATAATATCTTTTTGCTTTGGATCCACTAATGGATGAGTAAAGTTCAAGGTAAAAATATATAATTATGACTAGGGTTGCCCACTTCAGGGTCGGCATATTTCATCCACACTTAAAATGTACTATATTCTTAATAGCTAACCATCATTGGTCAGGAAAAAAGAGAAGCTTGTAGGACAGTAAAAACTATGGCAGTGGGCCTAACAGATCAGACAGGACTCATGGACACATGATTCTATTAATGCACAAACACTGCTTAAAATTCACACTTTTCTCAATATACTTTGTTAGGAGTCTCATGCACCCTGAAATAAATACATACATCAACTGAGGAAGTTCTGACAAAGAAATCATATCTAAATAATCAAAGACAGCAATAAATAATTTGTGCTCAGCCTAGTGCTTATTAGTGCTGCGCACTACCTTCAATGGTTTGACATGATAACATGACAACATAAAAATTGCACATTATTGAGCTAAAGTGACAGGTATGAAGAAAAAGAGAGACAAAGACACATGACAGTCAAGGTAGAAGTAATTTGCGGTGCAGCAGAATCATCATCATCATCGTCGGCAGCATAGTCGAAGAATTGGCTACTTTTGATATCGTTGTAGATGTCAATAGAGTTTTCCTCCCAATCAAACCATCCTCCTTTTGGCTCCGGACATCCCATCCAGAAAGGTGCGGATGGTTTGGGAATCGTATGCTCCACCCTCATATTCATATCATTGAATTTCCAATACCCCTTGCCTTTGAAAAAATATGTAATTCCTGTGGGACATAATTCAAAAAGATAAAATGGCTATACCAACAGCTACTGAATTTTATGATTGACATTTGTCATGACAAATCTCACCGTTGAGTTGGGCGACAGCATCAATGTTGTATCCAACTCCACGCCACATGGCCATGTCTCGAGGGTAGTCTAACTCAATTTTCCCTATTTCTTCATCAAGCCTCCAGTACATGCTCCCAGAGAACAGGTATGTTCTGCCATTGTGACCCCAAACCATAGCGTCATCTATGTGAGTCAGATCCGAGGGAAGCCCCAAGTCGGTCAGAGGTTTGGGGAACCCTGGCACAAGTTTGTCCGCAGCATAGACGTAATACTCCTTGCCTGCAACAAAGCAACAAAAAAAAAAAAAAAAAAAAAAAAAAAAAAAAAAAAACAAGAAAGGTAAAAAGTTTGAAATGATGCAGTTATGGTTTTTACAAAAGACCAGAACTAGCAACAGCATAGCTCACCAACAAAGAACACTATCTTCCTGTCGCTTCTCTCGTACACGGCATCGACGTGGGTCAAATTCTGAGGCAAGCCGCCCCACAGCCTCTTGATCTCGGCGGGGTAGCCCTGCTCCAGGCCCCTGTCTCCGATGCGCCACAGGTACTGGCCGCACAAAAACTAATTAGTCAGTTTGTCGAAAAAAAAAACTAACTGAAAAACTTGAGGCGGGCACAGCGCGCTACCTGGTCCTTGAAGATGAAGACCTCCCTGCGGATGACTGCGACCGTGTCGTAGGCCGTGTTGCACGTGTCGGGCTTGTCGGGCTTGTCCGGCCGCTTCCTGCCCGGGCTGTGCGGGCTGTGCGGCGGCGGCGCGGTGGTGGGCGCGATGCGGGGCGGCGCGGGGGCGGGCCTGCCGCCGGGCCGGCCGGGGGCGGCTGGCTCCCCGTCCGGCGGCCGCGCGTCCGGCGTGTACGGCTTGATGCGGTCCCACAGCCGGCCCTTGATGCCGTAGATCTGCATGATGCCGTGCATGTCGTCCTCGGGCAGCTGGAAGTCGCGCGGCAGCTCCTGGTAGTGGGGGGTCATGAGGGCGCCCGGCACGGACGAGTGCGACAGCCCCAGCGAGTGGCCGAACTCGTGCGCCGCCACGGCGAACAGGCTGATGCCTGAAACCAGAGAGAGAGACCATCAGCATCCCACGTAGCACAGTGGAACAGACGACCGTTGAGGCGGCCAAAATTCTGGACGCGTTTTGAGCTCCAGAGTCGCTAAAAGGGACTCAAATTGAACTTGGTTGCTGGAGGCTCCAGGCCTCCACTCCAGGCGCCCGGTTCACCCGCAACACACCGCCGTGGGGACGGCGGCTTACCTTGCGCCGCCTCCACGACGACGCGTCGCGGCCGGAATGTTGGCCCACCTCGCAGGCGCCAAGGCCGGCTGCGACGCCGACTCGATGAAACAACTGCGGTTTTAATCATCGAAACGCCCCGCGGAATACGCGACGCCGTTGTCAGGATCCCCTTTTCAACACGAGCGCATTAAGGGAACTTTTCGCCTCCTTATGCGGCGACACTGGGCAGGGCAATCCACTTGCCGTCGCCGTCCCCGCCCGGTGGCCACAATCCCCGCCACTGCCGCTGTGAGTCCGCGCCGCATTTCCATGCGACAACGACGCCCGCGCGCCACGGAGGGTAAGTCCGTTACACCCTATTTGAATCGGCGCGTGTTTCCCGCCAGGGCCTTCCGTCGTCGGTTTGCAAAGCGTTTCTCGCCGACAGCGTTATGAAACATGAGGCGAGGGCGCCTGGAGGGGCAGGGCAGAAGCGAAATCCGATTTGTGCGCTGCACCGCGGAGAGTCTCCACTTCTCCGCGAGTTGGACGGATGGCCGAATATTTGCGTAAGCACCATCGACATTGCGACGTCCTGCTCCCTGCCCGCCCTCTCCTCGCGCACTTCAGGACTTTGCCAGCATCAGTGTTTGCGGAGTGTGTGTGTGTGTGTGGGCGACTGACGAAACACGGCATCGTCATCGTTGTCTGGCCCACTGTGCGGCAACCCCCAAAACAAACGAGGAACCCACCTCCCTCCGCGCCGGGGCCGTCGTCCAGCATGAACCACTGCTCGTCCTCGTCGAAGTGCACGTCGCCGTTGATGCCCAGGCCGTCGCCGGGGAAGAAGGCGTGCGCCAGGATGTTGCCGCGGCCGTCGAAGTCGAAGCCGTCATTGTGGGCCAGGCTGCGGGCAGAGAGAGAGGCGCTAGAGAAAACAAGACGAGAGAGAGAGAGAGAGAGAGAGAGAGAGAGAGAGAGAGAGAGAGAGAGAGAGAGAGAGAGAGAGAGAGAGAGAGAGAGAGAGAGAGAGAGAGAGAGAGAGAGAGAGAGAGAGAGAGAGACGGCTTGAAAAAACAAGAATCCAAAGGAAAGCGGCGGGCAAAACGGCCCGCGTCCGCACCGCCTTCCTGCGCCGCCGAACTAGACATTCCGTCTCTCTCGCGCCGACACGGCACGCCCCGTGAGTGCGAGAGAGACGGAGCGGCGGCGTGGGTGCAGCGGCGGCGCGGCGCCACCCCGAAGCAGCAGGCGGCATCCCGGCGGCCATATCCGGCAGCACGTCCATTTCCGGCGTAGAGTGCCGCCCGGAGCGCGGGGCGTCGACGGCCACCTCGTAATTGGGTTTTGATTAGTCGAATGACGTCACGCCCTGACCGGGTTCACTAAGCGGGGCGACGGAAAGAAAAGAAAAGCGGATCGGAGAAAGAGAGAGAGACAGAGAGAGAGAGCGAGAGAGAGGAGAGAGAGAGAGAGAGAGGAGAGAGAGAGAGAGAGAGAGAGAGAGAGAGAGAGAGAGAGAGAGAGAGAGAGAGAGAGAGAGAGAGAGAGAGAGAGAGAGAGAGAGAGAGAGAGAGAGAGAGAAAGAGGAGAGAGAGAGGAGAGAAAAACAAAGCCATGGCGGCGGCTCGCCCGGCCAGACACAACATGTACTCACTACATTCCGACTCGAATTTCCATTCAGAGCTGATCCATTTTTCATGGCGCCGTTTCCGTTTCCCAACAACAAATAACAAGAGCAACAAGAACGGCGAGAGGACTGGACTCACCGCTTGAAGGCCACCTCTATCTGGGCGTCGGCGCGCTGCTCCCTGAAGGTGAGGTTGGTGACGCTGGCCCACACGTTGACGGCGTCGTGCAGCTCGCGGCGCACGCGGCCGCGGTCCATGCCGGCGGGGATGTGGCTCTGGAGGCTGCAACAAGGACGAGGGCGTCAGCGCGTCAGCGTGTGCTTTGGGGCCAGAGGACCGCCTTGGAGTGGAGGCCTTGGCGGCCTTGGAGGCCGAACGTGTGACCTCACCAATCGATAGCTCTCCGAACGAGGAATTCATTGGTGGGGTCACACGTTCTGTTCGAGTCCCATTTAGCGACTCTGTAGCTCAAAACGCGTGGAGTTTTGACCGCCCGTGCCGGTCTTCTGGCCCACTGTGCGGCGGGCGTTAGTTCCTTGCATTATGCATTCCACGACGAGGGAAGCTGCGGTGCTGCGGTGTTGTGAGCGCAGCGCGGCTGGCCCACTGTGGACCGGGCCCTGACGCAGGACAGGCACCGCGGCCACCGCCATCGCCAGCCTCCGTGTCGACGTCGTCAGGCCCCTCGGGGGGATGCAGCCCGGCAACACCATTCCGAACAGAGGCGCCGACGCTCTGTCTCTCTCGCACCCGGATGGTCCGCCGTCCGCCGCGTGAGTGCGAGAGAGACGGAGCGACAGGGCGCGGAGAGAGGGTCTTTTTATCAGCAAGCCAGCAAGCTGAGAATAGCAGTGTGTTTATTTACGTTGGCCGCGCAGGCGGTGGGAGTCTAGTCGTCGGCTTCGGCTCGCTTCGGCTTCGTGTCTTTCACTAGTTAGGGCAGGCCGCGCCTCGGGCCGCCGCGCCGCAGCCACTCCGGACAAGTGCAAGTTGGGCGCGGCCTGGCTGCCTGCCTGCCTGGCGTACTGGCTGCCTGCCGGCCTGGCTGGCGGCGCACTGCACCGCGACGCGCTTGTCCACGGAGACCTCCCCGGCGGAGGGTGGCCCGCGGCCTCGGGCGACCAAGTCGACGAAGTAGGGCAATTGCTTTGCCAGGCGCACTTCCCCGCCCACGCGGCGCGTCGATCAACTGCCACCTCTGCGGCCAGCGCTCTCTGTCTGTCTCTCTCGCACTCACGGGACAGACAGGCGTTCGTCCAATCCAGCGCACGGACGCCGCTGTGTCGGTGCCAAGCCGGCGCCAAGCCGGCGCCCCCCTGCATGCCTTGCTGCCTGTGAGCCGCAGTAGCCCCCGAATACGTACAAGTGAGCGCAGGGCGGGCAGGGGGCGGGCCGGGGGCGGGCCGGGGGCGGGCCGGGGGCGGCATGGCGCGCCCAAGGCCCTGTAGTACACCGCGCAACGACTCCCGCGGCACCGCCACCGCCGCGTCGCCCGGAACATCATTACAGCCGAAAAGGATAAGGATCGGTTCCGTGCATGACAACGGCAAGGCCGTGACAACGCCGTGACAACGCCCTCCGCGGGTGGGAGCGTAAACCAACAGGATGGCCCGGGGCTGGCGGCTAGCTGGCGGGGTGCGCACAGTGGGTTAGAGGACCGGTTCGGGGGGCCGAAATTCTGGACGCGTTTTGAGCTCCAGAGTCGCTAAATGGGACTCGAATCGAACGTGCGACCCCACCAATGGATTCCTCGTTCGGAGAGCAGTCCATTGGTGGGGTCACGCGTTCGATTCGAGTCCCATTTAGCGACTCTGGAGCTCCCGCGTCTAGAATGTTGTCCTCCAGCGGCGTCGTCTGGCCCACTGTGCGCGGTGCGTGCGGCGAGGGCGGGGCGTGTTGACGATGCTTTTAACAGCGCGTTATACCTCGTTAGGCGCTGCATCAACGACAGTTACGATGCGACAATGTAACAACGCGTTGTCGTGGCGGTAAAGGCGACGTCACGCATCTGCGTTGCCTCGCCTGTGAACGTTTCCTACAGGGTGCAGGACGCTGTGGTGCCTGACTGAGTCTGCGTTTCCTTCTCCGTGGTCCGAGTCCAGCCGTTGGCGCACGGCGGCCGACGGCGACCCACTGTGCCGGCCGACTGCCGCCCCATTTGGGGTCCATTTGGGGCCCGCTTTGGCGAGGGCCAAGGACGCCTCGGGGGCCTTGGCGAGGGCGCCGAAGGGGTCACTAGTGAGATTGGACGGCCTCGCGCTACCGGTGCCCCGCCGCGGGTTCGACTCCCGCCCGGTGCGAACAGAGGGGAGTTGGGAAAATTCCGGTGCGCCGTCATTATTCGCAGGCGGCCCGTCGTCCTCATCAGACAGCGCCCACCCATTCAATCTTCCTTTCCCGGAATGGTGTAGGCACTGGGGGGGGGGGGGGGAGGAGACGCCCCTTGACGTGCACGGCGTGCCGCCCGCTGCGAGGGTGGCGCTAGACGCCCCCCGCAGTGAGGCAACCAGACGGGCGCCGGCGGCGTCGGCCTGGCGGCGTCGCTAGCGGCGGGCCTCACACCTACAGTGTATGTTCTACGCGGGCACCGCGCGACTCGGCCGAGTCTCGAAAGTGAGAACCACAACGCGGCCGTCACCTGCAGACCCGGCGGAGCACTAAGGCGGAGCAGTCCGTTGCGCCGTGTGTGTGTGTGTGTGTGTGTGTGTGTGTGTGTGTGTGTGTGTGTGTGTGTGTGTGTGTGTGTGTGTGTGCGTGTGTGTGTGTGTGTGCGCGCGCGCGCCGCGTGGATGCGCAGCGCAGCCACAGGAATTATTGCAGCCTAACACTGTTAAACGGACCAGCGACTGTGACTTTAAGAAACACACACACACACACACACACGATGATCGGAGCATGATCGGATCTACTGGTTTTCCTTCTTCAATCACCATCAAGATGCTCCTTGAGAGACAGGCAGTGCTGCGCCGAGCTGTTTGTCGGGCTGCCTAACCCCGACTCTGCAGGGGCATCGGAGCCGCCCCGCCCCGCCCCTGCCTCACGGCCTCGCCTCCCCATGAAGGCACACATTCTCTATTTTCTGGCATGAATATCGCGGATAAACGTCCTATGGCCGCGTCGGCGGGCTGACGGTGAGTGATGGGGCAGCGAGGAGGGGGTGGGGGTGTGTGGGGGGGGGGGGGAGAGGGTGGGCCAGCGCGCGGCAGAGCGCTCCAGGTCCGTTCGAGACGCCGTCGCCGCTGTCGCCCCGTCGACGTGTTTGACAATGTGCAAAATTTGTGTTGACACTCCCCTCTCCCATCCCCAGTTAGTCCCCACTTCCGGAGAGGACCTCCTAACGGGCCTTAAACCTGATCGATGCAGGGCCCGCGGACGCCCCGGACTCGCGCCCCGGTGCACCGTGAAAAACAAACGCGACGCCACCGACAGGAATCTTATTCAATCGCCGAAAATTTTCCGACAAGGTATTTCTTGATTGAGGAACGGTCGTCGTGGAGCAGCTGTCTGTCAGCGCCGTCCGCCTTTTGTTGTGGCAAAGCCACCCCGCACAGTGGGATACACAAGACCGTCGTTCGGAATGAGTTCGCTCCGCTGGCCGCTTCGTGGCCGCTTCGTGGCCGCTTCGTGGCCGCTTCGTGGCCGCTTCGTGGCCGCTTCGTGGCCGCTTCGTGGCCGCTTCGTGGCCGCTTCGTGGCCGCTTCGTGGCCGCTTCGTGGCCGCTTCGTGGCCGCTTCGTGGCCGCTTCGTGGCCGCTTCGTGGCCGCTTCGTGGCCGCTTCGTGGCCGCTTCGTGGCCGCTTCGTGGCCGCTTCGTGGCCGCTTCGTGGCCGCCGCGGTGACCCTCCTCGCCGAGCCCACGCGCACCCCTTGCCCGGCCCACTGTGTGTTTTGAGGGCGTTCTAGGTCGCCACGCCCTGGGCACCCTGGGCAGCGGCAGCAACGGACGGACACACATACGGAGAGGGGGAGAGAGAGAGAGAGAGAGAGAGAGAGAGAGAGAGAGAGAGAGAGAGAGAGAGAGAGAGAGAGAGAGAGACAGAGAGAGAGAGAGACTGACACACACACACACATTCCCACACAGTCACGCACGTCCACGTACGCCCCACGCCCTCAACTGCTCGCCCCGTAATGGCACACATCCCACAAACAGAACATGTTCCCAGCAACCCCAGCGGGCCGCGCGCTGGGCCCGGGTTCGCGTCCCGGCGGCGGCGGCCTGGTAAATGTGGGCCGGGGCGGCGTGCCCGGATGCACAATTGATATGGTTGTCCCCGACGGAGCCCCGCCGGTGGGGCGCTGGGCGGCGCTGGGCCCCCCGGCACGCCCGTGTGGTCGGTCTGCCCTCGCCCCGGCTGGCACTGGAAAACTTGAAGGCGCCGACAGACAGGGCCGCAAGGCAGCGCGGCTGAAGGACGGACCGAAGGACGGACCGAAGGACGGACCGAAGGACGACGACGGTCGGACATGGCGGACACAGCGCGGACGTCCGTCCCACCAGATGAAGATTGATTATTGTTTTTGCCCGGAGACAAAATTAGCTGCTCTCCCCACCCTGCCTGCTGCTGCACCTCCCCGACGCAGGGGTCGCTACCCCCCGCCGCGCGCCGCCTTTTTAAACCCGACCCGGCCCGCCCCGGCCCGCCCCGCCCCGCCCCGGCCCGGCGGGGCGTGCCACTTGACCGCTGTGGAAGCAAGAGACACGCGGTCTGCGTGTGTCCGTGCCGCGCCCCTCCCGCGCCGTAACGAACACGACCACGGGCAGGATCTCTTTTAAATATTTGACGGGCTGGTTCGCCGCGCCCCCAGGCCGCCCGGGCCGCCAACACCGATCAGACCACCGCCCGGACAGGAAATGGAGGGCGCGAAACACGCGGCCGGCAAAAACCTGTGCGTGGGCGGCCGCAGTGGGACCAAATGGTGCTCCTGGACCACGCCTTGCAAGGCTTAACACATAAGTGGAGGCAAACTTGGAACCTCTATGGACATTGCAACTGGGCGGGTACAGCATTGAAGGTGAAAACGTAGCCACAAAATGTTTAACTGTCCTAGCTTCTATTGTCAGCAGAAAGATTATTTATCCGACAACTATGCTTTTCAATTATTTTTTTTTTAGAAGTGTATGCTATTGCGTAACAGTAGGGCGTTGCAGGGCTAGGGCCCTCCCTTGCGACCCTCCCAGGGCGTGAACGGTATGCTAGCAGGGCGTGGCGGGGCGGGGCGTGGCAGGGCGTGGCGGGGCGTGGCGGGGTCACCCGGTGCGGTGGTTCACCATGGGCGTGGCCGCTGCCCTGGGGCGCATCGCATCGCCTCCGCCCGCGGGAAGAGAGAGAGAGAGAGAGAGAGAGAGAGAGAGAGAGAGAGAGAGAGAGAGAGAGAGAGAGAGAGAGAGAGAGAGAAAGAGAGAGAGAGAGAGAGAGAGAGAGAGAGAGAGAGAGAGAGAGAGAGAGAGAGAGAGAGAGAGAGAGAGAGAGAGAGAGAGAGAGAGAGAGAGGGGCAAAAGCGGGAGGGCACTGTCAGGATCAAATCACCATTTTCACACATTTTTGACCGTTTTGAGCGCATCTTTGCGGTAAACCGCCCTGACGGCATGGGGTGCCTCGCCGTCGCCTCGCCGTCGCCTCGCCGTCGCCTCGCCGTCGCCGCCCCCAGGCATGGCTGGCACACTGTGCGCTCCACCCGCGCTTCATTTGCGCCAAACGAATCGCTCCTACTGCTGGATAATGGCTTATGCAAATTGGCGGCACGGCGGTCGCCGTCGTGTTTAAACATGTCACTAGACGGTCACTGAAATCACTCGATTATAAATAAAAGAATAGTCCAGCCGGACAGGCTGCACGATGTGAAGTAGAGGAAATTACTTAAGCGAGCCGTTTTAATGCAAGAACCGCGCCACCGGCAGACAGACCGAGTGCTGCAGCTGGAGCCAGGAATGGCAATCGACGAACCCTTCATTTTTGGCCTAGGAATATAAACGAACAAAAACAACAAAAAACAATAACTTCTGAATAGCAGCCTTTTGGTGTGGCACTGCGAATGAGAAAGTGGCTGGGGGGGGGGGGGGTAAAGGATGGAGGTCCCTCCTTGAAGCGATAATGCCTCCCTGCCGTCATATTGCCTAACTTTCTGCACGCGTGGCGGCGTTGGGTGCGAGGGAGAGAGAGACAGAGAGAGAGAGAGAGAGAGAGAGAGAGAGAGAGAGAGAGAGAGAGAGCCGATACGCATTGCCCCACCCCCTTGACACACACACACACTCACACCTTTTTCTGCGCCTCTTTTGCCCCACGCGTTACTGTACTTTTCTCACCGCCGCCCTCATACACAGCAAGTCGCTTCACTTGACGCCCCCGCCGCCACACGGACACGACTAAGGGCGGGGCGGGGTGGGGCGGGGCGGGGTGGGGCGGGGCGTCGCAGCGTGACGTGCAGATAAGAGAGCAAAGAATGGTTCGATATATCCGGACGGAGAACAGAAAGGGATGTCTGGGGAAAGGAAGGGACAGACAGACAGACAGAGAGGAGAGGGAGAGAGGGAAGGGGGTGCATGGGTGTCGGGTCGTCCGAACGCGAAACGAACTGCTGTCCATCTTGGGAGACAGCAGACAGTAGGAGGGAAGGCGGGGGTGACAGTCGGCCGCCCGCCCTCAACCCACTGCAAAACCGGACCAAAAGAAAAAAAAAAAAAAAAAAATTAAAAAAAACATCCCAGCCAATGCAAGCGTAGCCAAGCGGCCCTCAGTGGAAGGTCCATGAAATTAGTTGAAATACTTATAAACAGGTCGCAGGTCATCCCATAAGTGCAAACAATCAAGGAGATCCTCAAGTTGCTAGTGTTCGTGCAACTCTTGGACCTTTGGGACTGGAAACACTCTGGGACAGGTTTGAGGTGAAGCCGTGTGTGCTTCGCTGCTTCGCGGCGTCGAGTCGAGACCTGCTCTTGGCGTGACACAGTATTACTCCAGGAGCCGCTGCGTTGCCTCCAGGTTGCCGCGCGCCCGCAGTCCCTCACACAAGGAGGTTGTGATGGTGAATTCAAATGACATCACATCCAGATTGAGTGAGTGACCGCGGGCACAGTCTTGTGTCCTTGTCGCTCTCGACGAGACGGCCGGTCGTCCTTGCCGCCATGAAGAGCTGCGTCGTCAATGAGAGAGAGAGAGAGAGAGAGAGAGAGAGAGAGAGAGAGAGAGAGAGAGAGAGAGAGAGAGAGAGAGAGAGAGAGAGAGAGAGAGAGAGAGAGGGGGGGGGAAGAGAGCTGTTGTTTTGGCAACAGGACGGCTCAACACTGGAATCATCAAGCAAAGCGGGGACGCAAACAAAATACTTATGATTGTTTCGACCGACACCGGTTATTTTCCCTTTTAATTTCGGCACGTGTACCGCACGTGCTTCGGTCCCGGCCGTCGCAGCCTAACCCTCGCCCAAAGATAAGCCTGGCCAAAGCCCCACGCGGCTCGCACACCTGGGGGACCTGGTGCCGCGGCGCGCCGCCTCGCTAACGCACCCCAACTTGCAGCAGTCCGCCGCACAGTGGGCCAGGCCGGCCCTTCTTCTCAGAGTCAATGCGCCTCCGCCAATCAGAGCGGGGCTTGCGCGTGTCCTGCACAGAATCAATTTCGCAGGCCAGGGCACAGGGCAGGCGGGCCGTCCACCACGTGGAGCTCCCTGCTGGCCGTGCTGCTCTTGAGCCTGCCTGGAATTCCTACGGGGAAGCACGAGGCTCGGGGGGAGCGCCCCGCCACACAGTGGGACAGAGGACCGGCGCAGGCGGCCAAAACTCGAGCCGCGTTTTGAGCTCCCTGAGTCGCTAATCAGGACTCGAACCGAACGTGTGACCCCACCAATGGATTGCTCTGCGAACGAGGAATCTATTGGTGAGTCGCACTTTCGGCTCGAGTCCCATTTAGCGACTCTGGAGCTCAAAACGCGAGTTTTTTGGCCTTTGCGCAGGTCTTCAGGCCCACTGTGCGCCCGCCCCCGCCCCGCCCCACCCCGCCACGGTCTTGGCACAACCCTCCGCAGCATGTCCTGGCATGTCCTGACGGGTAACGGCGACCGCTGTACACAGCGTACCGTGTACACGCACCACGCCCAACATGCACTCCCGAACATGCACGCCGATCATTTTCCCTCTCTGGCAAAGCCCAACGGAACAGCACCTTAAGGCAGCGCTTCACCTAACCAACGGATTCCTCGTTCGAAGAGCAACCTGTTTGTGGGGTCACACGATCGGTTCGAGTCCCATTTAGCGACTCTGGAGCTCAAAACGCGTCTAGAATTTTGGCCGCCTCAACGGTCTTCGGGCCCACTGTAATGCGTCTCCACGAAAGGAGGCTGGGGGGGGGGAGGATCAGAAAGGAAGGTGGAGAGAGAGGGAGTGGGGGAGAGAAAGAGAGAGAGAGAGAGAGAGAGAGAGAGAGAGAGAGAGAGAGAGAGAGAGAGAGAGAGAGAGAGAGACAAGAGAGGGACGTCATAGAGAGAAGGGGATCGCGATGCGCCTCTCTCTCTCTAACCGAGCGAAAGCCTCAAAGACAGAGAGATTTCATTGTTCGGGACTCAATTGAGGTCAATATATGCCAAGAGCTGCAGGCGGCGGCCCTGCGGCCGGCCGGCCGAGGGGGGGGGGGGAAGCGAACGAACTGCTACCAGCAGCAGTCTTCACACACCAGCACACTGTCTGCCAGGGCGTCATGGAGAGCACTGCGGGAGAACAAGGCGGGAAAACGGGAAATCCAGCCAACGGACGCATTTTTCGGTTTCCGCCCTCCTTCGCTGGTGGTGTCAAGCCGATGTCAAGCCGTTGTCAAGCCGATGTCAAGTCGATGTCGCTGCCCGAGGCAATGTGGATTCATTACTGTTTAAATTCACCTGATTTCGGTGGCGCTAACTTTGCGTTGTCTCGGACCGAGTCCGTCATAATTGCTGCCGATTGGAACCCCAGCCCGCCGCGCCCCGCCCCGCCCCGCCCGCCGCGCCACGACACTCTTGGCGTGGGTCAAGTGAGGGCCAAACTAACACTAAACTGAATCCGTGCCCGACTGGCGCGCCACGGCGAGGCACGGTTTTTGACCGCCAGTTTCAAAGGATCATTAAAGAGGAAAATGCGAAAAAATAAAATGAACTGCTTCCCCCGACTAATAAAACGAAACTTAAAACTTGAGTCTCGGCCAGGGTTATGATGCTTTTCGTTTCGTGTCCGAAACACACGCTGAAAAGAGTGGCGCGCTGTGGCTGTGTCCGCTTCCTTCGTCCAGTGGGGGCGCGCGCTAAAATAATTAAAGCGTGTTTTAATGAGGCGGGCGGCTGCTGCTGCAGTCGTTGCACTGGTTTCAGTTTGCAGGCATGAGCCGTGTAGTAGCAGGCATGTAGTAGCAGCACGCTGTGAATAACAGCACGCACAGTGGCTCAGAAGACCGTTAATGTAGCAAAAATTCTAGACGCGTTTTGAGCTCTAGAGTCGCTAAATAGGACTCGAACCAAACGTGTGACCCCACCAATGGATTACTCTGCTCTCCGAACACGGAATCTATGGGTGGGGTCACACGTTCGATCCGAGTCCCATTTAGCGACTATGGAGCTCAAATTGCATCCGGGACTCAGGCCGCCTCAACGATCTTCTGACCCACTGTGGCACAGTGCAGCGCGACCAGCACCAAGGAGCGTTTGGCGCGGTTTATCGGTTTGCGGGAACATTCTGTTTGGGGCACAATGCGGTGCCTGCTGGGGGGGGAGAGAGGGGGAGAGAGAGAGAGAGAGAGAGAGAGAGAGAGAGAGAGAGAAAGAGAGAGAGAGAGAAAGAGAGAGAGAGAGAGAGAGAGAGAGAGAGAGAGAGAGAGAGAGAGAGAGAGAGAGAGAGAGAGACAGACAGACAGACAGAAGAGGAAGGGGTGGTCGATTAGCCGCGCTGTGCCGCTGTGACTTTATGGGTGTCATTTTGTACCTTTCCGTTTGTGCACTTGGGCCTGGTCGCCCTGGCCGTCATGACCACGTCCTGATGACCAGCGGCCCAGCCCCTTTGGCAGCCCGTGAACTGCTTGCTCAGCGTCATACTGGCAGAAAACAAATTGACCACCCCCCCTCCCGCCTCCCGCCCCTTGTTGCAGCTCTGAAAGACTGGCATGGCTCAGAGGGGCACATGTTTCAACCAGGCCATTGCATTTTTGGTAAACGTCGTCATTTCTGGGACCGTCCAAGATCCGGCGGGCAAGGGGGAGGTAGGAGAGAGAGGGGGAGGGGATGGGGTGTTAGCGGGGCAGAGCCATAAAGAGACAAAAGGAGAGACATAGAGAGATCACGGCGGTGCCCTTGCAGTGGTAGTGCTTGACGAGCGAACGAGGAGTGCCGGCCACCCCTAGGCCCCTTTCTCTCTCTCTCTCTCTCTCTCTCTCTCTCTCTCTCTCTCTCTCTCTCTCTCTCTCTCTCTCTCTCTCTCTCTCTCTCTCTCTCTCTCTCTCCCCCTTCACCCGCATGACGTGCTCGCCCCCTGTCAGTGGCAAGCCCAGCGGGCTGCCTCCGCGTCTCTCTGTCCTTGTCGCTCTGGTGGGGCGTTCCTGGCGTTCCGCAGCGGTGCGAGCGCGACAGAGCTAGCGCTGTGTTCGGAGCGAGACTATACAGGCCGCCTGTATTCAGAGGAGTGGCGGGCGGCACACCGGGCGCGCACCTGGTGGCTCATTCCGGACAGTGCTTCTGTCTCTCTCGCACTCCATGCCCCTACGCCCCCGTGCCCGCGAGTGCGAGAGAGACGGAGCACTGTTCGGCATCTGCCTGCAGGGTGAGGTGAGTCCCCCGTATTGCACCCCAATAAAAAGGCGGCCCACTGTAGGCCAGAAGACCGGCGGCGGCGGCCAAAATCCCGGAAGGGGTTTTGAGCCCCAGTCGGTGATTGAGACTCGAACCAAACGTGCGACCCCACCAATGGATTCCTCGTTCGGAGAGCAATCCATTGGTGGGGTCACACGTTCGGTTCGAGTATCATTTAGCGACTTCGGAGCTCAAAACACGTCTTGAGTTTAGGGCGCCGTCGCTGGTCTTCCGGCCCACTGCGCGGCCGATCGAAGCAGCGATATCGTGCGTGGCGCCGCGGCTGCAGCGCTGCCTCCATGCCGCTCGAGCACATCGCGGTCGATGTCGTCGGGGAGGTTGGGTCGCGGTGCGGCCTTGGTCGCCAGTCGTTGGTGGGCCGAGTCAGGTGGGGAACAGAGAAAGAGCGAGCCCGCCGGAATAAATGAAAAGGAGAGAAAGGAGTTGGACGGCGCGGCGCATGGCCATCTGTCATCATCCGGAGTGTGTCGGCCCTTCCCAGGTGTCCTCACCCCACCCCGCCCCACCCCGCTCCACCCCGCCCCACCTCATTTTTTTTGCCCACAAAAATAAATTCAAGTTTAATTATTTTTTATTTTTTTTTTGAAAAATTCAACCGCTTCTTTGTCGATTATCTTCAAACGTCGTGAAGGTCCCGGACGATGGGGCTCTGTCGGCGGGACAGCAAAGCGATGAGAAAGAACCCCGGGGTTCGCTGACCGCTCTGGAGCGCCGCTGGAGGCATTCCAGACGCGATGCCAGGTCCGCTGGATTCGGCCTGGAATAATGGCTACACCCCGAGGCTCTGGCCCTGGAGCTCGCAAGGGCGCGGGGATAGAACCGTGGCTGCTGGCGCCGGGCCCGCGGTCCTGGGCGTCTCCGGCCGATGGAAGGACCGCTGGAAGGGCCACTGGAGGGACCGCTGGAGGGCTCATGACAGGGGGCAGATAGGGGCGGCGGCGGGGCTCCACAATACACGCCGAGGCACGCCAAGAAGGCCCTCTAGAACCCTGCTGTGTCAAGTAAAAGGAGCTGGTCGGAGGGGCGCGGCGCTGCGCTGCGTTGCGCCGCAGCAACGCGCCAGCACGGCGTCGGCAGAAACACAAGTGTCGTCGGGAGGGTCTTGTGGGCGCCGAGAGCGCCGCGCCGAGGGGGCCGGGCCGACCGCGGCAGGCAGGCGGCCAGGCAGGGCAGCCAGCCAATGATCCGCGCCACTCGAAAACCTGCAGCGTAGATCAGCGTGATTCACGCAAGCGACGGCGGTGGTCTGGAGTCTGGATGAGTCTGGTGTCGACTGGTGTGGGGAAGGAGGGGAGGGAGACCTACGGTTCGTCCGTCCTTCGCACGTTCCAGCTAATAGCGCAGGGCGGGGCGGGGCGGGGCGGGGCGGGGCGGCGTGGGGCGCGGCACGGCGGTTAGGGTTAGGCAGGGCGCGCGAGGCCGCTGCCTTCCATGCATCATGTTGTTGTCCGATGCAACGCTGTCCTTCTCAGACAATGCTGCCAAAAAACCTGTAAATTCTAGATTTTTTTTTCTACGCGCGGGTTCCTCTTCACCCCCGGGTCCATCGATACGTGCAGGCCGTAGTTTCTTTGGCCTCTGGCCGCCGCCGCCCTGGGGACATTGGCCGCTCGCACGCACTGCATGTCCACCCAGGGGTTTCCCTCCCGCCCCCGCCACACGCACCTACAGGGTGAGCCCGCAAACGCTGGAAATGCGTTCGCGCGCCAGGGGGGGTGTACCGAACGACGTACCACGCACAGTGGGTCAGAAGACCGTTGAGGCGGCCAAAATCCCGGACACGTTTTGAGCTCCTGAGTCGCTAAATGGGACTCGAATCGAACGTGTGACCCCGCCAATGGATTCCACGTTTGGAGATCAATCCATTGGTGGGGTAACACGTTCGATTCGAGTCCCATTATTTAGCGACTCTAGGGCTTAAAACGCGTCTAGAATTTTGGCCGCCTCTAGAGTCTTCTGACCTACTGCGGATTGCTACCGGACTGCTTGGCCAGATCCGTGATTTGGCTGCATGCACCGTGTGTGTGCGCGCACACTGTAAATAACGCCCCGGGCGCGTCGGCTTGGTTTACACTTCACACCAACGGATGACCGGGCGAGGGGGGAGTGGAGGGGGTAGTCCCCCACCCCCACGGCCCGCCGCCCAATCCATTGGCCATATGTCTCCCCTAGATGCTGGGGCCAGCAATGCCAGGGCGGGGCGGTGAGGCCCACCCGGCATTGGCCAAAAGTGTTGTACTCCACCAACTTGGAGACAGCCCGGCTTGTCGCGCCGCTCGCTGGGGGACCCGTCGCCGCCGTGGTGCGCCAACCCACGCTGCTACCCAGTCAGAACTGGGCCCTTTTCTGACGGTGTAGGGCCGAGTGGGACGGAGTACAGTAGCAGGCCGACGGCGCGGCGGGCAGCACCACGAGCAGGCGGGACGCGAGGCAGCCGGCAATGCCTTTTCAAACAGCAAAGTCGGCACGGCGGAGGGGCCGTAGACCTACACTCTCTCCTCTCTCTCTCTCTCTCTCTCTCTCTCTCTCTCTCTCTCTCTCTCTCTCTCTCTCTCTCTCTCTCTCTCTCCCCCCCACACACACACACACACCTAACAAAGTCACCCCGCGCACTCTTCGGTCAAACTACGCGCCAAGCCGCCCCCCCCCCCTCTCCCTCGTACGGCTTCCGCGGCGCGAAATCGGCTAAAGGACCTAAAGGACACGAAAAGATGGCTCTCGCATTACGCCCCGCCAAAATAAAGAGGGAAAAGTAAGTGAATTGCGCCGCCCCGCTGGCTGATCGTCGTGGTCGCTGCGTTATCGACAGGAAGCCGAACAAGGCGGCCCTTCGTTACGTCGCTAGGAGAATCAAAGAATCAAAGGGCTAAGCGGGGCAATGAAAAAGAAAAAGAATATCGGAGAGAGAGAGAGAGAGAGAGAGAGAGAGAGAGAGAGAGAGAGAGAGAGAGAGAGAGAGAGAGAGAGAGAGAGAGAGAGAGAGAGAGAGAAGAGAGAAGACAATCGATATTAAACGAAAGTAATAAAACGGCCGGTCGAACAGACGGGGCTGGCAGCCTGCAGGCTCGTCGTTTCGAACGCGACAAGGTTGGCGTATGACTGGCGGCCATGCCCGTATCAGTCGCCGCGCCGCGCAGCGTGCATGGGGGCCGCGCCTAAGCGAGGCTGCTCTGCTCTTTATCAGCTTTGAAAAATCCGAGAAATCCGGGTTCGCACTCCTACTCCTCCCCAGATGGGACTGTCGGCTAGAGTCTCTTGGAAGGGAAGTCCCCGCTGTCCGAGGTTTAGCGCCGGGGCACGTCGTGAGTGAGCGCTCCAAACTCTCAGAAAGACAAACATCATCATCGCCATCAAAATCATCATCTGCTCGCTACGTCCGTCTCCACTCTCCCCTTCACACGCAGCACGCACATACATACACACACAAACACACACACACACACACACACACACACACACACACACACACACACACACACACACACACACACACACACACGATCCCGCACAGAGCCTAGACAGTGCAGACGATAGACTTAATTGAGAGTGCAGCTGGCGACGATAGACAGCAGGGCTTGCATGCATGCGCGGCTTCAAGAGGGCGGCCCTGGATCGTCGAGGCCTCCACTCCTTTTCCTCGTCGTGCGCGTGGCAGGGCACACAAAAAGGGGCAAGAAATCGGTTTTGCAGCTGCTCAACCACTAGTACGTACACTGCAATCTCATCTCGAACGGCGGCAAGGACAAGTCCCCCTCTGCGGGTACCCGGGGGCGGCTGCTGCCGGCAAGAACCGTGCCTGGAATCCCGGCACGCCGAGCCAGCGCCTCCAGCGGACAGCGGATCGGAGAACAGTGGACCAGAAGACCGGTAGAGGCGGGCAAGATCCCGGGCGGGTTTCGAGCTCCAGAGTCGCTAAATGGGACTCGAACCGAACGTGTGACCGCTCCGATGGATTGGCGGTGTCGCAAGGCTATGTCTTGGCCAGCCGCGCAGTTTTCGGCAGCTGCACAGCTGTGGGGCTGCGGACGACCGGGCAGGTGCCGCTTATCAGCAGCTGGCTGCCGGGCTGGCTGCCTGCCTGGCTGCCGGCTGCCAGCCTCGCCGGGCCGACTGCAAGCTGTTTGGTGCAGTGTGGCGCAGTGCGGCTCGCTCTCGCCCCGTCTCGCTCGCTCACGTTCCACTGAGCAATATCAAATAAGAAAAGCCACACCTCTCCATGACCTTCTCCGATTCTCCTGATATTTAGTGGGCTTGTTAGACACCTAAAAGGGAAGTCTTTTGCCAAATTTCCAGATCCTGAAAAAATTATCGGCTTAGTTGCGGGTAATTTTAGTTTCACTTTGGAGTAAAAACACGGATTTGGGTATTTTGCGCTACATGGACAAACTTTCATCCCTTGGGGTTCAAATTTGGCATCCTTACGTAAAATTGACCAAGAAACAAGAATATATGACCTCGGATTTGACGCGGGACAAATACTGGCTGCACCAGCCTCAGAAAACCACTAAAATATGGCCTAAAATTTACGTTTGGCTTGGGACCTTTGTGGAAAACAGTTTTTTGCGCCATCCAATGTTATGATCATGTGGAAAAAAACGAGACAAGTCGAATGAGCACCCGCGCAGATTTTTCTTACAAGCCGTTTAGGAGTTATGAGACTTTAAAGTCTAAAAGTTACGTCCAAAGTACCTGAGATAGGAAGTTTTTTCAAAAAATTGACGAAAAATACCTTCTGCATACATGAATCGATTCATCTCAGCAAGACAAAGAAAAAGTTCCATTACAACTACGACGCTCCGAATCGAAATGTAAATTTTCTTGATCATACAAGTTTTAAACTATAATGGTCTAGAACATTTACATTTCGATTCGGACGTCGTAGTTGTAATGGAACTTTTTCTTTGTCTTGCTGAGATGAATCGATTCATGTATGCAGAAGGTATTTTTCGTCAATTTTTTGAAAAAACTTCCTATCTCAGGTACTTTGGACGTAACTTTTAGACTTTAAAGTCTCATAACTCCTAAACGGCTTGTAAGAAAAATCTGCGCGGGTGCTCATTCGACTTGTCTCGTTTTTTTTCCACATGATCAAAACATTGGATGGCGCAAAAAACTGTTTTCCACAAAGGTCCCAAGCCAAACGTAAATTTTAGGCCATATTTTAGTGGTTTTCTGAGGCTGGTGCAGCCAGTATTTGTCCCGCGTCAAATCCGAGGTCATATTCTTGTTTCTTGGTCAATTTTACGTAAGGATGCCAAATTTGAACCCCAAGGGATGAAAGTTGTCCATGTAGCGCAAAATACCCAAATCCGTGTTTTTACTCCAAAAGTGAAACTAAAATTACCCGCAACTAAGCCGATAATTTTTTTCAGGATCTGGAAATTTGGCAAAAGACTTCCCTTTAGGTGTCTAACAAGCCCACAAAATATCAGGAGAATCGGAGAAGGTCATGGAGAGGTGTGGCTTTTCTTATTTGATATTGCTCACTCTCTCTTTCTACACCCTCCTCATAATTTTTCGGCCGCAAACACACTTCCTCTCATCCCCCCTCCCCCCTCTTTCTGGCAGCAGCACCACCCTGTGAGGAAGTATTTATTTCAATGCGAGCAGCCCGATGCCCCTCACCCCTCCCTAGGCCGCCTTCCCCCCCCCCCTCCGCCGTGCCATGGCCATGTCAGGCTCATTGCGGTCGTCATGACAACCTAGACATTCCCCAGACCGGGCGAGTTATCGGACTGCTCAAACTGCCTCATAATTTCCCCTGGTATTTTTTTTCGGCGTCGGTGGTGCTCGATTTGGACGGGAAACAGTCAGGGGCGAACCCGGGACCCGCGGCCCTGAAGGCGAGTGCGACTTGCAGCGCCGCTGCACGGTGGGCCAGAAGACCGTTGGGGCGGCCAAAATCCCGGACGCGGTTTGAGCTCCAGAGTCGCTAAAAGGCACTCCAATCGAACGAGTGACCCCACCCATGGATTGCCCTCCGAACATGGGTGGGGTCACACGTTCGATTCGAGTCCCATTTAGCGACTCTGCAGCTCAAAACGCGTCTAGAAATATGGCCGCCACAACGGTCTTCTGGCCCACCGAGCAGCGGCAGCGGGGAGTTCTAGGGTGCACAGCCAAATCCCCGACCGGATGCCAAACTTCCGGCCGAAGCGACGCTGGGTGTTGGCGGAGCGGGCAGTGCGAGGGAGAGAGAGAATATCTAATCCGTCTTTAAATTTCCTTCCCGGCCCCGCGCGGCTCAGGCTTCGCTGGCTGCGCGGCTCGACTCGTTGGAGAGGGAAGGCCAGGCCATGTCGCTGTTGAAAACCGTATGGACTCGCCGTCATCACATATGCAGGCCGCCGAGCAAATCTTTATACGGTTACGGCCGGCGGCAGCGCGCAGCCAGGCCGCCTCCCCCGCCACTGGAAGTCAGCGGCCAGTAAATCAAAGAGGCGCGTCAGAGGGAATAAAAAGTAGCGCTAAAATGAGGGGATTTTTCATCAGGCGCTGTGCGCGCGGTACCGAAATAACGCCCTGCGGTTCACTGTGGTTTACTGCGGTTTACTGCGTGCACTAAAACGGCGAAAACTCGGGCGAAGAACCGCGGGGTCGAGCACTGCCACTGTCGACGTGGCCGGGTGTGCCGACAGGTCATCGCCGTGACTTCGGAAGGTCGAAGAAGCGAGTCACTCACCAACAGTCTCCCTCCAACCGTGCGGCCAGCTTGTCCACGACTGCGATGCTGGGGGGCGCGCAGCAACACTGCGGAAGTGTCTCGGCCAGGAGGTCGCCGTCCTCAGCCGGGCCAGGGCGGCGCGCTTCGACGGCCACCTCGTGGTCCCGGCGGCACCCTGCGGCCCGAGGCTAGCGCCGGCGGGGCCTCCATGGCGGGGGCCTCCATGGCGGGGGCCTCGGCACGGCGGCGTTGCCGGCACCGCAGCGGCGCTGGCGGGGACTGGCGGGCCAGGCGGACGCGGCGTCGGCCTGCACGTCCTGCCGCAGAGAGCCTCCTTCCCCGTCTGCGCCGCGCCGCGCCGCCCACCCGCCCCCGGCCCGGAAACCTCCGCGCCCCCGCCACCCGCGCCGCGCCCGCCCCACCCTACGACGCAGCAGCGCCCCCTCGCGGCCAGACACCCCGCCCCGCCTCGCCCCGCCCCGCCTCGCCCCACCCCGGCCTGGGGCCGAACGGGCACGCCCGGCCGAACCATCATCCTCCCGGCGGCAATAAATTGTTTGCGGCTTTCTGATGGCTTCCAGCTGAAAAATATGTTACTACTCCACACGGCGGAGCGCGGGCGAACGCCGTGCCGCGTCGGAGTTGTCGTTGAGCGTGTCACGTTGGGGCCCAAGTACAGGGTGGCTCGGGAACGCCGGCCCACGTGGGCCAGAAGACCGGCGCGGCCGGCCAAGACTCGGCGCATCCGTTCAGAGGATGCGTGTTGAAATCAGCAAAAGACATGGCAGGATTCGAACATCGGCTCACGGACTTGGTAGTCGGTGCCCAAATGCTCTCGACCACTGCGGTGCTGTTGGACGTGACGGGTCGTGGCCGTGGCAGGGCAGGCCGGGTTGGCATCAACTATTTACGGAATACGTCCTGTCTCTTCGCCTCTCGCTCGGGTTTCGGCCGCCAGCAGCGCGTTATCTGTCTGCTGAGGTACGCGACGCGCCGCTGTGCTGACCGGCGAAGGGGCGGCGGCTGGCGGCGGCTGGCGGCGGCACAGTGGGATGACAGGGGGCGTAGTGATGCAGTGACACTGAGCAGCGGAGCCATAATCACTGCTGGCTTCTGGGTAGCCGGCCGGCGACACTCCCAGCCAGAGCTAGCTGCGTACACAGTGGGCCAGAAGACCGGTCACCATCATGGCCGGCGGCCACAACTCTAGACGCGTTTTGAGCTCCAGAGTCGCTAAATGGGACCAGAACCGAACGTGTGGCCCCGCCAATGGCTTGCTCTCCGGAGTACGTGTCGCTCAGAGTCCCATTCAGCGACCTCAAAGGCCGTCCGGGATTTTGACCGCATCCACCGGTCTCCCGGCCCACTGTGTAGCGTTTTCATCAGAGAATTGCGTCTGAAATATGCACGGTTTGTTCCTCGTTGGTGCATGTTTGATGCGCCGTACCTGGTCTCGCGTTCAAACACCCTCGCCCTCGCCGTCCCAAAGCTGCCTTTTGCGCAGACGACGCGGTGACCTACGCTCCGCGCACCCTGCAGTGTACTACGCCACCGCCCCGCGCGTCCCAGTGAAAGGTCATATCCTAATTGCCGGCACGTCCTTTTATCCACGCTCGAAACCGATACTCTCGAGGATACGCTCCCTCGGGACCCTCGGAACGACCGGGAGAGAGAGAGAGAGAGAGAGAGAGAGAGAGAGAGAGAGAGAGAGAGAGAGAGAGAGAGAGAGAGAGAGAGAGAGACGGTATGTTGGAAAAGACATGTAGGAAACCAAGTGGGTGCGAGAGAGCTGGTCAAGACGGCGGTTTAGCGATGGCCAAAGAGAAAAAATGTTACACTGATGTGAGAGAGTGGTAGGGGAAGGGGGAGAGCGCTCATAAACGCAGGCACACACACACACACACACACACTCGCACACGAAAACAGTGACACAAGGACACACACGCACGCACACACGTGCGCGCCCGGCCCCTTGCAGTAAAAATCGCATTCGGTGTCGCTTGTTCAGCGATAAACGAGCAACGACCGCACGTACACTGTGAGGGCCTACACAGCGTGGTGCTGGAACTAATGTCTGGAGCTGCAGGCAGCCGCGCTGGCCGGCCCACGACAGATAGAGGGACTCAGCCTGCAGGTAGGCCACGCGGCGGCGCGGCGGCCCAGCGGGCAGCATCCTCCGCAGAGACAGGCGGAGGTGAGGTACTCTCCAGGCATGGCATGGGCACGGTACTCCACAATCGGTACCGCAGTACTTTACCGGTACTACCGAAAAATATGGTACCGCGATACTTTACCGGTACTACCGAAAACTATGGTACCGCGGTATGTACTTTACCGGTACTATCGAAATTTTCGGTGCCGCGGTACTTTACAGGTACCTTCGAAAGTACCGACGGTACTTGACGTACCCACGGGTACCACGGACTCCATGCGCTGCAAACCGCTGTACAGCGGCGCATCCAACAAAAGAACTTGGAGGAAAAAAAAAAGAAGAAAAAATGGGGGCCCTTCTCCCACCTCCCCACACAGTAGGGAGGACCGCCTGCAACTTCGGTGGATCGGGGGAACCGGTGCATTCCAGGCGGCGACCCCAGGGGTTCTCATCTGATGTGGGCCGGGTGAAGGGCGGGGGTTGAGAGCCTTTGGTTTTCGCGGGGTGGTCAGTGGTACCACAGTGGTACCCCCGCTGTCCGGCGCTCTCTACCGAACATGCAGTGTGAAGGGCCAGCTTCAAAGGACTTATCAACTCCAAACCGACGAATCAGAATGGACCCACTCGCGACCAATTGCGAGTGGCTGGAACGACCGGGGATCGAACCAGTGCCGAGGCCAATCCGCCGAAGCGGACTGCTTTTTAGACACCCAAGCATAGTGGACGACAAATGATCCAGACCACTACGCTATCACGACTGCACGTCTGCCGAGTGTCGGACGACGGGTTTGAGTCGTATTGGGATGAGGGAGGCAGTCGTAAAATGTACTGAAATGTTGGGATTCGATCCCCGGACCTTACTGTTCAAGTCCGACGCCTTAGCGATCTCAGCCACCACGGCTCATGGTAGATGCGGCGTCAGCCGGGCTCTAGACGCGGCAGGGATGGAGCCGCAGTGAGCGGGTCATTCGAAAAATGTTGAGAAAAAGTGGGACTCGATCCGTCGACCCCGGTACCGGGAACCGACGCCTATACCACCTCGACCACCACGGCCTACGATTAGGTCAAGTGATGTCATGTCTTTTGAGCCGCACTCGGAGTGCGGCAGTGCGGACCGCACTCCCAGTGCGGTTCAAAGGCGTTGACATTACCCGTCCCCAATCATGAGTCGTTTTTAGCCCATTTAGCGACTCTGGAGCTAAAAACCCGTCCGGGATTTGGACCACCTCCCGGTCTTCTGGCCCACTGCGCGCCAGCCTCGCGGGCCTCGGAGCGTCTGCTCGGAGTCCTCGGGCTCATATTCGCCAGCCTGCAAGTCGCGCACGGCCAGCAGGGCCAGCAGGGCCAGCAGCCTGCCCGTGTCGTGTCGTCTTCGCGGAGGCTCATCCCGTGCGCAGCGCTGCGTTGCGCCGCATCCGGCCGCCCCAGCAGCGCGAGCCGCGAGCAGCCGGTCGGTCTGGCCCACTGGAATGCACCGACACCAGGCTCCAGCCTGCCTGGCCTCGCGATAAGAAGCTGCGTACAGTCACCGTCAGCAGTGTCCAATCACAGCGCGACGACCAGCCGCACCACGACTCCTTTCAGAGGGAGACTTTGATTTTTCTATAGTCCCCGCGCTGCCCGCCTGTGACATTTGTCAGCTGATGACTCGCCTATCATCCACCCCCGCGGGTAGAGGGGCGGCGCGGGCGGGGTGTGGCGCGACCTTTCTCCCTTCACGGCTGGCCGCGCCCCGCCCGCCCCGCCCCGCCCCGCCCCTGACTTCTTGATCACTCCGCCACCGACTCGAGTCAAGTCTGGTCAAGTCTTCACGCCGCGGCCCGACGCCGACTCGAAGGGGAGGAGATAATGATTAAGCGAAAGCAAGCGGAAGCAAAAGCGAATATAAGCAAAGCGGAAGCGTAGCTGCGAAACGAGCCTGCAGCGCTGCTCGTGATTGATATCTTCACCCGGAACACCCCTTCCCCCCCCCCTCCCCCTCCCGAGCGAATCGCGCCACCGCTATGCTGGTTGTAATTTCCGAAGCAAATCCGCAAGAGGGACGATGTGCAGCATATTGCGGGCCAACGACGGCAGCGCCCCAAGGTAACGCCACTGGGAACAAGTCTGTACCCGCCCGCGCCATGATCATTGCTCTTAAGTGATTCTTGTGGGGTGGGCCCTGACTCCGGGTGACGTCACTCGCACCCACAAATCTTACAATTATTCCACCACCTATCTTGGCTTTTTCTTTTTGTGAATTTTGTTTTGATTTTTAAATTTTTTGGGTGGGACGCGCGCCTATTATCTGCCTCTTCTGTGGCGCGCGCTCCTCCTTGCCAAGTCGGTGGAGATGGAGAGGTCGTTTCCGGCGCCGGAACCCGCATCGGTAGGCGGAAGGCCGGAAAAAAGAAGCAAGAAAAATCAGCCGCCCCATAAATGAAGCCATCGAAAAAACAAGAGACACCTACAGAAAATCTTTATACCGTTTTCGTAGCATTTTTACTCAAAATAATGCATTTTGGTGATGGACTTTTCGAAAAATGTTGGCTACAGGTGTTAAAAAGGGGACGGGGCTGGAAAAGAGGGGAGAGGAGGGAGGGTGTGCTAATAGGCGAAGCCATAACGGCCTTGATTGGTGCTAAACAACGAGCAAACTTGTTCAGGCAAGGCGATGATTGCACACCTCTTCGTTCCCCCTCCCCTCCTGACTCTCCCCCTCCCCCTCCCACAGTGCGCCAGAAGACCGGCGCGGTTCGAATTCGTCAACACACTGGGCGCATAGTCGCTGCACCTAAACTTTATCCAGTGAAAACGACTTTCCACGTACTGCAGCCCTTTTGTTTTTTCTCGCTACTTATCATTATTATGAAGACTGCGCATCGCACGTGGGGGAATCATGTCGAAATGTCAGTGCCAAATGTCACGGTGCGGCCGCCGCGGCGGACCAGCGCGCGGACGAAGTGCTACCAACCCCAACTCACGAAAACGGTTTCTACTTTTCTTTCTAGGGCAAAAGACAGGCACAACTATGGAATAGGGCGCGCGTGTCCGTGTCCTCCGGGGTGCGTGCGTGGCGCAGAGGCACGCTTAGGTAAGCGGGCCCCGCGGGGACGGCGGAGCAGTACGTACAGGGAGCGGGCCGAAAGGAAGCGGCCGAGGCCCTCGACAAGGAAGCGGCCGAGGCCCCCGACAAGGAAGCGGCCGAGGCCCCCGACAATGAAGCGGCTGAGGCCCCCGACAAGGAAGCGGCCGAGGCCCCCGACAATGAAGCGGCTGAGGCCCCCGACAAGGAAGCGGCCGAGGCCCCCGACAAGGAAGCGGCCGAGGCCCCCGACAAGGAAGCGGCCGAGGCCCCCCGACAAGGAAGCGGCCGAGGCCCCCGACAAGGAAGCGGCCGAGGCCCCCGACAAGGAAGCGGCCGAGGCCCCCGACAAGGAAGCGGCCGAGGCCCCCGACAAGGAAGCGGCCGAGGGCCTCGACAAGGAAGCGGCCGAGGCCCCCGGCAAGGAAGCGGCCGAGGCCCTCCACAAGGAAGCGGCCGAGGCCCTCGACAAGGAAGCGGCCGAGGCCCCCGACAAGGAAGCGGCCGAGGCCCCCGACAAGGAAGCGACCGAGGCCCGCAGTGGTAGTGGTGGTGGAGGCCGGGGCTTGGCCGCTACGCGCCTCGCCGGGGGAGTGCTTATGTAACCGGGGTGGGGTTCGTTATGTAACGTCATTGATTGGATTGAATGGGACGCGCAGCGAGCGAGGCAAGCGGCTCACTGATGAAGGGGAGAGAGAGAGAGAGAGAGAGAGAGAGAGAGAGAGAGAGAGAGAGAGAGAGAGAGAGAGAGAGGGAGAGAGAGAGAGAGATACTGATCAGCTGAATCGCACTGACGCACACACGCGCACCACTACTGTCTCGAGCACCATCTCCTCCTCGTTGTCGCACCCCTATCCTCTCGCCCCCTTCCTCTCTCTCTTCCTCTCTCTCTCTCTCTCTCTCTCTCTCTCTCTCTCTCTCTCTCTCTCTCTCTCTCTCTCTCTCTCTCTCTCTCTCTTCTCTTCAGGATTGTCAAGCAGGCATGTGCCCTAGTTCCATTCTGATTGGAATGCTCAGTGGTCGTGTCGGCAAAGCACACAAACAACAACAACAGCAGGACAACAAGTGAGCGGTGGGAATGGCCACTTTCAACAATATTGCTCTTCTCAGGATAAGGCCGTATTTTCTGCGCGTGTGCCCAGTGGGCTGGTCTCTCGGCAGCTAGGGGTGGCCGCGCAGTGTTCGTCTAGTCCGCCAGGCGCCGCTGGTATTTGCACCGCCCTGGCTCGCTGGCTCGCTGCAAATGCCACGCCATCAGGAGAATGTCAGGCACAGCTAGCCTGTGGGAAAGGGGGTGCAACGCAAAAAACCAACAACAAAAAAACTCACAATTTTTTTTTCTAGTGAAGAGAAATTCGTTTTCTCGCTCGTCCTATTTTCTTTTTTCTTTTTCATTTTTCTTAGTACCAGCGGAAGTCGGACAATGTGTAATAGTACACAGCGGAGAGAAATCAGTGTATCGAAAAAAGGTGTGGCTCGGGAGGGGTGGGGTGACTCTGATTAGATTGTTTGAACGAACGCCGCCCCACCCCAGCCCGCCCCGCCACACCCCGCCCTTTACTTAGGGCGATATCACCTTTTATCGGCAGTGTCCTTCCCTCGCGTCATTTAGAATCAGGCGCATCAGGCGGGCGGAACCAGGCCGAGCAGGGGCGGGGTCGGCACAATTATTATTTTCACCATCGGCAAATGAATTTTTTTTTTAAATGAACGCCAAATCAAATTCGCGCCCGATTATTTTACTGACTAGTGCTTCTGGCGCTATCTTTTTCCTTGTTTCAATTTGAAGCATGTGCGGCTCTGCTTCCGTGTGGGTTGGTTGGCACTCGCGGCGTGGAGAGCCGCTTCATTTCGGCCTCGCCTCGCCGTCTCGCTTGTTTTGACGGTCTCAGCTTACGTCGACTCGACGTTATGAGCGATGTTGCTTGCCTTCCCTCTGCTGCGGCCAGGACACACACTCCCTGCTCTGGCGGCGGGGCGGGGCGGGGAGGAAGTGCACGGGGTTATATGACTTTATGACGCTCTCGGGGCCGCGGATGTTGACACACGGGATCACGTAGGGCTGGGAAGGTGAGAGGGCTGAGGGCGGGGGGGGGGGGGGTGTATATTAAGTGGGGTCTTGGAAGCGGCCCGGCTGCGGCTATGCTAGACTTGAAATTGTGAAGAAAGTGTACCAGGGAAGAACACTGAAAGAAGGGCATCGTCCAGGTTTCGAACATTCATCGCACCCTCCTTGAGCTTGTGTTCAAGGAGGGTTTTGCCAGATAACTTTAAAACACAGCTAAAAATTTTGGAGCCGTTTACCTACTATTTTTCCATGAACCACTGAAATACTCCGACTAAAAGATTTCTGCACTAAGCCTCAAAAAATCGCCAACCCTTTCTCTTTCTTCCTCAAACGAACAGCAGCTGCGACTTCGCTCCACCAGACGGCGCTAGCAGTCACAGGCGATACCCCGCGTCCGCTTGCGGCGCTACACCGCGCGCAGGGGGTAGCGCCTGCGGCCGGCCGGGTGTGGTGGCGATACCCCGCGCTGCTGTCGACAGCTGTTGGCGTGGCAGCGGCAAACCAGCTGAGGGCGCGAAATTCAAACCATGGCGCCAAACGGACAGAGTCGCAGGAAAATTGCACTATAACGTAAATACGGGTGGCAGACCGACTCGTTTGAAAAACATAGTACTAGGGAGTGTGCACAGGCGTACACAGGTTAAAAGTTGGTGTTCTTTCCAACACAATTTTTTCGTTTCATATATATAAATATTACGACCTGTTCAGTGGCTGCCTCGATGGCCGCAGAAGCTATCTTCAGCGCAATACTGACGAAAGAAGAAGAAGAAGAAGAAGAAGAAGAAGAAGAAGAAGAAGAAGAAGAAGAAGAAGAAGAAGAAGAAGAAGAAGAATCCCTACAAGGAGCGGCCCTGCGCTGTCGACGCGAGGGGTGGAGTCAGACAAAGTGTTGGCATTTATTTCCCTGACGCCCCCCGCCCCTTTCACAACACGCATGGAGGCCCCAGAAGAACGCGCAGACACGCGGTCGGTACACAGGAAACACCCCAGTGGGCCGTGAAATACGCTGCCTCTCATAGACCCTCGGATGTCCTGCGTGGACCAACTTCAGCACTCCCTTCCGATTACCTAGCTGCCTCGGGTCGTTAACTTTGGACGACTTTGGAGCCCGCTGAGTTCCTAGGTGCAGGGAAAGCCCGATGACGTCATGGCTTTGAGAGCCCAGCGCAGCCCCGCGCGTTTGCATGGGGAAGAGTGCACTGTATTCGATTATTTGGCAGTGCCCTGGGGCTTTCACCGAGTGAATCACTCCGGGCGGGGCGGGGCGGGGCGGGGCGGGGCGGGGCGGGGCGGGGCGAGACCGGCGCCAAGGCAGATCGAACGCGCCCGCGGGGAGGGGAGTCTGGACGCAGGGATGCGTCTGGACTACTGTCCCGCCAGCCCCGCCACGTCTCGGCGTTCCCCTGTCTCTCTCGCACTCATCGTGCGCTCCCTTCTGTGCTCCAGAGTCGATAAATAGAACTCGAACCGCACGTGTGACGACCTCACCAATGGATTCCTCGTTGGCAGAGCAATCCATTGGTGGGGTCACACGTTCGATTCGAGTCCCATTTAGCGACTCTGGAGCTCAGAGCGCGTCTATATAGAATTATGGCCGCCTCAACGGTCTTCTGACCCACTGTGCCGATGACGGACGACGGCGGCGGCCTTACCTCCAGGTCACGTTCGTGGAGGGCCACTTGTTGGCGGTGACGGTGTAGCGGCGCGCGCGGCGCCGGGGGCCGTCGGGGGCCTCGCCGTGGTGGTGGCGCTTGGCCCTGGACGGGTGGTGCTCGGGGTCGATGTCGGGCTGCCCGCATCGCGGCCGGTGCAGCACGGCCTCTGTCTCGCGGTTCACGCGGCCCGTGACGGCCAGCCCCGAGTACGCCTGCAACACGCACAGGTCATGACGACCACACACAGTGGCCCGGAACACCGGCGCAGGCGGACAAAACTCTAGACGCGTTTCCATCTTCAGAGTCCCATTTAGCGACTCTGCACTGCAAGAAAAAGTGCGAATAGTACAACAAAGGTACAACAAATACTGGACAATAAAAGTACAACAGGGATTGTAGAAAGTACAACGAGAAATGTACGAACCACAACGAGGCCTGGACTCGCACGGCACTCGTTATTCCGGTTCCATTGTACTTTATACAACAATTGTTGTACTTTGAAAGTACAATAAATTCCTGATAAAAAATTTGCTAGAAATTTGTGTACTTTCGTTGTGGTTTTTTCTTGCAGTGTGGAGCTCGAAACCCGTCCGGGATTTTGACCGCCTCCAATCGTTTCCGGTCTTCAAAAACAGTGAATATTGAAATAAAATAATCTTTGATAAGCCACACACACAGCACTGCCGTCACATAAAAAAAATAGAGGGGGAGGTGTCTGGAACAGCTGCATCGGACACGCCCGTCACGCGCCTGGCGTGTAACTGGCGGGGGCGTACGAAACACACGGCCGTCGCGGACGCGTCCCGTATCACCGGATGAGGGAGACGAACGCAAGGAGGGGGGGGGGTGCAAGGCTCGGGGCAAGCAGCGCACTTGAACCTAGAAGAGGTTTTGGAACAGACTGTCTCGCGCTCGGTCTCGCGCGTGCGTGCATTGGGGTCGAAGAAGAAGAAGAGGGTTTAAATCCTGGAACACACGTGCGGGGTGTCCCCTGGCAGAAGCAGAACGACACGCGAATCGTTATTTGAAGTGAAAGGGGGCGTTTTTGTGGGTGTAGGCGCCAGCAAGGCAGGCAGCCAAGGCTAAGGCCGGCCCGTCCTGTGACTCAGAGGACCGACCCACAGCCGCGGGCAGCGCGTAGCAGCGCGGAGCAGCGCGTGGCGGCGCGTAGCCACGGGAATAGAACGCACCGCACCAACTCTTCGACAGGTCGGCCAGGAGGTCGATGCATGAATGGCGAAAAGTACATGACACGCGGAGAAATGGGTGGTTTCGTTTTCACACAGTGTAAGAAACAATGATGGAGATTCGCACTGTTTTGCCGACTCACCTGCATGAGCTTGATGGCGTTCCTCAACTCGTCCTGCGAGCGGAGGAACGGCAGGTTCAAGTCCACCTTCTGCATGTAGCCGTACGCCATCAGGTACTTGATCTGCGCCAGAAAAAAACGGGATGTTTGAGTTAATGAAAATGAAGAAGGGTCGGACAAAGTTTTCGGTGTGGCTGTCGCACAGAGGGCTAGAGGACCCTAGTTAGAGGAGCAATCCATTGGAGGGGTCACACGTTCGGTTCGAGTCCCATTCAGCGACTCTGGGGGTCCTAGAGTTTTGGCCACCTTCACCGGTCTTCAGGCCCACTGTGTGTCGGCACTTCCTCCCGCATGCCTGGCCCGGCATGCTAAGCAGACGATGATCCTGTCTCTGCTTCGGCCGGAAACCATTTGAATACCCGGGTACCCTGGTGCGCCCTGGTGTGCCCTGCCCAACTCACACTCACCCGGCGAGCACCACCCAGAACCCACACCCTCCCAATTATTTATAAAACGAAGCCGTTTACCGCAGCGATTCGTACACAGGTAAACAACACAAGGCAGTCATTTTTGAAGAAAATAAAATCAGTCAGGTGGGGCTTCCCTCCTGCCCGATCGACCCGATAGGATTCCCCATGACCACCCCATGGGTCATGGGGCAGCCCGCGCCGTCCTGGACGTGCGTCCTGCAACACGCGAGGCAGCGCACAGTGGGCCGGGAAAACCTCGTCGGCCAACGCTAACGAGATTTGCTCTGTATTATGCATCAGTGGACTTCCCTGGCGCGCCGCACAGTGGGGCCTGTGGGTCGACCCGACCGGCGGCTTGCTGGACGGCTGGAAAAAGCTGGAACTCACCGCTCCTTTTCGCAGAGCGCCAGTTCAAACAAGAAAGAAGCCGCGTTTTCAATTATTTTCCAAGTCTTTCTCTTTGGCGGGCCCCAATATTTGTCCCGCCGCGCCTCTCGCTTACATTTTACGAGCGTGTGCCGCTCGACTCGCTGCAGCACGCCGCACAGTGGGCCGGTCGCTCGGCCCAGCCCAGCGGCCCACACACGCCAATTTCGTCCCTGCGCTTTTCAAACATCACGCGTGCGCCCCGTTTTCCTTTTCGTTTTGTCGTTTTCCTTGTCTCGGGGGCGACGCGCGGCCTGCGTAAGGCTGTGGGAACACAGTGGACAAGGCGGCCCTTTGTGTCGCCCCTTCCATTCAGGAAGGCCCTTCGCGTCTCCCTTCTCCCTTTCCTCTCCCCCCTCCCCCCCCCGTCCTCCTCCCCCGCTGCACGGAGTGAGTCATTGACTTATTGGGGCACGAGCCAGGCAGCCAGCCAGCCAGCGAGGCAGCCAGCGAGGCAGCCAGCCAGCCAGGCAGGCAGCCAGCCAGCGAGGCAGCCAGCCAGCCGCCCAATGCGCGCTGGGAGGCGACTTCATATGCATTTCTGCCGATTTTACGTACAAAGGCGAGGGGGACAGAGACATTCTCCTCTCTCTCTCCCTCTCTCTCGTAAGTACAGGAAACGCCGACACAAAAAAATACCCGCCGCCACCTTTGTATTTTTAGAGGCCTTTCTTTCGTACGGAAAAGTCCTTTTCGGGAATCGGATGAAAAGAAAATAAGGTCCCACCGAGATTTGAACTCGGATCGCAGGATTCAGAGTCCTGAGTGCTAACCATTACACCATGGGACCTCGCGGCTAGGGGCGCTTGATGTGTTGAGTTTGAAACGTCCGCGTGAGTGAAGAGGCCGCACCAAAAACGGGACGACAAGGATGAGATTCGAACTCACGCGGGCAGAGCCCATTGGATTAGCAGTCCAACGCCTTAACCACTCGGCCACCTTGTCAACTGCTAACGTATGCGGCAGACGCGACTGTAAAAGCCCGGCAAAGCCCGGCGGCCGGGTCGCCGTCAGCAATAGAGGCGCGACACTGCCAGAACCACGATAACGGTGCGCCCGGTTTGACGAGGCGGGGCGGGGCGGGGTGGGGTGACCGGCGAGGCGAGGCGGGGCGGCGGGGAGACGGTCTGGCTCCAATATTTGCCCATCGATAAGGTGAAAGTGTTTTATCCCTTCTCGAGACGGACAACGGCACGCGTTACGCCTAGAGAACCCGAAAAAAATGAAACAAGACACGGTGTTGGCACCACTGACGTTATAGATTAGCATCGTTGGCAGAGAAAATAATAAAAAGCCGACGTAGTAAAAAGATGCTCGCGCACGGCGGCCGACGATTCGTCCGACGGAGACAAGACTATTCACGCGGCACGCGGATGGAGTGACTGGTGTTCTCTCTCTCTCTCTCTCTCTCTCTCTCTCTCTCTCTCTCTCTCTCTCTCTCTCTCTCTCTCTCTCTCTCTCTCTCTCCCGAGCAGAGGACGGGTCATTAACTGCACTCGTGGATTCATACCGACGGCGCGAGCCAGTGGCAGGCAGTACCAATTAGAAGACATCGGGCGTCCATTCACAGGCGCCGGCCGGCGAGTTGGTTAGTTAGTTAGGTTAGGGGCTCCGACTCGGGCTGCAATACCCCACGAGCCAAACGACCCGACGCGGTCCCAGCCAGCCTGCAGGTGTTGGATACGTAGTACGCAGACCACCTGTGAGTGTGGACGCAGCACGCCGCTTTGTGTGGACGACAAAGCGTTTCAAAACACCTAAATAAAACTTGGAGCCGAATCACACCGCGGCGCGTTGCGTGACGGAGTGCCGCGCTGTTGTTGCATGGAGTCGACTCACTGCCGCGCGGCACACATCTGCTCCGTCTGGTCACACGCGCGCGCGCGCGCACACACACACACACACACACACACACACACACACACACTCACACTCACACTCGTACGCATGCTGAATTCATTTTAAAGTCGACTCGCGAAATGATAGAGGTCGCAGAAGGTGATAAAGTGGCGAGACATGCTACAGTCAGTCGGTGCGAACAAGCATACAGCGACAAAGTACAACTCTGCGCGCGAAGACGGCGGCAGCGAGTTTGAATAAAAATAAAGACAATTTTTTAATTTAGCAGTGCACCTCTTGAGGTGCAGCTAAGAGTGGCGCAGGCAACCGTCTGTGACGGCCTGACGGGAGCCATCCCCTTGCTGCTCCGCACGCACGCCAAGAGGGCATTATCTCTGCATCGTTGCAATCATCATTCCCATCCTCCATGCTGCACAAGCGGCGCGGGTAATGATTTAATGCGGGAGACAGTTCGCTAGCCTCGCGGCAGGTCGTCCCTCCCGGTTGCCACAGACGCCAGGAGAGGGGCCCTCGCACACCCGCATCTGTCCTCTCTCTCTCTCTCTCTCTCTCTCTCTCTCTCTCTCTCTCTCTCTCTCTCTCTCTCTCTCTCTCTCTCTCTCTCTCTCTCTCTCTGAGTGTACTGAATGTGTTTCGGTGTGCGCGACTGATGATTGGTGGTAATGTGTGAGTAACGCCAGGGATGCATGCGTTCCTTTGTTTCTGCGGCACGATGTGTCATGATCGACCTGCGCGGCGCGAAAACGAAAAATAAAGGTCTCTGCTGTACCTCCGGGGGCTGAGGGAGGGGAGGCGAAACGTGGTGACCCAAGTCAGGCCAAAGACCTCGGCGGCGCGGCGCTCCGCTGTCCAGACAATATGCTAATCTATGGGGCTGGCGATCCGCAATAGGGCCCCTCAGCCGGGGTGTCGCGTGCCCGACGCTACTGTACGAGTCAATCCGCCGCAGAAAGCAGGCGCACAAACCAACGGCAGGGATTTTGGATCTCGTTAAGTCTTTATAGTATTGTCTGGCTGGGCGGGCCGACCCAGCCGCGGCCAGTGGTCTGGGAAGCCTCGAGTCGCGAGTGAGATTTCGTCAAGCGCTCACGGTAATCCCTCTTCGCGACCGCGTTGTTGTTCTAGGAGACGCGGCCCAAAGCTTTCGCTTAGCTTCGCTCGAGATCGGGTTTATATTGTGACGCCAGCTGGCAGCGTCCCAGCCCCGTCCGTCAGCCGTCGACCGTCACGACGGCGGCCTCCCGGTGAGCGTCGCCGCCATCCTGGAGGCCCGTTGAGCGACGCCTGGCTCACTTCCGGTCACGTGACTGACTGCTGCTTTGCTATCGGCAGAGGGCGCCAAGCGGCGCAAAGTGTGGAAATAGAAGAGGACGGTTAAAACTTTCAAGAAGTACCTCAACACCTCGCCGTGCCCCGCTGTTGTCCGGCCCACTGGGCCCCGCCGGAAGGCACTGGTGACGTCGACGTGAATATAACGGTTCGTCTCTATCCGTTCTTCAAGGGTCCGCACCGCCGCGCTCGTCGCAAACGAAAGGTTCCGCCGGAGCCTATTTCTAGCCGACGGGCCTCGATAAACCAGGCCGGCGTGCTGCATGTCACCGTGCGTGCGGCACGCTGTGCGCCACGCGGCTCGGCGAGGACGGCGACATGACTCGAGCATCCTGGTGTACATCTCCTAGGTCGCCAAATGAATGGCCCTGTCTCGCCGTCGCTCTCCCCGAAGCACTCGCTGCTCGCAGGCGATTGTGTTCCCAATACGGACTCGGGAGGCCACGCACTTCGTGTTGGTCGTGCTGCTGCAGGAGCTGCAGGCACCCAAGTTTGCCCGTCTTGTTCGTGGAGAGAGCCCTTTTAGGTTACGGTACAAAACCCGTGGGAGACTGGGTGAAAAATAATGGAAAACTGTGGTTTGGTTTATCCGAACAATGGGACATCTGGATGCTAATTCGACAAATCATCGCAGTTTACTGAAGTAATGAATCGATAACCACATGAAGCTCTGGTGCCAGCTGCCTTCGCCTCAAGATAGATAGCTCTGTTGTGAACTGCCTTCTCTGGCGGGGCACCCAAGAGGTCATCAGGATGATCAGATTTTTCTTTTCGATTTTCCTTTCACATCTGCTCCGGCGTCATCTAGGCTAACTTCTGGAGAGGGTCAACGCATCTCAGACTGCGCTGCCATTGGTCGGGCGGCTTTTATCGTCTGGCTTCTCGCGGGAAAAATCCGCTGCGCTGACTTTGTGGCGAATTGAGCGTCCACCCGAAATGACACTTCATTGATTTGCAAACGGCTATGAAACCTTTCTCGCGTGATGGGTCTCCAATTCGTTGTCACTTCGGCGGGAGAAAATCAGAGAGAAACGCATCCAGATGACTCATTCCCTTTCACTAACCCATCATTGCTTGCCCTTACAAACACTCACTCGATTGGCCTTGGCACAAAGCCCTGGCCCGCGCTGCATGTACTACGACAGCTCTGTGATGTAGTGTCATCTTGCACTTGCACGATAGCGATCAACACGGCGATCACTGCGGCCTTGCCGGCTGAACTGAGCGGTGCTTACTTCATCTCCGATCGTCGGAAGTCTGCTACAATTTAGCAGTGTGAGTCTGACTCACAGCGGAAGGAGGGAGGAAGATTCGCTCCTTCACGACTTTGTTTCGGGAAACACGTCGCATCGACGAACATCGGCAGGTCCGGGTCCTGTCTTGGGCGTCTTTTTACAATAATTACCCTTTCTTATTCGGCGCGGTGGCTCAACAGCTACTGAAAAGATCAGCAGACCGCTCAGCCACTTAAATTTGACACGCACTCGCTGGTAATATCGATTTTTCGGCGTTGCCTCCCCGGACACGCCCAGCGACACCCAGCGGCGTGTCCGGGGGCAGTAAGGCCTCGCGGGACAGCGCAACGACCTGGCTAGGGCGGGGCGGGGCAGGGCGGGGCGGGGCAGGGCGGGGCGGCTCACGCACTCATTGTCTGCTCGATGTGGAGTACAGAATGTACAGCAGGGGGGTTTTGACGGCGAAGTGATGCGGCTACTGGATTTGGACGATGTTTGGGGCATCAGCTGGACTCGGTTTCACTGGCAGGTCTGAGCGGCTTGAGCCCATCCTTGGCACAGAAATACCATCTCCCCGGCCCAGCCACCCCGCCCCGCCCCGCCCCGTCTCGGGACGCATCGCCTGGGCCCAGCGGGAATGCAGAAAGGACGAGGCCGCAAATATTCGCGCGTCGCCGCTGCAGACCGATCTCGCACCGTCTGTCTCTCTCGCACTCCTGCGGCACGCCATGGTGAGTGCGAGGGAGAAGGACGTCGCGGAGGAGATCACTGGGCCAGGACCAACATCCTGCGGCTGCGTGAGTAACGCCCTGACTGCGCTGTCTCTCTCGCACCCCGACGGCCCTTACAGTGGGACAGAGATCCACGATTCATTTTGCTAGGGACTGTACTGTACCTTCTCGCAGGGTACACAGTGGGACACGAACAGCTGGCGTCTTTTCACATGGAGGACTCTCTCTTTCTCTCTCTCTCTCTCTCTCTCTCTCTCTCTCTCTCTCTCTCTCTCTCTCTCTCTCTCTCTCTCTCTCTCTCACGAGATCCACCCATCAAGGAGACACACATAACAGACATAAGTGATATCGATTAGCCCAACCGCCGCCAGCAGGGTAGATACACAGGCAGTGTGAGACCACTCCCGGGGGGTAGCCCAGGCCCACACAGCTGCCTGTGAGAGAGAGAGAGAGAGAGAGAGAGAGAGAGAGAGAGAGAGAGAGAGAGAGAGAGAGAGAGAGAGAGAGAGAGAGAGAGAAGGGGGAGGGGGGAACGCATATGAAGCGTGGGTGGGGTGGTGAAGGTGCCGCCGGCGCCGTCCGGGAGGTAAGTGGCCCGGGGGGGGGGGGGGGGGGACAGGGGTGCAGGCTGGTGCAGTGACACATGCTCTGGCCACACCCGTACTCCACAGACCCTGGCCGGTCAATGGCTCAGCCCAACGACACCGTTCGGTCGCACAGTGTACCCGGCGAAGGATATATCGGCCGTGTTTTTCAGCAGTGGCAGCGGCTAAAGCGACGCGGATTGTCGGAGAGACCTGTCAAGACGATCTAGCGCGACGGCGGCGCATCGACTTGCATTACAGTCTCGTCCGTCGTCTGGGTCTCCTTCCCCTCAACGCTGCAGTATCCCCCCACTCCCCCCTCCTGCTCCCCAGTCTAGCAAAGGAGAGCAATGCCTGTTTTCCCCCGACGCCCAAATAAACACGGCCTGGGTGTCAAACAAGCGTGGTGCGGACGGAACGTACGGCCGCGGGCCGCGCCCGGCGCCCCCAACGCCGAGGAACACCTATTAGGGGCATTACGGGGATCATCGAGGCGTTCCGTCAAGCCGCGGCGCCGCGGCAGCATACAGTCCTCCACTTGCTGAATGCTCCGCGATGCTTCGAGCCCCGCGAGGGTGTACAGTGAGACACTCACCATGTCCGGCGACACGAAGTCCCGGTCCCGGTAGGAGGGCGCGGCGCGCGCGGGCGGCCACGGCGGCCACAGGCAGAGGCAGCCGACGGCCAGCAGCAGCTGCCGCGGCCCCGGCGACGGCCACCGCCGACCGGCATCCTGGCGACCCTGGACGGCGGACGCCGGCATCGCCGTCACCTCCGCGTCGTCCACCGTGCTGCAGTCATGCCGGCCGCCGGGCAGGCGCATAGTGGGCCGGGCAGGCTCCCCGTCGAGGAGCCCGGACTGTCGCCGCGGCCTCGGCGGCCTCTTCGGCGCCCACTCGGCCCGGGGACGCCACTAGAGCGCACAATGGCGACGCCGTCGACGCGCGGCGACCACGCTCTGCGAATTGCCCGTGTCTGCAGCGAGCGTCTCGTTAGGGCCCTCTAGGGCCCCAGGCGGGTGCGGCGGCGGCGTCTTCTGCTGCTGCAGGTCCCTTCGGCGGAGAGAGCCAGGCCCGGGCGCCACCTGCGGGGACAGAGAGACGCACTGTGTCAATATCATTGTCTCGCTTAGCCAGCGTGGTCTAATATCACGATTCAGAGACTCGGAATTGGGGGGGGGGGAGCGCAGTGGGACAGAAGACCGGCGCAGGCGGTCGAAATCCCGGACGCGTTTTGAGCTTCAGAGGGGTCCGTATCATCTGGCCTTCCTAAAGTAGACCGCGGACACGTGTACTTTCAATTAAAATGCAGCAGTGTTCATCGTGGCCTGCACAAAACGTTTCTGCTCGACGGTGAAATCCCCGCGGAAACCGCCTGAGATTTGAAATTTTATAGTGGCGTTCGGGAGTGGGCATGCATTGTATGCATGCATGCCGTGCCACGCCGGCCCCACCCCGCGGATGACGAATCAGTTCGTCCATTTAGCGGCCCGGCTGCTGTGCTGTGCTACGCTAGCGGCGCGAGGGAGCTGCCTCCTCTGCATACGGTCCCGACGCGGCACGCCCACTTCGCGTGAAGGCGGACTGTGTCACGCGGAAAAGTAGTGCGTCACTAATTAAAAAAATTGGGCAGCTGGATGCTCTGCGAGTTCGCAGAATCAGCCTCCCAGGATTTAAAAAAAAAAAAAAAAAAAAAAAACTTGCTGACGTGTTTACGCTGGACTCCGATTCATCACGAAGCCAAAGCTACGGGCCTCTCACTCAACAACTGTCTTGAAGAAAATGATAAATTCAGCTTGTCTCCCGAAACTGCCGATCCTCCACCCAGTCTGCCAGTTACAGCTCAAGGAAGGTGAGGGGGAGGCGGCAGAGGGCGGCGTGTCCTTTGGCGTGGAGAGCACAGTGATCAGTGCGGCGGTGAGAGACGCGGTCGAGGTGGCGGGCCTACTGTGCGGCGCTCACAAATCTCCCGGTAATCAGTCGAACGGACTATTCTAGGCACCGCCTCTCATTCAGCCGCGTCTCTCAATTAGAAATCTCTAAAAGGGAGCGGATTCCAAGGCATGGGGGGGAAGCGAGAGGCGTCTGCTTCTCGCCAGAGTTTATGGCAGTCTCCCCTGTCTACGAAACGAGACGTGGCCCACCCCTGCCTCGTCCTGGCCATGAGGTACACAGCCTGAAAAAAACTACAGCGGCAGCCGGGAATAATAAATGATGAGATTTTTCCAGCAGTGTAAGTGGAGCAGGCTGCCGGCTGCGGTCGTAGCGTAAAACGAAAATGGAAGCGCCAGGCGGGTACTCACCGCCCCTGGCCTGGTCTCGAGATCTCCGTCTATCCTGCGCCACACACGCCGAACAAGCCGCACATGATTCATTCATTTTACTGCCCCTTCATTCCGTTTGATGCACAAAAGTGCCCCGCAGTCAAGGCAGTGTGCGTGGGACACGTGCGTCTGGGACACCAGTTTAGTTCCAATAATTCATCTCTCGTGCGACCTTCCAGGGTGACAGTTGGCAACACGGTGTGCATGCACCCAACAAAAAGCCGTTGCATGCACCAAGAAATTTTACTTGCGATAAATGAATTTACTTGAAAGATTGAAGTTCACTTGTTGCTAGTGTCTTGGTTCAAGAGACGGCTCCATTGGGTGTGTGAGCGCCATGGTGACCGAAACGACGGGCAGAAACAAAACGAAGCGCGGGTCATGAACGGGAACGGTGATGAAACTGTATTTGTCCGATGAACAGGATCCAGGCATCGACGAAGAGTGCCGACTCCAAGCCTGACTCACGGGTTGCGGTCGAGGAGGGGGAAGGCCTTCTGCGGTCGCGCTGCTCCAGGTTCAAGTACCCACCGCAGAGGTGCAAGCTCCACACCCAACAGTGTGACAGCAATAACCAGGACAACAATCGGCTTGTATGCATCCATGCCCCGTCGCGACGAAGCTGATTATGTCTTTTTTTTTGTGGGCTGGCCGTGGTGGCGTGCTGCGTCCGTTGAACTTGACGATCTTCTTTATCATAGAGAGTGCGCGCCAGCCCCGCCCCGCCCCGCCCCGCCCCGCCCCGCCCCGCCCCGCTCGGCCACGCCATAGACGCACCTATCACGTCGCGCATCGAACTCCACCAAGGCGGCAGCGCCCTAGGCCCTTGGCTATGACAATAGGAGGACCGTGCATGACTGACTCGTTCAAGAAGAAGAAGAAGAAGAAGAAGAAGAAGAAGAAGATGAAGAAGAAGAAGAAGAAGAAGAAGAAGACGGCGCGCTACACAGCTCGTCACTACACACGCCTGCTTCATTCACAACCCGGCCCACTATCAGCTGACGCCATGATGAGCGCCACTTGCGTCCAAAGGCGCTTGGCCCCCGGGGCTCCTCCAAGGCCGGCCCACGCATGGCCACGGAGACCCGTCGCTCGGTTCCTCGAACGCCGCTTTTCTATCAGCCCACTGCAACCCAGCGCATGTGCCGGAAACCGGGCAACGCCGGCTGGAGCGTGGCGGCATTGGCTATAATAAGAAGGCCGTGATAGCTCGGTGCAACGCGGCCCAAGCGAAAAGAGGAAAAGGAAAAGGCGGAGACAAACGGACTCGAATCCGGAGGGAATCAGTGCCACACACAGGCAGACCCGGACAGACCTCCCGAGTTGCACTATTCATACAGCGCTTCCACATTCAGCCGCACCAGTGACCAGAAGGGAAGTGTCTCTATCTCGACACTTCTATCGCCCACGAAAAATGGGCAGGCCAGTGTGGTGTGAGTGCGTGCGTCTTGGTGTGCGTGTGCCGCGGTGGACGGGGACGCCATGGTTGTCGTGGTGCCCGACGCAGCCGAGCTTGGCTTTGACTTGCAGCAGCAGGATTTACCAGGTCCCTTTCCTCGCCGCCGACACAGATCTGGAAAAGCACTCTGTCTTGGCGATTCCGAATGTAAATAATCAACGGGCGAGCCCGCCTGCCCGCGAGCCAGCCCGGCCGGCCGACCTGAGCAAACGCCGAAATGGCGAAATTCGAGAGGCATGACCCTCCTCTCCTGCTTCAGCAAACAAAGTCCCATCCATCAAAACTTTCTTTTCGCGTGTGCTCGGGGAAGGTGACCCTTCATTATGTCGTCATCCAGGAGCCGTCTAGCCGAGCAGCTTGAGCCACCTGCACTAGGGAAGGGGGAGGGGGGGGGATTTAAGGGCTGTATGGGGGGTCGATGGCTATCGCACTGAGCATTGGACGGTTGGCGTGCTAGCGATGGGTTGGCTGCCCTGGCTGCCTGCCTTGGAGTACCGCGCGAGCACAGAGGGCGGGGTGCTGACCTCCTGGAAGAATGGAAGGCTTGCTCCGATCCAGGCCAGTCCAGGCCAGCAAGGATCATTCATTCGACATTTATACAAAATGCATTCCCATTGTCGGTTTCCTAGGGCCGTCGCCTTCCGGCAGCAAGGTCACTCCAGAGGCACTGATTTGATTCCCCTCATTTCCGTAGGATGGAATTGGTCCGTCCCTTAGGGAGGTCGAGGTGCCACTTCAATAATTGATGGTCGGCTCTGCCTCGTGCTGCTTTGGAGCGAGCTAACTCGGAGGGCAGGTGGGAGGAGCGGCGGTGGAGTATCCATCCAGCGCTTTAATGTTGCAGCACCTAGCCAAAGACAGCAAACAGGCTAATGGAGGTCGGGAGAATTTGACCGCAGAAGGTCACCCCCTCGCTCGGAAAACGAAAGACTTTGACAAGCCCATTGACTTGATCCAAGGTTCGATTGTGATTGAATATGATTCCCTTTCTTTCCCTCTGGGTCCTGCCAAGCTTAAATTTCGACGAATACAGTCCCATTACAATTATTGATTCGAATTCGAGTCCTAAGACTTGGTTTCAGCTTCCAAGACATGATGAAGCTATCCTAAGACTTTCTAGACCCAAGGGTAGATCAAGACTTCCTCTTTTAGGGGAACCCTTGCCACGTAAGATAAGAGGTCGTCGCCCAAAGAAAATGCCAAAAAAAGAAACAGAAAGACTAAACTGGAACTCGTACCAAGTTTGTTCCCCTTCCGCACGCGGCCCGGGGGTGCCTTTAATAGCAGCGAAAATGGGGAAACGCGCGGCACACAAAGTAATGGCACACCGCGTGCTCCATGCAGAAAAGGCGCGCAATCTGCGCGAGATCTAGTACGCCACTGGTCACACTCTTTCGAGGCGCCAGTCGGTCAGGAAGGCAGGCGGCCTGCCAGGAGGGGCCCGCCTACGCTTTCTGGGAAAAAGATTTCCCTCTACCATACACCCGAGCAAAATCTGCTAAAACGGAATCAAAATTTTGTTCGTTTACAACATGACGGTAAGTGCCGTGTTTTATTGAGCCGGTGTGCCATAGCAGAAGGCGCGCGCATCACACAGTGGGCGTAGACGGACAAAACTCCAGACGCGTTTTCAGCTCCAGAGTCGCTAAATAGGACTCGAATCGAACTCATGACCCCACCAATGGATTCCTCGTTCAGAGAGCAATCCATTGATAGGGTCACACGTGCGGTTCGAGTCCCATGTAGCGACTCAGGGCCCCAAAATCCGTCCGTGATTTTGAACGCCTCCGCCCACTGAGCGCCGGGCCAAGCGCTAAGCGCTCTAAGCTGACAGATGAAAGGGGGCTTCACGCGGAAATATCGACACTTGGCCGCGGCGCCCACGCAGAGTCGTCAATCAGAAGCGCTTTTATAATTCGGCCGTCGAATGGCGTTGCCGCCAACAGAATGGACCGAATGCGGGCGGTTATCCGACTCACAGTCCGACGGAAGCGAGGAGTACGGAACGCGAGTTTTAATTTCCCCGGATTGGCCTCGTGACCACTCTGTCAGAAAAAAACGGGGCAGGGGATCAAAGTGTGCGCGTTGCACAGCGCTCTGTTCGGCTCTGTTTTAGAGGGTCAACGCACGGAGGGCCTTCTCTTTTGACCATGACCGGCAGGCCATGAGTCACGGGCCAAGCTTTGCATGGCACGCATCAGTGCTCTCGCCAAAAGTGTGTGTTTGCGCGCGCGTGCGAGCAGTGCGTGTCGTCAGAAGGTCAATATCGGCGCGGGGAGCACAAAGCAGTACTTCAATTTCAGACAGTGGGACGTGCGAAAGGGGGCTGGTAGTGACATGGCTTCGTAACCCCCTTCCCCCCCCCTCTCTCTCTCTCTCTCTCTCTCTCTCTCTCTCTCTCTCTCTCTCTCTCTCTCTCTCTCTCTCTCTCTCTCTCTCTCTCTCTCTCTCTCTCTCTCTCTCTCTCTGTGCCGGGGCCGCGCGCAGCTTCCGTTGCATCGCGAGAGGCGTCCAAACTTCCGGTGCGGATACAGTCGAAACAATTAGCGCGCCAAATTAGAAATCTAAATTCAAACACTTCGCTGTTTTCTTTTGCCTTAACTCAGTTTTTCCGTAAATCTATATATCATGTGACTAACGGTTTTTTTGGGGGGTTTTTTAATACTACTTTTCGAAGGTGACAGTGGGCCATACCTACGCCACTAGCATCCTCGTTCACGACAACCTCGCGACTGGCACACAGTGCAACGTCCTCTTACATGAAGTCCTTAGCAGCGCGCCGGTCCACTCGTGCCGTATCCTTGGCGGGCTGTGTTATCCAGAACAGCGTTATCCATGGCACACGCACTCACACTCACGCGCTGTCACTGCGTCCGCGTGTCACTGTGCGTGTCACTACGCGTGTCACTGCGTCACTTCAGCGTGCTCTGCGCCTCGCTCGCGCGCGTCCTCGGCGGGACCTCCACGTCGGCCAGGCCCTGCCTCCCTCCGCGGCTGGCGGCTGCTACCAGTAGACTGACTGAGTGAGAACACAACTGTGGTCGGCGGGCGGCGGCACGCCGGGCACGGCCGTCTGCGCCGGCGGTGCTGGGGGCCGGCGGGGCGGGGGTGGCGCGGGGAGGCGCGGGGAGGGGCGGCGGGAGGGGCGGCGGGAGGGGCGGCCACCACGAGGAGGGCAGGGGCGGCACCGGGCAGCCCCACGACGCCGCAGCAACATGTGTGCAGGGCCAGGAAGTGCCGGCCCAGCGAGCCGCTTGCACTGCACGCCCCCAGAAGTCCCTGTTTTGTCACGACCTGCCCGCACCACCAGGAAAGGGTCACGATTAGATGACAGCCGTGGATAATCCTATTACACGACGCGAAACACTCATAATGGATAAACCCCAGAGAGGCGTCCGGAGTGGCATCACATTTACAATGAAACGCATTGCAAGCATCAATCCACATGAGTACACTCACACCACGGTGGGTCTCACATATCAAGCCACATGAGTACATTCACACCACGGTGGGTCTCACATATCAAGCCACATGAGTACATTCACACCACGGTGGGACTCACATATCATGCCGTTTTCCTGCGTGATTTCCGTCACACGCCGATTTTCGGCGTGACTTTTTGCCACGCCTTAAATTGGCCATGTGTCCGACTATTGACTTGGAAACGAGCGGTTTCCCCGACGGGGTGACTAAGCCGCGCAGCAGCCGCGGGGCCGCACAGTGGGCCGCACAGTGGGCCGCACGGTGAGGCATCGCGGCGCCGGCCGGCCGGTGTGGGTGGCTGGGTGGAGGGGCGGCCGCGGCCTGCCGAGCACCGCGCCTCGCGGGGCCCGCGCTGCTTCGCGCTTCGCGAGGCCCAGGCCGCGGCCACCTCCTCGCGGTGTCTGCGCGCCCGCCAAAGGGTCGCTCCCAACCCTATCCCGTCCACCTACCTGCGGACGGCCCCCAGGTGAGAGGCCCCCACGCCGCCCCCTGCTCCGCGCCACCCTCCACTGTACTGCAGCCAAAATTATTATATTTTTACGTTTTCCCTTGTGACGCATTGGTGGGCTCACACGTTCGGTTTGAGCCCCATTTAGCGACGCTGGTGCTCAAAACGCGTCCGGAACTTAGACCGCCTCCACCGGCCCACTGTGTGCTCGCAGTAACACTTCACTATTGCGTTCTGTCGCTGCAGTCCGCCGCGGTGCACACTGCGTTGCTTCCGCGACTCTGTCCAGCGCACGTGTCCCATTGTTTCCGCCGTGTTGCCCACTGCGTTGCGCCGCGTACTTCGTACTCCTCGGCGGCGGCCTTGGACAAACTATCATACATATATTTCAGGGGGTCGGCCGGCGCGTCGCTGCGAGTGCAGCAGGCACGCGGAAAGGCGCAGCGGCGTGTAGCACACCGTGCCCACTGCCTGCTTCCCGGACAAGGAGGAAGGTCCGCACCACCGAGTCCTGGTTTTCCCAGGTCTGAAGCGTCTCGGTTTAGGTCAGCGGACACCCGGTTCCAGGGCCGTCCTGGGACTTTGGTGATTTTCTTCCAGGACGGTCCTGGAACTGGGTCCATTTTCGCGCCCGAGTGCGACCGTTTCCAGGACCGACCTGGGATAAACGGTGTGGTTGCGCCCTCGGAACAACACCACATGGTACAAACAACGGAATCATATACGCCAGTCTCTCTTTAAAATTTGGTAAAAACAATTCATTTTAAAAAATGGAACCCTACGACCCTCTCTCCCCGCAATGGGGTTTGAGCCGCCTGCTTAACCTCTGTGTTCGATGGGGACCGGTGTATCCAGGCGCTGACGATCATGTTTAACTAAAAATAAATTGCAAAAATGGAACTCTACACCCCCTCCCCAGTCTTAATGGGGAGGCCTCCTGCTTTACTTCGGTGTTCGGGATGGGAACCGGTGCTATCAGGTAACTGGGGTTAATCCGATCCAGCGACTTCGATATCGTACGCCGGGGGACCCAGTAGGACCCGAGCCGCCGACACGGCTCAAACATGGGCAGAGTAGAGTAAGGCAGAGACGATAGAGAGACAGAGAAAGAAAGAAAGAGAGAGAGAGTAGTTTTGGGAGCTTTTGTTTGCGCAGGCTGGTCGGTACCCAAATGGTACACCCGCTGTCCGGCGCTCCCAGACCCGAACATGCAGTCAGTGGGCCAGCTTCAAAGGACTTATCAACTCCATCCGACGAATCGGAATGGACCCACTCGCGACCAATATCGAGTGGCTGGCTCGATCGGGGATCGAACCAGTGCCGAGGCCAATCCGCCGAAGCGGACTGCTTTTTAGACACCCGGGTGTAATGGCCTGGATTGAGCCTAGACCACTACACCACCCTGACTTGCACGTCTGCCGAGTGTTGGACGACGGGTTTGAGTCGGAGTGGGAGGAATCCACTCGAAAAATGAAAGGAATTATCGGGATTCGATCCCCGGACCTTACGGTCGGGGATCGACGCCTCTCCACTCTCAGCCACCACGGCTCATGTCTGACGCCGAATGAAGCGGGTTCTTGAAGCGACAAGGAGCAGCGGTCAGGGAAAAAAGTTGTGAAATTATAAGATTTGAACCTACGATCCCCATACCGGGATGCCGACGCGTCGACGTATCCAGCCACCGCGCATTGCTGTGGGTTTGAATCACACGGGGGGAGGCAGTGAAAAACAATAAATGTTGGAAGTTGAACCTGGGACCGTGGACCTCAGCTCGCGTCATCTGGTTTGTTAGCCGAGAAACGCATGCAGAGGCTTCGAATATATCTTATGGCCAACAAAGCTGATATGTGAGCTGTGTTTCCAGACCAACTGTGATGTCTGCGAGATCTTTGAGTCATCGGTTCTCAGGGGTATGAACAGGCGATCGAAACCCCTCATTCCTCATCTTTTTTCGAATGGCTTACCCAGGGGTCAGTGCGAGGCCAACATTGCAGAAGCATCTGCACCAGACCCTAAAGGCCCGGGTTCAACTTCCAACATTTATTGTCTGCTCATTGTCGCGTCAAGAACCCGCTTCATTCATCGTTAGACATGAACTGTGGTGGCTGAGAGCGTAAAGGCGTCCGACCCCAACCGAACGGTCCGGGGATCGAATCCTAGCATTTCCTTTTATTTTTCGAGTGGCAGTCCCGACGAGTTGCTGTGGAAAAAGCGGGACGAAAAATGGGTTTTGTGTGTTTTGATGCGATACGGCCGTAGTGCACAAGGCCTGAATCTTGGCCAGAGGTCAACGACTCTGGCTGGAGTGGGACGACGGCTCACTATCAGGACGGCTAGCTTAAGGGCCTGCTGCTGGCCCCCGCGGCGTTCTGACCCCGATGTAAGTTTTGTTTTTGTTGTTTTGTTTTTTTCAAGTGAGTGCTCTGTGGCTGGCTGTTTCCATAGAATGCAAACTCGTCACCGCCTTGCTGCAATTAGAGGCGAGAGGGCGCTGACCCCCCCGAGCAGCACTCTTGGAGTGGAGTGTCCCTGCTGCAGTCACAAGGGTCCTGCCCCCTTTCTGCGCCCCGAGCGTGAGAGCGACGCACTATGTGTGCGGACGTGACTATTTCCATCTTTCCTCGGGTATAATTACCGCGTCACAGTTATTGTTCAAGTCGTTAGGCGCGCGGCAGTACGGTCAAAGCAACAACGCCCAAAAGTCTACCAAGACACCCACTAAGATTTCAACAGGATTTCTCGAGAAAATTTTTTGACGGAAAGTTCCAGTTTGAATTTAAGTCGAAGGTTCCCAGTCGCAGCCTTCGGCGCTTCACATCCATATCGGTCTAGCACCAATGTGCAAGTCGCGGTGGCCGCCTGGTTTCGGCAATAGTCCCTGTCCATACTGGGCAGAGCAATTGGCGGTTCTCAAAGGCTGCCGCCGCCTCGTCCCGTTGGACGTCGTGTTGGCCGTGCCTCGCAGCCAGCAGGCTGCACGCGCCGCCTCCAATGGTGACGACTTCTGATAATACGGAGTTCTACGTACCCTCGCAACAACAGGCCTCCAAAAACAAAATAATTAGTGCGCCCATTTTTTTTTATTTTTAAGGTTTTCCACCCGTATCAGAGACGGCAGCAACCTGTCAGCGCTGAAAAAAAAGAACCGGATGCTGACCTTCAATTAGCGCGAAAAGAATGAAGGGCGTAATTGACAATGTGGGAGTATCAGAAAAAAAAAAGAAAAAACCTTGCCTTACGTGAACCCTGAACCGGTGGTGATAAATATTCGGTGTCTCGATAATAATGTCGATTGGCGGGCTGAGTTCCTCTTTTTTTTTTTTTTCTTCGCGGGCAAGAGGAGGGGGCGGGGGGCGGTGCTGGAGTGAGGCCTTCCCTCCGCCCGGTGGGTAGGCCACCAAACATGCACTGCCTGCGCCGAGAGTGAGGCAACCCTTTCGACACCAGTTGGCCGAGAGCGTCTGCGCGCCGACTACAAAGTCCGCGAGCTGATGCTCGAATATCTCGCCGTATCTTTTGCTGATTTAGACACGCACTCTGTACGGATCCAGCTTGTCGAAGGCACCGCTTCACCGGCCCGGTGTCATGTCTCACGGTGGCCGAGAGCGTGCAAGCGTCGAACTCTGAGTCCGGGGGGACCTGGGCGTTCGACGGATCACGGAGAGTACGCCAGCAGTACGCAATCAAGTTCAAATTACGCAATCAACTGCACCGAAATGACTCCAACCAACTAAGCACAGGGACAGAAAAAATACCTTAAAATGTGTTTGAGATCATTGATGTTGATAATGGATAAAACTGATGCACTCGGCATCGACGTATCAGGCAACGGGCCGCTTCCCGCCTCCACACCATCTTCCATGGCCACAAGGTTGCGGTCAGGTGCAAGTCTAGGCACAAACGACCAATTATTTTTCCTCTTTTTTTACGGAGAAAAAACGTGACAGAAAAAACGATCTGCCTCCAAAGTGATCCCACAGAGTGGACAACTAGTTTTTGTGACACCGCACGCCACCGGGAGTTAGCCTGTATGCGCGCGGGCAGCAAGAGGAAGTACCGTAATACAGATTTGCAGTATGGGAAAAGAAAACTCCAAGCACTGACTGAGCTGAAAAAAAATAAAGCGCGCAGTTTTAAATACAAAACAAAAAAAAAAACATGAACACAACATTGCGAAAGCCCGTCGAGGCCGCTTGGCGTTCCAGCAGGGAAGGTCGCTTTTTTTAGGTAAAATTGCACGCGTCTCTGTGGTGAACTGTTCACTTTTTATTGTTTCGTTCGATCGGCGTGTGGTTGGCAGGCCTGGCCTCGCGACCTGCCACCTCTGGGCAGACTGATCCTCTTCCTAACGGTCGCGGCGGCGAAGCACCGCGCGGCCCGCGGTTCGAATCCCAGCCGATGTTGCTTTCCGAAACCAAGTGAACCGTGTTGTTTGTTGTGACGGCTGGTCAAACAGGACCCGGACGGGTCTTTGTTTGCCGTTCGGGAGCGCCACATTTCGTTTTGCTCATCCTGGCCGGAGTGAGAGTGAGAAGAGCCAACGGCTTTCCCGCTCCAGACATAAACTCGAAAATAAGAATGCAACATCGAGATTCGAACCCGCGACTTTCCGGTTGAGTTGTTTAATGCTCTTTACTTTACGCATGTTGGATCCTCCCAGGTTCTAGAGACCACGCACAGTGTGCCAGAGGAGCGCAGGCGGCCAAAACTATAGACGCGTTTTGAGCTCCAGAGTCGCTAAATGGGACTCGAACCGAACGTGTGACCCCACTAACCCTCTCCGAACGAGGAATCCACTGGCGAGGTCACACTTTCGATTCGAGTCCCATTTAGCGACTCTGGAGCTCAAAACGCGTCTAGAATTTTGTCCGCCTGCGGCCCACTGTGCCACGGCGAGGCGCTGACCCCAGACAGCCCTCTCCATTGGCTCGTCGTGACGTCACTCGTTCGGCCAGAGCCTTCGGGCGGTGGCTGGTTGTGGGCAGCCAGGGCCAGTTTTCTTCTCAGGGCAAGCCGCCAAGGGCGGAGAAGGCCCTTCCACTCTTTTACGCGATGTCCAGAGTTGGCGAAATCAATTTCTTTGTCAAGCCTTTACGGTCGTCCCGTTTTCCCCGTTCGTTCCGGCAGTGTCGGTATCAAGGCCGCCGAACCGAATTATGAAAAATAAAGCGAACCCGCGCGGTGGCTTTATTAGAAAGAAAGTTGCCGGGCGGGCGCAATATCGCAAGCGCGTCAGAAAAGCCGGCTAAAATTGCGACGAGTTTACGAGCGATCAAGTCTTACAGAGTTCAAGACGAAACTTTGGGTCCATGAATAATAATACAACGGCAATAAAGAAGGACTGGTTCCGATTGGCAAATGATCTCACACCCGCTAGTATATCAGTCGGCGGGTCTCGCCGCACCCTGCCCTGGCGGACCTGAATGGCACAGCATTTTGAGGGGCCGGTGCACAGTGGGTCAGAAGACCGTTGAGGCGGCCAAAATACCTGACACATTTTCAGCTCCAGAGTCGCTAAATGGGACTCGAATCGAACCTGTGACCTCACCAATGGATTCCTTACTTTGAGAGAAATTCATTGGTGGAGTCACACGTTCAATTCGAGTACCATATAGAGATTTTGGAGCTCAAAACGCGTCTAGAATTTCGGCCGCCGCAACGGTCTTCTGACTCACTGTGCGGTGTATCCTGGAAGGCGCGTATACACTGACTGCGTGGCGACAGGTTCAAGGTGACTTCGGGATGGAAACCACAGAAACCTCATCGTGTGCGTGGTCACACTTATTTGGGATCGACGCGGCGGTGGCGGTGCGGCGGCCGAGCCAGCAAGCGCTGCAATGTGTGGAGCCTTGAGCCTCGCACAGTGGGCCAGAAGACCGGTGCGGAGGCGGTCAAAATCACGGACAGGTTTTGGGGCTCAAGAGTCGCTAAATGGGGCTCGAACCGAACGTGTGACCCCCACCAATGGATTGCTCTCGGAACGAAGAATCCATTGGTGGGGTCATGAGTTCGATTCGAGTCCTGTTTAGCGACTCTGGAGATCGACGGGTGTAGAGTTTTGTCCGCCTACGCCGGTTTTCTGGCCCACTGTGCCTCGAGGAGCCGAACGGCGAATTACCGCCGAGGCGGAGCGAAACGCGTGTGTCGTGCAATCAGTGGCAGGCAGCAGCTCGAATGACAACAATGAGTGCGGCATCGGCGAGGACGAGGACCTCGCAGAGGATCGCGGGGAGATGATAGCAGGAGGCTCCAAGATGGCGGACGGTCACAATGGGGTTCCCATACTACTGACAGAATCAGGGAGCAGAGAGGGCCTCTACAGAGAGAGAGAGAGAGAGAGAGAGAGAGAGAGAGAGAGAGAGAGAGAGAGAGAGAGAGAGAGAGAGAGAGAGAGAGAGAGAGAGAGAGAGAGGTAAAAGATAGAGTGAGGGAGAGGATCAGGGATCAGAGACAGAGAAGCAGAGCATGAGGGAAAGAAAGGCGCCCAACCTGTTCCAGTTTCCCGTTCCGTCTGCTGTCTGTCTCATATTTGTCAGTTAGTTGGACTTGACCGACGAGCGAGGAAGAGAATCCAGGCAATCTTGTGTCCAGGGCTGTGTCGTCACCTTGCCTTCTCTCGAGACAATGGCGCACAGGGAAAGGAGAAAGAAAGTAAGAGTGACGTGGGTTCAAATCGCCGTGGAGGTCAAGTTTTCTCCAGCATCTGTGTGCATCTGCGCGTCAAAGATGTGCTCCGACTTTGAGTGGGCGGGCCAAAGGGGCCAGATGGCAGTGGGCCAGAGGCGCGCCGCACCTGACCTGCCACACCTGACCAGGTGTGATCGAAACTCTGGAAGAAAGTGAAACTGGACCACGTCGGCGCTGCAGGTTCCCCGTTCCAGCTTCCATGTGTGTAGCACCTAGCGCATCGTACTCTGCAAAACGCCAGAGACTCTTTTCAGGGCCTGTCAACAGATGATCTGCACACCACAATTGCAGTTATAATTATTAACTTAAGCAAAAAAAACTATATAAAATCGGAAAATTCCTATGCATGTATCAGAATATCAGTACTCCCTATACATGTAAAGAAATTTCGCTAGACCACTGTATGGTAAAATATTCCGATAATTATTTACAGTGTTGCTTCAAGCGTTCCGAAAAAAAAGCGCGCGTTTCCAAAGACATTCGGATTTAGACAACATTGGAGTATGAAGTTCGGTAGTCGCCAGGCCAGATGCAAAGTCGAAATAATTTTAATTGGATTGGACGGCGCTTGGTAGGGTACTGCTGACCCTGCCGCCGTGAATCCCAGCGCGTGACAAGGATGGCTGTAATCGGACAGTGTTTACACGGCTCTGGCGTTCACACCGGTTTGTCCGTGTAACGCTCGCGCCATAAAAGAGCAGTAAAAAGTAGCCGGGCAGGGCATCGTGTGTCCTCCGGAGACTGGAGCCTGGAGACTGGAGCCCGAGGCCTGGAGACGGAGCATGAGACCTGCAGTAGGTTGCTGGAGTCTGGTGTGGAGTTTGTTAAATAAGCATTGGTTTCAATCACACCTGGAGTTCGCAGGAGCAAATGAAGGTCGCTCGGCGCGGATTAAATGGGGCCTAGCCTAGGGCGTGAAGCCTAGGGCGTGGAGCCGAGGCTGAGGCTTGGAGTCTGTAGCCTACCAGTAGTACAGCCTGCAGCCCGCTCGCATCTCAATGCACTTTAGTGGGCAGGTGTCGTGTGGAGCGGCGCGGCTGCGCGTCTTTAACGCGGCGGCTGCGGGATGTCGTCCTGGTGATTTCTACGGCAACCAGGCCCCAATCAAAAAACACACGTGTTGCGTCGAATGACAACACTTCCTCGGAAAGCACCGGCATCATCGCCGTCGGCTACCAGCCCATTCGGACAAAGTAGTGTAAGACGGACCCTTGGCCGGGGCTCGGGGGCATGGTAGCGCGGCGCGGCACGTGCTGGAGACTCCAGCCAGTCTGGTGACTCCAGCCTGGAGTGATGGAGTGGAGAAGGTGGCCGCGTCGCGTTGGCCTGGCCGCCGCAGCCTCGGCGGTGAAGATGAAGTCTGGGTTTCATCAAAGCGATATCGGAGATCGAGTCTGCCGTGCCAAGAAGCAGGATCACGCACCAGGCAGACGGGCAGACAGCGACTTGACTACACCTTGTCTGGAGGACACTTAAGGCCCTTATTGGTCCTCGGTCCTTGGAGGCTGGGCTGCCAGGGCTGCCGGGGCGCGGCTAGCCAGCCAGACGGAGGTGACGGACGTCGCGGTGACCCAGCGACCCAGATCTCCAGGGCGACACTGATGCTCGCCAGAGAAGCTCTGGGTCGCGTTTGTATTTTCGGGCCAGAGCCTCCTGCCGCTAACCGCTTGAGAAACACCGGCGGCCTGCCAAGTCCGTGTGGATTCCGAAGAACCGCTAAAATAATTCATCGTCGGCCGACGTTGGGATGTTCATAATTGACTTATCCAGTCAGAGAAGACAGTCGCGTCTTTAGACGGAGGGCCCTAGCATGAGGAAGGGCGTAGCCTGTAGAGTGAAGAAGCTTTACGGGAATTTCCCTAGAAATTCGCCGGGTTCGCTTCGCTACGCTGCGCGCTACGCCCTGACAAGCAGGCGGGGGGGTTGGCCGACCTGTCCGCGGCCCGTCCACGCCGTGTTCATTAAGTTGCCAGCACTGCCCCGCTGTGCCCAGGGAAACCTGATAATGAACGCCCCGCCACTGCAGAGCCGATCCCTCTTGGACTCCCCAATAACAGCTGCACCCAGAAAAAGATTCAAGATTCGAGAATCCTGTAGAGAAAATTGACTTGAGTGCGGACTGTTTTTCGGGCGTTCAAAGTGACGTGCGAAAGTGATATACAAAAATATTGAGCACTGTGTCTAGAATACCTTGTTCTGGGGCTTCGTCTACGGCGAGGTGACTCTTTCCTCGCAAGAGTGTACAGGGCGGGGCGGGGCGGGGTGGGGCGGGGCGAGGCTGGGCCACAGAGTGGCAGGGCGTCGTGTGGAAAGTTGCGTTGTAGGGACAGCACAGCTGCCAGGCACTCCATCTAAATTTTATGACAGTCCTCCGATTGGATCTCATTCCAGGTTCGCGAATCGAACCAGTGGCGTGACCAATGTCATTGCCAGAAGAAGAAGAAGAAGAAGAAGAAGAAGAAGAAGAAGAAGAAGAAGAAGAAGAAGAAGAAGAAGAAGAAGAAGAAGAAGAACCAACGGCACTGGTAGCAGGTACCGGATGTGCCGGTTGCGGGGCGTCGGCGTGCACCCCTTGCTTGCAGTCTTCGACGGCCTTGCACTTTCACATTGCTAGAGCCCGGACCGTGACTTGAGTCTGGCTGGCTGGCCGCGTACCCTCTGCCCCCGATTGTACACGCGCCCTGCCTGCCCTGCGCCGCCCTGCGCCCATAGGCCCTACCGAGGGCCCTACCCAGCTGCGGGGACTTTCGTTTTCAAGGGCCACGCCCTCCGCGACGTGCCGTGTCGCTAAAGTATCTATCGCTATTGTACCGTCTACTTTTCGCTGTGACAGCAAAACGTGGGCTTGCAAATCTAGTTTCAAAAGAAAAAAAAAAACATTTTTAATTATTTTATTTTTGCGGTCATCTGAATTTCAGTGTTGAGCTGTAGTTGGACCCACTCTGAAGACTACCCCAGAATTCCGAATATGCCTGCCGTTCACACGGGGAAATTTCCGCGCGCGAGGAGAAGGGCGGGTTGCGGCCGGGGCGGCGGGCCAGCCAGACCGCGTGGAGCTGGAGCCCCACCGCGCCCACCCGCGCCACCCCACCGCGCCCCGCCCCGCCCCGCCCCGCAGCTTCGCGCACGCCCGCGCCGGGCGTACCACCTCGCTCCATGCGGCTCAGCGCGGCTCAGCTGACTGCAGTGTGTGGCGCGCGGCCGAGGGTACTAGACGTACTAGACGACCAGGAGCTCGCCGTCGTCGTGAGCCCCACGATCGTGGACGAGGCCGCCGCCAAGCAGTGCCCGCCGTGGCCGCCGTGGAGTGACCGCCGTCGGCCGCCGCAGTCCACGCTGGGTGCCGCCAGCCTGCCCCAGGACGGCCTGCTGAGCCCCAGGACGGCCTGCTGAGCCCCAGGACGGCCTGCTGAGCCCCAGGACGGCCTGCTGAGCCCCAGGACGACGAGCAGCGCCACCTGTCCTGGCTCGCGGCCTGCATCTCCAGCGACACCCGCGGTCCCAAACATGCGGTGAGTGCGGGGGACTTTCTTCTCACCTGGCTGCCCTGCACGCTGCACGTGCGCAACGGCATTGACAATGGCAATTGGAAAAGAAGAAACCGAAAAAAATGCAGTAATTAGGAACTCGCGTCGGAGAGATTCGAACCCGGGCTACCGGTCGCGTTAGCGGCCGGGACGATTTTTGCCCCGCGTGCGCGCTGATCTTATGCAGAAGCGAATCAACTTTCTTTTCCCCGCGCGCGGCAAGGAAGGCGCTCTGCGGCGATGATAGACGCACGACGGTCGCGGGTTCGACTGCCGGCGTCGCGGGTTCGCCATCTTTTCGTCTTTTTGTCGGCCGCCTCGGCTGCCTCGCAATAAAGCGGATACTTCACGTCCGACGAGCGTCGCGGCGTCCAATGGCCGCTGCGCCGCGACGCCGCGTTTTCACTTTTGATCACACGTCACACAACGCGTGTAGTCGCGGCGCACGCAGGCCGCGCCGCCGGCGACAAGGCGACAATTTTGCGGCCGCAGATCAGATTCTTTATGGGGGACGCCGCGTTCTTGTTTGCACACGCAGGTCGGCGACTTCTCATACCTGCAGAGCGCACGGTGGGTCAGAAGACCGTCGAGGCGGCCAAAAGCCAAGACACGTTTTGAGTTTCAGAGTCGCTAATGGGACTCGAATCAAGCTTGTGACCCCACCAATGGATTCCTCGTTTGGGGTCACACGTTCGATTCGAGTCTCATTCAGGGACTCTGGAGCCCAAAACGCTTCTAGAATTTTGGCCGCCTCCACGGTCTTCACTGTCGAGCGATTCCTCAGTATCTCGACGCTCCGTCTCCCTCGCCCCCGAGCGGAACGCCTCGTGAGTGCGAGAGAGACAGAGCGACCAGTGTTTGGACTGGCTGCCGCCGGACCAGTGTCGCCGCGCGGCGCACGCGTTCGCCGTGACCCGGAGCACGCGACTCACGCGCGACTCCAACTCAAAAGTCAGTTGGGATTTCTCATCAGCGAAGTTTTGTCATGGACCACCACCACGTAGCTCGGGACCTAGTTTCGCTGATGATGAATAAATCGCGGTCGGATTTGGAAAAATTTCGGGAGCGCCTGTCACCGAGTTTTAACCGAACTCGTGAGTCTAGCGGGTCTGGCCTCAGAGAGCCGGGTGCGACAGCCGCGGCTCACAACACAATCACAACACGCGCGGACGCCAGGAGAGGCAAATTGAGCCACAATGGAGAAAGAGAGAGGGGCAGAGAGAGAGAGAGAGAGAGAGAGAGAGAGAGAGAGAGAGAGAGAGAGAGAGAGAGAGAGAGAGAGAGAGAGAGAGAGAGAGAGAGAGAGAGAGAGAGAAGAAAGAGACAAAGGCCTATGGAGAGTGCAACCCGGCCCCACAACGGGGTCGCGAGGTTCATACACTGATACCCATCGGCACGCGTGTGCGCATGGCGTGCTTGCATGCGTCGTGTTTGCCGCGGCCCACTGGAGCGGCTGCTGCTACCGCTGCTGGAGCCCCCCCCCCTCCAGCGGCGCTCTATCGGCTTATCAGTACGGTGCGTTATCACGGAAGCGGCGCCCCAATCGAACCAGGAACAGGAGCGGTACTGGCACACCGGTGGTGCATCACTGCTTTGGGGCAACCTAATGACCGGTTGACAGCGCTGGGCGCACTACCGTACTACCGTGCACAGTGGCGCAGGTTACGATAGCTCCATTATCGCGCCTTTTTCCGCTTCCCTCTGTGTGTGTGTGTGTGTGTGTGAGAGAGAGAGAGAGAGAGAGAGAGAGAGAGAGAGAGAGAGAGAGAGAGAGAGAGAGAGAGAGAGAGAGAGAGAGAGAGAGAGAGAGAGAGAGAGAGAGAGAGAGAGAGAGAGAGAGAGAGAGAGAGAGAGAGAGAGAGAGAGAGAGAGAGAGAGAGGTTGTGTGCGTGCCCGGCGGGTCCCGTCGCTCGGTGAGTCAATCAGTGCCCACGGCCGCCAGCAGGTTGATATTCGCTCCGTATCTCTCGCACTCACTCACTCACACTCACTCACTCACTCACTCACTCACTCACTCACTCACTCACTCACTCACTCACTCACTCACTCACTCACTCACTCACTCACTCACTCACACACACACTCGCCACACTCATTCATTAGGTTCCGAGCGGCATAAGCATGCGCGGCGCCGGCGCGGCCTGGCAGCAGGCCGGCGGACGGCGGACCCCTTTGTCGATATCCTTATCCCGGCCCACGCCTCCGGAATGGGGAATCAGCGGCAGGACGGCTAGGATGCGGCGGGCGCGGCGGGGAGTTCGTTGAACCAACGAGAGCAACGCAGGTAAACAACTCAGTGCCCTCCCCCGCCCCGCCCCGCCCCGCCCCGCCCCGCCCCGCCCCGCCGCGTTCAATCCTTTGCCAGCCCCTCCTTGGCGACCTGATCGGCGCGATGGCTTTACGATGTCAAGCCGACGGCGGCGGCGCGGCGGCGCGGTGGATCCCGAGGACGCCGTCGTGCTCGAGGCACGCCAACGACGGGCGTGGTGCATTTTATTCGGCCCGGGATGTAGGGTTTGTTCGCGTGGTACAGCACCTGCTTCACCGCGCTACGCAATAAGGTGCCTTGCCGAAACGCCGTGCCCCATCTGATTAATCGACCAGACCCCCCGGAGGCCACGACCTGCCGCCAGGTCCGCGAGGCAGGGCGGCAGGGCCTCCCCGTTGAGGCTCGTCGCGCGGTGACAGTGGCACTGGAGGACTGCCGCCAGGTCCGCGAGGCAGGGCGGCAGGGCCTCCCCGTTGAGGCTCGTCGCGCGGTGACAGTGGCACTGGAGGACTGCCACAAGGTTCACGGCTTCAGACTGAAGAGCGATCCACATTACATTACCCGCACGCCGGTCGCTGAGACGAATCAGTTTCCAAAGTCGTTTGGCGTTTAACGACTGTCTCTTCTTTTTTCTTCTCCTTCCACTGACCGCAAAGACACAATGCTCTGAGGGATCATCGGTAGCAGAGGGAACGGCGGCGCGCCGTCTTCCTCGCGCCTCTGCGGTGCGCGCCGTGAGTGCGAAGGAGACAGGCGCAATGAGTATGCAGGGGCCTCGCGGGCGAGGGCGGCGGCGGTTACACCGCGCCACTGTCGCCGACTTTCGCGTTCTGTCTCCCCATCTCTCTCTCTCTCCATCTCGGTCTTGGCGCGGCCACAACGCCCCTTCGTTAACGCAGCCTCGACCCCGGCTAGACGTTCAGCCTCGTCTCGTGATCGCTGCGCCGTTTTGACGTCGTGGATGCTGACCGTTCGAAGAACGAGCAATCCATTAGCGGGGTGACACGTTCGGTTCGAGTCCCATTTAGCGACTCTGGAGCTCAAAACGCGTCTAGAGGTTCGGCCGCCTGCGCCGGTCGTGTGGCCCACTGTGCTCACGAAGGCCGTGCTTGCAGGAGCCTGCTGCTGGCCGTGCTGGCGCTGGGCCTGCAGGACGTCGTGCAGGACGTCCAGGGCGCCGTGTCTCCCGGCGGCATGCTGTTCCCTAGGGAGTCCGAGTCCAGGGACGTCCGCACCCTGGACGGCGTCTGGAACTTCCGCCTGTGTCCCGAGGAGGACCCGGAGCAGGGCAGCCGCGAGCGCTGGTTCCACCAGGACCTCACCCAGGTAAGCGGGCCTGTCTGTCCGTCGATTCGACCGATATGTCGCATCACATACCGACTCCCACAAAAAAAAGGTTCCTTAACTTCTTTTTCTTTTCCTGTTTCTTGTTCTTTTCAAGAAGATATTCGATCTAACTTTTTTTCTGGTATCAGGAAAAAGTTTTGGTCAAGATTTTTATAATGAACCAGGAAGAATTTTTTTTTTTTTTTTTTATCTAAGATTTTTTTTTTGGTGTAGCCGCATTCCCTGCCATTCGTCAACACCTCACTGTTCATACGTTCGCGTGAGCAACTGATTGTGCGCCGCGTGAATGCATTCATGCAAGAGTGAGTGAGTGCCTGTGGTGTACGTGTGTGTGTTGTGTGAGTGTGCGTGCGTTGGTGCGTCGTGTGTGTGTGTGTTTGTTTGTTTGTTTGTTTGTGTGTGTGTTTGTAGGTGATCTGAAGCGCGCATGCGACACTTTTTCACAATTACGAACGAAGTTCCACAGGCAAAAGAATGACGTGTCGAAACCCTAGGGTACCAATGATCCTAGAAATGCGAGCCGAGCCGAGCCGTACCAAGTCAAGCCGAGCCGAGCCGAGTCGAGTCGGACCGGAGAGGGACTGTGGCGTTTCACACTTTTGCCGCACCAAGACTTGATTTATTTGTGCTCCGTCACGACGACTGTTCATCTTTATTCACAGCGAGTCGCAGACTCCAGACTCGAGTCAGTGACTCCAGTCAGTGACTCCAGTGCCGCATAGCGACTCAGCACTCTGTCGGCGATCGACAAAGCGGCCCAAAAATTATTTGCATACACTCCATGCAAATTATCGCGCTGCTGCCATAGCTCACGGCCTGGCTCACAGTGGGCCAGAAAACCGTTGACGCGGACAAAATTCTAGACGCGTTTTGAGATCCAGAGTCGCTAAACGGGACTCAAATCGAACGTGTGACCCCATTAATGAATTCCTCGTACGGAGAGCAATCCATTGGTGAGGTCACACGGTCGGTTCGAGTCCCATTTAGCGACTCTGGAGCTCAAAACGCGTCTAGAATTATGGCCGCCTGTGCCGGTCTTCTGGCCCACTGTAGAGAGGTCGCGGCTACCGTGATGGGAGAGTCTCACGCTCCAGCGAAACGCCCATCGAGAACAGGCGATGTGTCAACTAGGCGCCACCTGCCCTTATATTCATTTTAGAGCAACAATTGCTATGGAAAAAGATAAAATATTCCAGCGAAATGCAAAGTTGCAACAATATTAGCTTTTCGCACGAAACCGCTCGGGGTCGAACACAGGTCGCAGTCGAACCGCCGGCAGGGGGAGAAGGAGCAGCCGAGTTCGATTCGCTAACCGACTGAGCCACCGGGTATCCATGGGACATCCCCGGCCTGTCCTACGCGCTCCATGCCGACGCGCAAAAAAAGCCGCCAAGCCGAAGGCAAATATGCCGTCAAGTGTTGACTGGAGAAAAACTTGACCTGCACCACGCGCGCGCGCGCGCGCGTGTGTGTGTGTGTGTGCGTGTGTGTGTGTGTGTGTGTGTGTGCGCGCGCGCGCGTTCATTTTTGCAGCTGCATAGTACGGGTACAGCAGGACCGCTACTCTGCGCCACGCCACTCTCGGTCGTTTCGTTGCTCATTTCATTTTCCTCCGGAAACTTCACACATACGCACACGCAAACACACACACTAACACACTCTCACACACACGCGCTCGTGGACACACAGACTCTCGTAGACACACACACATACATGCAGCGCTGTACACAAACACAGACCGGCGAAAGGGTCCACGTGGACGCGTGGCGTGGCGTGGCGTGGCGAACGCAGCCGAGGCGGTTCCACCGCTATGTCTCGCACACGTTTTGCCGCGCTTCGTGTCAAGAAGTGCATCCCGCCCCGGTGCACCACGGCTGCCGCCAGTCAGCCAGCCAGCCAGCCAGCCATCCAGCCAGTCAGTCAGTCAGTGAAAGTGTGTGGTGTGATGCACACATTGTGTGCCACTTTAAACGGCTATGCAAATCGCAATGATGCACCGCCAGGTTGGCAGCCTGGCCCCGCCCTGTCTGCCAACCTGCTGTTTATCTCTCCTTCTCTCTCTCTCTCTCTCTCTCTCTCTCTCTCTCTCTCTCTCTCTCTCTCTCTCTCTCTCTCTCTCTGGCTCCATCTCTTTCTCCTATTTCCTCTCGCATATTTTCTCTTTCGCTCTATCCGTGCCTAATTCTTGTTTTCTACCCTTGGAGACCGTCACCGACGACACACTCCACGTGTCCACGCAAAATGCGGCGAACTGAATGAAACTGAATTTGTTCGATTTGCTGCTGCTGATGATGATGACGATGGCCTCCAGACAGGCGAGGTGATCGCGATGCCGGTGCCCGCCTCCTACAACGACCTCACCACGGAGCGCCACGTGCGGGACCACGTGGGCGTGGTGTACTACGACAGGACCTTCTTCGTGCCGGCCAACTGGGACGCCGGCTCGTCCCGCGTGTGGATGCGCTTCGGCAGCGTGCACTACGCCGCCAAGGTGGTGAGTACCCCACACTAGAGTGCCGCACTGTGGGCCGGAAGACCAGTCGCCAAATGGGGCTCGAACCGAACGTGTGACCCCACCAATGGATTCTCCTCCGAACGAGGTCTTCTGGCCCACTCTGTGCGGGCCGGGCAGGCCGGGTTTAAGGAGACTGAGCGCCCGGGCGCTGGGCCGCCCCGCCGAGCTGGCAACCGCGGCGGGTTGCCTATCCACCCGTTCGCGGGCGCTAGATGACTAAAGAAACATTCCCTCCTCGCCGGCAGTGGATCAACGGGCACCTGGTCATGATGCACGAGATCGGCCACCTACCCTTCGAGAAGGAGATCACGTCCAAGCTCCGCTTCGGCGCCAAGAACCGCGTGACCGTGGAGGTGGACAACACGCTCTACCAGCAGTCCGTCCCGCAGGGCAGGCTCGTCGAGATAAACACGTGAGTCGTGCCGTCACTGCCGCGCCGAGCGGACACACAAACGAGGAACATTGTCTCGGGAAACCTGCGACTATGTACGCTCCGGCGAATAGCTACCGGGAATGTGCTTTCACCCAATAGTGCATAAAGGATCTGGCCTGCAGCACGACGACGGAACGATTCGGTGTCCTTGTTCGGGCCCTCTTGTGACGTTTGGACCCCCTGGGTGTTGCAGGGACATGGGCCTGAAGACGATCCAGTCCTACACGTTCGACTTCTTCAACTACGCGGGCATCCACCGGCCGGTGTACCTGTACACGACGCCGCACACCTACCTGGACGACATCACCATCACCACGGACGTGGACGGCGCCACGGGTAAGTGGTACCGTCGGTACCGTCGACACTTTGACCGGCCACTGTCTCCTGGCCCACTGTGCACCGACCGCCCGCTGCCGGCAGGCTACATCAACTACCAGCTGGCGCTGGGCGGCGTGACGTCGCGCGAGACGCCGCGCATCCACATCGACGTCCTGGACGCGGACGGCAACTTCGTGTACAGCCACACGGACCACGATGGCCTCAAGGGGCGCATCGAGGTGCCGGACGCGCGGCTGTGGTGGCCCTACCTCATGGACCCGGACCCGGGCTACCTCTACACCTTCCAGGTGCGCGTCAAGCGGCGTCAAGCCCCAGTCTCGGTGCGAGGCTCGCGGCCACACCCTGACGGCTGTCCTTTGCCTCCAGGTCCGCGTGACGGGACACATCTGGGGCCACGACGACGTGTACAGGCAGCCCGTGGGCATCCGCACCATCGAGTGGACCAACTCCACGGTCATGATCAACGGCAAGCCCATCTACATCCGCGGCTTCGGCAAGCACGAGGACGCCAACGTGAGTACCGAGGTTGCCTCGGGTAGCCTCTGCTCGAGGGGGAAACGACTTCGGTTATCCGGTGTACAGCAAATTGTTTATCCGTAATCCGGATAACCAGAAATTTCGAAGTAATCCGGTAGTAATCCGGGGAAATTCTGAGGTAATCCGGGGTTATCCGGCGTAATCCAAGGGTAATCCTGGAAATTTTTCGATATTATCCGGAGGTAATCCGAGGGTTATCCCTATCCGATGTACACAAAATTTCTCTGTCGTTTCCCCCTCGCCTCTGCTGCTGAAGTTGGCTAACCCTCCTGGCGTTGCAGATCCGCGGCAAGGGCCTCGACTACCCGACGCTGGTGAGGGACTTCAACCTGCTCAAGTGGGTGGGCGCCAACGCGTTCCGCACCTCGCACTACCCCTACGCCGAGGAGATCATGGACTTCGCGGACCGCACCGGCATCATGGTCATCGACGAGTGCCCCAGCGTGGACACCGAGTAAGTCCACCGCCGCCTGGGCGAGGCCACAGTGGGCGAGACCGGTGGAGGCGGTCCATGTCCCGGACGCGTTTTGAGCTCCAGAGTCGCTAAATGGGGCTCGAACCGAACGTGTGACCCCACCAATGGGTTGCTCTCCGAACGAGGGATCCATTGGTGGGGCCACACGTTGAATACGAGTCCCATTTAGCGACTCTGGAGCTCTCAACACGTCCAGAGTTTTGGCCGCCTGCGGGTCCACTGTGCACGGGTCTCGCAGACGACGTGCTCACCCCAGACATGTCCGCAGGAACTACTCACCCACGCTGCTGCAGAAGCACAAGGACTCCCTGGGCGAGCTCATCCGTAGGGACAAGAACAGGCCCAGCGTCATAATGTGGTCCATCGCCAACGAGCCGCGCACCCAGCTCGCCGACGCCGACAACTACTTCAAGTACGCCGAAGACGGCCCCAGTGTTGCCACACATGGAGGCGGAAATGACCACTGTGCACCCGAAAGGGTTGCCAACCTCAAGAGCGCAAAGCCAAGGAGGTTTGCAATCCTTAAGGGGTGCATCATGTTTGCCCTCTAGGACGGCCGCACTGCTCGGTGAGTGAACATTGGAACGCTTCCAGGAACGTGGCGACGTACGTGCGGCAGCTGGACAAGACGCGGCCCGTGACGGCCGCCCTGGCGCGCCAGTTCTACGAGGACCGCGTGGCGCAGCACCTGGACGTCGTGGGCGTGAACCGCTACTTCGGCTGGTACTCGTACCCGGGCCGCCTCGAGACCATCCGGACGTCCACGGAGAACGACATGGCCAACTGGCGGCACAAGTACGCCAAGCCGTTCATCATGATGGAGTACGGCGCCGACACGTACAGCGGCCTGCACACGCTTCCCGAGTACGTCTGGTCCGAGGAGTACCAGACGTCGCTCATGTCGGAGAGCTTCAAGGGCTTTGACAACCTCCGCAAGAAGGGCTGGTTCATCGGCGAGATGATCTGGAACTTCGCCGACTTCATGACGGCGCAGAGTGAGTCACGCTTCTTCCCTTGCTTTGTGTCGGCGGTGTTTCTCTCCCGTTCTCTCCGCTGTACAGTGGGCTAGAACTCTGGACGTTTTTTGAGCTCCAGAGTCACTAAATGGACTCGAATCAAACGTGTGACCCCACCAATGGATTCCTCGTTCGGAGAGCAATCCATTGGTGGGATCACACGTTCGGTTCCAGTCCCATTTAGCGACTCTGGAGTTCAAAACCCGCGGACCGCCTCCACCGGTCACCTGGCCCACTGTGTGCTTATGTGACTATGTCTGTCCACAGCCGTGACCCGCGTGGGCGGCAACAAGAAGGGCATCTTCACGAGGGACCGGCAGCCTAAGTCGGCCGCGCATCATGTCCGGCGGCGGTACTTCGCGCTGGCCCAGGAGCTGGACGGCTACTCCCTGCCCGAGGACCTGGCGCCCTACGTGTACACCCCCGTGGGCAACGGCACCTCCATGTTCTGAAGCTGATCCGCGCCGATACCCCATGCCGCGCGCCGCTCCGCGCACGAGTATTTCAAAGTCACTCGGCCGCGGAGTCTCGTCGGCCTGCCTTTCCTTTTTTGACATTTTCGAAGAGGTCAGGAGTGAACTGGAACAGTTTTGCCTACTTGGCAGTCTCGTCACGGGACACTGATCTCCCAGCTGGCCCACTGCGAGCTGCGTGGAACCTGCTGTCTATACTCCGTGCGCCGTCACGCGGTGTAGCGCCGACTGGCGGCCCTGCATGGGGTAGCGACCCTTGGGCATTCCCCCTGTGAAAACATTTGCTCAAATCTAAGAAGCTCAAGAAAAAATCAGATGCGGGCTTACTTGCGCATTTGAAACTTCCTGCCAGGTGACGATGCTTTGTAGATCGTGGCCACCCTACGGACGGCAGCTCAAAGACTTAATAGTGAAATCTAATTTATTTATTTATAGGATAAAACGTTGTTACTAATTACTTGTTCTCATATTGTAAAAAAAAGAAACAAAAAACTGTAAATATTTGCTTTAGGGGTCATCTCTTTTTATGAAAGAGAGATGAATTTTCCAACACTTGCTTGCCATACCTAGTGGCCATATGATAGTCAAAGAAAATAGTTCATTAAGAAATTGTGTGAATATTTGTAACTAAGCATTGTAAGTAATTATTTGTACAAAGATAGATCACTGCCAGCATGATTTCTGTTATGACTGACATTGATTATAGGGACCTACAGGTGTTCAAAACATAAAAATTTCATTTAACATGTTCCAAATATAACTTGTTTTTAGTTCTGCAATTTGAAGTTGTACTTAATAATAAATTTACAAAAGATAATGTGTAAATACTGTAAAATCCAAAACAACACGTTGCTTCATTACAACCAAGCCATCATGCCAACATAAAAAAGATTCAGCACTGCTTCAAAGCTAAGCTAGGCTTCAATCACAAAATATGACTAACAAAAAATTCACAAAAAAGTATCCACAATACTATAACTGCATCATCGCTTCGTCTAATTCTTCTTTGGATGGAGGATCAACTGTTCTCATACATTCATCAACAAACTCTACAAATATTGGTTCCTGCATTGCTTCACGGAGGAGCTGTCTAGGATTGGTTGCCTTATCAAGGGCAGATAGAATTGAACGTACATGTGGGTTACACAATATATCCTTCAATTGTTGATTATCACCTGCAAAGTTCCAAAAATATAAATATGTACAAACATCTTAGACAGAACAATTTGGAACATAAAATCAAAGCATACCAAGTTCTTTTAATTTCTCAGGTGGCACAGTATCCTCGGTTGGAAAGTTGTACGTTGCTGCAGGTGTCTCTGGAATGACTGCGTTTGATGGCTCTGCAGGAGTAATGGCTGTGGCTGTGGCAGGTACTTTATCGCACTCTACGCTCTTGTGTGTCTTCCAGCAAGCCAGCGAACAACTGCAATAAGACATGTATTGAGCCCATAAAATAAAAGAACAAAGGTGGTGGCAGTAGACATTTAAGGGCCGTCTTGGAAAATTTGGTAGTGCCTAGGTCTCTGAAAATGTTAACAGGCAACCATATCCTTCACAACCATAGTGTGTGTCTGAGTTAAGAACTTACTAGGGTATTCTGCAAGAGGGGCACTTATACTTGGAGACAGCACTGTTGCAAACTTTGCAGTCCATGTCAAAAAATAACGAGCGAACAAAGTGGACAAAGCCAAAATAACGTTTCTAAGCTAACACTTCAGCAACACAACCAACAAACAACGAGGTCAAGGCAGGTTAGGTTTTGGTTGTAAACACATGTATGAGAATTTGTATGTGTTGATGAAAAATCTCTCTTCCAATCGACTAATCGAAAAAGTCACAATCGACGCCGAACCAGACCGCAACACACAACGCCTGGTTGTGTTATTTTTCTGTTGAAACGCGTGCTTAACTTGATAATTTCGCCATGTAGTGGTGTCATTTTCAACGAGGATGTCTGCCCATTGAACGCTTTTTCAATCTTGACTAGAAACACGACTGTGTCGATGAATTGTGGCACTTTGACAGCTACTGCACTGGTGAGCAGAGGTTAGGAATCGCAATAGTATTTTTGATTTAATTTTTTTTGTACCACACTTGTACATGATGGCAGTCAAACGTTTTCACGAAAGTCATTGATGTATTTCGAGCTTTTTTCATTGGACTTCACAAGTCTGATGTGTGACAGTGCCATGCAACTTTCACCTGTCTCTACCTCACATTTGGACTTCCCAAAATTTATTTTTAACATTTTGTTTTTGGTGACGGGTTTGGCTTTATCATTCAATCCTTTTTTCTTTGTCTCTTTTAAAATTGCATCATGTTCTCCTCCTTGTTTTTTATGAATGACAAGTCTATGGTAAACTTTTCTCAAACATCGCTGTTTTGTCATATATTTCAGCCTTGCGGGTGTACTGTAAGACTTCACTAGCAAAATGTTTGGCCTAGATAAAGAGCTATCCAGCCGCAGCCTGGATTACACAGCAACAATTCTAGATGAAATTGCCTTGGAAGGCTTAGATGGCATTACATTACAAGGTAATTATCACTTTTCTGTGTTTTAAAAGTTATGTTTGATTTATGTTTTGATCTAACTCTAATTTTATCCTCAGGTCTATGGGTGCGTCTTGGGGCTTGTCCACATTTCCCCATAGTCATTGATCAAGACGCTCAGAAGTTTATATGGGAGGTAGTCAAAAGACTAGAAGATGTGGATATTTATGAATTGCCTACAGAGCGTTCCCCATTAGTTTTGTTCAACCGGTTTGAGTTAGTCGACCATGAACTTGGCAATGTGATAGAACCGGTAAGCTTCTTCATTACAATGGATTTTGTAAGGAAAATATTGGTCTTTAACTTTCAAATTTATCATTATTATGTAGGAAGTAATACCTGAAGACATATACCCTTTCAAAGTGGTAGATGACCAAACCAGGGGCATTGTAGGTTCGTGTTCTCTTTATGATGATCGGCGTGAAATTACAGAGAGAGCAAAGCAAGCGACTTTGGAAACAGCAATAAGAAAGTAAATACCCTTTTATTTCATTATTTTATTTCAGTTCTTTATGGCTGTTACTGCATTTATCAGTAATTAGAATTTTTTTGCCTGCATCACCAATTTATCAATTGATTTCATATTACAGATGGGGATCAAGATTAGTGCTTGTTGCAAGCCAAAATGTTAGGTCTGCAGCTCTAATGGGAGATGATGTTGATCCATGTTTAGAGTTAACCCCTATGCACTTTTGTATTCTTGAGAGGATTGGTCGTGCTCGATACCATGGAGAAGTCACTCAAGGGAAGATTAGTCTACATTGTACTGGAGAAGATCCAAAAAGTTTATTTTATTATAGGAAAACATTACTTCTTCACAAGCTTATTACAAAACAGGTTTGTGCAAACTTTAACTTAAGTGTGCACGATTGTATTAACCTTTAATAACCAATTTGCTGAATTGATGTGGTTTTTCTTTTGTTTTGCTTCCTTCTAAATTTATCTAGGGTTTTAATCTTAAGTCCAATGCTCAAAACTGCAGCGGTAGTTTATTGCACTTACCTCGCTTCTACTCAGAGCACAAGTCAAAAATATATTATTGGACTGAGAGAATTGTTGAATTTTTAAGGAGCAAAGTCAATTTTACAGCTGATTATGAAGAAGTCCGTAATGAAATAGGAGGCACAACCCTGCCTAAAAAGCTATTTAAAACTCCAGACTTCCTTAGATTTGTTAAATCAGAGGTAACTAATTTGACTTCTTTACATTTACTGTGGTGTGTTTGTGATGCATCCATCATTCGTTTCATACACTGTTATATAATTACAGAAAGTCACCTATAGAACTGTTCATCCTGATGCTCCTAGAGAAGTGTGGAAGAACAAAGGATCTGATAAAGAAAAACTTCTTAGAGTTGTGAAACTTGTAAATCCAAATTGTTCTGTTAAAGATGAATGGGTCAAAGAAGAAGAAGCAGAGGAGGACGAGGAAGGCATTGGTAATTATTCTAATGATATTTGTGTAAAATTTTGGTGCTCTAATCAAGGAATCATTAAAAAAAAATTACAAATTTTAAATCAATATTTGTTTGCAGGCTATGTTGATGAGTCCACACGAATGCTAGATGTGCCCATAATGACTCAAGCATTCAATGCAGTTGATGAGTCTGGACCCAATGGATTGACTCAAGTCGAACTATCTAAAAAACTGGGCATGACAAAACTACAAGCTAGGACATTGTGTCGTAACCTTCTTCGCCGGAATTTAGTTTCTACATTCATGAATGATGTTGGGCGTCAGCGATTTTACAAGTATGTTGTCTTGAATCTAAACAGTTTCTTTTGAGCTTACTGCGTTCCAATTCTAATGATTTCTTTTATTTCAGATATTGCTCTAAACGTTTTGACTCATCAGGTCATTTGAGTCAAGAATTTCATAAACAGAGAGATAAAATGCTTTCACTGCTCTCCAAACCCAGTGAACCTAAAAGAAAACCTGAAGGTACAGTGTAATTTGTTATAAACCGCCGGTATTCATCTGGTTAGGATGATAATACAGTATGTAGTAATATTGTCTTTCCTGTTGTAGATGATCTGTGTGATCAAATGGAGAAGAGAAGAAGGATCGAGGAAGCAAATGGTTTCTGCCACGATGAAAGTATGCCTTCTCATGAGGAAATGGCACCACTTTTAGAAGCGTGTGTCAAAATGGAGTTCCCAGACATACCCTTCATGGAAGCTGCACCAGATGAAGAAGGAAATGGGGAAAATGAAATGATCCAAGCTGACTTCAGTGAAAGTATCAACCAATTACTTGCACATAGCAGTATGCATCAATCTGCCCAGTTGTTGTCACCACCCAAAAAGGGCAGAGGCAGGAAGCGAAAGACTGTTACTACAGAGCTTTCTCTCCAAGATGCTGCTGATGATTTAGACACAGGCAATCCAACTGAAATTGTTATAGCCGAGGATGTTTCATTCATTGAAACAAAAGAGTATGCACTTCTATTTCAAAATGTTTTGTGCTTTGTTTTTTGCCATGTCTGATTCATATTAATTTTTGTATCAGCAGCAATGGAAGTTTCACTGATGAAGTTAAAAGTATCTATGGAGGAAAGAACAAACACCACAAGGAGTCCCCAGCCATTACAACCAGAGTTTTGAAAAGAGTCAACCTCATTATTGAAGCTGTTCAGCAACACATTGTTATTGAGGATTTGACAAAACTCTTGAAGGTATTCTTATCTTCATCTGTATTCTAATATTTGCTCATGTGCTTCACATTAATACATCACTGGAACTTTCTGCTTAATACAGTTAATTCATGAAGAGGAAGAGAAGGAGGGACTCAGTACTAAAATTGATAGGAAATCGCTTCATCGTTTACTGGAGAAACTGAATAAGGATGGCCATATTAAAACTATTCGAGTTCACATGAAGGGTTCTTGTAAAGAGAAAACTTTAAACTTTGTTTGTCAGCCAGGTGTGACTGTTGGTATGTAAAAATCCAAATTTTTAGGAGACCGTGAATCTTAGCTTTGCTTTTTATGGAGACTAGCAACTGATTTTGAATTTCATTACCTTTTAGATCACAGCCTTATTCAATCAGCTCTAGACCAGGCCAAAATGAAAATGTTTATTCCAAACAATGACCGGTTGCAACAAATGATGCAGGAGACAAGGGACAAGGCTCTTCTTAGAAGCTTGATAGAAGATCCAAATTTCAAATTCAATTCTTCTACAATTGATGAAAGTCTAAATGAAATGAGTGTTTTGGACTCTTCCATACATTCTAAAGCTTTGAATGAAACCCCTGCATTCAAACGCACCTCTGTGAGTTTTGTGTCTTAAGATATTGTTATTAGTTTTTACCTCATAGGGCAAATTCATTTATATTTAAAATGTTGTTTTTTTTTCCCAGAAACTTGGAAAGAAATACGGTTATCAGCCAAAATTTGTGAGGATGAAGACAATGCATAAGTTGCTATTTTATTTGATACACGACTATGGTGGAGTGTCTGATATTGACCAACAAGCAGTCAAAGAAACTTTGAGTGACATCACCCCTCTGTCAGTTGAGATAGAAAATGAAATGCCCCAAGTTTACTTTCCAGCTGTGGATTGGAGAATGTTCATACCTCCTCTTCCTGAGCATTCAGGTACATTTTTCAAGCTTCTGTAATTTGCTTTAGTCATTATGGCTTGCATTTGCAACTAATTTATGGGACCTTTGTATTTTAGGCTGGCCCAAAGGATGGGCTATTATGTGTGATATACTGTTGCGGCTGCCTCTGTCAATCTTCTTGCACCTTGTTAACATAAATTATGAGGTATCAGGCCTGGATGAGTACCTTTCACACCCAATAAGAAAACACTACCTTCTGAAACATCTACCTCCTATAATTCGGAATCAGTTAACAGCTGCTCGCAGGTAAAATTTACAATTAATTTACTGATTTGCTGTGGTTGTTGTCTTGCATTTTATTTTAAGCTTTGCTCTTCCTGTTGCAGGTATATATTTAACTGTCATGAGGTTGTGAGCCGCTTGTGTTACATTGGGCTTGTTCAGTTTGGCCCTCAAAAACTGAAGGAGAAGGATCAGGTTGGGCACAATCCTTTTAAGATTTACTCAAATTTCTTTCATTTTTTAAAACATACTTTACACAAATTTTCATGTTGTTTTTACAGGTTTTCATCTACTTGAACAAGAATACCTCTTTAATGGATACAACAACATCCCCCGCTGGATATCATCAAATTTCGCAAGACTTAGAGTACAAAGTATTGCGGTTTCACTTTGGTTCTTTCCAAGATGTAGACCAGTACTGGTATCAATTGTGGTACATCTGTGTGAACACTTCACTGGGCGGACGAATGTGTGTTTCTGGAAAGGAAATCACTGTGGAAGTCCTGGAAAACAAGCCTGCCATGGAAGCTGCTCTCCAGGCGCGCACTCCGGAGGAAGCAGCGTTTCTAGACGGTGGCGACGTCCCAGGGGACCATTGTGGCGCCGCAGGGCTGGACTCGGCTTTGTTTGCGCATCTGAAAAGAAATTGGAATTGGTTCAACCATGTTTCTGATTCCGACATTGATGGTCTCCACACACCAGTGGTAAATGACCACCTCCCTCAAGCCAAGAAAGGCGGGAAGAAAGTTACGTTTGGCCTGGCGTCTAAGACTGCAAAACTGATCACTGGAGAGACTTTGTCACCCAAGAATTTTGTTCCAAAGAAGTCTCAGAAGCCTGAGGTTGCCAAAACTGTGGTTGCCAAAAAGCGTTCCTCCAAGCAAAATCAGATTCGAAAAGTTCCTCTTCCAAAGGCCTCTAGGAAAAAGCCATACTATGACGACATTGATTTGGAGGCACTTACCCTTATGAGTAAACTCAGAGTAGAATGGACCGCTCCAGAAGACAATGTTCTCTTACTCTGTAAAGTTGCCTCCTCTTATTTGTCTCCTCAAGCACGCAATCAATGTGTAACAATGCAAACCTGGAGGAATCTGCTTCACCGAGTTATAAATAGTTCTAAAAATAAAACATCTAGAGCTGTGCAAAGAAGAATTGTTTACATGATGAAAAATCCAACTACTGCTCGTAGTGTTTCGCTCTGCCTAGAAGAAATAAAGCAAGATCCTAAAATCAACAAGGTGTTTGGTAATCTCTTGAATAATTTAAAAAGCCAAGAAGAAAGTCCAGAAGTTATAGAAAGGACTATGAATGAGAAGTTTTCTGAACTTGTGGACATACTTCAGGGACGTTTCCAAAACATGAGGTCAAATTCAGTTGCTTATGAAAAAGCATTAATTCCTGATACTGTTGAAGAGCTGAGGTTTGTTATTGTGGTTAGAGTTTTTGTACATTGGTTTATGTTTATATTGCTTTGTTTTTATTTAATGTTCATTGTTTCCTACAGGACCTCGTATGTGATTGCCAGCCCACAAAACTCCATTCGCAAGAAGGGCAAATTTGTAGATGTGGCAGAAACTGCTGACATTCATGCATCTGTCATTAATGCAATGATTTATGTGAGTGGACCAATTAGTCTCTTATCTTTGATTTAAATTGTTGCTACATGGTTCCTTAATTTTTTCAGAGTTCACTTTGTTGTATGAATGACAAGACAAATTATGCATATCAGCTATTTGGGGTATATCAACAATACCCTGATGCCCTACTGCGATCCACCATGGCCAAAATAAGATCAGATCAAATGGTTTCTCTTCGGAGACCATATGCTCGAACAAAACTTAAGTCTGGCCAATTCCTCCCAGTGTCCAATTGTCCTTACCAACTTTCTATTAGGTGTGTATCAACAGGATAGTCACTTCTTAGTGACCTCTGTATCTAAAATGAAATCTTACTTTTTATTTCATGTTTCCTCTAGCTATCAGCACCTTCTCCAAACTAAGTTCCAGTATGAAATATTCTATGAATCCTTTGTAACTCTTCAAAAGCTAGCTTGGGACATGTTGTTGAACACAGATGTAAATGGGTTGGAATTTCTTGTTGTCGATGGTGGCTCAGCAGCGACATTTATTGAATACATCATTATGGACAAAGTAAGAAATACTCAAGTTTGATAGATCTCTTGTCTTTGTTATTAATTATCACATTGTTTTGTAAATCTTTGCACTTTTCTTTCCAGCTGTACTTCCAAATTACTATTCCAGACCAGCTCATCATTTTAGATCCCAGAATTTCTAGAAAAGATGAGACATATAATAGAATAGTTGATGTGAGTAAGCTTCATACTTATCAAAAAATTGGTCAGCAAAGTATTTTTTTTTACATATGGTTTGAAATTTTTTTCAGCGATATAGAGATATTCTGCGCAAATGCAAGGTTCGCCGTGATTTGGCAAAAGCTGGTGATCCACTAGCTGCTCCACTGGTATCAGCAGGCCAAAAACCTTTCCTAGACATTCTATCAAGTGATGATGTTTGGAATGAAGATGGAGAAAGTGAAAGTGACTCTGAGCCTAGTAGCAAGAGGAGAAAAGCAGCAGCAACATCAGAACCTGCCACCCCAGATGTGGTTGCAAAACGGGCTAAGAAAGCGGGTTTGTCAGAGCTGGACAGTGAGAGTGATGATGAAGACTATGGAAGTCCTAAAGGTAATTAATCTGATCAGCTGGAAGAAGAAAAAAAAAGGTTTTAGGAGCAATGGAGGCTAATTTGATACAATTTTCTTTTTAGTAACAACAGGCACTCCTCAAATTGCGGTTGCTCGAGCTGCTACACGCATCGCTCTTTACATGATGAGGGAGGAGAACGAACAAACGGAAGTTAATAAAGTACAAGAGACCCAACATGCTCATGACTTCTTTGTTGTTAATTCTTGCAAGGTAAGTCTTAGTAAATGCATTCTTTTATTTTCTTACCACACATTTAACCTAGAGATTAAAACTTAATCTTATCTTATCTTCATACAAATTTTACAGGTTGTTTGTCGACTTAAGGAAGACTTGTCCTCTGATGCCCAGACTGAACCATTGGTGGGCATTGATCCTGGTGGTACAAGAATCAAGTGTGCTGTATCAAGATCTTTACTTCCTGTCAATGCTGCATTGGCAAATGATGTTCTTGAAAACATAAAAAAGTAATGCTTTGTTTGACTGTAAATTATTTCTTGTCTGAACTATAATAGTTTATCATGTAGTTTCATTTAACCCTCTGTTACAGGAGAGCTGTATTTGAAGGCCCCAATTTACCAGAAAATGTTGTTTTGGCTGAAATAGCTTTTAAGGGCATTGATGAGTCATTTATACTCCAAATTCTGGAATTTTGTTTGTCTAAAAATGAATTTGGTGCTTCGATGGAGGAACTGCGGGTGTGTGGTTTTTTTTACTGACTATTACCTTGCTGTTATTGTGTGGCATTTTATTAATTCCTAATGCTCTTTTAATTTGTTTGGTCAGAATGAGTTTGAGAATAATAAATCAATTTTGGCTGAAACACTGGAAGCTCTTGTGGAGGCAGAGCTTTTGCTACGGGCTGGCGTAACCAAGCTTGTCGTTGTTCACTATAAAAAAGTTCGGCCATGGCTAATTCACTCCAGCAAGTTATTACGGTTGGATAAAGAAAAGCTCAACCCTACTGATGGAAAAGTCCTAGCTTTATCTGATGATAGAGGTATGCCTGATACCCCTCACAATTTCCGTCATTGCTTAAATAACTTTCTATTTTAAAATGGTTTTTTCTTCTTCTTTTTTTTCTTTTCTCTTTTAAGATGAGGGTGAGGATGATAGTTACATGGAGATCGAAGGAATTGGTGAAGAAGTACCCCAAGAAATTAATGACGAGGAAGAAGAGGAGGAGGAGGAAGAGGAAGATGTAGAACCGGAAGAGGAGGTCGATGAAGCAGCTGTTGATGATCCAGAGAGTGGTGCTAACAATGAGACAGAAGCACAATCTGAGTCACCAAATATGGAACCCAAGAAAGTCCTACACCTCAAAAACGCCCGAACAAAGCGTGGCAAGCCACGACTACAAGAAAGTTCTCTACCATTCCTTGACGAACTTGACAATCTGTAAGTCTAGTATGATCCTTCATGTACTAGTGCCTCATCAGTGTGGGCAATTTTTATCAGTTTTATTTATTTTTGTCTTTTTGGCAGACCTGCTAATCGAATCAGAGTAAGCATGAGACCATGGATTAGAGTCGATGGTACTGTGAACAGGCGAGTGCTGGACCGATTACTTGGCGCTGTTCTTGGACATTGCATGTCAAACCCTGGATACTCTTTGGACAGAGTTGGGGAGAGGTTCTCCCCTGGTCTTCAGCCTTTTCACACAAGGGAGCTCTGTGAGGTAAGTTCCCCTCACACTTCCAACTGTGCTTTTTAAAATTAAATGCTACAATTGTTTTGTAATTTGTCTTTTTCCCATTCCCAGGTCCTTCGTAAACTTGGCTGTATTACTTGGAAAGCTTTGGTTCGATCTCACAAACCCTCCCTATTTTCAAAACCTAGGACAATTACATTAGGTATGGGCTTTATATCACAAATGGTCTTGTTGAACTTATAATTTCAGTGTGTTGTTGTTCCTATAATGTATTCTTATTTTATTTTTCAGTGGATGCAGATGGAACTGAATGTGAAAGTGATATTTGCCTAGAAGCATGTGCAGATGCTATTTTACGCCTTGGACTGTTTATTGGAGACAAGGCTTATAAGAAAGATTTTTTCCTGTAATTTTGACTTCTGTTTGTTTTGTGCATCAGTACTGTCTCCCAAATGTTGTTGACTTGCCTGTTTCATGTTAGTATTTTTGTCTTTTGTGCTGTTAATGTTACTTACCTTTCCTTATTAAAATTGTTGTTGTGAAGTCTTAGAGTAACTTGACTGAATTAGGCTTGTGAAGCAATAAGCGTGTTGTACATTTTAAGGAAACCTACGGGGTATAATAAATAAACATCCTATATTGACTGTGATACAAGTACAGTAGTATTGTAACCAACAGAAGTTAACTGGTATTTTTTGTCTGTTCTGTACCTATTGGTAATGAGAATTTTTTTTTTTCTAAGCCTGCCTTGTGCATATTTTACATGCTAAGAGGAACTTTTTTTTTTTTTTTTTTAGCATTTTGGCTTGTGCTTCAAAAAGATTAGCATTTTGACAATGTGATCTCTACAATTAAATTAAAATCCAATTAAGTACTTAAATTGTGCTCAGTGATTGCAGAGACCCATTGTCCTCTGCTGATGAGAACACCTGCTTTGAATAAAATTCCATCTACACACATATCGTTATCCTGTCTTATTTCCCCATTTTCCCGAGCAAAGGAGTGTCGTGCAGGGTCCTTCACAGGGAACGATCCACCGCCTTTCTAAAATTGACACTCCACCAAAAACAATTCAGTTCTATTTTTTAAAATTCACGGCAGGTATGGGATCGGCCACTGGTTCTTGTCGTTGTGGCTCCGGATGGACATCCTGCGTCTCTGCTGCTGCCCCTGCAGGAAGCCGCGGCCGCCGCCGTACCCGAGGCCGCCCACAGTGTTGCCGTGGTCGCGGTCCCAGGACGAGTCGTCCTCCGCGACGGCCTTCTCGTTGGCCGCCTCCATGAAGTGGGGCCGCAGGGACAAGTCCACCTTCGGCTTGGCCGCCCTGGAAAATGAGAGTTAAGACGTGAATAAATTTTGTATGAGCGAGTCCACGAGCAGGCACACAGTGAGCGCGGGCGCAGGCGGCCAAAACTCTAGACGCGCTTTGAGCTCCAGAGTCGCCGAACGGGACTCGAACCGATCCGACCCGGAGTACATCGTTTGTACGACCTCTTTTTGTCCGACCTTGCGAAATTCGGCCGACCTCTTTCCCCCTGAAATTTTTGTCCGACATACGATTGTCCGACCTACGTTTGTCCGACCTACGATTGTCCGACCTATGTTTTCTACAACCTCTTTTCAAGAAAGAGGAGACGAAGGGAGAGGGAGGGGGACAGGAGGGAGGGAGGAAGTGCGGGGGAGGGAAATGGGAGGGAGGGTGAGGGGAAGGGGGAGGGCCTGTCACGCCAGACAGGTAAACTACGAAGAATTGCACCAACAACGAAGTTAACTTAATGTAACCTTAAGACAAAACTGCTACCGTCGAGACCTACGAGCGCCTGGAGTGCAGGCAAGAGCCGATAGTGAGTCCTACTGCTCGGCTCTACTCGGGGAAAAGTCAAGAAAATGATAGTAGGTCAAAAAATAGTAGGTCCCCGGGGGCGGCGGGGGCGGCAGGGGTGTATATCAGGGGACCTACTATTTTTTGACCTACTATCATTTTCTTGACTTTTCCCCGAGTAGAGCCGAGCAGTAGGTCTAAACTTGTCCTACTAATTTTCAGAGGGCAGATTTCACGGGACCTACTAAATTTTGACCTACCTCTTGCCCTGTAACATGCTCTGCTCTTCCCCCGGCTCTGACCTACCACCTAGACCTACTCTTCCCCCTGCTCTCCCCCTTGTCGTCCGACGTACCGAACGTTTAATTTCCCATACTCTCGTGTCTGGGCTACGTTCATAGCCTCTCGGAAGGGTGTCCTTTCAGAAACCACAACAAGGGACAAACGGGCGCTGCCAACTTAAACCGCAATGCACCCTCTAGCACCACAGCGCCCCTAGGCCGAATACTGTAGCTTCGTAAAAACAAAAAAAAAAAAAAAGAAACAGAATTAGCGGGTGTTGAAACTAAGACTATGGACTAGGTAGGGAATGTCTGTACACTCTCGGCCACCAGCACCGCTCTAGTTGCGGTGGAAACAAAGACTCACATTTGATGTTCGATTCCTGCCGCACTCACACTGTTCGGATCCAGCCATTCAAAGGCACCGCTTCACCGGGAGCTTACCATGCGGCACGGTGGCCGAGAACGATAAGGAGCAGAACTCAGGATCCGGAGAACCCGGGGTTCGACACCCAGTGCAAAGGTCATTTTCGACGGACTGTCCTGGGGGAGCGACAGTCAAATTTTGGGTCGGCGGACGCTTCCCTCGCGGTGGTGACTTCACTTAATCATCCATACTAGCTCGGGCCGCCCACAGACTTGGGTGGCTTAGGGCCGAACACTGTAGCCTGGTGGAAACAGTAAGAACAAAAAAAAACCTTAGGATCAGCGTGTGTTGATTACTAAAACTCTGGATATGGCATGGAACGTCTGTATACTCTGGGCCACCGGTATCACTGTGGTTGCGGTGAATACAAAGGCTCACATTTGATGTTCGATTCCTGCCGCACTGTTCGGATCCAGCCATTCAAAGGCACCGCTTCACCGGCGGCATATCATGCTGCACGGTGGCCGAGAACGAAAAGGAGCAGAACCCAGAGTCCGGAGAACCTGAGTTCAACACCCAGTGCAAAAGTCATTTTTGACAGACTGTACCGGGGGAGCAACAGTGAAATTTTGGGTCGGCGGACGCTTTCTTCGCGGTGGTGACTTCACTACCTCACCCTTATTAGCCTGGGCCGCCTAAAGTCTTCGGCGCCCCTAGGCCAAATACTATAGCTTCGTAATATATATATATATATATATATATATATATATATAATATATATATATTATATATATAATATATATATATATATATATATATATATATATATATATATATATATATAAAAAAAAAAAAAAAAAAAAAAAAAAGAATCAGCGGGTGTTGAAACTAAGACTGTGGATTCGGTGTGGAATGTCTGTACACTCTGAGCCACCAGCATCGCTGTAGTTGCGGTGGATACAAAGACTCACATGTGATGTTCGATTCCTGCCGCACGCACACTGTTCGGATCCAGCCATTCAAAGGCACCGCTTCACCGGAGGCCTACCATGCGACACGGTGGCCGAGAACCATAAGGAGCAGAACTCAGAATCCAGGGAAACCGCGGTTCGACACCCAGTGCAATGGTCATTTTCGACGGACTGTCCTGGGGGAGCGACAGTCAAATTTTGGGTCGGCGGACGCTTCCCTCGCGGTGGTGACTTCACTTACTCACCCTTACTAAGCCGGGCCGCCCTGAGTCTTGGGCGGGGACGTTTCCCTCGCGGTTGTGACTTCGCTTGCTCACACTTACTAGCACAGTTGTCTACAAAATCTATGTCCATTCACAGTCTGGACGTGGTCGTCTGTAGATAGTCTACTGGTCGTCTACGACATCTATGTCCATTCATTGTCTGGACAAAGCCGTCTGTAGATGGTCTAACCTGAGTTCAACACCCAGTGCAAAAGTCATTTTTGACAGACTGTACCGGGGGAGCAACAGTCAAATTTTGGGTCGGCAGACGCTTCCCTCGCGGTGGTGACTTCACTACCTCACCCTTACTAGCCTGGGCCGCCTAAAGTCATCGGCGCCCCTAGGCCAAATACTGTAGCTTCGTTAAGGGCATTCATCAAGGTCCCAAGTCCGCGAAAAGGCCGCTCCGAAGTGGTGTTTGGGTGGCGTACGCGACAACGCTGGCTAGTCCCGGAGCCCAGGTATCGCAGCCGAATTGTTTATGGCCCCCAGCCGGAGTGCGGGGGGAGGGAGGCATGACGGACCAGATGACACCTCGGAGGATCGGCTCCGGGCCGGGGTCTCGGCCGCGCTGCCGACCGGCTAGTCTGGTCTGGTGAAGTTTTTACTAAGTTCATTTGCAGGTAAAAATGACTATTTTTGACACCACAACAGAAATGTGTGTCAAGATGAGCTGATTATTTTGGTATAGGTGTCTATTGCACTTTTTCTTGTAGTGTCAAATAACAGCAGAAAAAATATTTTTACATGGGTAGATTTGAAATTTCCCCTGAGTACATTGGTGAATATTGCAAACATGTCGAACGATGCATTCAAAATTTTGCATTCTAGGAGCGACTAGGTTTTACCTTCCTTTTGTGTTGAGAGGCCTCATTCACTGCCGGCTGCACCGAGGCGAGCGTGACGACAGGCTGATTTATTGCCCTGTACCCAAATTGGAAATTTTCAAACGAGCCACTTTTCGAGTTCCCACCATGCAGCAATCGTTTCCTCGCAAAACAACGATTCTAGTGGTGGTTGATTTCTTTTTCTACGACAATTTTGACCGGAGTGGCGACCGAAATCTTGGCGAAATTAGCCCGGTCTCGGCCACCCTCCGGCCTGGCTGCAACCAGACGCGGCGGCACATGCTGTCATTGTTCTTCCGTCGTCCCGTCGCCGTCCGCCAGTCTGTCTGCTGACTACCTGACGGCCAGACCGCGTGCGACAGAGAGCGAATTGGCCGGAGTAGTCTTTTCTCTTTCTACTGCTGACGAGATTTCAAACTAAATCTTACCGTTTTCGAGAACCATTGCAGCTAGAACGCTGGGAGAAGCTCCATCAGACTCAGAAAAGCCTTCCGGAGGGCAACATATATTTTTAAAGTCAATTGTCGGACATTTCAAAATTTGCGTTTTTTTAAAGGCGTAAAAAGGCCATTTTTTGAAATCGGATCGAAAATAAAATTATATGTTGCCCTCCGTATAGTGACCGACAACGTGCCCTCCAAGTTTCGTTTCGATATCTCTTTTAGTTTGGCCTACTCGTAGGATCTAAAAATCGAACTTTGGAGCGTCGTTACGCCCAAAGTATTGGTCGTAGAGCAATAATATTTTGGGACATGTTTCAGAAGCATGTTCCCAGCCAACAGCCAAATTTTCAAATAAAATATTTTTTGCTTGATGAATGCCCTTAAAAAAAAAAAAAAAAAAAAAAAAAAAAAGAATCAGCGGGTGTTGAAACTAAGACTATGGATTCGGTGTGGAATGGCTGTACACTCTCAGCCGGGGTGCGTCAGCCGGGCCGCCCCAGACGAACGGTCGGCCCGTCGGCCGCCCGAGAGGTTGCGTCGGCCGGGCCGCCCCAGACCAACGGTCGGCCCGTCGGCCGCCCGAGAGGTTGCGTCGGCCGGGCCGCCCCAGACCAACGGTCGGCCCGTCGGCCGCCCGAGAGGTTGGGGCGGCCCGCGGGCGGCCTGTGCTAGTAAGTGAGAGTAAGCGAAGTCACCACCGCGAGGGAAACGTCCCCGCCCAAGACTCAGGGCGGCCCGGCTTAGTAAGGGTGAGTAAGTGAAGTCACCACCGCGAGGGAAGCGTCCGCCGACCCAAAATTTGACTGTCGCTCCCCCAGGACAGTCCGTCGAAAATGACCATTGCACTGGGTGTCGAACTGCGGTTTCCCCGGATTCTGAGTTCTGCTCCTTATCGTTCTCGGCCACCGTGCCGCATGGTAGGCCTCCGGTGAAGCGGTGCCTTTGAATGGCTGGATCCGAACAGAGTGCGTGCGGCAGGAATCGAACATCAAATGTGAGTCTTTGTATCCACCGCAACTACAGCGATGCTGGTGGCCGAGAGTCTACAGACATTCCCTACCTAGGCCATAGTCTTAGTTTCAACACCCGCTGATTCTGTTTTTTTTTTTTTTTTTTTTACGAAGCTACAGTATTTGGCCTAGGGGCGCCGAAGACTTTAGGCGGCCCAGGCTAGTAAGGGTGAGGTAGTGAAGTCACCACCGCGAAGAAAGCGTCCGCTGACCCAAAATTTCACTGTTGCTCCCCCGGTAGTCTGTCAAAAATGACTTTTGCACTGGGTGTCGAACTCAGGTTCTCCGGACTCTGGTTTCTGCTCCTTTTCGCTCTCGGCCACCGTGCAGCATGGTAGGCCTCCGGTGAAGCGGTGCCTTTGAATGGCTGGATCCGAACAGAGTGCGTGCGGCAGGAATCGAACATCAAATGTGAGTCTTTGTATCCACCGCAAGTAGAGCGATGCTGGTGGCCGAGAGTCTACAGACATTCCCAACCTAGGCCATAGTCTTAGTTTCAACACCCGCTGATTCTGTTTTTTTTTTTTTTTTTACGAAGCTACAGTATTTGGCCTAGGGGCGCCGAAGACTTTAGGCGGCCCAGGCTAGTAAGGGTGAGGTAGTGAAGTCACCACCGCGAAGAAAGCGTCCGCTGACCCAAAATTTCACTGTTGCTCCCCCGGTAGTCTGTCAAAAATGACTTTTGCACTGGGTGTCGAACTCAGGTTCTCCGGACTCTGTGTTCTGCTCCTTTTCGTTCTCGGCCACCGTGCAGCATGATATGCCGCCGGTGAGGCGGTGCCTTTGAATGCCCACACGGAAAAAAGACGTCTAAAAGGCGTTTAATAGACGTCTATTGATAGACCAATAAGAGTCTATTAGATGTCTTTTCATGTCTAGAGGTAGATGATCTAAAAGTAGTCTGGTGGTCGAATATGCGACGTCTATTAGACGTCTATTGGTAGACGTCTATAGATGTCTCTTAGGGTGTCTTATAGACGTCTCTACAAGTGTTAAAAGATGTCTTTTGCTGTCTTATAGATGTCTCTAAGATGTCTACGACGGCTATTACACATCCTTAGTCTTCTATCAGTAGAAGGGTTTTGATGAGATTAGTCGGTAACCCACCAGGACCTCTTCTACTAGGAAGGTGAAAACGAAGGAAGGCATCCCTGCATCTGCAGGATGGTAGGCAGATGGGACTTCTCCTGAAAATGCAGAGAAACGGCGCAGAGACTAACGGAACTGGCGCACGGAGTCGTCCCCGCGAGAGAACAGACGCGCTTTGAGCGCGGAGCACTCTAGTGGCAGATAGAAGAAGCTCACGCACACGCCCTATTCGAACGACAGCTACAGGGTTGAAAGGTATCTAGTATCCACTTCGAAGTTCAGGACTAACCCATAACGCTATGCACTCACTAAAGTGGGATGTGGGACGGAATGCAATCTATGTGGCATCTACACAATGTCTACCATCGCTCGGACGTTCGAGTACGGCCATGTCTAGACTATGAATGGACATAGATTTTGTAGACGATCGTTAGACCATCTATAGACGGCTTTGTCCAGACAATGAATGGACATAGATGTCGTAGACGGCCAGTAGACTATCTACAGACGACTACGTCCAGACTGTGAAAGAACATAGATTTTGTAGACAACTGTGCTAGTAAGTGTGAGTAAGCGAAGTCACAACCGCGAGGGAAACGTCCCCGCCCAAGACTCAGGGCGGCCCGGCTTAGTAAGGGTGAGTAAGTGAAGTCACCACCGCGAGGGAAGCGTCCGCCGACCCAAAATTCGACTGTCGCTCCCCCAGGACAGTCCGTCGAAAATGACCAGTGCACTGGGTGTCGAACCGCGGTTTCCCCGGATTCTGAGTTCTGCTCCTTATGGTTCTCGGCCACCGTGTCGCATGGTAGGCCTCCGGTGAAGCGGTGCCTTTGAATGGCTGGATCCGAACAGTGTGCGTGCGGCAGGAATCGAACATCACATGTGAGTCTTTGTATCCACCGCAACTACAGCGATGCTGGTGGCTCAGAGTGTACAGACATTCCACACCGAATCCATAGTCTTAGTTTCAAGACCCGCTGATTCTGTTTTTTTTTTTTTTTATTATTATTACGAAGCTACAGTATTTGGCCTAGGGGCGCCGAAGACTTTAGGCGGCCCAGGCTAGTAAGGGTGAGGTAGTGAAGTCACCACCGCGAAGAAAGCGTCCGCCGACCCAAAATTTCACTGTTGCTCCCCCGGTACAGTCTGTCAAAAATGACTTTTGCACTGGGTGTTGAACTCAGGTTCTCCGGATTCGGAGTTCTGCTCCTTATCGTTCTCGGCCACCGTGCCGCATGGTAAGCTCCCGGTGAAGCGGTGCCTTTGAATGGCTGGATCCGAACAGTGTGAGTGCGGCAGGAATCGAACATCAAATGTGAGTCTTTGTTTCCACCGCAACTAGAGCGGTGCTGGTGGCCGAGAGTGTACAGACATTCCCTACCTAGTCCATAGTCTTAGTTTCAACACCCGCTAATTCTGTTTCTTTTTTTTTTTTTTTGTTTTTACGAAGCTACAGTATTCGGCCTAGGGGCGCTGTGGTGCTAGAGGGTGCATTGCGGTTTAAGTTGGCAGCGCCCGTTTGTCCCTTGTTGTGGTTTCTGAAAGGACACCCTTCCGAGAGGCTATGAACGTAGCCCAGACACGAGAGTATGGGAAATTAAACGTTCGGTACGTCGGACGACAAGGGGGAGAGCAGGGGGAAGAGTAGGTCTAGGTGGTAGGTCAGAGCCGGGGAAGAGCAGAGCATGTTACAGGGCAAGAGGTAGGTCAAAAGTGCAGGGTCTCATGTTGCCGCAGTGGCGGGGACGTGCACCTTGCTCCGGCGGCGTTAGGGCGTTTTGCGTTAAGGCTCCCAAATACCCGGAAGGCGGGTACTCGGGTCGCCCCGAGTCACGGTCTCTCTACACCGTGCCCCGAGTTAACACGTCCCGCCACCGCGGCAACATGAGACCCTGCACTATCGGCTCTTGCCTGCACTCCAGGCGCTCGTAGGTAGGTCTCGACGGTAGCAGTTTTGTCTTAAGGTTACATTAAGTTAACTTCGTTGTTGGTTCAATTCTTCGTAGTTTACCTGTCTGGCGTGACAGGCCCTCCCCCTTCCCCTCCCCCTCCCTCCCATTTCCCTCCCCCGCACTTCCTCCCTCCCTCCTGTCCCCCTCCCTCTCCCTTCGTCTCCTCTTTCTTGAAAAGAGGTTGTAGAAAACATAGGTCGGACAATCGTAGGTCGGACAAACGTAGGTCGGATAAAAATTTCAGGGGAAAAGAGGTCGGCCGAATTTCGCAAGGTCGGACAAAAAGAGGTCGTACAAACGATGTAGACTCATCCGACCCTACCAATGGATTCCTCGTCCAGAGAGCAATCCATTGGTGAGGTCACACGTTCGGTTCGAGGTTCGAGTCCCATTTAGCGACTCTAGAGCTCAAAACCCGTCCGGGATTCTGACCGCCTCCTGGCCCACTGTGCAGCACGGTTGACTCACGCACCTGTCGTACTCGTCGGTGAGACGTTGCAGCTCGGCCGTGTCCCGGAACACCATGCACAGCGCCCGGACCGTGAAGTAGTACACGATCTCCACCCCGCTGAGCAGACTGAAGCCCAGGAACAGCCCCGCAATCCCACCGAACGCCACTTCATTAAAAATAAAAATAAAAATAAAAAATTTAAAAAAGTATAATTTTTTTTGCTTTTGAAAAAGTTAAGAAATAAATGGTGCATCCTCTGGCTCACCAAGCAGATCGACCCAGCCGAACAGGACTTCCCTCTTGTACCTGACCATGGGCCAGGACACGAAGCCGATCTCGAGGGGACTTCCCTCCAGGTCCCTGGAGCATTGAAACACAGCGTAAAGCTGGGGACGAGAGCAGCCCCACTAATTATTATTTTTATTTTCGGCAGGTGTCGACTCACGGTCCGGGCTCGTGCAGCTTCTCCATCTCGTACACCGTGTGCTTGCAGCCCAGCTCGCAGTTGCACTGTATGTGCCGCGTGCTGAATTTCTCTGCAATCGTCCAGCGTTCCAGGTAAAGTACCAATAAGCAAGTAGTAAAAGAAAAATGTGGCTGGAGGGAACTATGTGTCGGTGAAAGGAATTACCAGCGTGCTTGGCTATGCAGCCCAGCTCCTTCAGCGAACAGTAGCGGAAGTTGTCTGAAATAGGAAAAAGAGGAACAACTTGCAAATCGCTCATACACCCTATTTTTATTTTATTTTTAAATTTTTTTTTTGGTGGTGGTGGGGGCATAGTGGACTACACGACGCTCCGCTAGAGGTTTGGCCGGCAGCGCCGGTCCTCTGGTCCGGCCCACTGTGACGAGGGAGGGAAGGGGTGCTCACACTTGTAGCTAGGGACCTTGCGGGCCGGCGGGTAGAAGAAGGGCACGCAGCCGCACAGCCGGTGCGCCAGCTCCATGCGGCACTGCCGCATGCACGACGAGAAGGTGTAGTTGTCGTCCGTCACCAGGGCGATCTCGTCGGCGAACACGCAGCGCCGCTGCTGGATGGACAGCTGCCGGCATTCGTCCGTCGTGTACGTCTCTTTGGCCTCGAACGAAAGGCGCGAGATGCGGCGCGTCCACGAGTGGTGCGGCGACATGTCCACCGTCGGCAGGTAGTCCGAGCTCCCGATGTACACCTGCGCGCCGACACAGTGGGCCAGAAGTCCGGTGGAGGCGGTCACAAACCCGGCGGACGGATTTTGAGCTCCAGACTCGCTCAATGAGACTCGAACCGAGCGCGTGACCCCACCAATGGGTTGGTCTCCGAACGAGGAATATCCATTGGTGGGGTCACACGGTTCGGTTTGAGTCCCATTTATGGTCGCGGTCGCTCACAAACACGGTGTTGTTCTGCGGGTTGTCGGTGTCGATGGACATGGACCAGGTCATGTCCGTCTCCTGGATGTACTCCCGCTTGAAGACCGGCCTCCTGTTGTAGTCGCTGCGGGCAGACGGGCAGACGGATGAATGAGGGAATGACCCAGACGCTGAGCCGAGAGTGCAGCAGCGAGCGAGACTCACTACGGCCACTCCGTCTCGTTGAAGGCCAAGTTGAAGGAGTAGCAGAAGCCGTTCTCCGTGAAGATGGGCGTGAAGAAGAGGCAGCAGTCCAGGTCGGGGTCGCCCTTCCAGTCGCACTCCACCAGCACGTTGCAGCGGCTCACCACCTGCGCCAAAGACGCGTTTTCAGCGTCAGAGTCCCATTTAGCGACACTGGAGCTCGAAACGCGTTTTTGCCGCCTGCGCCGGTGTTCTGGCTGTTCCACTGTGCGACGGGGTTCGCACTCACCTCGTACACGATCTGCTTGAGGTCGGTCTGCGGCAGGTCGGGGTCGTTGAAGTAGGGCTCCAGCTGGCCGATGCTGTCGTACGAAATGTTGGCCAGCGCCACGAGGAAGTTCTCGTAGTAGGCGCGCTTCGCTTCGTCCGCGTCCTTCCAATGACTTCAAAACAATAAAAAATAAAATATATTCTGGGAAGCGTTGTTGAAACAGCTACATTTTTCACTTTTCAAAAAGCGATCGGTGCCGGTGTTCGAAGCCAGGCCCGGCGTGTGGTCGGCTGCTTGACATGCGGTCTGCATAGGTTTGGGGCGGCCTGAGACGAGGCGGCCTGGCCAAGATTAATGGACGTCTGTTTGGCAGGGCTGCGTCCAGCGGACGCTCTCTGTCTCTCCCCGTCGTACGGCTGACGAATGGGAGCGACAGAGAGGACGCATTTTACTCCCCCACGCTCGCTTCACGCACGCACGCGCACTCACACATGTGTCGTGCCGGGGGGGGGGGGGGGGGGGGTTGCACAGTGGGCCAAAAGACCAGTCCAGGCGGCAAAAACTCTGGACGCGTTTTGAGCTCCAGAGTCGCCAAATGGGACTGGAACCGAACGTGTGACCCCCACCAATGGATCGAGGAATCCATTGGGTCATACGTTCCGTTCGAGTCCTGTTTAGCGACTCTGGAGCTCAAATAACGCGTCTGGCAAGAGTTTCGGCTGCCTGCGCCGGTCTTCTGGCCCACTGTGCACTTCACGCTGCCGCTGTGTTTCGCTCGCTGGATCATCAGCGGCGTTTCATTTCTTACCGCACGTCTCCTTCGTGCAGCAACATCGTTCTTCCGGGGGAAATGGCGCTCAGGCCGCGGCAACCTATGCCTCTTTCCACCATACCGCCCCACCAAGCAGAAAAAAAGTAGAAAAACGGGCGGGGTTTGAACCCACGACCTTACCTGGCGACGTAGTCCTGCACGAGCGAGCGGTTGGACGGGTCGTTCTGACAGAGGGTGATGGCCGGGAAGGGGATTTCCCAGTTGTGGAAGTCGGTGTCCAGCCCCGTGATGGTGGGCTTGGTCTGGAACTTCTGCCACAGCGAGGAGATAATGACGAGGGCGGCCACCAAGCCCACGCTCGTCGTGCAGAACCAAATGAACCTGGAAGCCGACCAGGACGACCGGGACGTACTGCACAGTGGGCCAGAGTCGCTAAATGGGACTCGAAACGAACGTGTGACCCCACCGATGGATTGCTCTCCGAACGAGGAATCCTTTGGTGGGGTCACACGTTCGATTCGAGTCCCATTTAGCGACTGTGGAGCTCAAAACGCGTCCGGGATTTCGACCGCGTCCACCGGTCTTCTGGCCCACGCCGCGGACACGCACTTCTCGTAGAAGGGGCGGCGGGTCTCGGCGATGTAGCGCACGCCGTGCAGCGTGCTCTTGTCGAAGTACTCGCGCGTCTGCAGCAGCACGCTCGTCTGGAACAGCCGGTGGCCCTTGGCGAGCGCCTTGAAGAACTTGGAGACCGCCATGCTGGACGTCGTCGACGACCTCCTCCAGGACGCCGTCGAGGACCGCCTCCGGGTCGCGGGGGAATGCCGCACTGCGCCGCGGGCGGCGCGATGCCGAAGCAACGACGCGATCAAGGGATCACGCAACGGCTGTCTTTGTCACGGTCAATGTTGTTATTGTTTCGACATGTGTTGTTTTTATTACGATTTCCCAGTGCCGTTTCCAGGACACGGGCATGGCGGTGGCCGGCTAATGCATTTCGATCGCGGTCGCGGCGAGCTTCTCTCAGATCGACTCCCTGATTGGGGCGACGGTCGAAGCGACCGGCGAGCGGTAATTACTGCAACGCCAGAGCCCCGCTGCCCTGGCTTGAGTCAGCACGGCCTGGGTTCAAATACCAATAGTTTTTTTTGTTCCTTTTTTTTCTTTTTCTTTTTATTGTTTTTCTTTCTTTTCTTTTTTTCTTTCTTCTTTTTTTTTTGGGGTGTGTGTTGGGTTGGTTGTTGCTCTTTGGTGGTACATCGAAGATTAAGGTCGACTTGCCCGCGGCGTGCTGGGTCACGGAGGTGTGCCTCTGTCGTCCGCTGCGGATGCTGCGTATGCACTGCGGCTGCAGTGCAGGGTGGGCGCCCCTGCCTGTGCCTTGCTCGACTCGCCCCAATTATTACCACGAATACATCTTGTTCGCTGTCGCCATGCTGGCCTCGCCAATTAATTTTCGCACCGCGGATTTATTTATCTGGCTGACTTGCAGGCCGGGCGGGGCGGGGCGGGGCGGGGCGGGCGCGGACCCCCTCCTCGAAGATGTTCACAACACAGACACACGCTGGCACACACCAGGGCGCGCGCACCACGGTGCAGCTGCGTGGGCCGAGGAGATGGAGGAGGGCGAGAAGAAGCCCGATAGTTTTTAGCTGGCTTCGCGCTCCGAGCGTCGGGCGTCGGGTCCGTGGGAGCCGAGATGGTAACTCAAATGGAACGACTACTAGTTGGTGGCGGCCCGGCTCAAGCGCTGGGCACGCTCTCTCTCTCTCTCTCTCTCTCTCTCTCTCTCTCTCTCTCTCTCTCTCTCTCTCTCTCTCTCTCTCTCTCTCTCTCTCTCTCTCTCTCTCTCTCTCTCACACACACACACTCTCACACACACACACACACACACACACACACACACACACACACCGCCCTCCCACGCGACGACGGAGAGCAGCGATCGGAAGGTATTTATGCCGGCGTCGTATTTGTTGGCGACGACGCCTGCAGGGTGCCGGCAGACACAGTCTCTGTCTCTCTCGCACCCGCACGGTCACACGGCATGCCTCATGGGTGCGAGAGGGACAGAGTCCCTGCCTGCTGTTCTCACTTTGAGACGGACTGCGCCACACCGGCGGCCGTTTTCGAAAATGAGAAAGTCACGTTTTGCGAGCGTCTGTTGCTGGTGTCGTCGCGACGCGTTGCGACGCCCCGACGTGCGTACTCCCCAAACCGCAGCGAGATGGCCGCCTCGCCACGCTCCACCGGTGGGGGGAAAGTCGGCTGAGTCAGGGGGACGGAATCGGCCAAAACAAAACGCCTGCGCGGACTGTCACACTGTCACCAGGAAGGGCGAGAAATGAATTCCACTCGATGGTTGCTTTTTACAAAGTCATTGTGGGAGCCGGTGACGAGTGCACTAATGAGACTGCCGATCCCTCCAGCGAGGCGGCCGACGCAGGGCCCAGTGGGCTGGTTCGGCCCTTGGCGCGAGGCCCTCCCTCCCCCTCCCTTCGGCCCTTCCCGCGCCTTGCCGGCAGGACGCCGCGACGCCCAGCATCCCGCCGGGAAGAGAGAGAAGTGATCAGTTTTGTTTTGGAAGGCGACGCGGCGCGACAACGCCGCCGTGCCGCCCGCCGTCCGCGCGCCGCGCCCGCCGCCGCCGTCGTCGTCGTCCTCGTCGCCGTGCCGCCCGCCGTCCGCGCGCCGCGCCCGCCGCCGCCTTCGTCGTCGTCCTCGTCGCCGTGCCGCCCGCCGTCCGCGCGCCGCGCCCGCCGCCGCCGCCGTCGTCGTCCTCGTCGCCGTGCCCCACGACCGCGTGGCCGCGCCGCCAGTGAGCATCGCGAGGTGACGGTTTCGCCGAACGGCGGTGAAAATACGCGCTGCTGGTGAAAAGTGTTGGTGGTGAACGTGGTGAGATTGATCGCGTCGACGGCGCCCTCCAGGCCGGGGTGGTGCGACGCCGGCGCGCTGCTGATTCAGTTAGCGGGGAAGTGAGTTTGCGAGGCACTCGAAGGCCGCCGCACCGCGCCGCACCGCCGACGTCATCATCATCGTCGTCGTCAGCATCTTCATCGCGTTGCTAATCTACCCATCGGGCCACCCCAATCAATGTGGCTGCTGCCGGCGCCGCGCCGTGGCCTCGGAAGCCCATGTGACGCCCTGCCACTGTGACGCCTTCCCACTGTGATGCGCCGGCCCGAGGGCGGGACCACGCCATCAAGAAGGTGAACCAATCAACATGTCGTTTGCGATTACCTCGTTTTTTGCACCAGATTCCTCCCTGTGCTCAAATGTGTGACTTCGCGGTGCACAGTGGGCCAGAAGACCGGCGCAGGCGGCCAAGACTCTAGACGCGTTTTGAGCTTCAGAGTCGCTGAATGGGACTTGAACCGAACGTGTGACCCCCACCAATGGATTCCTCGTTCGGAGAGCAACCTATGGGTGAAGTCACAGGTTCGGCTCGAGTCCCATTTAGCGACTCTATGGAGCTCAAAACACACCTGCCCACTGTGCCACGTGTGTGACGGCGCGGTGGCAGCGTTGATTCGTTATTCGTCCCGAACGCAGAGTGAATCGCCAGTGCTCGGTGCAGCGCGTCGCGAAATGGCCTGCACTGTAAGGTCGACAAACGAGAGCAAACGAGCGGACGTGTTTGGCGATCCTGGTGCAAATTACACGCCGGGGCCGCCGGGCCGGGCCGCTCAATCTCGTGATGGCGTCGCGGGAGAGAGAGAGAGAGAGAGAAGTGGGAAAGAAAGCAGTCGAGAAAATTTTCCTGTTTCGTTGCGCTTGCTTGCGAATCGTGTCGGAGCCGAGGCTGCGGGGCCATTCCGCAGTGTTTTGTTGTCGCTGTCTCGCTCGCGCCCCGACGGAAGCTCCCCTGAGAGCGAGAGAGAGAGTCTGAGCGGCCAGAGCGAGCTCGGAGTCATCCTGCTGGCAGGGCTGGTGATTAATTTGCAGTGAGGACTGAGGACCCCGGCCGGCGCGCGCAAGCCAGCGGCTCCCGGGAGAACGGGAGCGAGTGGCAGACGCTGGAGGAAATTGGCGCAATCGTCGGCTGAGGCCCACTGTGCAGGTCCCGCGCGGTCCACGAAGGCTGAATACGCCATCGCTCTGATGACAAAGTTGCGAGCCGTCAACAGCTGACTTCATACCTCATCTCACACCAAGTCTGAGACTCACTGAGTGATTGTGGAATCAGTCCCAAGAGTTTATGTTTAGGCTCGCCTGCCTTGTAATTTTACCTAATTTTTATTTCTTTGTTTATTTTTTAATAATTTTTTTTGTTTTTTGTTTTGTTTTGCAGGAGCCCTTGTGAGACCTACGCTGCGCACAGGATGCCGGCGGCATGAAGCTTTGGAAAGCACTGCGACCGGGCAACGCAGCCGACCCAGCCGACCCAGCCAACCCAGTGGGCCAGGGCGGCAACGACGCCAGGCTGCTGCAGCAACAGCAGCAGTGCGGTAGGTCATGCGCAGTGCACCGCACACTGGACTGGTAGCACCCCGCACAGTGGGCCAGGACGTCCGCATTGAGAGGCGCCTAATTGAACCAGCAGTCACTTTGAGTGACTGAAGTGTGACTAGGGCCACGTCAAACCGATGACGCATTTCCACCCCGACAAACATGTTCCCTCTCTCTCGGCCGCCGGCCACGCGGGACCGGACCTACCCCGCGCTAGCGCACGAGCCTCGGCGCGGGGGGTATCTACGCGCCGCGGATAGACACCCTAGCCTTCGCTAGAGAAAAGCAAATGGAAAATTCACCGAGGGAAGTTGGATAGTGGCCAGGCAGGCAAATGGGAAATACGTAGGTACAACGCGGGATCGGGGACCGTTGTTTTTATTTCCGTTGTGAACCCATCCGCAGCGCTACCCCTCTAGACCTCCCCCCTCCCCCCTCCCCCGCCTCGGGGCCACCGCGTGCAGCCTAAAGGCAGCTAGCGCTCCCCGAGTGCGTTTCAACACGTCCAGTGTTAACTCCCTCGTGAGGGAAAAGTGCATCGCGCGGGAAGGGGAGTGTGCGAGGGGGCCTCCTCCCACCCAACCCCCGCGCCATGCCGCATAACGCCGCCGCGCAGCATCGGCCGCCTTTAAGGCGTCGCAGGGCCCACGACTCGGAAAGTATTAAAAATAACCCGGAGATGCGTGGAGCGGGTCGCGCCGACCTCGCGCCGGATGTCACAGCAACGGCGAGCCATGGCCAGCCAGCCTTGCCGCTGCAGGGATGGGTGCACCTCCCCCTCCCTCCCCCCCCAAAAAAAAAAACAATTCCGGTCTTAATTTAATCTTTGTGATCCACTGTGCGCCGCGGCCGGGGTCATCCTCCTCGACCACGCCCACCTGGTGTTGGGTTTTGGTTGCTGTCGCTGTCCGACCTGGTCCTTCCGTTAATCACCCGGGGCCCCGAGACCCTCTCCGTGATGGAGTGCCAGCCAGGACCAGCCGGTGTGCCCCCCGGAATCCGCTGAATCAAAGCCCCAAAGACGAACGGCTACCCTCCCCTCCCCTCCCCCCACTACCTCCACGGGGATGATGCGCCACTCTTGTTTACATACGGCCCCGCCACGCCGCGTTGCCAACGCCGTTGCTAGGGTGACCACGTGACTTTTGGTCGCCCGCGCTATTTTTAAACGCACGCGCGCGCGCCGCCGCCGCCCCGCGCCCTCCCGTGCGCTGCCGTGTCTCGCCGCGCCAACCGTCTGCCGGGGAGTCGCGGTCGTGAAAGGGGGGAGGGGAGGGGGAAGGGGTGGCCCACATGCACGTCTCGCACGTGGGACCCGCGGGGGGGGGGGGCGTAGGTAGACGCTGGCGTGAATGGACGACGCCGGACTGGATGGACGACGCACAGTGGGCCAGAAGACCGGCGCAGGCGACAGAAATTCTATTCGCGGTTTGAGCTCCAGAGTCGCTACAAGGGACTCGAACCGAACGTGTGACGCCACGACTGCTCTCCGAACGAGGAATCCATTGGTGGGGGTCACACGTTTGGTTCGAGTCCTCTGGAGCTCAAAACACGTCTAGAGCTTTGGCCGCCCGCGCCGGTCTCCTGGCCCACCTTACGCCGCCGCCGACAACGAGGGCGTGGTGTGAGTGTGAGGGTGAGTGGTTCATGAAGGCTTTTGTCGTGTTCCAGACGCGATAAGTTGGTCCGGGAGCGTGTCAGCGGCTTCGGACGACTCGGGGCGGCAAAGCCTGCCCGGAAGCAGACGTAAGTACATTCGCTTTGTGTGTGTGTGTGTGTGTGTGTGTGAGAGTGAGAGAGAGAGAGAGAGAGAGAGAGAGAGAGAGAGAGAGAGAGAGAGAGAGAGAGAGAGAGAGAGAGCGCGCGCGCGTCTGCGAGTTGTTTGCCGGGCGGCCGCTGCCCCCGCGCCCTCCTCCTTATCTTTACGATCCGCGCACCACTTTACCGCTGAAAATGAAACCAAAGCGGCCCGCTAATTTAACGGGCCGGTCTCTCTCTCTCTCTCTCTCTCTCTCTCTCTCTCTCTCTCTCTCTCTCTCTCTCTCTCTCTCTCTCTCTCTCTCTCTATCTCTCTCTCTCTCTGACTGGTTGGCAGAAATACTGGTGGCCGCAGCCTAAGACGCTGAAAGCTAAAAGACGTCGCTGCTTGTAAGCGTCCTGAAAGCCCGCCGTGAGGAACGCAGGAAGGAAGGGAAATTTAGCCAGAGGGAAATTTTGTCAAACGTTCGCCATGGAGTTGATCTGGCCCACTGTGCGTCCCGGTGGCGACTGTTGGATCCGCGTGTGTGATCGGGCAGCAGGGTGCAGCAGGGTACAGCAGGCCGGTCTTAAACGTGGATTAACGACTGGCCGAGTGCACTCTGATTCCCAACAGGCGGTCTCTGTCGCGCTCGAGGGGTGCGAGAGAGACACATAGCGAAGAGGCAACGACTCTTCGCAAAGGCTGGGCTGGGCTGCAGCAACTTTGCGGAGCTGGACCGCTTCCAGGCGCTGATGCAGTGCGTTGAGCGCGTCGCGTTCCGCCAAAGTTGGGCCCGGCGATACCCCGCGCGCGGAGCAGCTCGTCCATGAGCACGGCGGGGAGAGCCTCTGGCGCGGGGGGTAGCGGCGGGGCGCCTCATTCCGCTGAAAGCGCCGCGGCCGAGAGCGAGAGCGCGCCGGCAACCTTTCCCACCCGCTTCCTCGTGTCCCTTTTCCTTTTCGGAGAGGTCCCTTCTTTTTTATATCGCCGCTACACTGTTAGGCGGCGGCGCGGTGGCGTGCGGCTGCGGCGGGCTGACCTTCTAGAACGCCGTGGGGCCGAAAGGGCAGTGCACCAGAAGGGCGCCGCGGCGACGCAACAGGCAGCAAGGACGGCGCCGGCGAGGACAGAGGAAAACAACAACAGCAGCAGCAACAAGAACAACCACAGCAACAACAACAACAACAACAACAACAACCACAGCAACAAAAGTGACCATCCCGGGCCTGCGACATGCGCGGCCCGCGCGCAGCACAGCGCCCTCGAGGGGTGCGAGAGAGACAGAGCGGCGGGGGAGGAGCAGCCTAGCCGGCGGGGGGTTGGGGTTGCGTTGCGGGCGGCGCGTCCGCCTCGCGGAGGTACACAAAGCAGTGGCGGGGGAGCGGCGTCTGGGTGCAGCAGCAACAGCAGACAGGTCCGCGCGCCGTCGTGGTCGCGGTCCTCGTGGCGCGCTGTGCACCGCCCCGTATTAATAATCGAGTTACCTGCGGCGGGGCGGGGCAAGGCGACGTCGCCGCGGTTGGCGCGACGCCTAGGGACGCCCCGCGACGCGGCGAGGGCGTCTTCTGCCGCGCCGCGCTCCGCGACCGGGACGCCGTCGACGGCGGAGGACCGGCCAGTACGGCCGCAGCAGAAGGCCGCGCCGTGCCGCGCCGCGCCGCCTCGCCGCCACAGGCAGCGGCCAGCAGAGCGACGACGACGGCATCCCAGGCGCCGCGACGCCCTGAGTCGCTGCACGCTAAATCGAGACGCGTGCACCGCGACGCGTATCCCATCCCGGCGTCGACGCGCCGCCGCCGCGCCGCAGCGTGCTCAACCAGTGTGTGATTGTCAAGTGTCACGGGAGGCAGGAGAAGAGCCTGGTGCCGCAGGTCGCGCCGTGAACACCGTGAGGCAGTGAGGCTAGGGAACTGTCATCGCAGCCCCGTTAGGTGGACCTCCTTCGGCCCGATACGCCGAAGCGTCCCGCAGATTGGTGGGAAGCACACGCCGCGCCGCACGCCGCCGGCTAAATTTGCATTTCTACTGTAAACAGCACAGCAGCAGCAGGCATGGCCGGCCGCGGGGCCGGCTGGGACCTCCCCGCCAATGCGGTGAAAATTGAGAAAAACAAACGCACTGCCGGCGCACAGTGGGTCAGAAGACCGGCGCAGGCGGCCAAAACTCTAGACGCGTTTTTAGCTCCAGAGTCGCTAACCTGGACTCGAACCGAACGTGTGACCCCAGTAATGCATTGCTGCTCCGGAGAGCCGCCGGTTCGCAGCCGCGTCTACTGCCCGCCTGTGCCGCCGCCAGAGCGGACCAGGTGATCTCCTTTCGGTGCGTCGGTTCGAAAATAAGAAACAAGTAGAAATCAAGCCATCTGGGGTTGCGGTCTCGTCGGTCTCGTTCGGAACGGCCGAGCCAATGGCAACCAATGGCGGAGCGAAAAGTGGGCTGCTGCTGCTGCTGCTCGGCCAGTCAGTCCGACTCTCGCACGCCGCGCCCAGTGGAGTGCGTAAACAAAACACAACGCCGGGGGTTAAACAAACAGAAATGTAGTGCGTCCTGGGCCTGCGCCTGGCCGGCCACGGGGTAGGGAGTCTCGGAGCGCGAGAGAAAGTTAAACGGAATACCGATGCACCGAGCCGACTGCTGCTGGTCTGCGCTGGGGCGCACAGTGGGCCAGAGGACCGGTGGAGGCGGTCAAAATCTCGGACTCTGGAGCTCATAAATCGTCTTCTGGCCCACTGGTAGAACTGGTAGGGCGGGCGCCTGCAGAGCCAGGGGATAGGCAGACCCGCCACGCGCGGCCGGCCGGCGGGTGGCCTACGTCGCGGATCGCAGGCGCTGGAGCCCTGGAGTGCCTGGAGCCGGGCGTGCACTGGTTGTCCATTCCGTCTTCCGGTCTGTCTGCCTGTCTGTCTGTCCGTCTGTCCGTCGCAGACTTGTCGCCCTACCTGTCCGCCCTGTGTCAAAGACGGACGGATGAAAACTGCGCCTGTTTTCGCGCCCCTCTCTCTGCTCTCCTCATTAGTTTTCAGCAACGGTTGGCCAGGCGTGCTTTATGTGGCGGCAGCTGTTTGCTTGCAGGGCTTGGGGGGGGGGGGGTACGTGTTTAGATGGACGGGCTGCACGCTGCAGTCGCGGTCACTCACCTGTCACCAGCACCCTGTATGACGCGGCGAGCCCGGCGCCAAACTTACCCCCCACCCCCACCCCACCCCCTTCCCCTTGCCCCCGCCTCCTCTGAATGGGGAGCGCCGCGCGGGAGGATTCGAACCCGTTAGTCATTCGAGAGTCTGGGCCATTGCTCAGCACGGGGATGTAGATGTGGCGGCGCGGGGCGGCGCGGCACTGTGGCCTAAAGCGCCACTTTTATATTCCACTCGAAATAGCGCGCCGCGGAAGACGACCTGCGCGGCCCACTCTACTGACTGTCACACACACACACACGCTCTCTCTCTCTCTCTCTCTCTCTCTCTCTCTCTCTCTCTCTCTCTCTCTCTCTCTCTCTCTCTCTCTCTCTCTCTCTCTCACGCGCGCACTCGAAGAGGAATGCCCGGCCAATTAGAGCCATAACATCGAAGCATTTCTCTCTCGCGCGTCCTTCCTGCAGCGCGTGACGCCCTACCACTGACGACCCCGCCCCCGCGTGCGCACGCACCGAAAAAAAAATAAAAAAACAACAGCGTTCTTCGGTGACGTATACCTGCTACTTACTTGTTTAAAAGCAAACTAATTTGAATACGAGAATCCCCCCACCTCTCCCTCCAGCCCGGGTCGGAGTGACGGGGGCGCGGACGAACGCCAAGCGATGGCGCGTGTTTCGCGCGTTGCATTCGGTCTTGCTCGCGGCTCTGTCTCTCTCGCACTCGGCGAGCGTTCCGGACGGGTTCGAGAGAGACAGAGCGACGAAAATGCAGAGAGCGGAATCAGTCGGCGGTGCTTTCCTCAAGTTGGCAAGGCGGCCGGTACAGTGGCGTGTCCGTCTGTGCCGTAAAGAGGCGAGTTTATGATTACAGAGCCGCGTAGCTGTCGCTTGGCTTGGCCAAGGCCCTCGTGGAGTTTGCTTCAAGACACTGCGAGAGGGACTTAACATGAGGACTTTAAACAAATGTACTTCGGTTTTGTTTCTCGTATTTCACGACCCTGATTTAGTTTTAAAATCTCAAAAATAAGCCTCATTTTGAAAAAGTAAAATAAAATCGAAAAACACCAATTGGTTTTTGACAGTGGTGGCAAAGGGTTGAGGGACCAGCTCGAGGAACAGGCGCTAACAGCCCCGCAGGTGGGCGCGGCGCCCGCCCCGCCCCGCCCCGCCACGCCCGTCAATTTCTGCTTCCTAGATCCCCTCCCTTTGTTGTCCTGCCTTTGTCAACGTCCGCTCTACAGGGAGTAGAGGGGAAGGGGGCGGCTTGCTGCCGTCTGGCTCGCTGGGGAAAGAGGGGAAAAAGGGGGAAGGGGGGGAGTCAGGATGGACGGCATGACGCTTCGTCTGCCTTGGCCCCAAATCCCGCGCCCCTTTCCAAACTTTATTCAAAAGAGAAGACAAAGACAGAATGTAAAAGGAGGCAACACAACTCATAACCCATCATCACGCCCCACGAATTTTCTCCGGCCTTGGTGACCTGATGAGTGACATTGAGTGACAGGAGTCTATTTTCCGATGGTCCCCGCGCCGCCAGTCGACGCGACGCGCTGCTTGGCGGCGGGGAGCATCATCGCGTCGTCGTCCTCCTGCAGGGCGTCGCCATGGCGCGCACCGTCACGGAGTGGTCGTACTTTTGAATCGGACGAGACGCATCAAGCCGCCGCCCTCACCCTGAAGACCCTGAAGCAAGGACACCATGCCGTCCGCCAGCCGTCCGCCGCGCCCTGGAGAAGTCCTCGGCCAGGACTGAGGACATGTTCTCGTCGCTGCGGCTGGCGCGCGCCCGGAGCCAGAGCAGCACGACGAGCTGCGCGGGCGGCGGCGACAAGGAGGCCGCCGTCAACGGCGACCCCGACAAGCAGGACAAGGACCGGCACGTGGAGAGACACGTGTACCAGGTGACGCCCGCGCCGCAGGGCCTGTCGTCCTGCCCCACGCCGCCGGGCGCGCGGCCGCCGCAGGGCCTGTCGTCCTGCCCGACGCCGCTGGGCGCGCGGCCGCCGCAGGGCCTGTCGTCCTGCCCCACGTCGCCGCTGCTCTCCGGCAAGCCCCCCAAGACGCCCCGCAGCCTGGTGCGCAGGGGCTCCTCCAAATGTGAGTCGCGCAGCCCGCGAGGCGGCGCACAGTGGGCCAGACGACCGGCGCAGGCGGCCAAAACTCTAGTCGAGTTTTGACCTCCGGAGTCGCTAAATGGGACTCGAACCGAACGCGTGACCCCACCACTGCGCGTCGTCATTAATTACTTTTCCCCTTTGGCGGTTGCAGGGGGCCTGGACAAGGCGCTGTGCCCGTCCATCGGCAGCCTCCGCGACCGCGGCGCCTCGCGATGGGACGACGACGACCCGCTGGGCCGCGGCGGCCGCGCCGGCCGTGGCTCGCAGTCCGACGTGTGCACGTGCTCCAAGGTGACGCGGGTGGCGGTGACGCGCGAGGACGGCTGCCTCGGCATCACGGTGCGTGGCGGCGCGCCCGCGGCCCTGGTCATCACCAGCGTGCACCCCGGTGGACCCGCCGACAGGTGGGTCACCGCCCCACAGTGGGCCGGAAGACGGCGCTGCCGGACAAAACTCTAGACGCGTTTTGAGCTCCAGAGTCGCTAAACAGGACTCGAACCGTTGACCCCACCAATGGATTGCTCTCCGGACGAGGAATCCATTGGTGGGGTAACACGTTTTATTCAAGTCCCATTCACCGACTCTGGAGGTCAAAACGCGTCAAGAGTTTTGGCCGCCTGCGCCTTCTTCTGGCCCACTGTGCGCCTTCAGCCCACAGTGTGGCGGAGTGTTGACTCGATGCGACTTGCTTGCAGGGAGGGCTCTATTCGGCCCGGCGACCGGCTGCTGGCCGTTGACGGCACCAACCTGCAGCTGGCCGACCTGTCGACGGCGCACTCGGTGCTCCGGGGCCACGGCAAGGTGCACGCCAAGGTGCACGGCAGGCCGAACGGGCGTGCGGGCGGCCTCGGCCACCGTGAGTCGGCCGTGGCCGTGCTCACCATCGAGTACTCCGTGTGCGTGGTGGGCGCCGTGGTGGGCGCGCAGGGCCCGCTGCTCGTGGAGCTGGCCCGGCCGCCCGCCCACCAGCTGGGCCTCACGCTCCGGACGGACCGCGGCGGCGGCAGGACGGCCGTCATCGTGGACGACATCAAGGCCGCCAGCGTGGCGGACAGGTGCGGCCAGCAGCCTTGGGAACGTGAAACACTATCAGACATTCCGCTCCTCATGTCCAACGGTTTCCAGGAGCGGCGCGCTGCACCGCGGCGACCAGATCCTGGCCGTGGACGACGTGCGCGTGGACTGCACGGACCTGACCGCCAACGACGTGGTGTCGCTGCTGGGCGGCCGGCCGGGCGAGGCGGCCAGCGTGCTGCGGGTGGAGATCCTGCCGGCGCACTGCCGCCACCCGGGCACCCCGCAGTACGGCGTCGGCGCGCACCAGCGGTCGCCCTGCCCGTCCGAGTCGGGGCTGTCGGCGTACAACGCGCTGCGGGCGCCGCGCGGCTACGACAACGGGTCGCTGGCCAGCAGCACGGCCGGCTCCGCGGGGCTCGTCAGCCACGTCGAGACCCTGGCCGTGCTGCTGCGCGCCGAGCCCGTCTCCGGGTACGGGCTGGCCGTCAGGGCCTCGGGGGCCTCCAGGACGCCGACGGTCAGCGCGCTGCATCCCGACGGCCCGGCCGAGAGGTGGGCCAAAACTCTAGAGTCGCTAAATACGACTCGAGCAAAACGTGTGACCCCACCAATGGATTGCTCTCCGAACGAGGAATCCATCGGTGGGGTCGCACGTTCGGTTCGAGTCCCATTTAGCGACTCTGGAGCTCAAAACGCGTCCGGGACTTTGACCCCCCGGTCTTCCAGCCCACTGTGCGGCGCGCGACGGTCGTTGACACGCGGCGTGCTTGCAGGTCGGGCTGCCTCCAGGTCGGCGACCGCATCGTGGCCCTGGACGACCGCGAGGTGGACGCCGAGCAGCTGGCGCTGCTGCTGGACAACCCGGGGCCGCCGCTGTCCCTGCGGGTGAGCTTCCCCGTGGCCGAGTCGGTAGTGCCCGCCAGCGGCGTGTTCACCGTCAAGCTGGCCAAGTGCCGGCCCGGCCTGGGCATCACCATCACCGGCAACAAGACGGGCGAGTACCTCTACATCTCCGACATCAAGTGCGGCTCCGTGGCGCACCGCTCGGGCACGCTGGCCGTCGGCGACCGCATCCTGGAGATCGACGGCCTGAGCCTGAGCGTGAACGCGACCGGCAGGGACCTGGGCCGCGCGCTGGACCACGCCGCCAGGATCCTGCACAACAGCGGCGACGTGGTCACGCTCAAGGTGCTCAAGGACGAGGTGCCCGCAGGTAGGGAGCGTCAGCTGCGTCAGCTGCGTCAGCACACTAGACTGAGGGTCGTTTTCGTTCCGAGCGACGAAACCCACCCTCGGTATCGGTCCACCGCGCGGTTGAAGTGACTCTACATCGCTTGCCTCCGCTTCGCCCCAGGCTACAGCTGGGGCGGCTGGGGCGGCCCTCCTCTCAGGTCCGGCTGGGCCGGCAACTGGTCGCGGAGCATCGAGTACCCCATGGAGGGCCAGTACGCCGCCAGCTCCGTCGAGTACTCGTCCGACTTCCCGGTGGAGTACCCGGTGGAGTACTCCGTCGAGTACACCGTGGAGCTGGTCCGCCACGGCGGCAGCCTGGGCCTCACCATCGCCGGCTCCGAGGACCCGGCGGACTCTGTCACCATCTCGGGGCTCACGCCAGGTCAGTCCGAACACAAGCAAGGAAAACCTTGCGAAAAAGCCAGCTTGTCACTGTTCACATTTGTCGGTCCCGCGCTCCGAGGCAGCGCGCCCTGGTTTGAATTTTCCCGCGCCTCGCCTCGCCGCCGGTGCTGCCGTGCTGTGAGCGGCGTGTGGGGGGGGACCGTGCGGTGAGCGCAACAAGTACGCGGGGCCGTGCTATTTTAGATTTCGGCCGTTTTACGAATAGTACTTCCCGTCTTTCTACAAAACTCGACTGCATCCCGCAGATAACCTTTGTCTAAATAGCCTGGTGAACTCTTTTATCCACTAAGACGACCCAGAAGTCCTGCAAATCGATGGGAAAGTTAGCTCTCGGTGACGACTCCTGGTGCTTGCCCTTGCGATATATACGGTGCGGGTTTCTCGCGTCTCCGTGTTGTATGAAAGGAGAGACGGTTAGCACTCCCCTTGACAAGGATGGAATACACATATGGCTGAGGCACTCAGCTTTCTAAGCTACTCAACCACATTTTTCGCACTGAAAAATAAAAATTAAAATGTCTTGTGACTAATCTCGTGTAAATGACGTGGTCTCGGTGTGCTAGGCGGGTTGGCGGAGCGGACGGGCGCGCTGCACGTCGGCGACCGGCTGCTGGCCATCAACGGGGAGCCCCTGCAGGGCCGCCGCCTGTCCGAGGCCATCGCCATGTTCCAGAACTCGGCCGACGTGGTGACCTTGAAGATAGCGCGCGCCAGGAACGGGCACCAGCAGCAGCGCCCCTCCGCCGGCCACAGTGCGTACTTTCCATTTGACCGGATTTTTCAACCCAACGTGCATGTGGACTAGGTGCATCATCTTCTTCCAGAGGACCACAGCGACCTGGCCAGTCGCCTGGGCCCGCCGCACCCCGGCATCCCGTCCGTGGACAGCGCGGTCGAGTCGTGGGACTCGTCGCCGTCGCAGAGGAACGCCTCACCGGCGGGGACGCCCCTGAGCCCCCTGCCGCCGCCGGGCTTCGGCAACGCCCTGGGCGACAGGGCGCTCGCCGGCCCAGCGGCTCCGCAGAGCGTCGGGACCCTGGGCCAGCCCGGCAGGGTCAAGCTCACCCCGCTGCCCCCCACCGCCGCCCCCGCGCCCGGACCGCCCCTGTCCAGGAGGGCGGGCAGCTGTCCGAGCCTGGACTGCCTCCTGCAGCAGGGTAGGCAACCCATCCTACACGCGTGCCAACGAACTCGGCCGCTGTGTCGTGTACGTCTCATGGGAGCCTGCTCTTTCAGAAACAGCCGGCCGCGGGTGGGACGGCGAGGACGGCGACGAGTCCCTGGAGGACCTGGACTCGGCGGCGGCGACCGCGGCCACCCTGTCACTGCGGGCGGCAGCCAACGACCCGGGGAAGGCGGGTGAGTGGAAGGGGAAGTCCCAGCGGAGTGCTTGGCAGTCGTTGGTGAAGGCCGCGCCCACATAACGCGTCCACTGTGTCGCAGGCGTCGCGGGCGAGGCCAAGACCCCCACCACGCCGCCGTCCCCGATCTCCGTCTCGCCGCCGGCCAGCTTCCGCCAGGGCCTCGCGGGGCCGTGGCCCTCTTCCAGCCAGAGCCCCCTGTGGCCGAGGCCGCCGCCGTCGCCCTCACCCGGGGGAGGCCGCCTCACGGCCGCCAAGGCCCTGAGCAACGACTGGCAGCAGAGACTGCGGCAGCAGCAAAGCGGCGACGTTGTGGACAACGCGGCCGACTCCCCCAAGTTGTCTTCATTCCAGTGGGCCAACAACGACGGCACCCTCCGCCGCCGAGGAGAGCCGCCCTCGGGCCGCGGGCAGGACAACTTCGGCGAGCTCAACAACAACCTGCTGCGGGAGCCCATGGCCGGCCCCAGCCGCTTCGTCTTCGACGACCACGAGCAGACCCCGAAGCGCGCGTCGTCCCTGCTCCTGGAGGAGGCCGCCGTGGACGCTCTCCGCCTGCAGGATCTGGGCCTGCACGACCCCATGGAGCTGTACCAGGTCAGGAGCGAACCCCCCCTACCCCTCAAAATGAATCTCATTTTTTTTAAGCAGATGATACATTTATGTTGGTTTTAATTTGGACCGTTTTCTACTTTTATGCACATTAGGTTACAATTTACAAAGACTCTGTGTATGAAGACTTTGGCTTTAGTGTTTCTGATGGTCTCTATGAACGAGGAGTCTTCATCAACAGAATACGAAAGGGAGGTCCTGCAGATGCCACGGGTGTTCTCCAGCCATATGACCGTATCCTTCAAGTCAGTGAAACCAGATGAAACAAAAATCTTTGATGTAATTTAATTACAAAATAAATTGAACGTATTTTTTGTTTTTGATGGTTGTTTTAGGTGAATGAAACAAGGACTCATGACTTTGACTGCTGTTTGACTGTCCCTTTGATAGCAGCTGCTGGAGATCGCATTCAGCTAATAGTGGCAAGACACCAGGTATTCCTCACTTGACCTCTGGAAATAACTGGTGCCTTTTTCATTGATTAATAATACGGAGTGTCCTTTACATTCAACAGGACACAGCATACCAACTGCCTCTCGACGAATCTTATCTTGATTCCAATACAGTCACTCAAACAATCTGATCTTTTTATACATAATAGAGTTCCAATGAATAAAATTAATTTAGAAAGAAACTTTATTTTTATTTGAACTTTTATTTCCAACACTATAAATATCTAATAACAACATAAGCTGAATTTCATAATACCAAAATAATTACAACAATAACAAAGAACAGTACATGCAGTGAAGCAAATTACAAATCCAAATCATCAAGGTTCAAATCCAGTTAAACACTTATATCTTCACTGATACCATCTTCGAGCAAGTCACCCTCTGCACGTAAAGGCGACAGAGTGGGTGCTTCATAGGGCTTAGAAGATGCAACAACATCTCGGAAACGATTAATCAAATCCTGAATAGATTTCCTTTTTGAACGTTTCTCTGGAACTTCTGTTGGATTGGCTGAAGCTGTTGGCAGTTCAACAGCCTCCTCAACAACAGGACACAAACTGACGCGCCCAGAGGGAGAGATATCATCATTAAAATCAATATCAAATTTGGGAACTGAAATGGGAGGAAATTCCGTTTCAGTATCCATTGCAAAAAAACTGTTGTTTGCAGATGGAGGGGAAAATATTCCACACGAAGAATTGGGGGAATCAAATGCATCTCTTGAGATCAATATTGGAGGTAATACATGCTGCGGACCACTTGGATTAAACTTCAGATCTCCTGATGACACAGATGCAGCAGCAGGGGTCTTGAGACAGTGAGGTGATTCAATACAAACATCAGTTTTTATGGGCTCTGGAGTTTTTGAAACATTTTTCGAGTGGGTACTCCCATTTTTAACACAGATTAGGGACTGTTCATGATAACTATTCACTATGGGTGATGATCCAGGCTCACCAAGCTCAGAGTTTGACTTCAATGCAGCAACACAAATTTTGGCATCCAAAAAAGAATTTTCAACACAAGCCCCTTCTTGTTTTAGTTTGTCAAGACTTGTGACACTGGAAGACAGGTCCTCTACAAAAGAAGGAAATAAATTCGCATTAATTATTGTTCTACTACAAACAAACTATCTCATGAGATAAAATTGAATGTTTGAAAAAAGATGTCATTGAACAGACCTTCCAGAACAGCTGGAATACGAGTTGGAAAACTAGGAATTTTCCTGGTGTTCGTCCTTGGCAGAAAGCTAAACAATATTTTTTTGAATTATAACAATGGCATATTTGATTTTTTGTGTCTGTAATTGTAATTAGATGGAATAGAACTCACGACTTGAATGCTGTACTGGTGGCATTTTGTTTAGGACAAAAAGCAGGTGTTTGAACCATGGAGCTTCTGGGAAATACTGGCAAATTGGCAGATGGTAGATTAGTCAAAATGCTAAGATTGCAAAATTTTAAAAAATATTTTAAAATCAATTTAAAAATAAACTACCTGGTAACGTTTTCTTAAGAGAACTTTTTGGTGTTCCAACCTCCTGTAGAAGTTTTCCCCGTAAAGGCTTTGTAGGACCAGAGAATTGGTCAATTGGACCTAAGCAGAAAGTATAAAGTAATGACAAAGCCTCAGAAGTCATGATAACTGACACTTCTAGAGCGGTAATGGAAACAGTTCTCACTTTCAGCACTAATTCGTGATTTCAAGGGAGCATTTTGAGTATCAAAGACCAATGGTGGTGTGGATGCCTGAGCATCTTGAAGCATTTCATAGCCAATTTGTAGACTTCCTCTCAAAGGAGTGTCAGGCTGATCTGTAATGGATGAAAAAATATGAAATAATTTGGAAGGCACAGATCAACTTTTTATCTCAACTACATAAAAATTGTATCCAGGAAGTAGACCAACCATTCTCAACCGTGGAAGTACTTAGGTTTTCAAGAGATTCTGACAACAGTTCCATAAAGCCATTTTTTGTCTCGGTTAGGGAGACTTCAACAGTTTTCAGTTGATCTCTGAGGTGCTCCAGTTGAGGCAATACTAATTCAGTAGATTGAAATCCTCCACACATCGATATATTATTCAATAAAACGGTAGCAGCATTGGCGCCCTCAGAGAGTAGATGGGACAGGTCCAATTTGCCATCAGCGTCCTATGAAAGAGATACAAAAAAAAAACCAAATCAGATATAGAGAACTGCTAAATCGTATTGATGATGACGGTAAAAAGAAAGACGGTAAAATTCGATACCTTTACACTAGATGGGAAATGGGTAGCATCCAAAACAAGTGGCATGGTCTTGCTGTCCACAAGTGTCTTAACACTTTCATAGCATTTTGTAATAATTGCACTTTGTTCCCGAAGAGCATTTAACTTCTTAACAGCATCGTCTACCTGATTGTTAATAATACTCTGCCATTCTGAAATAAATCAATAAATCAGTTTAAGAAATATTACTGAAACTATGCTTAATGAGACAGAATCAATGTCAGAGTAAGATTCTCACTTGCAAGGAGAGCATCACTTTGCGCATCATCACCATTGAGTATGATAGTTTTCTCTTCATCAGAGAGCGGGCAGCACTTGCAACGTTGCAGGATGTCAGCACACTCAGCCTGCAGAGCTTTCAATTCCTTAGAATCATTTACAATATCATTGTGAAGTTTTCTGTAAATAACAATTGAAAAATTAAAAACAAGAAAACTCAAACTGATTTTATATGAAATGTAGAGCCATACTTAGCATAGATGTGTGCATCAATCATTAATTTACAAAGTGCGTCTGTTTCTTGCTTTAATTCTTCCATTTTTGAATCAGTTATGTTCTGAAATATGTGCAAGCCTGCTGTAGGATAACTCAGAACGGCATAGTCTGCAACAAAAGTGTAAGCAATTAACTAGAGATAGAAACAAACGTTAATCTTAAAAAAGCAAAGGAAACCTACCACTCTCTCTTTCCAGGACTGTTTTGAGAACTAGAAGAGAAAATTTCCACATGAACTTTGTAAGTCTATCTCCTCCGGGAGTTGAAAGAAAAGAAGGTGAAAATGCTGGGATTCTGGCCTCAGGTACTTCCTGGAGAGGAGAAGATTTTTTCATCACAACTTGTATATTTGGGAGAAACAAACAAGAACAAAAATAGGTGGGAACTTACTTTGATGATCTCTTTTACAAATGAAACAGTATTTTGACGAAAGATACGCTCCTGACTCCGATCTAGAATAGGCCATGGAACTTTGGGACTGTAGCGAAGTGGATCATACGTGTTACACAGGTAATACAGCACTTGATCAAATGCTGTTCTATTAGGTTTTGCAAACATGTTCTGAAAGAGAGAGAGAAACATGTGGTGCAGATAAGAAATGGTATACATAAAAGAAAACAAAATAAGGTGCCCTTGGAACAACTATGGCACAACTCTTCACAAACATGTTTGTAGAAAAAACAGTCATGAATGGGCAAGCAGCTAGACGAACTGTCAAGATTGCGACCACAAAGAAAACGTCAGCATGATGCCAGTCTACCTCCTTGATGCATTTATAGAAATCAGCGCTGCCAGGGTTGAACTCGTGGAGAAGAGTTAAGTTGTTGAACAGATGTTGCTGAGCTTCTGTCAGACTCATCGTGGTCGTCAGAACCTGAGACAGTTACGATTCAAAACAAGACGCTGAGCTGCGACCTGAACCTCCCGAACTAAACAAACTGCGAGACTCCTCTGAAAATTTGAATTGAGGGAAAGAGAGGGAGAGGAGAGAGAGAGACAGAGAGTATCGTTCTGCCAATACGTAGGCACTGGTGGAAACCTGGAGATGTTGTGTCTCTTGGAGAAAAAAAGTTCTGAGCAAAAGAGGATACTATTTTGAATTTAATGACCAGCAATTTCATACAAATAGTCACGAAAATAATGCACTGATATCGTATCATAGTAATCGTGGCACAAAAGCCTGGGCGTGTAAAAACTGCTAGGTTGTCTAGACTGAAAGGTATTGACAGGGGTTCATTATTGGCAGAATATTCTGAGAGCAGAAGAAACGCCGACTGCGGTGTGAGGAGAATTATGATAAAATTAGTATCTTTTACAAAGTAAAGGATTGTCATCACTTTATTTCGTCTTGTATTTAATTTAAAAATGTTGAGGCAATCAGGAAAGTTTTTATTAGGCGGGTTTCTGGGCTTTTTCTCTGGAAAAGATGAAGATCCTTACAGTGTAACTGAGGAGATGATGGAACAGAGAATCAAAGCATTTGAGGAATCAATGCCCACAGATCCATGGGAACGAGTCAAGTTTGGTCTTTTTCATAAAGAGTAAGTACTTATTACCGTCAGTTGCCACCCACTTCCTTGACGTTTCGTTGGCGAAGTCGATATGGGTTGGAGGTTACTTTACGTTTTGTTGTTATGCAGCGAGTATGGCGAATATGGCCCCTTCTTTCATAACTTATATCAAGGTACTATTTGCTCGACTGTTTTTGGTGCCTTTTATGGTGGATTTAAATCAGCTCAAGTGGCTTACTCTGACTTTATGAGGACAAATCAGGCGACAGCATTCCTCACTCATCTTGATGCCAAGGTAAAAATCAACGTCCTTTTGTTTTGAAATTGCTTATTTATACATCTGTACTACATATTTTGCACAGAAAAGACTACAAGACAAAATTATGGTTTCATTTTTGCGTGGAGCAGCAAGACTTGCTTGGCGTACTGGACTGTTTACATTTATGTTTATGTAAGTCGTCTATGATTGTTGTTTCATCCAAAGTTAATAATTCTGAATGACAAGACTTGGTTCTAACATTGTCCTTTTCCAGAGGGGTTTCAAATTCAATTGCCCTTTATCGAAATAAAGATGGGATATTAGAGTACGCTGTTGGTGGTGCCGTAGCTGGAGCATCTTACAGAATGCATATTGGACTACCCCAGACAATTGTTGGTAGCATTTTAGGTGTGTTGACCTGGCCCTTGGTAAGTCACCAAGTTGACTGTGAAGTTGCTTACAACTTTTAATGCATTTCTAGGTCTTGGGTTCGGTGCCTCAGCAGGTACCCTGAGCAATGTTATCCTGTACTTCACTGGCTGCTCTATGACCGATGTGAGACATACACAATATGCACTTTACATACACAGAGAGAGGTTTGTATTCTTACCCTTAAATTTTTACACTTTACTGTCTGGTATAAGGATTTTATTATTGTTGGACATTCATTTCTTTTCACCCATCCCCCTCAGTGCGGACAGAAGAGCAAATGATTTAGCTGCAAGAGATGTGGATACATTGGAGGAGAAATCTGAAATGGCTGAGAGAATAGAAAGAGATGAAAAAGCTAAACGAATAGAAGATAATTTGGAAAATATATGAAGAAGCTTTTGTAACAGTCTTAACCAAATATTAAAGTCTACCATACAAAAATTACCTTTTCTATCAGTTCTGAGATAACAAGTTAATCATCAAAACAAAAAACAAAAACAAAACATTACTGAATTTTGGAGTTCTGAAGGTTGCAAAGTGGTTCCAGCCCAAACTGATGAAGTATTTCCACTGTGTGCAATGGAGCAATTCCATTCCTGACAATGTAATACTTGCCTTCACAACTCAAATCTACTACTGTTGAACCAGCGCGAGAGCTGGTGGACTGCAAATTTCCTAGGGATCCACCATCAAATACAGCACCAAGCTGTGGCCAGAGATTTTCAAATTCCCTCACATTAAGGGAGCTGGGCTCATTACTTAAGTTTGCGCTTGTTAGAGCTAGTGGAGAAGAAACATTTTGGGCTATTTTTCGCACAAATGGGTGATCAGGAACTCTGATTCCAACTTTGGAACAGTTGGGATTCAGTTCTATGTTGAGGAGAGGGGACCGCTCCAATATCACAGTGACTGGTCCAGGAAGGAGAGCCTTCAGAAGGCCATCTGGCAAAATGTCTGCTTTGCTCCACAAATGTACATCCGCCACTTCTCCGACACACATTGCCAAGGGTTTTGCAGAGTCTCTTCCCTTGACTCCGTATAGTTTCCGAACAGCTGCTGTATTCTGAGCACATGCTGCGAGTCCATAAATAGTGTCAGTGGGTAGGGCTATGATATTCCCCTCAGATAGAAGACGGCATGCCATATCCACGGCGGTGGCTTCAAATTTGCCACCTTCTCCGACAGGTACCACTGTTGAGAGGCGCATTTTAGCCATCCAACTTAGCCTGAAACTAAAATACTCCCTTAAAACCTCAGAAATCACACAACACAGCAACGAATGGGGATGGGGAAGTTTACCCAATATTAATCACGCCAGCGGTGGGCACATTCATGATTACAACACTTGTAAAATGTTGTCATTGGCTCGTCTGCTGATCGCGTCTGAATCTGCATGAAGTAAGCTCGAGGATGAGCACACTTGGGGCAACGCTCATCAGTCGCATCTACATTTGCCCAAGCTGCACTGCCACCGAGTACGTCGTCAAGCTCCTAAAAGAACAAGCAGAATAAAAAAAATAATAACAGAATTGCGTGATTCCCGTTTCCAATTCAACTACTGCACCTTGAGCTTTGGGTATGTTCTCTTAGAAATGAGCCGCGTTATGTCGAATTTAAATGGGCACGTGTGACAGATAAACTTGTATCGTTCGTTGCCTTCGGCTGCAGTTAATGCGTTGGCACAACAAGGACAGAACAAGAGCATAATTAAGGATCAGGCCTGTCCTCCCCTGACACCGCGAGGGCAAATGAACGTCCGATTCCAAGGAGGAAGACTTTTTGTGACATGTACGTCACCTTAATGTAGTCAGCATGTCCGTCGAGGGGTGGGGGGGACGCGCCGACGGTGCTGCTAGCAATTCACTTGGGTAGGGCGTGGGATGTGGAAAAGGGGAAACGAGAGATTTACTTCATGGTCGTCAACTCACTAGAATGACAGATTTAAACAGTGAAAACGATCGAAATATATGGCTTTACAAAAAGCACAAATGACAACCCTGACACCGAGTTGTCATTTGTGCGTTTTGTAAAGCCATATATTTCGATCACAGTTGGCAGTACACTCTGCTCGTGCGAATAGTCTAATATAGCTTTGTTTTTGTCATCGAAGACTAGTCGGTAGAGATTTAAGGCAAAATAAGAGGTCAGAAATATTTTAATCACGAAAAGATTTGCTTATTAAGCAATACTTTACCAAAAGGTGATCCGCATTAGTAGATACGAAACCATGATGTAACCCTTGGTTCTGCGAATAGTTAGTCAGGCCGGCGGTCCGGTCGCAGTCGTCGCACGCACACTGCACATCGGCTGCTCGGTTCTCCCTAGGTGGTGCGATTGCGTGCTTCTGGACTTGGTTTAATTTGTCTGTACTTCGTCATGGCTTCGCTCATATCCTCTAGGTTCATCACAAATTCCGGTGATTATTTTTCTATTACGCCTCTTGGTTGCTACATTCAAGTTTCGTTTACTCAAAAGAGTCGAAGTTTCGTTGTGAATTGAAACCTCTAGATGCTCTATCTTGGTATTGGCTGGCATCCAGTAAAGGACTTTTTGTTAATCAGTCAATATGCCCATTTTGTTCCTACTGCTTTAGATTCATATTTGTTTCGGATATCAATCGTTGCCCATTGTGGGTTTTGTCAGTTATTAGTTTTTTCTCGTGACCTAACCTATTCATTCGTGTGTGAACGCTGCAGTCTCTTCTTCATTGATAAGACCAGCTTGCAGTCGTACTGAGTTTTACATTTCTGATCGGTTTTCGCTTCATTGTGTCTTACCGTTACACTCATGTTCGCTTTATGTTCCTGTATTGCAGCCTTGAGTCAGGTCTTCAGATCGGCCCTCATCGGTGGGGAAGGAAAATATTTGGTAGGCATTCAATAAATTTCTTACCAAAGTTATTCTATTTGTCCCAGTACTGCTGCTTCAAGATGTGCATGTTTTGAATTATATTTCCCATGTCTTGCTCACAGTATCCAAATATCCGCGTTAGCCAATGGTACCTGCCCAACAACTATAACCAGCACAGATTCTATGCAGAGAAACAAGTCTACAAGAGAGACAAGCCTCATTGCAACATAGGCACTATTGGCCATGTAGATCATGGTAAAACTACTCTTACAGCTGCAATTACCAAAGGTAAGTAACAAGGCTTCAATCTTCAGTTTGTTGCAACCTAGACTTGCAATGAGAATCAAGACTAATCTTTCTCCTTCTTCCTACAGTACTAGCTGAAAAAGAACTGGCCCGAGTGAAGAATTACGATGAAATTGATAATGCTCCTGAGGAGCGAGCAAGAGGAATCACAATTAATGTTGCTCATGTGGAGTATGAAACAGATAACCGCCATTATGGTCACACGGATTGTCCCGGACATGCTGACTACATTAAGGTGAGAAAGTTGAAGAGAGGCATTACCTTTTTTAATTTCTTTGAATTTCTTCAAACCTAATGCTGCTTTTGTTTTAAACAGAACATGATAACAGGTACCTCAACAATGGATGGTGCAATTCTGGTTGTCGCTGCTACTGATGGTGTGATGCCTCAAACCAGGGAACATTTGCTTTTAGCTAAACAGATTGGAATCAAACATATTGTTGTTTTCATTAATAAGGTATGTGGAGTTAAATGTACTGGTACCCATTGATTATGGCAACTTGTAACTACATAGATATGAGCTGTAAATTGCAGATTGATGTTACTGATGCTGAAGTCCTAGAGTTGGTTGAAATGGAAATTCGAGATCTGCTCACTGAAATGGGATTTGATGGTGATGGCACATCTGTTGTCAAGGGATCAGCCTTGGCAGCGATGGAAGGGAAAACTCCTGAAATCGGTATGACAAGTTGGATTGTGTCAAATGTTTATTGGTATGTTTCTGATCCTCATGTTTCCTATTTTGTCTTTTGCCAGGCGCTGACGCTGTTACTAAGCTGCTTGAAGAGGTTGATAGAGTCATTCCAGTTCCTGAGCGTGACTTGGACAAGCCTTTCATGATGTGTATTGAACATACATGTGCCATTTCTGGTTAGAACATAATATTTTTTATCCCTTTGCTCACCTGTAAAACTATTGTGAAACATCATTTTAAATTAATAACAATTTTCAGGGCGAGGCACTGTAGTGACTGGCTGTTTAGAGCGGGGATCAATCAAGAAAGGCATGGACTGTGAAATTCTTGGTTATGGAAAGCAATTAAAATCTGTCATTACAGGTAAGCATGAATATCAATTCACTAGAGATGGGGCGAACCGTTCGCCATGCGAACTATCCGAACCGAACTCGCCGATTTAGTTCGCCTTGCGAACGCGAACTCAGACCCTCAAAAAGTTCGGGTTCCGGAACCCACTCGAACCCGCCTCTGCTGCCGTTCGCCGAGCGAACATTCAAACACTCGCGCTCAAATTGAAAATCGAATGATATCGACTCAACGCGTATTGAGAACGTAACCGACTATTTCGAACGCAGTGATTTCGCGTAGGGAATACCAATTACAACTCAGAACCAATCAGAAGCGTCCTCTTAGACAGGCTGCCTTTTAACGCACGAAAGGAAAAAATTATAAAGTTCGGGTTCGGAGTTCGCTTAAAAATTTGAAAAGTTCGGGTTCGCTTGGAAATTTTGGGTTCGGGTTCTGGTTCGGGTTCGCGAGTCGGGGCTAAAGTTCGGTTCGGGTTCGGTTCGACTGAAAAAATCGGGTTCGCCCCATCTCTACAATTCACTTGTGTTACGTCTACTACTTTCAAACAGCAGTGCACATGTTCTCTCTTTGTTTTTTTAGAACTAGAATAATAATACTTATGTTTTTGTAGGAATTGAAATGTTTTGCAAGACACTGGAAGAAGCTCATGCTGGCGACCAGTTGGGTGCCTTAATTAGAGGTATGAAGCGTGAAGATGTCCGAAGAGGCATGATGGTATGCAAGCCTGGTACACAAAAGCTGTATGATGCTGTTGAAGCACAAATTTATATTCTGAACAAGAAAGAGGGAGGGCGAACTAAGCCTATCACTTCCCGCTACAATGCCCAAATGTTCTCTAAGACTTGGGATAGCATTTCTCAGATGCACCTAGTAAATAAGGAGCTGCTCATGCCGGGAGAAGATGCACGGTAAGAATTCTTGTTGAAGGCGTGTTACATCAAAGTTTAGTTTCTGTGGCCTATGCTCATTTATCTTCCAACATATTTCCAGCGTCAAAATCTGGCTTCCCAAGGGAATGGTTATGGAGAAAGGACAGCGTTTCACCATTCGTGAAGGTACCCTCACAGTTGGCACTGGAGTTATCAGTGAGCTTCTTCCTCCTTTGACTCATGAACAGAAGGAATCCATTTTGATGTCCAGGAAAAACATTGCCAAGCTAGAATTGAAAAAGCAGCAGGCGCTTGAAAAACAGGCGGCGGCAGCAGCCGCAAAGAAGAAGTGAGGTTTTCCATAGGACAGTGTTTGGAACTTGCATTTGTTTGAAAATGATTGAAATGATCTTTTCCAACCTCTTGGGTCATCAAGTATTTGAAAAATGAGGATTATTATGATATTGAGATTTGTAAAATAAGAGAAAAATGATGATGGTAATCATCTACTTCCTGCTTTGAAAGTTTATAGAATTCGTAATTTACTAGTCTGCTCCAAAGCGGGAGAGGTTTCCTGAACAGGAATTAGATGCTTTACCGTCAGCATCATGATGCCTAGGGTTCATTGTATGTCCTTGTGGGATTCATCTAAATTAGGTGTTCTGCATTGCAGCTCATGTTCGCTAAGTCTTGTAAATTGTAGGAAACACTTACCGAGAGTTTTTTATAATAAAAGAAATAATGAAGCTGCTTCTGCATGTTTTTTTTACCACCTTAACCAGGAGATACAATAAGGAAACAGCAGATTATGGCCGCGATTAGAATTTTAATGACTCATTCATTATTTAACACAAACATACACTCATACAGTAGAGACTTTGACACAATAAAGAGCCGGAAGAGGAATTTATCAGTTGACAAAAATGCATTGGAACGGAGCAGAAGACCACGCAGAGATCATAGTTGCTTAGCATGATGAAACGTCTCATGAAGGGCTGGATAGAGCATTGATGGCATGGGGCACTGCGAAAGTAAAAAGGGGTTCTATAGGGCAACGTTTCTACATGGTCAACATTACAATCATCCTTAGAGATAAAGTGTGATTGTAAGATTTAACAAATCATGAAAGCACAATGAAAGATTGTTCACATTGAAGAAACGAGTACTTGAAAGTGGGCCAAAGGTCTCAGAACGGCTGAATTTTAAAGACTTGGGCTTACCTAGTCTGATCATTGTTATGAGGACTCCAAACGAAATGAAGCTGTTAATGACACCCTCCCGGACTTTCCTTTTCTCCTCGGCGGCATCGCCACCCCTTCCTTGGATCCGCAGCATTTGCAATTTGTTGGGCGGAGGGGTTGCCTCACGTCAAGGAAGCCAAAAGCGAGATCGCCGAACTCTGAATAGACCGTGCTGCACCTCACTAAATCAGAGGTTAGGCAGAAAGCAGCAGCAGAAGAAAAACAGAAGAAAGTGTGGTATGAGAAATTGTACACCGTTGCCTAGCCGTTGCCGTCGTAGTGGCAAATTTAAATCACTGAAATCGCAGTTCACGCGCTTTTTTTTTTTTTTTGATAATTCAGTTGCAGCGAACGATCGTCACTGTTGAATCCGATTGAAAAGTCACGATTGATCCCGCTTAATTGGGCAAAAGGCAATTACGTTTCGTGCATGTATGAGGTCGGGAGTAGGAAACAAGTTGACCGCTTAAATACGAAATACGCCAAGACTGGTGATTGGACACTTCGCCACAATGGTGCGGGAGAGGGCTGCTGCTGCTCCTAAGAAGTTGCTGCGTCTCTCTGGCCTTCGCAGCGTTTTACCTCGAGGCGCGAGAGAGCGAGCGATTCGCCTGGTCGGATGCGGTATTGAAAGGGCGTCGATCAGGGACCGTTTGTCTGTCTGACTCGCCCTCATTGCGGGTCGCCTCCCTTCGACCTTGCCAGCCGTGGCAGCTAAATGGCACTATCCACCTTCTGCCACAATGTCGAGGCCCCCCCCCCCTCTCGTCTCGTCCGCGTCCCAACCTGCGGGCAGCGCCATCAGAGCGCGTCGCCACCTGCCTGTCTGCCTCGCAACAAGGCTTCTGTCTCTCTCGCACCCCTACGGAACGCCCCGCGAGAGAGACAGAACGACGAGAGCAGTGTTCGGAGGCAGCCTGCCGGCAATTACGGCGGCGGTCGCTTCTTGTCGCCCCGCAGACACCTAGTCACAAGCCTGTGACGACAGGGGGCGCAAAGTGGGCCAGAAGACCGGCGCTGGCGGCCGAAACTCTGGACGCGCTTTGAGCTCCAGAGTCGCTAAACAGGACTCGAACCGCACGTGTGACCCCTCCAATGGATTGCTCTCCGAACGAGGAATCTAATGGTGGGGTCACACGTTCGGTTCGAGTCCCATTTAGTGCTCAAACCGCGTCCAGAGTTTTGGCCGCCCTGCGCCGTCTTCTGGCCGACGGTGGGGCGTCATACGCCGGGTGCGTGGGAGCGTGTGAAGACCGTGGACGTCGTCACAGCGCCGGGGGCGTGCGTGCGTGCGTCGTCTGGGCAGCAAGGGCGGCTGTGTGGCTTTGCCGCCCCGCGCGCAGTGCCGCCGCCCCTCCGCCGCTGGCCGCTCGCTGCGCCGCTGCGCCCCGCCGCCCCGCTCACTCCGTGCCGGTGGCGCAGACGGAGCGGACCACGCCGCCGCGGCCGGAACCCCACGGCAGTGCCGCGACGAGCTCGCGATCGCAGCCGCGTGTTGCCGCGCGCCGCGGCGTTGGAGTGCGTGCCGTCGGCCTGCCGTCGGCCCACCGCGAGGGAAGAGCCGCCCCGCGGCCGTGTCTGTAGCGGCCCTCTCGCATGGCACTCGACTGAGAGAGGTAAGCGTCGCGGCGCCTCACTGGGGTCTATATCATTTGACCTGCCTAAAGTAGACCGAAAAAAAAACGAGACTTACCTATTTTTGACGGACCTGAATAAAGATATTGAATAAAAAAAATTGAATAAAAATATTCGCACTTCTGACCGACTTAAACTTGACCTACCTAATAAAAAAAATTAAATTAAAAAAATGAATAAAAAAATTGAATAAAAATATTCGCATTTCTGACCGACCTCACCTTGGGGTCGCGACCCCACTTTGGGTCGCGGAAAAATATTTTGCGGTCGCCTAGGGTCGCCAGACCCCAAATTAAAAACACCGTCCGGAGACAAGATTATAAGGTTACTTCAATTCAAAAATAATGACGTAAATTTTTGCAAGAGAAAGGCTATGTGGTGCAAGGCCGATCCCCGAACCGGACTGGGTTGGGTGTCGAGCCCAAGTCCCCCGGACTATGGGTTCAGCGCCTCGTCGCTCTCGGCCACCGTGCCACATAGGATGCCTCGGGTGAAGCGGTGCATGTGAAAGGCGGGATCCGAACAGAGTGCGTGTGGCAGGATTCGAACATCAAATGTTAGACTTTTTAGCGACCGCAGCCACAGTGATCCCGGTGGCCGAGAGCGTACAGACATTGCATTCTGAACCCGGAGTTTTAGGGTTCAACACACGCTGTTTCATTCTGTTTTTTTTTTTCACCAAAGCTTAGGTAAGGCAAAGGAAAAGGTTAGGTCAGCCAGAAATGCGAATATTTTTTTTTTCAATTTTTCTAGTCAATATTTTTATTCAGGTCGGTCAAAAATAGGTAGGTCTAGTTTTTGTCGGTCTACTTTAGGTAAGTCAAATGATCTGCTCCGGCCTCACTGTCGCGCCTTTTGTCGTCATGGACGCGAACGCGGTCTAAGGGCTGGGTATCGACGGGCCGCATGCAGCGAGGCGAGCAAGGCCGCCAGCCGGAAGATTAATGAAACCGGACGCATTCGCGTGCCGCGCGGCGTGGCGTCGGCCGACCGGAAATTAATAACCGTTTAGTTCGCGTAGCGTCACACTGTGCGCGGTGTGACGCCGCAGGGCGCCGCAGGGCCCTCAGGTGGGCGCGTCGCTGCAAGAGTGGCGTGACCTGGACGGGCCTCAATCGGCAGAGGACCTCCTGGTCTAGCCTAACATGTCGCGTTGCCCGTCCCCGACAAGTACCCTCCAGGCTGCTGTTTACGAACTCTCCCTCTCTCTCTCTCTCTCTCTCTCTCTCTCTCTCTCTCTCTCTCTCTCTCTCTCTCTCTCTCTCTCTCTCTCTCTCTCTCTCTCTCTCTCTCTCTCTCTCTCTCTCTCTCTCTCTCTCTCTCTCTCTCTCTCTCTCTCTCTCTTTCTCTCTCTCTCTCAGCGCGACGGAGACGGAATATGAGACACTGGTGGCGCCTACCCGCGCACCCCCGCGATGACTGGTGATTATTCTGGGCGGCCCCCGGCGGCCTGGCCGGCCTGCCCCTGCGCGTCTGCCCACTGCCAGTGTCGCCAACGTGAGTGGCCGGAAATTCCCGTGATGCATGGCCCGTGTCGACGGGGTTGCCCAAGGGGTTGCCAACCTCAGCCCCTGCCTATTAGGCAGTGCCTGGGTCTCCTCGGGCAGGCTGGTCTTGGCAACCCTCCCGACAGGGGCCATCGTGGGAAATTTCGGCTTCTGATAAATTCTACGCAGCCCGTTTCCGAGAAAAAGGCTCCATTTACGTGTTGTGGCGATGCAGCAGGCCAGCAGGCTCATATCGCCGTGCGAAAGGGGCGCGCCCACTGCGCGGGGCCACGGGGCTCAAAGCTTGGGCTGCCGAAAGGAAGAGGAAGGAGCAGCTTTTATTGACGTTTTTATGGCGTGTGGGTCCCGGCCAGCCTTAGGCCAGCCCGGCACAGCCCGGCACAGCCCGGCCGGCGATGCACGATGAGTGAGAAAATTCTTTGTGGCGCTTGCGGTGCGCTGGGTGTGCTGGGTTGCCCTGCAGGCTTTTCCTTTTGTCTGGCCGTCGGCAGGCCACGGCAGCCACGGCCGGGGCGCGGATAGCGCGGATGAACCAACCAACTGCGTTATGCGTGGCCGAGGGGGAAAACAACGCTTTCATTTTAGGATACATTTTTCGTAGTTGGTTTTAAAATGTAATGTGATGGGGCTGACGGGAAAATATTACCCTCCGGTTCGCGAGATGGCATGAGTCGCCCCCGGCGGCGTCAGAGGCCCTGTTTCGAACTATGCTTTTTCCTCAGAGAAAATTTGGCAGCGCTAACGAACGGCGTTTGCTCTCGATCGCGACACAGTTAATCCAAGCCTTCCAATTCGTCGGTATTTGTTTGCGCGTCTCTTTGCGGCGCTGCTCCGCGTCCTTGCCGAGGAGTTCGCAGGACGTGGCGGTGGTGCTGCAACATTTGCACTCGGGTCGGGACGTGGCGTCGGGCCACGGCGCGCACGGGTCTTCTTTCCACCTCCAAGTCCCAAACTCGCGGCGCCTTTGAGCCGACGCCTCAAATCTCATCAGGTGTTTGGCTTGATGGCGGGCGGGCCGAGGGAGGGGGTGGGGGGCGCTACGTGCCCCGTGTGGGGGGGCCGGTGCCGATGGTGGGCCGGGGGGGGGGGGGGAGGTGAGGTGGGACTCTCCGGCACTCGTTCCGCCACTTTCAAACTGATCGCATTGCTCGGACCGGCGTGGAATAGTGATGGCGGAGATGAAGGTAGCCGTCTGCGTGCGTGCGTGCTGGTGCTCTGTCGGTGGAAGACGCACCGCGGAGGGTTCGAGGACCCGCACCTCCGTCATCGTTTCTCCCTCTCACACTCGTTGTAATTTTTCTTGGGAAGGGGGTAGGAGGCGAGAAAATGATACTGAAGTTGCTACACCCGTCACACAAAGTTTTTCTTTTTTTTGGGGGGAAGGGGGGAGGCTATTTTTTTGCAAGACGAGATAATGGTGCATAGTTGCTGTGAGTTTCCTCTATTCATTCCCGTCACACCATAATTTTTTTTTTTCTTGTCGCGAAGCTGTATGAAGTTGTTTTGCGTGATGGTTGCAATAATTTGCGTGGGCAGCGGCTCTGCTTGCTCTATCCACCACAAGTGCCCCATTGCAGCTGGGCTTTGCGTGCGTCGCTGCCTAGGCCGCCTGGGTCGCCCAGCCGTCGCGGTGCGCGGCAGGTGGCAGCTACTCCACGGAAAATAAAATGACGCATTACACGGGGCTGACTTCTAATTTATTGCGCCGACCACGGCTGTTCGCTGTCTTGTTATGAGAGTTTTTTTTTTTATTTATTATTTGCAAGGGGCGAAAGAAGGGGTGTACTGTGGGTTTTAAATTTAAAACCCAAGGTACCAAAATTTATTAATAAATGCACATACAGATTAGCGTCGTTATAAACTTACCGCCGCCCGACGACAACTTATATGTCCGCCGAAAAAGTTGCGGTTTTCATCACATGTGTCAGTACGTTGGCCAAATTTTCTCAGTGTAAGTAGGCGAGCACTGTTAAAAAAATTTAATTACATTTTCATTACATTGTAGTGAAGCTATAATCATTACAATGTAATTAAAGTTTTCATTACATTTATGTTGTTAAAACTTTCATTACAGTGTAATGAAAGAATGTAATGAAAAATTTAATGACAATAACGTAATGAAAATGAAGAAAGTTGACGCAAACTACACAACTTTTGGTTTCGATCTGAGATTGGTTTGGGTGAGGATTACTTCTCTGACAACAGAGGACAGGTAAAAATTAACGACTCAGAATGTCCGAAGTCGGAAGCAGATGCTACTTGAGTGTGGGAGATCAGGCGTTTGCCCTACCTGACCGCAGCCCGTAGACGCCATCGAGCAACATCAGAGAAACTTATTTTGTCAGGTCAAATATTATTCTTTTCCCCTAAAGTCTTAGCTATTATTTTAACAATCAAGCGTTCTGCATGAAACATGAAGAAATTTTAGAATATCTCCTCAATTTAGATAATTTAGATGGAAAATACGGATTTGAGAGCGATCCCCATGTACCATGCGACACCTGGCGGCAGAGCTTCGAACGACAGGTTCGGCATGTGACGCAGGAATGGACGATATTACGGAAGAAATACGTGCTGCCGTTCAATACAATTTTAAAAGAGAATGAGGAAACTTGCATTTAACCCAGAACAAATTGTATGATTTTATGTCATACTTGAAATTTCTTGGAAAATTTAATGACATGTAATGAAAATTTCATTACAGGCTACATGATGTTTTGAAACTTTCACTACATGGCTGCTGTCATGAAATTTTATGACCAAGGTAGTGAAATTTTCATTACAATTTAATGAATGTGTAGGTGTTATTAAAAATAATGACGTTTAATGAAAAATAATGTTATAAATGTCATTAAATTTCATTCATTTTTAACAGTGAGTGTCATTCCCGATTTCCTGACGGTGTGAAAAGCAGTCCCGAGGGAGCGTCGCTCGGTCGCCTCTCTCTCTCTCTCTCTCTCTCTCTCTCTCTCTCTCTCTCTCTCTCTCTCTCTCTCTCTCTCTCTCTCTCTCTCTCTCTCTCTCCATTGGACCCGGTTGTAGGCGGGGTCGACGATGAACTCTTTGGCTTGATGACCCATACACCCCCAACACCGAAGATAGTTTTTTCCTTCCACCAAGCGCCGCTGTGTCATTATAATAGAAAGTTTTCGCGGAGGGTTTTCATTTTCCTGTTCCGCGGTCTACTGGCCGTCCGCACGTCACTTTAGTTCTTTTTCGTATGTCCCCTTCCCCTTCAACTTTTTAAGTGAGCCATGGTGCGGCAAGCACAGCGTGGTGGCCAGCAGACGCCACGCTCCCCACTCGCAAAGCCATTTCTGACTTTCCGATAACGCATATTAAAATCCGATTCGTGTCATGTCTGATTTCTGATTGGGCTGGAGCTATCTCGACCACATGGCACACGCGCGCACACATACACTTCACACAAACACACACACACAGACATGGCCAGCGCGCGCGCGTAGTGTCACAAACACGCTCTCTCTCTCTCTCTCTCTCTCTCTCTCTCTCTCTCTCTCTCTCTCTCTCTCTCTCTCTCTCTCTCTCTCTCTCTCTCTCTCTCTCACACACACACACACACACACACACACACCAGCCCCAATAAATTAAGCGGTCTTGTCGAAAATCACACGCCGACTCGTGCGGCGCGTTTGCTGTTATTTTGTTTTGTTCCGGTCACTGTGTTGCTCGGCCAATTTACGGCATGTCAAAACTAGAATGAGGCTCCACCGCCCCTCCGCCCCTCCGCCCCGCCCACCCCCTCCACCCTCGGCCTATCTAGCCTCATCGTGACCCTGGCCCTGACCAGCAGGCCGGCCGGCCAGACCGCGTCATGCAAATGATCCACCACACAGACCTATTAGCAGTAAATTGCACCGCACTGACTGCGGCGATGGGGATAGCACCTTCATGCCCCCCCCTCCTCTCATCACTAAGTCCGTCAACCTCCACCCCCCCACCTCAAACCCTCTTTTATATTTTTCGCCACCCCTTGGTAATTTCGCCGGGGAAGTGGGTAGGGGATGATGTAGTTTTGGATCGGGTGCACGATGATTTTTGAATGCCGCCTGGTTTGCGGCGCTGCTGCGAGGCTAGCGGGCGGACTGGGGCGTTGTTGTTGGGACGGCTGCCTCGCAGCGTAGCAGTATATGCGAGGCTAGGCAATGGCTCAAAGGAACCGTTTAACTCGAAGCCATATTAAAAAATTCTTGACGTCAGTGCCGTAAGTGTGTGTGTGTGTGTGTGTGTGTGTGTGTGTGTGTGTGTGTGTGTGTGTGTCGCACGCGCGATTGCGTTAGGAGCGGTGGAAACTTGTCTGGCAGTCACCCCCATGCCTCGGCGAAGGGATGCTCAAAGAGTATGAATTTGCTTCGGCATGGAATGTGGCTCACTTTCTCCAATTTCCTCGCAGTCCTCGCAGGACGACGAGAATGTTCTCATGTAACGCTGCGTATTGATTTTTTTTGGTGTGTGTGTGTGTGTGTGTGTGTGTCTTTTTGTCTTTCCCGAAAGAGGCCTGGAGGCGCGGGTACCCACTGACCCCATTCGGGCGTCCCGTGCATGTTCACGCGTGTGTAGGCTTGGCTTTCCGCCGCTCATGCGGGCGTATGGCCGCCTCTCTCTCTCTCTCTCTCTCTCTCTCTCTCTCTCTCTCTCTCTCTCTCTCTCTCTCTCTCTCTCTGCGTGGTAGGCCCCTCCGACGACGGACGAAACAAGGGCGAATTCGACGTGAAGGCGCGGCCAAGGAAGGGTTTCCCGCCTGGTTTTCGCCCTGTACGCGGCCTTTTTAAAATTTGTCTATTTTTAAATCTGAGGCGTCGGCACGCAGGGCTGCTCGCTTACAACGATATTAAAGAGCGTCGCCGCCGCCTTCGCCTTCATTAGCGCGGCGCCATGTTATTAAAAAAAAACAGCGACAGACATCTTATTAACGCATGTGGAATTGGCGCCGCGCGGTTGGCAACAACCCGGTCGGCCACACAGTGGGCCGGTGGAGGCGGCCGAAATCCCGGACGGGTGTTTTGATCTCCAGAGTCGCTGAATGGGACTCGCACCAAACGTGTGACCCCACCAATGGATTGCTCTCCGAACGAGGAATCCATTGGTGAGGTCACACGTTCGGTTCGAGTCCCGTTTAGCGACTCTGGAGCTCACAATCGCGTCTCGTGTTTTGGCCGCCTGCGCCGGTCTTCTGGACCACTGAGTGCCGGGCGTCCGTGAGCCGCGCAACATGAGACTTTTCCAGACTCGAGTCGCAATTAACAGAAGTGACGAAGTCAAACGGCCGCGGACGCAACGCGACTACCGTAATTGAACCTGACGAGTGCCTTTTGCGAGGCCTTTTGCGTGGTACGTGTTGTTGTGGGGGCGTGGGGGGGCGTGGGGCGCGGCCAGCGAGGCAGCGGGGCCGACAGAAAGAAATATACGCCCCAGAACACACCGCCCTCGCGCATGTGACGGCGTATGTACCAGTGCGCCAGTTTGTGCCAGTGTGTGCCCCTGTGCCCACTGCGGCCGCAGTGTGGGTGGGAAGCGCGTCAGAAACTCGGCCGTTGCAGCCGGGGGTGGCGGCCCTGGGCGGCCCGCTGTGCAGTCTCTGGGGCGCCCGTTTGGAGCTCACTGCTCACTTTTGCGGCGCTCAGGTCGTGTCGCCGCGGTGTTTCGCTGCTGGTGCACGCTCATTGTTCGAGACTCTGTCTCCGTTTTCTAATTTGAGGGGGAACTCTGTTATCGGGGAGTGGGGCGGCCCGCATCGGGACAGCACGGCAGCTGCTGCTTGAAAGTGTCTTCGGGCATTAATTAAAACCGAGCGGGCAGGTGCCTTGGGCAGGGACATCCAGCACCGTTATACCTTTTAAATTACACCAATCACACACCCAAAACCCCCCCCCAAAAAAAAAAAAAAAAAAAAAAAAAATGGAAGCAGACGGCAAGGGTCTTATGGTGGATGAAAACAACGGAATGGAATGTATTCATGGAACCAAGAGCTCCATGGGTGAAAACAAAGAGGCCTTTCGCCTTGCAATCTTATTTCCAAAGAGCGGAGGCTTTGAAGCGGGTCGTTTGCATGCCGTGACATTGGAAACCGAGCCGCGGCGGCGGGTCGGCGCCTCCATGGCAGAGATCGAAGCCGCCGACACCTATTGTTTGCCCCGATGCTGTGTGTATACACGGTGGCAGGGAAACAGCCGCCCTTCGAAACGGCACGCACTCACGTGAGCAACTCCTCAGAGAACAGGTCTTTTCTCTATGACAAACTCTGTATAAAAGCGACCGATGGGGGGAATTTGCACCTACAGTAAAGAGTCAAAATATGTAAAAAATAAATTGTCAAACAAACTCATGCAAAAAAAAAAAAAAATAGGAGGAAGTGAATTTTTGTAATTTTCCAAAGGTCGGAAGAAGCAATTTTTTTCCCCAACAAGTTCTCCGCGGGAATTTGAAATAATTTTTTTTTTAACTGTGCGTGCATGCCTGCCCGTGAAACGCGATAAGTGAGAGAAGGGTGGCTCAGGTGCTGTGTGGACAGCCTCAGTCATTCCCACTGCCCCTGCCCCCTCCCCCTCCCCCTCACCCGGGGGATATGATAATCCTGCGCAAACAGGGGCCGGTGCTTCACACACCGTGCCGCGTAACGAACTGAAACATGTTGCTACAGCGCCGGGAAAGAAAGGGGAGTTTCAGCTAACTTCGGGTTTGGTTGGAACTCAGCTCTCCGAAAAAACGATCTCGCACAGACTTGACGCGCTGGCATATTTTCCCACGCTCATGCCAGACCAGACAGCATGGTTACACAGATAACGTACACTGTGCCACGCTGGGCGGGGTGCTCATGTCGGAGCCGAGCTGCGGAGCCGCTTCTGGTCGCTCTACCACCGGACTGACTGGACACCGACTGCTTTCCGAAACGTCCTAAAAAAAGCAGCGAAGGTGAAGCCGCTGCTGGACCGGTTGCTTTCACGCTCGCCCGGAGTCGCTGATAGTTACTGGTGTATCTCCACCTGTGCCCGCCCCCGCCCCCCCCCCCTTCCGCCGGCCCACCCACCCACCCCGCCCAGCCCTGTCTCGGCCAGGCCCGTCTACCCTCCGCCCACCTCCTTCTTCCCCCCCCCAAATATTTTGCGTAATGTGTCCCCGTCGCTTGAGAATCGAGGGGACCATCTGCTGCTCCAAAGTGGTCCCCGCACTAGAGAGTCGAAGCCACCCAACCTGACCGTGACCAAAGACTGCGGTCTCCAAGTCGGGGACAGTGTGGGGTTGCACGGCGACTCCTGCAGCGCAAGACAAAGCACCGGCACCTGTTTCCGGGCCCGCCGGAAACTTCATTTCCATCCGAGGCACGAGCCAGGCAGGCAGGCAGGCAGGCACGCACGCAGGCAGGCACGGACGTGCATTCCAAATCATCAAGGATGCTGTTGAATTCACGCGGAGGAAATTGTCCCAGAGCGGCGGGTAAATGTAAGAGCACGGTCGGCGCCACGCCACGCGCCACGGACTCACTGTTCTAAAAAGAATCTGAATATAAAACTCGAGTGAATTTTCCGAGTTTTTCTGCGGTTTGTGGCATCGGCCGCATCTGCCAAGGATTACTATTGCAGCTTTTAATTTTTCTCAGTCGATTCGACGGGAACTTGGAGGTTTGGCTGGTCGATCTCGTGACTTGTGACTGTGTCGTAGTCGGATGCCCGCCAGGCAAATGGAAAGTGATGCATCCCCTAAATAGATGGGCGGTCCAGGGCTGGGCCCGCTGCCAATGATGCACCGCCGAACCTCTCAGCGTGCCTCCACCAGACACCACAGCGCGGGGGAACGCCAGACATATCATCATCACCACCACCAAATTTTAATCATTCATTTTCGTCATCATCATTTTCTTTGCCATTGTATCATCATCGTTTTTATGAAAATTATCAGCGTTCAATATTTCATTTGTTTCGTCATAAAAAGTGAAAAAAAAAAAAAAAATGAAAAATGATAATTGCAAAAGTTAATGGGAGTAGTTGTTGACGGTCGGATGCTCGATGAGGCGGAACTAGGAACTCTGGCAGCCCGTGTTGTTGAGGTGGACGGGAATCTCCGGCCGATCCTCTTTCGAGGAGCGCGCAAGACGGCCAATCTCTTGAACGGATCCGGCACTAAGCGCTGCCCGGAGCCCAGAGGCAGCCAGGCGGAGCTGGCAGACGCCGCGCGCGCGGTTTCCGCGGCCTCAGCATCGAGCTGGGAAATTGAAGCGCCGCCCTATGGAGCCCTCTACACCCCCCCCCCCCCCCTACACTCCCGCCGCGCCGCCGGCGTGGCGCGCTCTGCTGGCTTGCACACCAACTACATGCGCGGCCACGCGCTGCCGTGAATCGCAATGAGCCGTCGATGCATTTTCAATTTACCGAGCCGCACTTAGGCCGCTCTCGCACGCACTGGGAGTACTGGGAGTTACTGAGAGTCCCGCGGGCGATGAAAGCCCGCGTGTCGCCGCCATTGCCGCCAACTTGCCCGTTTACCGGTCGAATTCATGTCGGGGAATTTAATTTGGCGCTCCGCGAACTTGGAGTTGGTTAGCGGTAGTTATACAGCGCACAGGCAAAAAGCAGGGCTGGTCCGGCAGGCAGGGAACAGGGCTCCGCCAAGGGCGCTCTGCAGCAAGACTTGTTAAAGTTTGGATCGCTAAAAATTTGCAGTCGTTTTCTGAAAGAAATCTGAGTCTAATAGAACCGACGTAGCCCTGCTCTCTCTCTCTCTCTCTCTCTCTCTCTCTCTCTCTCTCTCTCTCTCTCTCTCTCTCTCTCTCTCTCTGTAGGCCAAACACCCGTTAAGCCCCTTCGAGATACCGCACAGACTCGCAACTTGTTAAAGGTCCTGCTCCTTCGAGGGCAACGCAAACGCTAATTGTCCTGAACCGAGGTGTCATCAGGAACTCGAAACCCCTCCGGTCCTCGCCTGTGAACTGTTCCCCGTAAACTTTCGCTTTCCTCCGCGAGCACGCTGCCGCTGTGTCGCGTAACTCATTTGTTCAATACAGTCCGCGGTCGCGTGTTTTTGTCCAGCCAGCACTCGCGTCGGCGGCGGGGTTGTGTGTTCGATTCCTCCCGGGTGCTCTCTGTTTTTTTGTCATTTCGGGCGCGCCAACGAGGTGGCTCTGTTTTCCCTCGGTTTTTGTCCTTGCCCCGTCACTCGGCGCTTTGGCGTAGTGCCGGCAAACCGATGTGTCTAGGCTGCCTCAATTCGCCCACCCCCACCGTGTACTGCACAGCAAATGTGTATATATAAGTATTCACTCCCGCAGAAAGATGGCAAAAAAAGGGCAGGATAAAAAAGACGTCAGAGTTACGGCTGGCTGGTCGTCAGCGCGGCGTGCTCGAACATCCCCGAGCCATGGCGGCCATAGCGCGGCATCCGGAGCGCGAAAACCGGCGAAAACGCTGAAAGATTCATGACACGGGATGGCGCGGCGCGCGCTGGCGTCGGCTGAGGTTATGGCGTCGGGCCTGTTGCCTGCCACCCCTGGCTGTCCCGGCGGGAGGAATGGTGCGCAGTGGACCGCGAGACCGGCGCAGGCGGACCAAACTCTACACGCGGTTTGACCTCCAGAGTCGCTAAATGGGACTCGAATTAAACGTGTGACCCTAACGATGGATTGCTCTCCGAACGAGGAATCCATTGGTGGGGTCATACGTTCGGTTCGAGTTCCATTTAGCGACTCTGGAGGTCAAATCGCGTCAAGAGTTTTGCGCCGATCTTCTGGCCCACTGTGGGAGGGTGGGTGGTGGCGAATGCTGCAGCAAAAGTGAGACAGCGTGACGAGATTGAACGCGCGGCGTATCGCACGCAGGGTCGCCACAAATCAAACCACATCATCAGCGCTGCAGCCTGCCGCCCATTAATTTGACTCTTTGTGTAATCTGGACGGCCGTGAGTTATGGCGGCTGCAAGATGAACTACGACGGCACGCGGGCCAACCTTCGTGAACCGGCCGGGACCTTGGCTCGTCGCGAATTTGTTGAAATTGGAAGGACGAGCGTAACTACAAGAGGGGAAGTGAGTTAGCGGAGGGGAGGGGGAGGGGAATGAAACCCGAGAGCAGGGGGCTCTCTTCTCCCTCGGCGCCGCTAGAGGCGACCTCCCACGTCGGGCGGCAACGTTGGCGTTGGGGCCGCACAGTCAAGAGGACCGGCGGAGCCGGCCGAGCTCACGTTGCCTATCAGACAATAAGGTGGCCTGCTTCACTGACGTCATGGCTGCACGCGTGCCAACCGGGCGAAAAAAGTAATTTACAAAAAACGGGCTATAAATGTTTTTACGCGGACGCTCGTATGGCACGCTGCAAACTCTGAGCAGAGCGTTGGGGATGACGTCATGAATGACGTCATGCGGCGTGCCCGCTCTGTAACGACACTGTATCTCAGTTTCGCCGCGTTTGGCGGCACTAGGTCGCGTTTTGGCAAATGGCACCTGAGGACTGTTGACTTAATGGCGGCCTTTTACCGGAGCCACAGGTGGGGCGGCACCGCGGCGGTGTCTGTTCGGCTGCGAGCGGCCAGCCAGGCCAGCCAGGCCAGCCAGCTCAGCCAGCTCAGCCAGGCCAGCCAGCTCAGCCAGGCCAGCCAGGCCAGCCAGCTCAGCCAGCTCAGCCAGGCCAGCCAGGCCAGCCAGCTCAGCCAGGCCAGCCAGCTCAGCCAGGCCAGCCAGGCCGACCCCAGACGGCAGTTAAGTGAGTCAGCTCTGCACCCCCACCACGCCCACCCCACCGAGCGGCCGGCAGGACTGCCCCCTGGCTGCTGTCCTGCGGAGGCAGAGTCGCACAGTGGGCCAGAAGACCGGTGGGGGCGGTCGAAACACGTGACTTGTTTTGAGCGTCAGAGTCGCTGACTCGAGCCGTACGTGTGACCGTACCAACGGATTCGGAGATCAATTCATTGGTGGGGTGACACGTTTCGGTTCGAGTCTTGTTCAGCAAACGCGTCTGAAGTTTTGGACCTGCGCCGGTCTTCTGGCCCACTGTGCAACGGAGTCGGCTCGCGTGCAGTCCTCTGGGGCGAGGCAGGCAGCAGGCAGGCTCCAGGCGGAAAAAAAAGTTGGTGTCTGAACGACACCCAGTCTCGGCCCTTCGCCCTAATGATGTGAAAAGAATAAGTTGACGACTTGGTTGACGATGATATAAGTTGGGGCGCAAAGTTGTGGCACGGGCCAGCGGCCGCCAGCGGCGCGGAGGGGCTCTTCCCGCACCCCGCTCAACAAAAAAACCAAAAAAACAAAAAAAACAAAAAAAAAAAAAAAACACGCGGTCCAATGGAGGCCTTGTGGGCTATATATAGCTCTTCCCGCGTTTACTGGGGCTGTTTGTCGGTCAGAAAAAGTTCTATGCTGGAAATCCGGCGTTTACTCTCGACGATCCTGAGGGGTGGCCGTGTCGCAAAGCGTGAGGACCGCTGGCCACCGCTCTGGGCAGTATTGTGGAGGGGCATGCAAGATCTGCATTGGGAAACCTGCAGAGAGGTGCAATCTTGTCCCAAGAGATGCTCTTTTCGTCAAGATCCAGAGAATTGTTGCAATAACTGGAGGGACAGGGGGCGTCTTCTCTCTTTCTCTCTCTCTCTCTCTCTCTCTCTCTCTCTCTCTCTCTCTCTCTCTCTCTCTCTCTCTCTCTCTCTCTCTCTCTCTCTCTCACACACACACACACACACACACACACACACACCCTCCGAGTTCGAGTTGGTTCCAGGAGGTCCTGCCTTTGATGAAGATCAAGTTTTTACGGTGCTCCCACGTTTGTAACGACGTTCCAGGAAACCTCCCCGGCTGGGCCCAGGGCCACTGCTCAGGGCCACTGCCCTTGCCCTGTCATTACACTATTGAACGATCAGGCAGACGCACGCCAATAGAGGTTCAATGATTTTTTTTTTTGGAACAGCGGACACTTGCTTGCCGATAAAATTCACAAATTTGCCACATATGGCGAAGTAACGAGCAAAATTTGAAATACGACCCCCTACTTCAGCAACTTTTTGTGACTGCTGTGACCCAGCGGTCGCTCCAACTCCTCGGTTTCGACTCTTTTAGAAAAGGAAAACGGAAAAAGTTGTTTGTAGGATTAAAAAGAAAAAAAGGAAAAGCGAATTGTAGCGAACTGCGTGCGCTGGACGGCCAAAACAAAGGGCGAAGAGCTGTCGCACAAAAGCTTCCGCCACCCTCGTGGAAAAAATGGCAAAAAAGGAACGGAAACTTTGACCTAACCCTTCACAGCGTGGTGGCCTTGGGACAGGGCCCTTCTGCACCCAGTTGAAAAAGAAGATTGACTCATTACACACACAGAGCCCCCCCCCCCTTTTCTCTCTCTCTCTCTGAACACACAGTATAACCACTGTACATTGAATGGTCTGACACAAGGCCAAATTATGGCGTGTCAAAATGTCACGCCAGAAAATGGCATGGGCGTAACTTTACAATATGGATTGGTTTTCACCACGCCTTCAGGGGGAAAAGTCAAGCTCCAAAATCTGGCGTGACAAAAGTCACGCCGAAGACTTTTGACGTGTCCTTTATGTCGCGCGTTCAAACGAATTCGTGGGACCAGGGACCCCAGGCCACTGGTCCACTTAGTCGTGCGCGCGCACACACACACACACACACACACACACACACACACACACACACACACACACACACACACACACACACACACACACACGCAATCACACCCACACACCACACACACACACACACACACGCGCGCGATTTGCAGCCTTTACTTTAACGTTTCTGGTGGTTCTTTGTCCCTTGCGCCTTGTTGGCTGCCATGGGCTGCCATGCCATGCTCGACTGCGGGAAGACAAATGGGCGCGTGGCTTTCGACCGATTTGGACCAGTGTTATACCGCATTCTCTGAACGGGTTTCTGTCGTTCTTTTCCCCGCTTTTCGGAATCGGCTCTTTGAATGGTTCCGAGGTCGCTGGCCGGACGCGACTTTTGATTTTTGATTTATTTTAATTTTTTATTTATTTTAATTTTTTTTCTGATTTTTTTTTATTTTTATTTTTTTTTATTTTACGCCTGTACAATGATTTGTTTTTTTCGAGTGCACCCCTACCCTCAGGCCGGTCGGTGGCCTGTGAACGACCGGCCGCGAGTCACGTGCATCGGTCCGCGACGACGCGGAAATTGAAATGAAGCGACTTTACGTATGAAAAATACTGAGGCACGCGGGCGGATCCGTGGTGCGCAGTGGTGCGGCCTAGTGTCCTAGAGTGTGGGACTCTAGTGCGGCTCACCCGGTCGAGGCTGTGGGCAGCGCGCGTCTTCGCGTTGTCACGCCCGGCCCACTGTGCGCCGGTCGGCGATAAATTTAAACGGACCGGCGGCCGAGACGAACGGCAGGCCGCCGCAATAACTACAACTCGGCTCATATTTCTCTCCCCCTCGGGGAAAGCCACGACCGACCTACCCGCCTCTAGTGGGCCAGACGACCAGCCGCCATCACGCCGCCCCTCAAGTGGGGTGCCGACACGAAAGGCAGAGTGTTCGCTCGTCGTTGCCATCGCGTGCAGCCACGACGCTGTGCCGCCATTTGTCGCTTACTTAAAAATTTCGAATGTATTTGGAAACAGTGTGGTCTCGGTTGTCGATAGTGGACGCCATGACCCCCCCGGGCGCGCCAATTCGAAAACGCCTGGACCGATTAGAAAAATCAATTTTTATTTTTGGGCGGGGCCCATAAGGTATGAAAATAGAGGCTTGGCGCCGAGGCGTGGCGAGCAAATTGATGTGAGACAATTTGTTACGGCTGCAAAGCCCGTTGTGTACTTCCTGCCCAAGACACGGCATTACTTGGCTGAGCACCGTCCATTAGCCCATTTAAGGCCAGGCTCACAGAAATAATGCTTTGTTTATTCGTTTCGTGCCCTTTAGGTAAATTTTCGTTTCTACCAAAAAGGAAGAGAAAAGAAAATGGATTGCTGCAGGTGGAAAAAAAAAAAAAAAAAAAAAAACTGGCGAGAATGTTGGCAAGTGGTGCCACCGAGGACTCTGGGTGGCACCGGCAAGTCGAAAATATTGGGTGACAAATGAAAAAAAATAATAGAAATAATATTAAGGGTTTGGCTCCGCGGACCGCCAGCGGGCGAGCACTGTGACAAATTAAATGACAATCTGTGAGTCGGTGGCTAGCTGGATATCGGAGGGACGGACGGTGCCTCGCAAACGAGACCCAATATGAAAGAAGCACCGACAGTTCACCCTGAATAAATGCCATCCAACATGGAGGGTGCATTAAAAATACTCTTGAAAAAAAAAAACAAAAAAAAACAACAGAGCAGTGAATGTCGCTCGGTGTTGGACCGGGGTCGCAATTACGTCGTACTTCCCCATCATGACCACCCCGCAGACCTGCGACCTTGCACCCCCCCCCCTCTCTCTCTCTCTCTCTCTCTCTCTCTCTCTCTCTCTCTCTCTCTCTCCTCCCTCATCTTTTTCTATCTTTTTATTTTGCAATTACTTTGGGAAAAATATGAGGGTCCCGGCACGTTTTGATGAACTCGGTCTCCCGAACGCCTGAACGCTTCGGCGGCGCGCTGCCGTCGCCGCCTCAAAGTAGCACTCTGGCGCGGTGGATTGGTGGGGGGGGGGGGCATATTGGGGGAGTGGAGGGGGGGGGGGGCGGACTTTATTGACAGAGAACAATATGTTGCTTCGGGTGCCCCGACCACCGGGAGCCCCATGTCACTACCGGAATCCTTTGCCCCGGAATTTGGCATCGCTGCATTGCGTTTTACGGTGTTATAGTTGGTAGCGCGCTTTTTCTGCCTATTTTCAATGATAAAAATGTAAAAAAAAATAATAAAAAAATTCAAAAAACATTGATGAGAATTTTAGGCAAGACCCGGAAAGACAAGCGCGGAGTGGAATGGCCCCACATTGCACAGTGGGCCGACGTTCTACACGAGATAAGCGAGACAAGCACTCAGCCCGCGACCCACACGCACCGCGCCGGAGTGCAATACCGTGTAAGTCAAGTTGGCGCGCCGCTCCTCCATTCTCTGCAATATCGTCGATATATTGCGAGATAGACGGAGCCGAGAGCCAACAGCACACTGGAGACGCAGCCCCGTAAACAAGGCCGGGCCGGACGCCGCGCTCCCCGTCAACACACTAAATCCTTATGCACTTTTTTGTACATAGTTACGCACGATTTTTGCACATGCGCAAGCTTTTGCATAATATTATGCATAACAACGTATAATTTATACACAGTTATAAATAAATTATTCATAACAACGTATAATATTACGCATAACAACACATGTGCAAAATCGCGCATAACTATGTACAAAAACAGTACGTTCATCATAAGGATTTAGTGTGAAGAGGGCCGCGTGCGAATAACAGCGCCAGCTGCGGTCCCGCATGTAGGCGGCCCTCCCGATACGGCTGTCGCAGCGAAAGTTTTTGATGTGCCGGGACGAGGCTGTAAGGCTGGGCCGCACAGAGGGCCGGAAGACCGGTGCAGGCGGTCGAAATCCCGGACGCGTTTCGAGCTCCCCAGTCGCTAAACGGGACTCGAACCGCACGTGTGACCCCACCAATGGATTCCTCTCTAAACGAGGAACGTCACACGTTCGGTTAGAGTCCGATTCTGCGACTCGGGAGCTCAAAACGCGTCTAGAGTGTTGGTCGCCAGGTCCGGTCTTCTGGCCCCCTGTGAGAGCGCCTGGGAGGGGGGCCGCCGCCACGCACGTCTGCGTCGCCGGCACACTGTTGCCTACCTGCCGGGCGCTCCCCGCGCGTCGCTGTGCGTCGCTGTGCTTCGGACCGCCAGGACGTCCCGCTGGCGACTAGCGGCGCCTCGGCGAGCCAGACTTTAACGAATGCTGGCGGTGGACAGGCCGGGGCGAGCCCCGGGGCGAGCGGGACACAAGGCGAAGTTGACTGCGGCGCCCCGGCGGGACAAGGTAGGACAGCCCCGGCGCGGCCCCGCCACCCCCGCCGAGCTCGGCGCACAGTGGGCCAGAAGACCGGCGCGGGCGGCCGAAACGCCAGACGTGTTTTGAGTTTGTTGCTAAATGGGACTCGAATTGAACGTATGGCTCACCAATGCGTTCCTCGTTCGGAGAGCAATCCATCGGTGGGATCACACGTTCGATTCGAGTCCTGTTTTGCGGCTCTGAACGCGTCTAGAGTTTTGGCCGCCTGCGCCGGTCTTCTGGCCCACTGTGCGCCGAGGCCTCGACCCGTTTCGCTCGGCCGCGGCCCGGCCCTAACTCAGCGCGACGCAGCGTGGGTAAACAATGCATTTGATGAATAGGAGCGGGTCGTTGAACCGCGCGCACGCCGCCCTGGGGCCCCGGCGGCCCTGGGAACCCCAAGGCCGACGGCGAATCCACTTAAACACTAAAAAGTTTAGTGAGGCCGTTTTGCGCCGACAGGTGCAGATTTAGCTTAACGCCGCCGCGACCCGTGGAGCGGCCGGGATACACAGCGACGCTTGTTTTCGGCTGCTGCATGCTACATTACACCAGAAAGAGAGCGAGAGAGAAAAACGGAACGCAATAAGTACACCGTTGAAAATGGGCGGGTAGCGCGCACTCTATTCAAGTTCTCGCTGTGAAATATGCATCATGAGGAAAGGAAAAAGTGCCGAGCTATTTTTCCTACGGTTTTCCAAGGAAAAACTCTCGTCGGTGTCCGTGGAAGTCGCTTTTATTCGTTGGGACGTAAAGTAGTCTGCTTTAAAGGCTGACCCTGTCCCTCATCTTGTTGGTCTGGCCCACTGCCGGCCGGTCGATGTAACCGCACGCATACCGGCGCATGTTTTTCTCACGTACTAACCCCTTCTCTCTCTTTCTGTTGGCAGAGGTGAGGCATCAGCGGCATTACGACGCCGAGGGACAAAGTAAGACAAAGTTTCTAGTGGTTTGGCTCGAGACGTAACACGTAGCCCTGCCCTCGGCCCCATTCTCCCCCCGCGCGAGGAGACCTCGGCGAGGCGTGCGTGGTGTGTTTACAGGAGACGCCGTGGGGCGGCGCCAAGGCCGGGTGTGCGCAGGACCTGCGTGCATGCAACTGCGCTGCCGCCGCCGTCAAGGCCTTGTCCCTGCTCTCGTAGCAGCGACAGGGAGTACCTGTGGAGGTGGATTCTGGCCACGTTTAGGACGACTCAACAGTTCTCAAAGTAGGGCGAACACCCTTGCCTTGTCGTATCAAGTTGTAGGAGCCACAATTTTTTTTTTTTTTTTTTTTTTTTTTTGCCGTGCATTAACTGCCGTGCCGCGGCGGCTTGCTTATCAGCCCGTTTCCCCGCCGCCTGCCCCCCGGATGCCCGGCGCCCGGCCCCGCGGCGCCCCGCGGTCCCCAGTCACCGACCGGTCACAGTGTCCGGCCTGGGGTAGTCATGCCGGGGGCAGCCGACACAGTGGGTCAGAAGAAGACCGGTGGAGGCGGCCAACACGCTAGACGCGTCCGAGCCGAACCGTGGCCCACTGTGAGCTGGGCACCCAGGCCGCGGTGTGGCTCGATGTCGTCGTGGCACCACCAAGCACCCGTTGTCACGGAGAGTGGGGTCCGGGTTGACACGCCGCCAGGCCGCCCCGTGTTGTGTTTGCAGTCCACGTCCATGCTCAGGGCGGACACGTGTATACGCGGCCAGAGAAAAGGACAAGTTTAAAAAAAATAACGGAACAAAGAGAGCGGCTGTGTGTGCCAGGATTTTTAAAAAGGGCAGCGCGCGGCGCGTCCTGCGGCCGTCCTCTTCGAGGAGGACACAGCTAGGCTGATTTACGGCATGTTTTGGACGCGCTTTTTAGCGCGACTGCGCACAGTGGGCCAGAGGACCGGTCTTCCGGCCCACTGTGCTGCCTTCCGCACGTGTGTGTTCGCGGGCTGAGCGGGGCGGCGGCGGCGGGGGCTCCTCTGGGGGTGAGTTGCAAGACGAAAGAGGGGGTTGGGGAGGCTGACATTTTGAGGTGGGGGGAAGGGAGCCGTGGAGGGGGGGGAGGGGGTGGCCTGTCTAGTGACAGGAGCGCGGCAAAGGTAAATGGGGGTGAGGGTAAGTAATGTGCTGGGGGGAAGGTGGGGGTAGTTCCGCTGGGAAATGCACGTTGCGGCTGCCCGGTTCGTGAGTGCTTGTAATTACAGCAATACCCGGGTACGACTGGTAATAGACGGGTGCGTTTGCGAATCCATTCCCATGCGAGCGACCACCGAACGCGAAAGAGAAGAAAAATTCGAGTGGAAGCAAACAAGAAAGTCGCAAATAGTTTTTCCTGAAAATTGATGATCCACGTCCTGCCGGTTGTGGCGAAGAGTGTCCAAAATGAACCACCTTACGAAAGGCAATTCTCCTTTTGTGGCGGGCAATCCAAAAACCGAAGTGTCTAGTGATTTGTTTATTATTTTATGGTGGTAGGTTTAGTTCACACTTTTCGCTTGCAGTCTGGTCTATGCATGTGGCTGATATCGGTCACTCAATCCTATTAAGATACAGTCGCTGCGTGGACATCCGGCCCCTGACGCTTGGTTTGGTCCGATAATCGGTTTCCAGAAGAATGCCAGACCACCGTAAAAGGAGAGAGCCTGCAATCTGCACAGGGGACGCGGGGCGGACGGCTGGCCACCAACCCGATGAAGATGGATGAGAGTAGTGCCCTATTTCTCTCCTACCAGGCGTCGATTAATTCTTGGGTGACACTCGGTGGTGCCTTGATAGAATCCGGGAAATTGCGGGCAGACCACAGGGTTTCATGTCCCACCGCACAGTGGGTCAAAACAGAGTTGAGGCGGCCAAAACACTAGACGCATTTTGGGCTCCAGAGTCACTACATGGGACTCGAATCGAGCGTGGTGTGACAACACGGAAAATGAGGAACAACCTCAGCTGGCATCAAAAATAAATTCAGTGCTCCTGTGTCAGCCAGCAAGATTGTTAAAAACAGAAAGCACCGTCTTCTGACAGCAAGGTCGCTGAAAAAAAAAAAAAAAAACACTCTTACTTTGAAACTTACCCCTCTCCTGAGTTTTGGGGTGTGTATGGCCTTCTCGCGCTCCGATGCTCTCGGTGACAAGAATACTGCTGTGTATAGGGATGTGTTGTGTGGGTGGCCTTTGAGGGCGGGAGCTGAGTCGGTGTCGAGTATGCAGCTATTTACTGCCAAACGTGGGGCGGCACAGCACGTTGCCCCCGAGGGACCAACGCATACGGCCAATAAACCAGGACACTTGATTTGCCGGCGAGAAAGGCTATGCACTGTGGGCCAGAAGACCGGCGCAGGCGGCCCAAACTCTAGACGCGTTTTGAGCTCCAGAGTCTCTGCACAGGACTCGAACCGAACGTGTGACCCCACCAATGGATTCCTCGTGCGGAGAGCAATATATTGGTGGGGTCACACGTTCGGTTCGAGTCCCGTTCAGCGACTGTGGATCTCAAACCGTGTCCTCCGGTCTTCTGGCCCACTGTGATGCGGGTCACAAAGCTACTGCGCTGAGCACTCAGAAATAATCGTAAGTCGTTTCAGCCTTACGATAAAAGTGTTTTGTCTCGCGACCGTGTTTCTTTTCGTGTCAATTTGATGCACTGCAAGTACAGGCCAACCCTCTACACCCTGCTCTCGAAACGGCGACCACAGAGGCCACGGGGTGAAAGCGCGTCACTCCCAAGTATGTGCGGTGGCGCCCGACCAACTTTCCTATTGTGAGCGCTCCAAAGCGACTTTGGTGACGCGCCAAGTCTCTTCCGCAGCAACTGGTATCAACACGACTGTCGCGTGAGAAGCTGGCCGCGCTGCTCGATGGCGCACAGTGGGCCTGAGAAGCACGGCGGGTCGGGGCACGATCCTGAGTTTCTGATCTCTCTAATCCAAGGGGATCTCGACCAGGAGACTCTTGCTTAAACTGGGTGGGGTCGAGCGCTGGTTTCTGCCACCATTGGCCTTGGCCTGCTCAGAGTCCTGCATGAGGTCAAAAAATACCCTAGCCTCTCGCGTGCAGCAGAAATCAGTGCCAAAGTTATTCGGACGCACGTCGTTTTTCTTTCGTTTATTGCGACAACGCAGAGACACACGACCCTAATTCGAACCCTAATTACACATCCCTTTGTTGCTCGGAGTTACGCGGGGTCGTAACTTTCAGTTAAGCCTGTGAAACATAAAGGGGCTGGGCGTTCATTTTCAGCCCTTAGCGGCGTCGCGCTGGGCGAGGAGGACATCAGATATTGCGTAGCCGCTGCAGTTCTGGCCTTAAACTCGATTTGCGCCAGAGTGGAAAGTGGCAGAAAGGAAAAGAGAAGGACGCATTGAAATAAAAAGAAGAGTGCGATACGAGGAGCCCAACGCCCGAGGCTGGGCTGTCCCGCGCTCTGTTGCCTTCTCTTTTTCAAATCTGGCGTAATGCATCTGGATCAGTGTCACAAAGGGAGGCGGCAGCGAGTGCTTAGTACGAAGAGCGAGGCCAGCGAGGCAGGCGCCACGCTGATACCCTTTGACAATTGCGTGGGGGTTGCAGCCACTACCGTCGAGATGGGCTTTTTGAAAGGATCCTCAGGCCACAGTGAAAAAAATGAGTTCTTAATCTGAGAACATTTGCATCACTATGATGGAATGTTCTCAGATGATCCGAGAGCAATCCAGCATAGTGATGCAAATGTTCTCAGATTAAGAACTTATTTTTTTTTTCAGTGCAGAGCCCTGCGCACTTGATAAACGTTCTGCAGCAACAGCTGCGCACGAAACCGAAGCATTGGTTCCAGTGTCCAATCATCAATTTCACAACAGGCAAATGACTTTTTGAGGATGTTGCGACACTGTATTTAGGCGATTAAGGCCAAGGCTGAAGGAGCAGGTCGATTGGTGGGCCTAGGCGGAGCAAGGTGGGCCAGAAGAACGCGCAGGCAGGCAAAATTCTAGACGCGTTTTGAGCTCCAGAGTCGCTAAATGGGACTCGAACCGAACGTGTGACACTACCAATGGATTGCTCTCCAAACGAGGAATCCATTGATGGGGTCACACGCTCGGTTCGAGTCCTGTTCAGCGACTCTGGAGCTCAAAACACGTCTAGAATTTTAGCCGCCTCAACGGTCCTCTGACCCACTGTGCGGAGGAGGCGCAGGAAGTCGGTCGGAAATTGCGGCCTGGACCTCAATTAGGTAATGAAAGGACTTCTGGCGGCTGAGCGCGCTTCGAGGATCGCGGTGGGAAGAGCACCGAGGACGTGTCAGACGGACGGTGTCTTGTGGCGCCTGCCATGCCAAGCCAAGGGCAAGGGCATACCCTTAGTGCGAAAAGCACAGTGGGATCGTGTTACCCCAGTCAGATCCAGCCGGCCCAGGCTGTCGCGCCAACTCCCTGCATTCACTTGCGCCGTTCGCCTGTTTCGCTGGGAAAAGAACTGCTTAGTTCAGACGGTCTTCTGGCCCCCGGGCGTAATTACTCGAGAACCTGAGCGGAGAGGGGTGGATATTGGTGGCATTCATTCGCGGTCTCTTCGGTTGCGAACCTAGCCGAAGTGATGGCGGGCTTAACTCGCTGGCCGACCGCAGTCTTCCAGGCAGAGGCTTTATCCAGGCAGCAGGGAGGTGGGGCGGGGCGGGGCGGGGCAGGGCGGGGCGGGGCGCGCCACCTGTTGGCTGCAACACCTGGTGTCATCGCTAGCGCGCTAGCGTGGTGCCCCTGCGCGGTCGCCCCCTCAAAGCACGCGTCCTCTATTCGTTTTTGTGGCTCGCCTGGCTGCAGGGGCGCGCGACGGCTGGGACGCCACTGACAGAAATTAGGTTCCTTCTGAGGAACCTTCTTTTCTTTTCCTTTTCCCCTAAAACACAGACCAAAGTAAATCCTAATCTTAGAAAGCATGTTTCTTGTTTTTTTTTGTGTGTGTGTTTTTTTTTTGGAAGATTTTTTTAAGGTAAAAAAAGGACGAGCGAGATGATGCAAAATCTCGCATGAGCAAGAACTTGGTTCCACCGAGCGGTGGCCAGGTTCACAGTTCCAGTCTCGCTCCTACCTTTTTTGTTGTTTTCGATTGAAGCCTGGTTCCTTCAACGTCACGTGAACCAGCCGCTCGGCAGTAGGCAGGCGGTGCGCCCCGGCCCTCCCCCACCCCTTCCTTGCAAACCGCGAGCCGCCTTGCGATAAATAACGTTGCCAGGCTGCCAGCGCTTAAGGGCGTGGTGTGCGATATGCCTGCCGTCACTACAAGCATGCCGGCGGTGTTTACGCAACAATTAAGTAGTGATAAATCGGTCCCGGGAGGTGAGGCGCGAGACCGTTTGGACAGTCTTGGCGTGGGAATCGCGTCGTCAGGGAGCAAACAGACCCGCTGAACTGTCGGGGGAAATTTGCACAAATGGTTTGTGGAAGAGGCGCAGATCGAAAACGGCTGATAGCCTCCGTGTTTTGTTGTTGCATAAATCCAATTATTCAGCTGTCTTCGCCAGGTCTGAGTCTGCCTCCGCGCAGCCAACAGCATCGGTATGTACGTGGAGTCGGTGGACTGAATACTGAAAGCATTCGCGCCATGTGCGACTGTTCCCATATTTTACAATTTTCCTTTCTCCTCTGGCTGCTGCTTGGCAAGCGTGACAGTGTGATGCACGCAGATAGAATCCTCCGCGGCTGGCGGTGCGTCTTCTCGGGGAACGCGATGTAGATAAGGCAGTGAAATATGAACGGAACATAAGCTAGGGATTACGCTCCATCGCGCATAGGGCCCGCGGCATCCGCTCCGCGTTTACTCTTGCCATCGATTTTGGGAACGGTTATACGCTCGTCTCCCCGCCCTCACTGCAAAGCCAGTGGTAAGTTTGCTTGCCACAAATTTGGCACTCTGGTACGGTGCGGTAAGTTTTTCCCACCGGCTGCGGTGGTAGCTCCTGAATCGAAGCCGATTGCTGCTGTGAGTGCGCCTGTTTTGAAACACCCAAATTCGGAATACACTTCACCGCCAATGGTGGGTCCTCACTTTTTCTGCTTTTTCACACGCTCCGTGACATGCGACGCACAGCAGATGGCGCTGCAACTTGGTTCAAGAGGGAGGTCCATGCAGGGGACTCAGTGGCAAAAGTTCGACGGCGCCAAACTCGCATTAACTACGCCATAGCTAGCAAGAAGGCCCCTCTCCGGTCCGGAGACGCTTCTTAAATGAATGAGTTTCCAGTTGAAAAGGAAAGTGAGGGATTGCGGCTTGTATCAACTGACTGGCTCCGAGCTTTGAACTGATTCACATGTTGAGATTTTTTTCAGAAAGTGTCGAGGCCCCAAAGTCCCGGAAGTTTCGAACCTAGAACTCGCTTTTTGCCTTTCCCGGTTGACTCTTCGCTTAGCTTCCGTCCCCATTCTGCAGGCAACAGGGGGCCAGGGTTCGATTTGTCACGATCATCACGTCCCTCATCAGCTTGTGGCAACATCAATCAAGCGAGAATCGAGCTATCGGACGCAGCGACTCGGCCGCCGATTGTGCTCAAGTGTGGAACAGTGGACCGCATTTCTCAGCCGCCCCGCACAGTGTGGCGATGTCGCAGGGAAGCGGTACGGAAATTGATTTCGCCCAGCCCATCAGTCAGACCCACTGTAATGCAAAAAAGGGCCCAAAACTAGCACCGGCATTTCAAAGTCCTATTCCAGCCGCGCATCTACGACGCACCTGGCCCGGACAAATATGGAAGCGCCCTAAAGTGTCTTGCTTTTTTGCGGTTGATGGAATTAAAATGAACTGAAAGAACGGTTTTTTGAATAAAAGATGTCTCAGAACAACAGCAGCATTCTCGTTTGTTTCTGCCCCAGAAAAATGGCATGGCAGACGCCTCGCCTGCACTTGAGTGTCGGTAATGCTCGTTTTTGTTTGTCTGCTCTGGCGGCGCTCCAACACAGCAGGAAATTGTGAGATGACCGACTCAGTTCCAACGCCTCTCACTTTGGAAGACCGACTCCCCCGGAAACAATCCCGCCGTCACGTCTCGTGCGACCGACGAACAGTAGGCCAGAGGACCGGCGCAGGCGGCCAAATTTATTGACGCGTTTTGAGCTTCAGAGTCGCCAAATGGGACTCGAGCTCAAATCCCATCCGGAATTCTCGCCACCTCCATCGGTCTCCTGGCCCACTGTGCAACACATCGAACGAGACAAACGCAATTTTTAAAATGCTTAGATGCCCAAAAAATAATAATAATAAATAAAAACGCGGTGGCTGTCTTATTGGTCAGTCTAGTGGGGAATGCTTAGTGCCCTGTTGTATGTCTCCGGCTCGCCATGGGCCGTTCTGTTGTCAACGGCTTTCGCCCTGCGGCCAATTGCCTGAAATTGCTGGGAAATTCCCTTCGAGAAACAAGCCCGAGTAGCCGGCAGGCCCGCAACGGAAACGGCAACGAAATTCACGCCAACGGCCTCGACTGCGAAAGCATTATTAAAATGAGGGTTGTGCCGCCCACCCTGCGCCGCGTCGCCCAGTGGGCCAGAAAAAAAACGGTTGAGGCGGTCAAAATCCCGGACGCGTTTCGAGCTCCCGAGTCGCTAATGGCACTCGAATCGAACCTGTGACCCCACCAATGGATTGCTCTTCAAACGACGAATCCATTGGTGGAGTCACACGTCGGTTCAGGTCCCACAGTTAGCGACTCTGGAGCTCAGAACGCGTCTAGAGTTTTGGCCGCCTGCGCCGGTCTTCTGGCCCACTGTGCGGGCCCGCCCTTAAATCAGGAACGGACGTCCTGTCCGTCCTTTGTCCGCGCTGGTCACACCGCGCTAAGGCCCTTTGCTTTGACCTCTTTCTTGCTGTTTGAATACAGAAAGAGAGAGGGCCGCCCTTTGTATAGCGCCTCATCTGTGAGCCAAATACAATCCGACGTGGTTCAAATTGCATAGCGTTGCTGGCAATCTGGAGGCGGTCTCTGCGGCGGCCTGGTGCTGTAGCCGCCGAGGGGTACACTGTGGGGCCCGGCCTGAGAGCGTGCGCATCGAAACCCGGGCAATGTCACTAATAAATGGAATTTTAAAAATTAAAATAAAAAAATTACTGGCTGCTGTTTTATTGTCCACGGACAAGTAATGGATATCTGGATGCATTACACCACCTCATTATTATTTATTATTTTTTTTTAAAAAAGAGTTTTTTTTTTTTTTTTTTTTTTTTTTTTTTTTTTTTTTTTTGGAGAAACAAGGGGCTTTGTTTTTGTAATTAACGTTTTGTCGGTCATATTAGACGGACTGTAATGTTACACAAAAAGCGGCACCGGCGTCAGCTTTCGTGAGTCGAGAAAAACGAAAGGAGAAATCCATTAGTGATCAAAGCAACGAGCAATGGAACCTTAAAACTCGCCGCCGCCTCGACTCGCCTCAAGCGGTAATGAACGAGTGTTGGTCCTGAATACCAATGGCGACGGTATCACCTCCAAACCAAGGTCTTTCCCGAAGCGGCCCGGGTTCGAACACCGGCCGAGGCAATTCCAGGTAATCTCCAGCAGCGGTCCCTCTTCGCTGTTTCAGATTTTTCCACATTGATACTGCTGCTTTCCGGGGCGCCGCACAGTGGGCCAGAGGAACGGAACGGTGGAGCCGGTAAAAAAATCTGAACGCGTTTTGAGGTCCAGAGTCGCTAAATAGGACTCGAGCAAAACGTGTGACCCCACGAATGGATTGCTCCCCAAACGAGGAACCCATTGGTGGGGGTCACACGTTGGGTTCGAGTCCCATTTAGCGACTCTGGAGCTCAAAACGCGTCCAGAGTATTCGCCGCCTGCGCCGGTTTTCTGGCCCTGCGTCGCACATGAAGCGCAGTGCCTCTCCTCTTTCTCTTCCGCTCGCGAGATCTAATTACATTTCTCTCGCCGCGACCTCTGTGTTCCTGGCGGGTGTTATTGAATTAACAACTCGTTTACTGCTGAGCCGGGAGGGGCAGGGCTGTGCCCGCGGGGGCGGCGCCCCCCTGGAGGGGTGGTCCCTGGAGGGGTGGTCCCCGGAGGGGTGGCCCCTGGGGGGGGGCATCCTGTCTGAAGTAGCCGCGGTGGGAGCCGCCCATTCCCCTAGGAACGGCGTGGGATGGCTGTGTCCCTGTGCGGCCGTTGTGGTCGGCCGGCTCTATGAATTCGGCGAAGCTGGGCTGGGCGCAGGGCCCCGCCGGCCCACTGTGCGTGGGGCCCTGGGGGCACTGGGCCGGCCGCCAGGGAATGCAAGAGGCACTCGCTACAGGGCAGCGTGAGTGCGGCTTGGGTGGCTGACCTTGTCGCCGATCGTGGCGGTGAACGCCGCGCTATACACACTAAACTTTTTCGTGCATAACCTTTGCACAAAGTTGTGCATGCGTTTCAATATGCACGAATTTTATGCGGTACAACGCACACTTTCGTGCTTAGTTACGCACAAATTCGTGCATTTCAAAACGCATGCACAATTTTGTGCGAATCTTGCGCACAAAAAAAGTACATAGTAATTTAGTGTGTACCACGCACAGTGGGCCCTGCGCCGGTCTTCTGGCCCACTGGCCCCGCCCTGGTCTTCTGGCCCACTGGCCCCGCCCTGGTCTTCTGGCCCACTGGCGCCGCCCTGGTCTTCTGGCCCACTGACCCCGCCCTGGCTGACAGTCTGCCGCTTTATTCTGGGCGGCACTCTTCCATCATCCGGCTTTGAAATTTTAAAGAGATGCGCCACTCAGGGCTGATCGTGTGCTGAGCCCCGGCGGGACGCCACGGGACGCCACGGGGGGTCGAACTTCCCTCCCGGCCCACTGCGCGCCCCGCCCGCCAGTTCCTCTGCAGGGCCCGGCGAGTGTACTCGTGGACGCTACTCATTTTCCTGAGTGGAGCAGTGTGGACGTTGGGCGCTAATGCAACTCCCCTCCCTTCCGCCCCCAGGCGTGCCACGACAGTTCTGCCAACATAGCGCGTGGTGTCCACACTGAGGGGGTGACTGTGCGTGCGAGGCGCCAGGCTGGGCCGGGGGGGACGAGGAAGATGGAGGGGGTGGGGGATTAGCAGGGGTTATATTTTTATCCCGGGTGGTGGGGGTATTGTCCGGGCGAGCCCTCCTCGGGGATAAATAGGGGAGCTTTAAGGATGGTCATCGCCCCGGAGGGGCGACGGAAACAGGGCAGGGGGCGTCCCGGAGGACGTCCCGGAGGGCGCGTAGTCCGCCCCGAGTGCAAGGCTGCAGTAAATAAAACGAATGCTTTTATAACGCAAGCCATCGAGCAACGCTCGTTGTGGGATGGACCCCCTTTTCCTAGTGGGGTTATTTCGTATAATTGGGTACTGGCCGAGGGCTGGTGCAGCCATGCAGTTCTACCCCACGAGCCTGCGTGCCACCGTCCCTCTTGCCGACCCGACCTCAGCACAGTGGGTGAGGAAGACCGTTGAGGCGGCCAAAATCCCGGTCACGTTTTAAGCTGCAGAGTCGCTAAATGGGACTCGAATCGAACGAGGGACCCCACCTATGGATTGCTCTCCGAACCAGGAATCCATTCGTGGGATCACACGTTCGATTTGAGTCCCATTTCTTGATTTTCTTACCCACTGAAATGAATCAATCATGGTGATTGACTGGATTGATCCTGGTGACTGGTGGGTTTTTAAAAGCTAGCGAGGCCAATCCACCTTCAGTTTGGAGCATCGTCGGGAACGGGATGGTGACGCAGTGTGACGCTAGTGACGCTAGACACCTGGCAATCGCCAATCCGACGATTATCACTGTGCGATACCGATCCGCCCACTGTGCGCTGCCTTCGTGCCTCGGCCCTTTGGCGCTCGAGCAGCGTTTTGTCCGGGTGCGCCCAGGCCCTTCAATTAAGCCGTCTCCATTTCAAATGCGGCGCGCCCCTAAATGCTGTAATGGAAGGTGGCGGTACTACTGTCGTCGCCCCGTCTTGCCCGCACTCATGGGGCTGCGCACAGTGGGCCGGGCTGCGCGGTCACAGGGCTCGGGCACGGCGATTGCGTGAGGGATCGATTCGCGGTTGATCCTGGCCTAGCGGTGACTGTTCGAGCCTTTGCAGTCATTAGCAAATGTCATGTGCATGTTGTAACAGGAAGAATTGACTGGCAAATATATATACTGGATTATGCCATGTGGAAAACACGTCCGATGGAGCCATCATTACGTATTCTGCCTTTGTCTCTTTTATGTCTCCGGAATAATGCCGCGTCTTTTTTCCTTTCACGGTCCTTCATCAAAAGGCAGCCAAGGACGAGGGCGTGGAGGTCACACCGCGTCGACCCGAAATAGCAGTGCGGACCTACAGCACATGCAGTCAGAAGGAATCCATAATGACCAAATTAGGGTTCCGCCGTGCTCCAAATGGCCGTCATAAACTTCTCGCTTTTTCAATCCACAGTGTACGTTTTCTTTCTGCCTGCGCCACGCTCGTAAAGACCTCCACAACGTGGCCTGCAGCTGAAGCAGCCAATCAGAACGGATGAAGGCCGTGTGGGCCAGGCGGGGTGGGCCGCGAGGGCCGGGTGGGCGCGGTGAACTTCGGTCCGCCTGACAGCTGTCACCATCGTTCGGCCGCGCCCACGCCTATGGTGACTCCCTGACCAGTCCGTGACCATGGGCTTGCATTGCCAAAGGGTCGGATGGGGTGTTGCTGGCATGGATAGCCCACAGAGAAAATCTAGCTCCGCGCCCTGTGTGGGTGGCCGTTGCGATAGCGATCAATTCTTGAGGTCACATGTTCGGTGCGAGTCCCACTACGTGACTCTGAAGCTCAAAGCCCGTCCGCGATTGAGACCGCCTCCATCCAGTCTTCTGGCTCACTGTGCTGCCGGTGTTTCGCTAGGGAGCGTGCGAGACGCGGACCCCGTCTTGCCTAATGGGATGAGAGAGATAAAAGATTACCGTGCCCGGGTGGCCGTCCGATGCATCGCAACGAGCCCGTACTGCGAAGCTGTAATGATGGATGGGGTGTAATGCGGCCCACTGGGCTGTACGGGTCGCTCTGACGGCCTTCCACTTATCCCGAGGCGATCCGAGACGGCGCTTCGCTGTCCGCGGAAACATCAGCGGTCGACATCACTTCCCAGCCGCACAGTGGGCGTCAGAAGGCCGGCGGAGGCGGCCAGAACTCTTGACGCGTATGCGGCTCCAGGGTCGCTAAGTGGGACTCGAACCGAACGTGTGACCCTACCAATGGATTGTTCTGCTTACGACGGACCCATTGGTGGGGTCACACGTTCGGTTCGAGTCCCATTTAGCGACTCTGCAGCAAACAACGCGTCTCGAGTTTCGGCCACCGGCGCCAGTCTTCTGGCTGGCCCACTGTGAGCTGGAAGCCCAGCCCGAACGACGGCCTGGCCAGCGGCCGGCGGGCCAGCGGGCCACACTGTAATCGGCCTGCCTCTGGAGATTGTCCGGATTGGGTGCTCGCTGGCGGGGCGGGGCGCGGCGGGGCGCGGCGGGGCGCGGCGGGGCGCAGCGCCGGGTCGCTTACTTTCGGCCCATTTCCGCCGTGGGGTCCGCGTCCGCCGCCGCCAGCACTGCTGGGGCTTGGCAGCAGCAGCCCGCGGTGCCGCGCACACCGAGTACAGGGGCGGGGCGAACACCACCGCGAGGGCCAGCCGGCGGTAAACCGGCCGGAACGAGGCCCACACGCCGCGCCCCGCCGCCCGCTTCCTGCGCCGCCGTCGTCTAGCCCGCGGGAACAGTTCGTCTGTGGCAGATGTGACACTGTGCGTTACCCAGAGGGGCCCGGTGGGGGGGGGGGGGAGTGGGCAGGGGGGGAGGGGTGCGACATGACGAACGGGGGGGTCCTATACCGACTTCATCCGGCCCAACGGTTGGCCAGCGAAGGAGAGGTCGGTGCAAAGAGGGTAAAAGATTGGCGCGACCTACTGCTTTTGTGTGTGTGTCCGTGTGTGTGTCCGTGTCCGTGTGTGTGTGTGTCTGTGTTCACGCGCTGTGCGGCTGGCTGGGCTGCGCAGTCGGTGGGGAAATCTCTTTCCCATCCGGCATCACAGGGCGGCGTCGCGCGCGCGGCGGTGATTCGCTTCTTTGGTGCGGTTCGCCGCCCACTCACGTCCTTGTCGGCGGCCGGGATGCCGCAGTAAAGGAGGAGGAAGAGGAAAATAATAAAAAAAGAGAGATGTGCCGTGCCGCGACAACGATATTTCTTCCGCCTGTACGGGCTACACAGAGGGGAGCTGGCTTGTTGGGGTGGATGTTGAATGCGAAGCAGATGTTTTCGCTTCATTCCGTGAACTGGAAAACATCTAACACGGGTCTTGATTCACTGGAAAATTCTGTGAGGAAACAAATAGGAGCTAGCTGTGAGGCCGCCTGAGCCGTGTTGGGCAACCAGCAGCTGGTGCTGATGAGAACGGCACCCAAGGCTTTCTATTCGACCTAACTATGTCAGTGATTCGATATGCTGGCCCTGACCAGAGTATCCAAAGTCCTTACCGAAGTTCCGAACAAAACTCGGAGCTTATTTCTCTTTCGCCCACACCGACACTACTTTTCCATTATCACTTCGGACGATTCACGCCATCGAGGGAGACGACTTTGTTATTTCGGCGACCACTCAGGCGGCACCAAGCGTGACCAGACCAGGGTCATGGCCCTCCCGGACCGCCGCTGCTTACAGTGGGCCAGAAGACCGGCGCAGGCAGACAAAATTCTGGACGTGGTTTGAGCTCGAGAGTCGTTGAATAGTACTGAAAACGAACGTGTGACCCCAATTGATTGCTCTCCCAACGAGGAATCCATTGGTAGGGTCACACGATCGGTTCGAGTCCTGTTCAGCGACTCTGGAGCTCAGAACGCGTCTAGAATTTTTCCCGCCTGTGACGGTCTTCTGACCCACTGTGCACCGCCCCCGCTGCGCGCCTGGATTAACAATGCCCTCACGCTTGACTAGGCGCTGCATGACGGGGGTGACGCCCTGCCGCCGAATCAGCAATGCAAACGACGGCAGCATCGCGCGAAAGGCGCGCCTGCAGCAATGCCGTTGAGCTGGGCAAGCAGGCACAGCACAGTGGGCCAGAAGACCGTCGCGGGCGGACAAAATTCTAGACGCGTTTTGAGCTCTAGAGGCGCCGAATGGGACTCGAGTCCCATTAAGAGACTCTAGAGCTCAAAGCGCGTCTAGAATTTTTGCCGCCTGCGCCGGTTCCCCGGCTTACTGTGCATAAGCGGCAGGGTGTAAGCAACAGGTACTGGAGCGGGCACGGCAGGCCGAGCCCTCCGACGCCGACCCGCCCCCGCCCGGGGCCAGGCGCCGCACGGTGCGCCGGTTTGAATTCGCGCACCATCAAAAATGAAATATGCACCGGTCGTCAAGTATTAATCGGCACTACGGCAGGCGGCGCTGACGTTGCAGCACGTGTCGGAGGCAGGGCACGGGGCAGACGATCAGTGGAGGCGGTCCAAACCCCGGACGGAGCTCTGGAGTTGCTACATGGGGCTCGAACCGAGCGTGTGACCCCACCAATGGATTCCTCTCCGAACGAGTCCCATTTAGAGACTCTAGAGCTCAAAACGCGTCTAGAGCTCTTGCCGCCTGCACTGCGCTTCTGTGTGCAGGGGTCGTCCGAGCCAACCCGCATCATTAGAGCCAACCTCGCGTAGTCACATCCTTCAAATAGCCGACCCGCAGCTCCGTCTAGCTCGACCCACCCCTCTCCCCCTGTCTATCACCCGTGCATAGCCCCTTCCCCCTTGCCCCTCATCTCGCATACTGATGATGTTATCTCCGCACTGCAGGCCATCTCATAACTTCAGCGGTTGGCCATGAGATGTGGAATGTTTATTTGGTGCAGTGTGGCGGCCACGCGTGTATGGGTTGCCGCCTGCTACCGAGCCCGCTCTGCCGGCAACAGTCGGGGAAAATGCAAGGTCATCATCCCTCCTAAAAATAATAATGAGAAATTGCTTTTGACATTTATTTAAAAAACAAAACAAAAGAAAAAACAACAATTATCTGTTTATGCTTAACATGCGCTGCTTATATTGCTGAATACTGCTGGGATTTTGGAACAACTTCTAAGAATAGCTCTCTTCGCTATGCCGGACGGGCTTATAAAATTGCTTTTGAAATATGCTTCTTGATGACGGCGTAGTCACCCTCGGGCATTCACTTTGCTCATGTAATATGACGGTTTGAGCAGGCAGATATTGCGTCGGGTTTGCAGACGACTCAGTCCACCCCACCACCACAGGCGAATCGAAAACAACACAACCCGTCATGATGTCAACGTATTCTCGGGGACACTGTTCTCATCAGCCGGCCCCCTTTTTTTGTTTTTGTTGTTTTTTCCCTCTGCTTTGCTACTTTGGTGTTGCGGATCGCGGCTCTCGGCTAAACGAGCCGCGTTAACGACACGCCAGATGCGCTGTGTCATTACCGCTCACTAATACACACACACACACACACACACACACACACACACACACACACACACACACACGCGCGCGCGCACAATGCCGCGCCTGCAGGCGTAAGATAAGCAAATATGCAGCAGCGCAAATAAAAGGATTCCATGGTATTCCCTCTAATTTTTAAGGTCGTTTGGGGCCCAACTATGCCGGGGAGATGCCATTATATCTCCGCGCTTCGCTCCAGGCTCTGCTTATTTCTCGTTTTCTCCGTCGTCTCCCTCCCTTCCCTTGTCACAGCCTTACTGTCACCCTCCCTTCCGCCACGACGTCCCACCATCTCCTCGCCGCGCCCCCGACTCTCTTAATAGCACGCCTCTATGCGGCTGAGGCATACAAACTTGTTGGAAATTAAAGTTTTGCGGGTTTATGACGCCCCAGGCAATGTGTCCCGTACGTTTGAACCGCCGTGCCTCCCCCCCCGATCTGTCTGTTAGGCTCAATCGACGTGGCAAAGTTAGGGCGTCAGGGCACAGTGGGTCAGAAGACCGTTGAGGCGGCCAAATTCCCGGACACGTTTTGAGCTCCAGAGTCGCTAAGCGGGACTCGAATCGATCGTGTGACCCCACCAATGGATTGCTCTCCAAACGAGGAATCCATCGGTTAGATCACTCGTTCGATTCGAGTCCCATTTAGCGACTCTGGAGCTCAAAACGCGTCTGAGATTTTGACCACCTCCACCGGCCTTCTGGCCCACTGTGCAGGGGTTGGCTTCCAGCAGGACAACTTTCCCCCGGAAAGTCTGCTCATACGTCCTGAGAGGCACTACACGAAACATCGAGTGACTTGTAAAACTGCCTCAGAATACACTGAAAAAAAAAAAAAAACATTTGTTGAAACAAAAAAAAAAAAAAACAAAGGAAACATTCAATTGTAAATAAATATTATTCTTCGAGGCCGTGCAGTCCACGAGGAAATAACGCACGAGCCCATCTCCGGCTGGAATGATGGGTTTATACGCGAATCGAGACACATAAAAAATATCTCCCGTGTTTATCTTTCAGTCCGAAAGTTAAACCTGCAACCCTCCGCTGTCCGCCGTCGCGCTCTTAGGGACGTAAATTGTTCTCGGAAAATGGAAAAGTTGGCACAATGAATGAAGCTCACCCGGGCGCGTGTTATAACCAAACTGGCTTTCTAAAGAGATTGCTAAAGTTGGGCCCGGGTTCTGCCTGCGCATCACTGTCGCTCAGACAGGATTATTACGCTGGGATACACACCGCGCAAAAGGCACCTGGAAGCACTCGAGGGTCTTCTGTCCGGGACTGTGACCGCCTGCAGCGGTCTTCTGGCCCACTGTGCTGGGCCGGGAGGCCAGGCCGGGGGGTGGCTGCAGCGGGCGTGCTGGCCAACCCTTGCGGCTGTAAAATTTATCACCACGTGGCCGGCGAAAGGCGGCACACTGTATACATGGAATAAACCAGGCAGGCTCGAAGTGAGGCACAGCGTAAACACAAACGTCATGCCGTACTTCTGCAACAGTGGGCCGGAAGAACCCTGCCAAACGCACAGCAGCGGGTCAGAAGACCGTTGACGCGGCTAAATTTCTAGACGCGTCATGAGCTCCAGAGTCGCCACATGGGACTCGAATGGAACGCGTGACGCTACGAATGGCTTGCTCTCCGAACGAGGAATCCATTGGTGGCGTCACACGTTAGATTCGAGTCCCATTTAGCGACTGCGGAGCTCTAGAACGTGTCCGAGATGTTTGTCGCCTCAACGGTCTTCTCACCCACTGTGCGCACCCTGCCCCCTTGCGAGATTTACTGCGGGGAGTCCGGCGAGCCTAGGCGACGGTTCATAAACCACGCAGGACGGGCTTTATGTCACGTCTTCGTCCCTTCCTCTCCCTTTTCTTTGTAACGTGACAGGGTGACAGACTGTGCATTGTTGGGCCGCAGAAACTGGACTTGATCGAAAATGTTCATCTGGTTGGGAACTCGTAAAATCACCCACCCACTTGGGTTCGCGGTCGTCTCCTTAAAAAAAACTGACGCTGACCTCTCCAACAATCACAGCTAGCCTTGTGGAGGTCCTTACCTAGGGCTTCCAGGACGTTCCCCAGTCAGCTGTGCCAGTTGCAGCCTCGGGGCATAACTCTTCGCCAGGTTCGGCGCTCGCAACTGGAAACATGGCCATTCCCCCTTTTTTTTTTCTTTCGCTGCCCTACTTGGATACTCCGTCATACGCAGCGGGTTATCTGGAGAGCCCCCCCCCCCCCCTCTCGCATCCTATTGGCTGCGAGGCCTATGTTTTACGGCCAATGTGGGCAATGCACGAAGCCGCAAGCATCAGCCGCCCGACGAGGAGTGGCGCAGGCCGTAAAGAAGAAGAAAAAAAGTAGCGAGGGAGGGGGTCAAGTTACCGAAAGAGAGAGAGACCGTTGAGGCGGCCACGGTCCCGGACGCGTTCTGAGCTCCAGAGTCGCTAAATAAGGTTCGAATAGAACGTGTGACCTCACCAATGGATGGCTCTCCAAACGAGGAATCCATTGGTGGGGTCACACGTTCGGTTCGCGAGTCCCATTTAGCGACTCTGGAGCTCAAAACGCGTCTCGAATTTTGTCCGCCTGCGCCGGTCTTTGGATCCACTGTGGAGCGGCCGGTGGATACACCCCTCCTCACTCTTAGCAGACGACTTGCGCATGGTGGCGGTGGTGGTGCCCCCCCGAGACCGCCCCGGTGCCGCAACCCGCGAATCTGCTACTGTACCGCCAGCGCTGCGGGCGCACATTGCGAAACGTTTTCGTAGACTCGCTGCGATGCACCGCGGCGGAATGGCCGCCATTGCGGCGTTATCAAGGTGCGGTGGGTTCAGCCGCCCGGCCCGCCCGCGCCAGCACGCCGTAAGCCGGGTTGGGAGGTCACAGCCCCGCGGGTGTTCGAACGCGTAAACCGGCGGCGATAGTCGGATCCGTAACGGTTAGCATCGCAAATGATCTAATTGGCTTTTGAGCTCCGCGGTAGCAGTCAGGCCGCTGTGACTACCTGTCTGCCTGTCTGTTGACCCGACGACTCGTCTGTCTGCCCGCCTTTTCTCCATCCCCGGCGGGAGGCTGGACCTCTGTATGGAATGGAGGTCTCTGTTTTTCTGTTTTCTCGGCGGAAGCCTGAAAGCAGGTGTTGTCCCCTGGTGGCTCCAGGGGGGATTCCGCCGCGGGGATTCCGTGGCGGCAGCGTGGGCCCCCCGCTAGCGAAAGTTGGGTCCGAACGGGGCGAGAAGGCTCGACGCGGCACAGTGGGCCAGAGGACCGGCAGCGCAACATTCGACAGGCGTGGCCACGGCGTTCTTTAGAGAGGCGCTGTACTCATTAAAACGCCCAGGATCGGCCCCGCGCCGAAACTGCGCGCCAAAGTAGAGAGTAGTTGGAAAGTCTGCCCGCCCTTGGCCAGGGAAGTGACTTCCTCTCTATTAAGAAGGCGCCGTCGCGGGGTGGGCCGGATGTGCAACAAGTTGTAGTCGCGGCAAATTACCCATCTGCGGCTATAGTGTGCCCGTCCGCAGCACACAGCAAAAAAAAAGCGCAAGAAAAAAAAACCATCACCGCGAATTATTATGTGAGGAGCGGAGGCGCGGCCGCAGGGCCAAGGTCACTGCCGAAAAGTCCAGGATCACGGTTGAAGAACCGCACCGCGTGTCATAAAGAAGGTTCAGCGGCTGAGACAGAAGGTATGGAAACGGGATGCAAACACAAATAGGCAACTATCCGGTCAAAGTAAGGGGACGCGGTCACAGCAAGCCAGTCGAACGAGCGTAAGCCCTGCATCCGAAGGCAGAAGACTATGTGACCACAGAGAGAGAGAGAGAGAGAGAGAGAGAGAGAGAGAGAGAGAGAGAGAGAGAGAGAGAGAGAGAGAGAGAGAGAGAGAGAGAGAGAGAGAGAGAGAGAGAGAGAGAGAGAGAGAGAGAGAGAGAGAAAGGCAGAAAAGTCAGAGTCAGTCTTGGAACGGGCATGACAGGGCCTCGGATGATAGACTGTGTACTTACTGTTATCGACTCTTCTGCGACTGTCACCGACGGTAGGGAGGGCCGCGCCGTGCTGCACACTGTGACGAAAAATTTTTCGGAGAAGTTCTTGGCAAAAAATTGCCTCGAATCTTTGGAAAATTTCGAATCCTACTGTGTTTCTATTTTGAATGAGTTACCAGCGGGTAAAGTGCAAAACAAAGGAAAAAAAAACGAAAAAAAAAAACTTTGGAACACGAAGCTTTCCGAAATTCCCGAAATATCTTCGCAACGCACTTTCGGGGTTTTCCAATTTATTTTTTAACAGTGCAATCGCGACGCTCCGAACGTTTCCGAATTGTTTCTTGCTCAGCGCCCACCCGCGCGCGTGCTCGGCGCGACAGAGGTCTCGATAAAACGAGATAAGGGTGTTTCCCCACGTACGGGGCACCCGTTAAAACGGCCGCAGTATTGGCAGGCACGTACGTCATCGAAATAACGTATGATGGCGTTGCAGACAACTCGATGAATGATGGAGAAGCTCTCCACTAAACCCATTCCGAATAAATAAAAGTGCCTCGTGTGACTCGGTTGAACCAGAAACCATCGCTTGCGTCAGAACCCATTGCGCGCGCCTGCAACCCGGCCAAAAAACCAGTGGTTAGGGTTGTTTCCCAGCACCGCCCCACGTCACATTTTTTCTTCCAATATTTGTAAATGTTATTTAATCAAAATCCGTTCGAGGTACCCCGAGGCCCGCGTGCCTTCGACATGGCTGCCATACTGTAAAAACGAACAAAAGAATATAGTACGGAACGTCCGTACCTGTCTCATATAAGCTCATGTCAACGGGTACGGAAAAAAGTACAGAAAGTGCCGCACTTGGCAAGTACGGACGGTCCGGGCAAATTGTTGACCCTTTTTTCTCCCAGTGATGTGTTATCTCTGTCCGTGTCCGGTTTCTCACCAGAGTGGACAGCCCGAGCCGCGCACTACTTTTTTGCTCCCCTCCCCCCCCCCACCGCTCACTCCTAACGCGTTTATAATTTCGACGCGTGCTGCTCCTTTCCTTCTGTTTTCATTGCGCCCAGCTGTACTCCCATCAGCACAAAAACGAAACGAAAACGATACACTCGGTTTCATTAATCACTGGCCATGCCCGGCGATGCCCTTCCATACGCTGCACGCATCAAGTGACGCTGAACAGGTTTCCTTTATCAAAGCGCCTAATTAAAAAGCAAGTGAGGCGGGTTTGGCGGGTGAGGGATGAAATAGCACCAGTTAGCGGGGGACACAAACGACAAGGATGGGGCAAGCGCAAGTGTGTGGCCGTGGCACTGACGGCTGTTTACGGCGCCGTTAGCCCAGCGTCAAGCATTATACGACTTGTGATGACGTCATACCGTGGCGGGGCCCAAGGGGCGACGCAACATCTGAAGCATGACAGCCGGAAATAAGTCCTTTATTTTTCATTTTTAAAATAGTCGTCCGGCTGGTCAATTCCTAATAGCTGACCGCGTGATGATATCTTTAATCGCGTCCCTTCACGTCCATCCCAGGATGATGACCGTCATTCGCGTTGTTGCGCGCCAATCCCGTTGAAACGCCCACTGTGCGCGCGTAGTCAGTGCGGGGCGGTGCACAGTGGACCAGAAGACCGGCGCAGGCGGCCAGAACTCTAGACGCGTTTTGAGCTCCAGAGTCGCTGAATGGGACTCGAACCGAACGCGTGACCCCACCAATGGACAGCTCTCTCCGAACCCGTTGGTGGGGTCACGCGTTCGCTTCGAGTCCCATTTAGCGACTCTGGAGCTCCAAACCCGTCGAGAGTTCTGGCCGCCTGCGCCGGTCTTCTGGCTGTTCCACTGTGCGGTGGCGCTTGCGTCTCTGTCTGGCTGCAGCTGTAAATCTGCGGGTCACCGTGCACTCTCCCTGAGTACACTCTGAAACAACCAATCCATCCGTCCGTGCCACCCTGCCCGCCATCCGTTCACGTGGGCGGCCTGCCATACAGGGCCGCTGTTGGGTCGCCGCGGGCACGGAAGCGGACACAGAGGGTCCGAAGCGAACACAACGACTGTTCAGCGTGGGGGAAATTCCGGGAAATTTCTCGTTGGCGCGATCTGCACGCAACGTTGCGGTAGAGGTCTGCTCTCGGCCCGGGGTCTCGGTGAGCGATAGCCCGCCACGTACAACAATGCGTGCACGGTGACTACGGCGGCCTGAGCATCTTATTGTCTGCACAGTGGGCCGCCGGCGCTGGAATCCAGGCATTGAGGCATTGGATCACTATTTGAACTGAGTTCGCACGCTGGAGCAGTGGTCCGGTTGGCATGGCAACATTCAGGGCCGTCGCTTGCTCACTGCAAAAAAAAATAAAAACTTTCCAAAACTGTATGCATTAGTTGTGTTGACTGCTCGTATTTTTTTAAAAACATTACGAAAAAAAAATTTAGTCAATTCGATGAAATTGATTTTTGACTGGCGGTCATCCACTCAAACTGCGTCACTCGCGTCGAATCTCATTTCCATGGTGGAGACGCGGCGGGCAGTCTGGCCGGAATCGAATTATCTCGTGGATGATGCGATTGCCGTCGATGCGCTGTCCAGGCTGCTTTTAGCGCGCTCAGTGGCGGCGCACAGTGGGCCACACGGCGGCTGCGAAAATAGTCGTCGCTCGACCTGTCCATTATACAAAGACCACCGGACGGAAGCAGGAAGCGGGACTCGCAGCGTCGCACCGAAAACACTTGGGAAGAACCATTTTTTCCCGCGCTTTGCGACTCCTCCTCGCTCCTCTCGGCTCGTTCGCGCTCGGAAGCGGGACCTCATATATACACCCCGGGGCGGCGGCCGGCGGCGCGCACCGTGCCGCCGTGATACGTGTTGATTCATCACGCGACATTTGTCCTCGTTTTCGTGATGCCGCGGTTGGCAGCCCACAGTGGGCCAGACGACCGGCGGACTGTGAATTCCGGTGTACCAACCGAATAAATTTCAGTTGAATTTCGATGAATTTTGGGCCACAAGTACTGATTTTTGAGAAATTTTAGTAAATTTTATTGAATATCCTTAAATTTTAAATTTTTGGTAAATTTCGGTGTGCAACTGTGAATTTTAGGATTTTAGTGTATTGAAGTTTATTTAGTGTATTTAGTGTAGTGAATTTCAATAAATTTCAGTTAATTTCAATTGTTTTTTTGTGAATTTCGGTGTGCAACTCTGGCTGGGGGTGTTTCCTCTGGATGTAACCGACCCCTCCCCGTGTTGCAGGCTGCTGGCGCTGCTGGCGCTGCCGGCGCTGCGGCGGCGGCTGGTGATGCCCAGGTAGCATGCTGGCGCCCACCCCGTCCCCGGCCATGGACGCGGCCATGGACGCGGCCATGGACGCCGTGGACGACATCGCCAGCACCGCCGACTACTACAACGCGACCAACGGCACGGCCCCCGGCACGTCGCTGTACTGCGGCGCGGGCCTCGAGTCCTTCCAGTCCAGCTACCGGGCCGGCCACGGCATCATCTCCCTGCTCGTGTGCCTCTTCGGCTCCGTGGCCAACGGCCTCAACATCGCCGTGCTCACGCGCCGCGAGATGGCCTCCCCCACCAACGCCATCCTGACCGGGCTCGCCGTGGCCGACCTCCTCGTCATGCTCGAGTACATCCCCTTCGCGCTGCACATGTACCTGCTGATCCGGCCGCCCTCGGAGAAGTACTCGTACCCGTGGACCGTCTTCGTGCTGTTCCACTCCAACTTCGCCCAGGTGCGTCGCCAAGCCCTGTTATTGCTTTGTCTCTCTCTCTCTCTCTCTCTCTCTCTCTCTCTCTCTCTCTCTCTCTCTCTCTCTCTCTCTCTCTCTCTCTCTCTCTCCGGTTCGAGTCACATTTAGTGACTCTGGAGCTCAAAACGCGTCGGGGGTTTAGACCGGCTCCACTGTTATTCTGGTGGGGATTATCGCTGGACAGACGTCCGCCGTTTACCCGTCGCTCCCCTTTGCCGCCGGACTAGATGGTGTCACAAATTAGGGGTGGCTTTTCTTCTGCATGGAAACTCCATCATCCATCAGCAACTTTATCGGATTGTCGCCACTTCTTTTGTAATAAGCGGTCTCTGTCCCAACTTTTTTATCTTTGTCGTATTATTTTTTGATGCGGAAGGCATGGTGGTTCATGTGGAGCCAGGCAGGCTCCGCTCGAACGGCACACGGCAAAAACGGTCGTTGGTTCTACCAGAAAGCCTAGAGAGAGGACATAGGCGCTTTCCAGGGGGTTCCTGAAAAAAAAAAAAGAAAAGAAAAACAGGAACCGTTTTTACCGTGTACAATAGCAGTTTTTTCAGTCTTGGTGTGCAAATGTATGCCGCTTGTTAATAAGCTCATTAATGTGCACAAACCTCCATACGTCATGAAACAAAAACTCAGCACGAGTCTGAGAGTGTGGCGGTGGAGTGGGAGGCGCAATGCAGCGTCCCCGCCCAAGTTCGTGGCCCCCATTACTCTGGTGGCGCCAGATAATCTGCGGCCGGGCCGCGTAGTTTGGCGTGACTCTGGCCGAGGCTGCGGCCGCCCAGCGCCGCCCAGAGTGGCCCTTTCCGCACCAACAATTTGCCATCTAAATAGCGCACTTTGAGCCCTTCTCGGAACAGGAGGACATCTTATTTTTTCAGATCATCTGCCCCCCCCCACCCCCGAAAAAAAAATATTTAAAAATAAATGGGAGTTTGCTGTTAAGAGACCTCTTACGAGATGATGATGATCTGGGTGAAGATTATAATGGTGATGATGATGATGATGGTGATGATGGTGATGATGGTGATGATGATGCTGATGATGCTGATGATGGTGATGATGATGATGGTGATGATGATAATGGTGATGATGACAGTAATGTGGTGGCTTCAGGTGTTCCACACCATCTCCATCTGGCTGACGGTGACGCTGGCCGTGTGGCGCTACATCGCCGTGGCGCACCCGGCGCGCAACCACGAGTGGTGCAACATGCGGACCACGGTGATCGCCATCTTCTCGGGCTACGTCATCTGCCCGCTGCTTTGCATCCCGGTGTACCTCACGTTCTCCATCCAGTCCAGCGTGGACGCCAAGACCAACGCCACGTACTACTTCGTCAACCTCAGCGACATGGGCAAGTTCCACAACGGGCTGCTCAAGAATATCAACTTCTGGGTGAGTTTTCCTCGCACCCGTAAGGCCCTTTAAAAAAAAACGACATAAAACACACACACACACACATACATACATACATACATACATACATACATACATACATACATACATACATACATACATATAAAAAAACAAAACTGCACTTACTTGACGCAATTGTCTTCCTTTGTTTCTGGCATCGAAAAAGGCGGAAAAAGGGTTGTCTCAGGATGAAATTCTAAAACAGTCGCCCGGAGGGATTGTTCGGGGCGCCTCGGTAAACGCCCGTCCCCGTGACCTGAAAAGCACGCTTGTTTGCAAACTGCGTTGCGCTTGGCTGCTTGGCTGGCTGGTTGGCTGGCTGCTTGGCTGCCGGCGTCCCTGCCGGCGAGTTTGCCGCCAGCCAGGCAGCCAGCCAGCCACTTCCCCGTCAGGGCACGGATATCAGATTCACTCCGGGCGTGATGCCCCAAGACCGTCCCCCGCGAGAGCGAGGAGAGCAAAGAGTAGAACAGCTTGTCGAGAAAACAAAACTGCAAATTTGTCAGACCCGCGGCGCACCACAACCGGCGTCCTCGTGGTGCGACCGGTACGTTTTGGCGCACGACTTCTTTATTTTTGTCCCCCCCCCCCTGAAATTTCCTGACCAGGGTAAAGCAACCCCCTTCTTCTTTTTTTCTAAGTCTTTTTGGGCCGCGGCTCTATTGGCAGTCCGCACGGTCGTCACCGCTCAGCTGGGCTCGTCCTCCAATTCCAGAGTTCCAGCGCACGCTTTACTCTGCTTCCAGTCGAAAAAGTAAACTTTCGGTCGCGGCCGCGCGCTGCGCCGCTCGGTCGGGTGGGCCCCGCGGTGGGCCCCGCGATGGGCCCTGCGGTGGGCCCCACGGAGGGCCCCGCGGCGGCGCCTACTTGTTCGGCTTAAGCACACCGACACAGTAAAGAACCCCACCTGGTGGTGGCCACTAACTCCCTCCGAAGGCCGATCCAGGGCGGGCGAACAGTGGGCTAGAAGACCGGCGCAGGCGGCCCGAGACTGCTAACGCGTTCTGGGCTCCAGAGTCGCCAAATGGGACTCGGATTGAACGCGTTACCCCGCCAATATATTGTTCTCCGAACGAGGAGTCCATTGGTGGGGCCACGCGCTCGGTTCGAGGCCCATTTAGCTACTCTGGAACTACAAACGCGTCCGGGATTTGGACCGTCTCCACGGTCTTCTGACCCACTGTGCAGCGGCTCAGGTTCCCGCGAAAACCGATTCGACGCGTGACATTTCCATTGCGTGGCGTGGGAAAAGCCTCGCCTGTGTTTTTCTGTCTGTCTGTCTGTTCGACAATTTCCTGCCTGCCAAGCTCGTCAATGCTCGAGCGCCTGCGCTGACGAAGACAACCACCAACAAAAAGAAGCGAACAACAAAAACGGATGACACGCGCCCATCATACGCGAGGAGGCTCCTTGATGGAATCACGCCAATTATCGACGAGAGCACTCGTCCTTGCCGGGGCACAGGGCGGGGCACAGGGCGGGGCGGGGCGGGGCGGGGCGGGGCGGGGCGCAGTGGACCAGAAGACCGCCAGTAAAGTTTCGGCCGCTTGTGCCGGTCCACTGGCCCACTGTGCGAGGGGCGGCCTGTTGTTCGGCGGGCGTGCCGCTCGGCGTTCTGGGCCGCGCCACGCTCGCTGGGCTCTTATCATAACCATCAGCGGCACACACTCGCGGACACGCGCCATCACACACGCTCTCCTCTCTCTCTCTCTCTCTCTCTCTCTCTCTCTCTCTCTCTCTCTCTCTCTCTCTCTCTCTCTCTCTCTCTCTCTCTCTCTCTCTCTCTCTCTCTCTCTCTCTCTCTCTCTCTCTCTCTCTCTCTCTCTCTCTCTCTCTCGCTCTCTCACTCTCTCTCTCACTCTCTCCGCGCGTCGTCGTTCTGCGCGCCTCGGTTCGGCGGAAGGTCCGGACGGATCGCATCGCTGAAACGGAGGGTGTCCCCTGTCGCCGCTTCCACTAAATAAGGATGGAAATCGGAGCGCGCATCATGCCGCGAGTTCGAAGTGGTGAGCGGTGTTGCCACATGAGTAGGCGCCCTCGTCTGGCCCACTGTGCGGTTCCGAGCGGAGCGCCTGTGGATCGGCGGGTAGGCCGGCCCGCCGCGCGGCCCTGCGTGGAGCGCGGGCCGTCTGCCTGCCTCGCAGGCGGACCACAGTGGGCGGGAGGGGAGGAGTCATAACAGCGGATGTAACGGTAGACACGCGGTAGGCCCGGAACGGTACGCGAATGGCACGCTGAAGTGGTTCTCGCGCGGAGAGCGATCCGTCGGCATCATCAAGTGTTTCTTGCTCGGGCCGCGACGCCCTCTGGCGTCGACGCCTTGCCGGCCGTCCGTCACCGCCTGTCGGCGTCGGCGGCAGCGTGACGGATGGTGGCGCACGGCCTCCAAGGCGACCACCGAACAGTGGGCCAGACGGACGGCGCAGGCCGCAAAAACTCTAGAGGCGTTTGGGACTTGAACGGAACGTATGACCCCACCAAAGGATTGCTCCCCGATCGAGGAATCCATTGGTAAGGTCACACAGTCGTCTTTAGCGACTCTACAGACAGATCAAAGCACGTCGGGTCACCTGGCGCCACCGCGGCAAAAGACAGCGCGGGCCGTCACACAGTGGCGTCACGCTGTTTTCTCATAACTGTAAATGAGGCCTTTCCCTCGAGAAAAAGGACAATACAAAACACCAAGGGCCAAACAAAAGGTCGGCGTATTTCGAAACAAATTTGCCTCCCCTGCTCTAGAAGGGGAGCAGCAAAGCCGCGGGCGGACCCACTGCTGGCGCTGGCCTGGTTTTGACTGGAACAAAGACAAAACGTGGCGGCGTCCCCGCGTCCCCCGGCACCGCCGTCACACAGTGGGCCAGAAGACCGACGCAGGCAACCCAAACTCTACACGCCTTTTGAGCTCCAGAGTCGCTAAATGGGACTCGAACCGAACGTGTGACCCCACCAATGGATTGCTCTCCGGACGAGGCATCCATTGGTGGGGTCAGACGTTCGGTTCAAGTCCCGTTTAGAGATCTTTGAGCTCAAAACGCGTCTAGAGCTTTGGCCTTCGCCGCCGGTCTTCTGGCCCAGTGTGCGTCATTTCGAAACGCGAGACACGTCCGTTGTTGCCGTCCTTCGCCTCATGCTGCGTAGCGAAGCACAGCCCCGTGATGACTCATCGCTCACCGGTCACGGCCACGACACTCTCGGCGCGTGTGGAGAGAGAGAGAGAGAGAGAGAGAGAGAGAGAGAGAGAGAGAGAGAGAGAGAGAGAGAGAGAGAGAGAGAGAGAGAGAGAGAGAGAGAGAGAGAGAGAGAGAGAGAGAGAGAGGGCTATTCGGAGGCAGCCCGCCGGTCGGATGTCAGAGAGAAATTTCCGACGGAGCTTTCGGATTGCCTAAGGCAACCCAAAGGCAAGCCGAAGACAAGCCGAAGGTCACCAAACAAATTAATTGTTTCCAACGACGGTTTAGCAGAGGCCGGACACGCGCTGCTGCTGTCTCGGGAACTTTGCTCGCTGTTTCCAATTTACTGGATTCCAATGCCGACTGCGCAGCCGCGACGCGTAGAGGCGGCAGTGTCCAGCGTGGCACAGTGGGCCACAAGACGGGCGCAGGCGGACAAAATTCCTGACGCGTTCTCAGCTCCATAGTCGCTAAATGGGACTCGAACCACACGTGTGACCACACCAATGGATTCCTCGCTCGGAGAGCGATCCATTGGTGGGGTCACACGTTCGGTTCGAGCATTCTTTAGCGGTTTGCATTCATTGTCCGTCCCGCAGCGGTCCGTCGGCATCGCTCGGCTGTCGACACTTTGCTAACTACTTTCCATACCGCACGACGCGCTGCCGGCCGGCCAGCTGCCCGGGTGCGTCGGTCCCTCAAGGCCTGCGGTCCTTTTCCCGGCGCGCTGGCCCACTGCGTGGCGCTGGGCTGGCGGCGGCGGCAGTAGTTTTTGATGGCTTTCCTCGCCAGAACTTGAGCAAATGTGTCAGGCCGGGCTCGGCTTTCTCCAGGCGGGGACTCCAGGCGGGCCTCTCGCTGGAACAAACAAAGACTACTTGAGTGTCCCCCAGCAGCCGGCTCCAGCCTTCAGACTCCAGACTCCAGCTGGGAAAGGGAATGAGTGAGAACGGAACGCGATCTGGAGAATCCAGGAGTTGGCGACTTGCTTGGAGCGGGTGCGCACGTCCCCGTGAGTCGTGCGTGTCCTGGAACACAGTGGGACGGGTCAGTCGTGCCGGGCACTCACTGCCTTCGGAAACAACCCCGGCACTCGCTACCTACCTGGAAACGGGCAAACAAATTTTTTTCTGTACAATAGCCATTGAAAACTCATTCAAAATGGAAACATGAGTGTTTTTGAAATTTTACAAAAATGAAAGGCTGTTTTTTTTTTGTTTTTTTTTTAAGGTTTGCCGGGAATTTTGAAAATTCTGTTGACAGTGCGCCTGAAAGCGTCACTTTGTCGCTAGCACGCTGCATTCCCCGCGTGTCTCGCCACGCGCCTCCCAGACGGGTGGCCCACTGCATGCGCTGCAGCGGGGCGGACGAAGGGCCTCACAGCCCTAAAGTCGCCCAAAGCCCTCCAGGGCCTGGTCGCCTTGCCACCTTTGCTTTACCACCCGACCTTGGCCACAGCCCACTACGATGTTTGTCAAAGGGGCCCACAGTGGGTCAGAAGACCGTTTAGGCGGTCAAAATCCCGGACACGTTTTGAGCTTCAGAGTCGCTAAATGGGACGCGAATAGAACGTGTGACCGTTCGGAGAGCAATCTATTGATGGGATCAAACGTTCGATTCGACTCCTATTTAGCGACTCTGAAGCTCAAAACGCGCCTCAACGGTCTTCTGACCCACTGCGGGGCCGGGCCAGCAAGTTTGGGAGCCCCCTCCCCTGTGCCCCTGCGCTGCCCCCACTCGAAGCATCTGCGTCTTGAGGCGTCTGCGAAACATCCAGCGTCATTTCCCAGGTGTAACGCGCCAAAACGGATGTGCTCAACTCCAGCCTTGCGTGTGCTTCGTGCTTCATTCTGCCCCCGAGGCCCCCTCTTCCACCCAATCTCACCCTGAACTGTCTACTCAAGTGTGACCCATTTCCCGTTTCACAGCCACGCTCTTCGTTTTGCTCCAATTCATATCCTCTACTTTCCATGCCAGCCTACCGCTGTTCACCTTTTTGCTGTGGTGTGCTCTTGCCTGCTCTCGATAGCAGAAACGGATAAGTGCGGAAACGTCTTGCTCCCCCTCCAAGGACCTCAGGGACCCCCCACGCATCTTGCCTTTTTTAATTTTTTTTATTTTCATTTTTTTTTGCTGCCCTCTCTGCGGAAACTGAGTCGAGATGTGGATCTGCGTGGCAGTCGTTTATATCACGGGGTGCAGGCCGCGAGTCACTGCGGGGGTTGATGCGAACGCGCAGTGATGCGGACGGCTCGGCGCCGCCCGTCATCCGGATAAATTCTCCGGCCGCGACAGTGACGCCGAGAGTGCAGCGCAGATTAGAGAGAGAGAGAGAGAGAGAGAGAGAGAGAGAGAGAGAGAGAGAGAGAGAGAGAGAGAGAAGGGGATGGGTGGGGCGGACAGAATGGAACAGAGACCGAGACCACGCACCGCCGCATAATACGCACGGATTAGCCGCCCTTGCAGAAGAAGAAGAAGAAGAAGAAGAAGAAGAAGAAGAAGAAGAAGAAGAAGAAGAAGAAGAAGAAGAAGAAGAAGAGAAAAAATATTATTTGTCGCTGCGCTTAAATTAAATTGGGGGATTTTCGCTTATTTAAAGGCTACGCGCAAAGCCGCCTCGCAATTACCTGAAAAAAAAAACAACAACAACAAAACCTTTGCGGATGTCGCAGTTAATTAGTCTTATTGGAAGCAAAATGGCAAGCATTACCCTGCTGACCCCTCCCCTCCCCCTCCCTCGCGGAAGCTCCCACTCCGCCAACAAATCACACAATTGAAGCGATAATGAGAGTCGTCCTCAGTTCGTTTTCTTTTTGTTTTCCTTGTTTTCTTTCTTTTTTCCAGTGCCTTTCCTCCACTCTGGTCGAAATTGAAAAATGATTCTGCTGACCTCTCTACCGCATTGTGTATGGCCCTTGGAGCCAGCCGCCTCTTGCTTAGCGATGCGTGTCTTTGTTTTCCTCACACCATCGTCGGACGTACCGCTGCTTTCTCATTTATTTCCTGTCTTTGCTTTTAAATTTGTTGTTTTTTTTTTCCTTTCATCGACGCGGAACTCGCGAGGGGTTCGCCTCTCCAGCTCGCTCTTTCACGCGGCACTCCTTTTACCTCGTTTGCCAATCAAAAACTAATTTATTTGGAGCACCAAGGTGCAGAGAAATAGGGTCACAGTCCCAGCGGACCTTCTTTTCTTTTTTTTCTTCTTCATGAAGATGGATTTAATCCTCTTTTTTCTATTGCTTTCCCTCTTCCGCTCGGAGGCGCCCCGCCGCGGCCGGCGCGACCCGGGACAAATTTAGACCTCGATGGCGTGTAAAAGACGGTAACCGGAAAAGACGTATGGCCGCGTGTGGCGGCAACAGGGTGGACCAGGAAGCGGTGCGACGGGGTCCATAACTTAGGCACAAAAATAAAGCGTCCACCGCAAGTTTTCCCCATCCAAGGGGAAATAACTCCAGCCAAATCTGTACACCGAAATTCACTAATAATTCAAAGATTACTGAAATTCATTCAAATTTATTCAAATTCTCATCAAAATTCAGTACTTTTTGCCCGGAATTCAACTTAAATTCATTTAACTCGTATGTACGCTGGAATTCACAGTAATTTCCCTTTTTCTCCAGCCTTTTTTCGTCGAAGCTAAAAGCGAGACAAAGTATGCACGCAAGGCGCTTTCCGCGACGCAGAAGGAACTTCCGACCGCCAGGTAGCACTCCCCGCGGTGACATCCTCTTTGCGTGTTTGGTCACGACACCTGCCTCGCCTTGTTCCTTGTGCCAGCAAGGCGTCCCTGCGGTTTTATAGGGCGTGCACGCTCATTCCGAAAACTCGCTGCGTCGCTCCGACTTCGGAGAGAGAGAGAGAGAGAGAGAGAGACGCGAAGGGTCTCCAGGTGGGGCCCGCGGCGGGGGTGGGGTGCCGAGGAAACGAACCCGTGGCACGCCTCGATACACGCCGACGTCAGGTCCTTCCCTCCCTGGTTGCCCTGCCCCTCCCGAGGCGATGCCAGTTTTGTTGATTGGTCTGGCCGGCAGCAGCCTCTGCCACCGCCATTGGCCACAGAGTGCCACGGAGTGGGTCAGGGTTGCGGGGTGTTGGCTTAGCGGGGCGGCGGGGGCGGCGGGGCTCAGCAAAACAGGCGGCCTACCGACCGGCTGCACCGCCATATACCCTGCAAACAACATCCATAACGGGGATGTCCCCCTTTTACGCGCCATCCTTCTCCCGCAGTCTCCCTCTATCTCAGCCGCTGCTGCTTCGATATCTCCCTGTTTCCCCCTCCCTTCCACCAACCTCATTTTGGCCTTCGCGCCCTTCCTAGGCACAATACGTCTAGTCAATTTCAAAGCTCCGCAGCGTAGCAAAATGCAGCCCTCCGATAAGACACGCCCCACTACGCCACGCCCCTCACGCTTGCAATCTGGCGACCCAGACCCGCGCATCGCGCGTGCACATGTTCACAATCCGACCCGACACACTTGTCAGACCCCTTTTTTTAATTTTTTTAATTTTTTATCAAGAGCTCCTTTGGTTTTGCGCGGTCAAACACGAGGTGGGCGAGTTTGCCGCGACGGGTGCGATGCAGACCAATCCGAGTAATTTCATGAGTCCAAACGTTTTGCCGCTTTTTTTTTTTTTTTTTTTTTTTACCGCCGCTGCCAAGCGGATTTTGTTGGCAGCACCCCGGGGCGGCCCCGCAGATTCATCTTTTCTTGCTCGCCTCGGCGTTCCCTTTTCGGTGGAGGTAAACATGACAACATCACGTTGTCGGGGCATGCCTTGCCTTGCATCCACTGCCTTGCACTATCATGCCGATTCGCGGAAGTCCTCTTTTCTTGTTGTCTCGCCTCCAGGCATGGCAATATGGGACCTACACTCTTAATGTCCCAGGAAGTATTTTTTTTTAAATGACTCGTCACAAAATTGTCAATCCTTGTGTTGACATTTGTCCACAGCGAGGTCCATAGCCATTTACAGACAAAAAAGGGTTAACGCTGACGTGAGAACAAATGATACTAATGATACTTTTTTTCCTTTTTTGTTTTAATGTATGGTTGTTCTTGATTAACACTTTTAAGATTTTATTCTCAAAAGTGCTAATTTTAGAACAGGAGAAAAGCGAAGGAAAAGAGCACAAAGATTTAAGAGTGTCGGCGGAAGAGAAATTTCCAGTTAAGAGTGCGCACAAGGTGGTTTTCACATCGGAGCAACTCCGGAACCGCCATTTAAAAGAGTGCGGTCACGCACAGTGAGAACGCTGGGTTAACGGCGCGGCTCCCGTCGTGTTGCAGGTGTACAGCGTGGTGATCAAGCTGGTGCCGTGCGCCGCGCTCACCATCCTCAGCCTGAGGCTCATCTTCGCGCTGCTCGAGACGAAGCGGCGGCGGCAGCAGCTCTCCATGGGCGGCTCGGTGCACCAGGCGCTCAACGGCGGCGCGTCCGGCGGCGGCGGCGGGAAGCGAAAGAGCAGCCGACGGGCCAATAAGAGCCAGCGACTCGTCGAGAAGGAGAAGCAGACCGACAGGACGACCAAGATGCTGCTGGCCGTCCTGCTGCTGTTCCTCATCACCGAGGCGCCGCAGGGCCTGCTCGGCCTGCTCAGCGTGCTGCTGGGCAACCAGTTCTTCCAGGAGTGCTACGTCAAGCTGGGCGATGTAAGTAGCACGCCGCACAGTGGAACAGCCAGAAGGCCGGCGCTGGCGCGGCCAAAATTCTAGACGCGTTTCGAGCTCCAGGGACGATTGAGCTCAAATTACGTCTAGAGTGTTGGCCGCCTGCGCCGGTCTTCTGGCCCACCGTGCGCCGAGTGCCTTATACCCTTTAAACGTCTTGCCTCTTGCCCTTCCGTCTCGAGTAAAAGTTATTTAAGTTTGACATTTATTGCGCCGGGGGCTCTGGTGGCAGCGCTGGGACGCGGCTGCGGACCGCTGCGGATCCTCGGACACGAGAGATATTAGACGGCGGGTGTCGGTGTCGCCGAGTTTTCCCGGCTTTTTGTATCCCGAGTCCCTCGTGGCCTCTTTCTCCCGGACGGGTTAGTCCTTTAGGCTTGTCTTCCGCTCGTCTGACGTCCTCTTGCGCACAGTTGTATGCAAATGTTTAAGGGCTGGCTGCCTCACAGTGGGCCAGAAGACCGTTGAGGCGGCCAAAATTCTAGACGCGTTTTGAGCTCCAGGACGGGTACATGATGGGACTCTGGAGCTAAATACGCATCTAGAATTTTGGCCGTTTCAACAGTCTTGTGACCCACTGTGTGCCGGATAGGGTAGGCTGGCCCAATAAAGGGATGAGGACGGCAGGGCTTCGTCTTGAACACAAGGCCGGTAAAGCTGGCCACGGCGCATGGCTAAGAGAGAAACCTCTTGTCTGCTGTTCTTAATAGTATAATCAGTACTCGTCTCGACTGAGCAAAACAACAGTGGATAAGCAAAACAAGCCGTCGGCACAGAGTGCTCGCCTGACTTGCTAAATGATAAACCCTTGCCCAGGAATGTGAACCTGGACCCATGGAGAATGCCCTGCGGTGGCAGTGGCAGATTGAGTTGCCCCAAATGCCAAGACCGTCAAACTTCTCGCCGAAATCGGCGAATCGGAGTGCGGTGAACTCAAGCTGGCTGTTCCGGACACGGGCATCCACATCAATGGCCTTCCAACTTAACGCCGCAAAGCGCTGGTCTGCCGCGGTCAGGGTAGCTTGCCGCCAGCGCCTTGCAACAACAGAACCACGCAAGGGGTCTCGAGAACTGGTCCCGCGAAGAGAGCCGTACCGCACTCGACTCCTCGGACAAAGCCCGAATTCCTCGACAAGTTTTCCCTCCAAGAATACGGGTCTTTCCAAGTCGTACCGCACCGACTTCATTCGTCCCTGCCAACTACCGGCTCGACTTTTACGCGAACCTGGGCCAGCGTGGCTAGGCGCAGCACAGTGGCCAGAGGACCGGTGGAGGCGGTGGAGACCTACCATGCGTTGTGCTTCTTCAGACGGTCTTGAAGCCTATTTAATCATCGGCTCAAGCTCATGCCAAAATGGAAACAGGAATGACCTTGAACAGCATTGAACTTGTTTCCAACTCGACTCCTTTAAAGCCTAACTGCACAACTCTTGATGAAAGGACGGAGGGCAGCAGACGGCAAAACAAACACGCCACCGGGGGCTGGGGCGCGTCCCGAGTCGAATATTCTGTCGGCAGCAATGAACCCATTTCGGGCTGAGCCGCGGCCTCCTAACGCGCTCTGAATGGCCAGTGGAGCGACGCAGTGGCGGGCAGACGGTGCGAGGCTAGGTGCGAGGCGCGTCGCTGCGACCGCCTCATATACAACGACCGTGTGTAGACGCCCCGACACAGATGGGACAGGCGGCGGCGGGGCAGAGGCCACCCGGGACGCGAGGCTTGGCGCGGTGAGGTCCTTGCCGCTAACAAGTCTGCCGCGCATTCCTCGCAAAATGGGAGCTTTGTGCTAACCACCCACGCGTCCCAAGCGCTGAAAGCGCCGAAACCCTTGCTGCGCTCTGCTGCCGTGTCGCCCTTGAGGTCCTTTGGGCGGGGAAGCTCGTCTGGAAGGCGCCATTAGTCTCCACGTCTATGCCTAACCCCAGCCAAATTCTTTTCGACTTGGTTCATGGAAACTTCGTCCGTGGCGTGTCTGAATATAGTGCTTTGTTTAAAGAAACTTTGAAACCTATTGCGAAAAAAGTTGCCTCAAATCTTCGAAGAATTTCAAAAGGTTTAATGCTCTCATTATTAAAAGTTTCTGGCAGGCAATTTATAAAAAAAGGGGAAAAAATCCTATTTAAATCCCCAACGGCACTTCGGGACACACTTCCCCTGATTTTTCAATTTATTTCCAACAGTCTGTGCGATCAAGACGGTGCCGCTTTCATCAAGCGCTCGTCTCACTGCTTGTTCGCCGGATAATGCGTGGAGGACTCGGTGAATGGAGGATCCAAGGGAGAAGACAACGACGACAAGGAAACCGCTGATGGATTTATCGACTGAAAGAGAGCAGGTTCTCGAACCCGGGACAAAGCAGCATTGTCTGGCTGGTCCTCCTAGGCGCTATGGAAGAAGCTGAACACTGACGCTCATCTCTCAGCGCCCCGAGGCATCGCCCGCTGCGGTCCGGCATGCTGGGATCGGCCCTCACGGATTAATGTCCCGTTCCTTGTGAAGGTTGAGTTTTGAGCCACTTGGCAGACAGGTGAGGTTTTCGCGTGAGGCTCGCGCAGACCCGTGTGATTGTGATGACCATGTGTTCGCCTGTCGCGCACCCAGCCCGCTTATCTTATCTGGCTGTACGCTCTGACAGGTTGGGGATGACTTGCTTGCCTCTCTAGGCATCAGCTGGCGGCTAGAGAGTGGCAAAGCCCGCAGGATTTAGAGAGGCTACCGAAATAGAGCTCCGGATTAGTCACTCCGAAATGATGGACAAGGTCCGCAGGATGGAGCCAACCTTTTTTTTTTTTTTTTTTACATGAATGTCCACACGCAGTCGCGCCATCTTTTGAGTGTGTTTTCTGACATGGTTGAAGGGCTTGTCTGTTCGCCGGACAGTCTTTTCTGGTTTAAAAACAAGACACGTCTTGTAATTTCAGGTGATGGACATCCTGGCGCTCATTAACTCCGCCATCAACTTCATGGTGTACTGCTGCATGAGCCGCCAGTTCCGCAACACGTTCAACACGCTGTTCCGGCCGCGCCTGCTCAACGCGTGGACCATGGTGCCGCAGACCAACGGCCACGAGGACGGCAACGGCCACACAGTAGGGGTCACCATGACCCAGGTGACCAACGTGTAGCACCGGCTCCGGGGCCACACCGCCTGCCAGCCACTGTAAGCCCGCCGCGCCCGCTCGAGGAGCAGACAGAGCGCTGTGGTGGGGGGAGCTGCCGTCAGTGGAGGGGAGCAGCCGGGAGAAGTGGGGGGCGTGCTTCCGACTTCCCTGCCACCCTTCCTGTAAACGCGACGAGCTGACCGCCCAACAGTGCGGCGACGACAACAGACCTCTGCTCTGGGCCGGGTGGCGGGCGTGCCGGGTGCAGTGGTGGCGGCCAGTGGCTCCGCTTCAGGCCCTTCGCTGCGGGATTTCGCGCCGCAGAGGCCCTTTTGGTTCTGGCGCCATCTTCCGGCAGGAGGGAATTCCCTCTGGTGAGGCTGTCTTCCAAACAGGTTGCGCCCTTCATGGACACTCGTTGACTAGCTGTGTCGGACTCACGCGCAGGCTGATTCCTTATCAGTGCACTGCGCCCACGAAAGGGGAGGATAACAAACCCCTCCGTGAAACTGTGACTCACCTAGCAGTGTTACCAGGCTGGCCTGAAGTTTAAAAAAAGAAAACACCAAAATTATTTTTTCTAATTACTTTGTTAAAATATATGTTTCTTTCTGTAGTAATATGGACGTGAGCAAATCCGCACCGAGTGATCGGCGGCAATGTGTTGATGGATTTTTTTTTAAAAACAATATTGTACAGAGTGGGTTTTTACCGCCGTGACTGGACGCTACCTCGTTGTGAGCATGGGCACTTTGCAGCGAACCCCAGTGGAACCTCCTAGCAGTACCTGTCTGAATAATTTATTTCCACGGTCTGTAGGAAATGGGAGAGCAGCGCCCCCCTGTGATTCGCGCCACTCAGTAGGAAGCGTGTGCGCCCCCGTTAACCTCGGGCGAGCTAGCAGAGCGCGGGAACGCTCAGCACGCCACAAACCACCTTGTATATCAGCTCTGACCGCAGAGACGGGCCATCCAGCCCACCGGCTCTCTGTCCGGCTTGCCGACTGTACACAGCATTCCAAAGCCGGGGGCAGCGTGGCCATGGCTGATGTTTCAAACTTTTCAGCGAGTGCCTCATATTCCACCAATAAACGAGATGGTTGCGGTGCTCGCGTGGGATGGAATGACAACATTGCTATCTAAATTTAGCAATTAAAAAACCTTATTAAAAATTGTTTTTATAAATCGTAATGATTTTTTTTTTTTTTTTTTTTGAAGTTAAGGTCTTCCCGCCAAAACTACGTGGTGTCGTTTGAAAAAGTCCCCGTGCTCACACAGTCAGAACCACTCTTGTGAAGTGCGGGTCGTCGTGGAGTCCGGCATGTGAAGACTCGCATCGTGGCTGCCCATGTCAACCCTATGGTCATGGAACATTAATTATCGACGCTAAGGTTTTATACTTAGATGTAATGCTGTGTTCATTGTACAGAGTGTTAACTCGTTAAGAAGCGAAGCGTAGTACTTTTTCCGAACGAGAGAGTTATTCCCGATATGTACATATTTTCGATTTATCTTTATTTTCGTGTATTTGTAACCGAAGAACATGGCGCGCCCGATCCAACTGAGCCCGGATTCCTGCGAGCCAATTTCTTCGGAACGTTGGTGACTTTTCTGCCATCCACCGTTTACAATTTATTGCGTATATATTTGTTCAAGATTCAACGTGTTATAATCAAATAATTTATAAGGTATTTTCCTGAGTCTTACACGTTTCAAGCTCTACCGCAGTTTTAATCGATTGGCATATTTTTGTATTTAAATTAATAAAGAGTACTTTTGATTACTTACTTCCAGCCGTCGTTTTCTCGTCCACCGTTCGCAACGCTGTGCGCTAGTCATAACGCGTCCACGCCACCGCACCACCAGAAAAAAGGACCATCTGTGATTCTGCAAGCGCATGGCAAAAGGGGAATTTATGGGCTAGGGGCAAAGGTGCATTCGTGGCGGGGTCCTGGCGTACCAGGGAGCCAGCAGGGAGAGGCCAGGGCTTGGCAACGACGTGTGCGAACTATGCTTCGTATCAGAGGGAGAGGCGGGGAAGGGGGGGGGGGAAGGGGGGGGGGGGGCTGGAAGGCAGAAAAAGACACGGTACTCCACAGCCAACAGAGCGACGCACTGCTTTGCCTTCAACACAGCGTGGCACAGTAGTAGGCCAAAAGAACAGCTCAGGCGTTTAGAGCTCCAGAGTTGGTAAACAAGACTCGAACCGCACGTGTGACCCCACCAATGGATTCCTCGTTCGGAGAGCAATTTATTAGTGGGATCACACATTATGTTCAAGTCCTGTTTAGCGACTCTGGAGCTCAAAACGCGTCCGGGATTTTGACCGTCTCCACCGATCTCCTGGCCCACTGTGCGTGGGATCCCTCCACGCATCGATGACCACAAATTTTCCCCTATTCCCGGAGAGGGAAATCCTGGTGGCCCGCTGTGCCGGTGTGTGGTCAGCCGTAGCCACCAAGCCTCTCACTGGCACACGCACACACACACACACACACACACACACACACACAGAGCGCCGCCCAGTAGTGCATGAGTCCTTTCTTTGCGTTCCGATGAATTAGAACACCAAGTGTTGTTGCTCGGTCCTCGGGCCCTTTTCCTGGTCAGTCATTAAGAGAGAGAGAGAGAGAGAGAGAGAGAGAGAGAGAGAGAGAGAGAGAGAGAGAGAGAGAGAGAGAGAGAGAGAGAGAGCGGGGTGAGTGTTTGAACCAGGGATCTGCGGGCCCGCGCAATGGCACCCACAACATGGTTTAATTTAGACTGGCTGCACGCGACAGTAGAGACTGGGGTAGGAAGTGGCCCAGCCTCAAGACGCTAATTAGAGCTCCCCCTTCACACAGAACACATGCAGCCCAAGACGCAAAAACTCTCTGCTAATGTCACTGGGGTAAATTAACTACTCTTCCCGCACAAAAAAACACAAAGACGAGGAGAGGTTTTGTTAAATGAAATCACATATCGTAGATACATAATGTTTTCTCCACAGTACAAAAATTGAGCATTGATATTTTTGTATCAGCGTAAGCATGGTAACGTTGTTCCTAAAGCTGACAGGACGCTAACGTCACCTATCATGGAAAGTAACGTTACTTTAATTTTAAAAAAGGTGATATCTTTCTTTCAATATTGCTAGCCCTGTCGCCACGGGCTTGCCACCACGCTGGCGGGAAGCAGTTTTTTAATAATGGGGGAGCGCGTTCTGCTGTCGACAGCCCGTGTGACTTCCGGGGCCGAAATAAGGCGGACCTGCAGCTTGGTCGCTCTGTCTCTCTCGCCCTCCTGCGAGACGCCCCATGAGTGCGAGAGAGACAGAGCGCCGAAAGCAACGTTCAGACTCCACCAGCCCCTCGACTTAAACGTCGCCCAGGTGCACAGTGGGCCAGAAGACCGGCGCAGGCGGCCAAAGCTCTGGACGCGTTTTGAGCTCCAGAGTCGCTAAATGGGACTCAAACCAAACGTGAGACCCCACCAATGGATTCCTCGTTTGGAGAGCAATCCATTGGTGGGGTTCGGTTCGAGTCCCATTTGGCGACTCTGGACCCCAAAACGCGTCTACACTGACAATGAAAGAGTCTTGATCAATACCCAATGTTGGGCAAGGTGATACACTTTATCACCCGAATTGGGGTCATAAAGAATTCCTCACCCAAAATTTTAGTCCTGATCATGACTGTTTCATTGTCAGTGTAGAGTTTTGGCCGCCTCAGCGGTCCTCTGGCCCACTGTGAGGTGGCGAGGTGTACCGGGTAAAAGCCTTTTAGTCTCGGCCCGGGCTCCGCTCCGCTCCGGCGGCCTCTTGAAAGGGCTCGCTCGCTTCCTAAATCTTCCACCGGTTGACAGTACACGAGAAGGACAGATTTTCCATCCCCACATGTAACCCGAAAAGCGTTTGAGGGCATTGCCCGGGGCGAAGGGCGAGAGTTGGAGGGTACGGCGTTGCCGCGAGTTGCTGCGAGAGCGTTGGCCGAGTTTGGCACAGGCCCAGCGGGCGTACGCCGCGGCTCACGCAGGCAACTGATTACTGAATGCGGCGAGCGATGGATCGTCTCCGCATCCCGCAGCCAAAGCGGTGCACAGTGGGCCGGAAGACCGGCGCAGGCCGACAAATTGCGAGACGCGTTTTGAGCGCCCGACCGTGTGACCCCGCACCAATGGATTGCTCTACAAACGAGGAATCCATTGGTGGGGTCACACGTTCCATTCGAGTCCCACTAAGCGACTCTGGAGGTCAAAAAGCGTCTAGAGGTTTGACCGCGTGCGCCTGTCTTCTGGCCCACCGTGCGCCGGGCAAGCTGAAAGCACCAAGGCGCGTTCCAAAGGGAAGAAATCGGGCACAGCAACGACTCGCCTTTTAAAAAATCCAGCAGTGACTCGAGGAGGAGCAGCATGGCAGAGCTCAAGACATGCCCGGGGCAGCGTCCGCCTAATCCACTCCCCGACTGGCCCACTGTGTGCCGTTGCAAATTCCGATTCCCGACCCTCGGGAACTCCGACATCGCGCTCGCGTCCGCTCTGGGAAACGGAGCGCTCCATCCGCCGCGCCGGATATTGCTGCCCTTGTCTGTGTCTTTCCGTCTCGAGCGGCCTTGTCGCTTCCACCCAGCAGAGTGATTTCGCATGCCACCGCCACAGGGCGCGCGGGCGGCGAAGCGGCCAAGCCAGTGTCCCACTGTGCGTTGGCCCGGACGAGTCACGGAGACGGGCCTATTGAGGGTCTCGCGGAGAGCGCCGGGAACAAAGCCATCAATTTCGACATCCGCTGAAGATTTGTGGAAGCGAACCTACTGAGTACCCACCTCGCTGGAGTGGCCGGCCGTTTAGCCCTGCCTCGCACAGTGGGCCAGAAGACGGGTGCAGGCGGTCAAAATACGGATGGGTTTTGAGCTCCAGAGTCGCTAAACGGGACTCGAACCGACCGTGCGACACCACCAGCGAGTCGCTCTCCGAACGAGGAATCCACTAGTGGGGTCACACGTTCGGTTCGAGTCCCGTTGAGCGACTCTGGAGGCCCGAGACGCGACTAGAGTTTCGGCCGCCTGCGCCGGTCTTCTGGCCCACTGCGCTGGCGGCCTTGTCGGCCCTGACGGCCTTGAGCAGGCGGCGGTGCAGGAAGGGATCGAGGCGCCCTTCGGCGTGTCTGGAGCACCAGACGGCCGAACCGCAGACAAGGAGGTTTTCTGCCTTCCGAGGATGGAAAGGGTTCGGCTCTCCACGGCCGACGGGAAACTCACGCCGTGGGTTTTCTTCTCGGAGGCTTTACTGTTGACTCAGGACGAGTGTCTGCCCGGTTGCCATGGATGCCACGGGCTGTGGGCGAGGCACAGTGGACCAGAAGACCGCTCAGGAGGCCAAACCTCGACGTGTTTTGAGCTCCCAGGTCGCTAAATGGGACTCGAATCGAAAGGGTGACCCCACCAATGGATTCCTCGTTCGGACAGCAATCCATTGGTCGGGTCACACGTTCGATTCGAGTCCCATTTAGCGACTCTCGAGCTCCAAAGTCGTCCAGAGATTTGTCCGCCTGCGTGCTCCAGTGTGCGTGGCGGCGTGGTGGTACCTAGAGGATGTCGCCATGAAGTTTGCCATTCAGTGCCCGAGCCGCCGGGGGGGGGCGGCGAGTATCGCCACTAGAGTTATCATCGCTATGCCGCAGAGGCGGTACCGGTGCCTGTTTACGATGTAGTCACGTTATAAACAGAACCGTAAAATTTTACGCGCCGTGTATGAGCGAGAATAAGTGGCTCGCGGCACAATGCACAGTGGGTCAGAAGACCTTTGACGCGGCCGCAATCCTGGAGGCGTTTTGAGCTCCAGCGTCGCTAAATGGGACTCGAATCGAACGTGTGACCCCACCAATGGATTCCTCGTCCGGAGAGGAATCCATTGGTGGGGTTACGCGTTTGAGTCGAGTCCCATTTAGCGACTCTGGAGCTCAAAACGCATCTGGAATCTTGGCCGCCTCAACGGTCTTCTGGCCCGCGGTGCAATGCGGCCGCTCTCGGCACTGGAGGGCGCGATCTCTGCAATTATGGCACGCCGAAGAGTTTTGTCTCTCTCGCCCTCGCGGGCTGACGGGTGCGAGAGAGACGGAGAGGCGAATCGCTCGGCTGCAGCGCCACGCCAAAAAGGAACGCGCGCCAGACGGAAAGAAAAAGAAAAAAAGGAGAAGAAAACAAAAGAGAGCGAGAAAAAGAGGCCGAGAAAAATCGGCAGGAAAAATGGAAGGATCGTTTGACACGCTACAGCTAGCGTAAGGGTCTCTCGAGGAGGGCCGAAAGGATAAAGCAAGGATTACGAGGGTGAATTTGGTGGGCTGGGCCCCACACGCAGGCTGTTACCCTTCAAAATTATTTTCACTGTACACGTGATCTAACTGATTATTTATGCCCAGTGATCCTGCAAAGGATTCGGACAACTCTCTGCGCGTACCCCGTTGCCTCTCGCCTGGCCTCGCCCTTGTCTGAGTGTCGCTCCCTGACCACGGACAAGGCCCCGCCCCCCTCTCCCTCCTAACATAATCAATTCCCAGCGGCGGCGCGTTAGGGGCCGGCCGAGAGTTGTTTTGGCCGGGCCCTCGGTCGGTGCCATCGCTTTAGAAACATATTGCGACCCTTTGGCCGAACCCTCAGGGGTCGTGGCCTGACGCGGGGCCGCGCAGGGTCGCGCAGGGTAGCTGCGTGGGGCCTCGCAGGGCCACGCAGGGTGTGTCGGGCTGCAGAGTGGACCGTCCGCGGCCACTGATGATCGTAAAAGTGGATGCGCCTGAAATACGCGGGGGAGGGGCGCAGTGCCAGAGGCCCAGCCCGCACAGTGGGCCAGAAGACCGGCGCAGGCGGCCACAAAAATCTAGACGCGTTTTGAGCCTCAGAGTCGCTAAACAGGACTCGAATCAAACGCGTGACCCCACGAATGGATTCCTCGTTCGGAGAGCAATCCATTGGTGGGGTCACACGTTCGGTTCGAGTCCTGTTAAGCGACCCCAGGTGATTTGAAGTTGTATACGTTCTTATACATTTTTTATCAAAGTGGATACATTTATATAAACGTTTATTAAGCATGTATACAATTACATTAAAGTGTATACAAGTTCCTTTATAAAGGTTTATACGAGGTTATATAAAACTGTATTAAGTTGTATACATTTTTATATACTCCTTTATAAACCCATATACAAGTGTATGATTCCATATTGGAGTTTATACAGCACTATATACAACCATACATACAGGGGTATATGGATGTATACAATGCTTTATAAAATTGTATCAAGTTCCATATATCCCTATACAAACTGTATACAAAAGTCTAAAATCTTGTAGAATTAAATCAATGGTGCATTCAGACAAATACAATGTGTATAAAAGTGTATAAAAGGAGACATTATTTTTTTTTACCTTTTCAAGCAAACTGTGATGTTTACTATGCGCATCTACTAGAATGGCTTTTTAGTGTTTGGTGGTTTGATCTGGGGGATTTATAGGAAAAATGAGACCTTGATTTCAATTGCACTAAGACCCGTTTATGTACTTCAACTTATTTCTCAAAGAAGCTGCATCTTACATCACAAATTTGTACAAGTTAGGGCGTAGGTAAAGATAATCATTGATTTTACCCACTTTAACAATGCTCCGGGAAATGTCTTTGAATTTCACAGCAACAGATTTGTTTGACGATACAACTGGCAAAAACTGCTCAATGCACTTTCTAGTCCTGTTATGATGAAATACACGAGTGTGATCAACAGACAGCAAATTAATGACAACTAATTTGTCACATTTGGTTTGAGCAAAGTAATGAATGCTGCCATATTGTGGTCCATTGGTATCGGTCCACATTACATGAAAGTTTTCAGAATTCATGCGCTTATATATGAGGGACGTGAAAACATCATAGCCAATATTTGCCCTTGAAAATATTGAGAAACATGAATCTTCAAGAATGGCCAATTCTTGCGCTGATAGAATATGTCTATCAATTTCCTTCCCAAGAAAATCTCCTTCACAAAAAGCATCACTAAGTTCACCAAGTCCATGATGCCCTCTTACAATATTTTTTAAGATTTGGATGCCCTGACAAAGTCGAATGTTCATAACGATCTCTGCATCTACATAATTTGTGCCATGAGTTGCTTGGGCCACCATACTATTTAAATCTTCTCCAAAGAATGCACTAAAACAAAATAGAGGCCCATAACGGCTAACACATAACGGCAGGTGCAATAATTGGTGTACATTGTGGGTTTGTTCCCTTTCCCCATATAATACCCCAAAATCACAAACAAATAATTTAAGTAGAAGCCCTGTCTCCTTGTTTGCCATTATTGTGATTTCACACTTGAGGAGTGTGTAAATTCCTTTCACAAGAAGTAATAAGTGCTGATAGTACCTGTCTTTCAAGATGCCATGTAAAACGGGTACAGCCTCAAATAGAAGAAAATAGTAATAGTCTGAGGCTTTCCAATGCTTAAGGGATTGAAGCTGTCTAGTTTGTCGATGAACAAAATAGGGATGCTTGATAGATTTTAAGATCCTATCTATTTCAAACACTTTTTCTTTTATAGACCAGTCTCCTGGTTTACATATCCAAATGGACAAAAGTTGTTTGGTCACTCCAATGAGAACTGAATGCATGTATTCAGGCACTATACATTTAGAAACATCTGCAGATGGAATAGAACTTAAAACAGAGGGCCCCTTGACCCCCTTCACATTTGTTTTTTTTTTAGACAAATTTTGGGCTTTTAAAGCTTGCTTCAGCATCCTGCTCCTGGTACGCAAACGAGGCTTGTCGATGAAATTATAAACTCTGATAGTTTTTAAATCTGGTATAGGTGCAGATTTTTGTGACTTTATCTCACACACATTACACCCGTACCTACTGTTAAAAGACATAGTGTTTTGGACCATTGCCCGAGCAGGGGCATCCAATATAGTCACTAACAGACGAACACAACTTGAGTTAGCTTCCTTCGTAGTTGGATGAATCCATTGAACTCCTGTGTGGTCAAGAGTTTCCATTGATTCAACAAAGGGCTTCAGAAAAGTCTTCATGTCAGGTTTCTTTTCGTGGTACCAAACTCCAAGAACAGTAAGAAAGGAACGTTGCAAGTGAATGGGGACCTCAGCCATGCTAAACACCGCAAGCCAAAGTTCATTGCAACCCTCCCTAATCTTGACACCATCACTACCAAGATTGATGGTAACATCATACTTTGACCTATTCCTGTTAATAAATTTGTACTCACTCCCATCCTTCATATCTTTGTAAACATTGTCCTTTTTCTTTTTAGATTTCTCGGCTTCTAAATCAATAATGTTAGCAAGATTTCTGCTCTCAAAAAAATACTTAATAAGCACAGCAATATCAAAGACATAAAACCGACCAAATTTAGTTTCCTTACAGATTTCACAAAATCCCTCCCTAATCTCTCCATGATAATACAAACAATTTTCACAAAAATAATGGATTTTTGCAGACACTGGAGGAGCCAAGCTTTCAATGTAACTAAGAATTTCAGTGCAGCTGGTTGGAAGGTTATGATCTTCAGGAAGAAATTTACATGTAGCCTTAATAGTACGGGAAAGACCAGCCTTTGATAATTTGTTTTTCAAATAGAGATCCATTAGTTCTTCAATACATTCATTAACAGAGAGCTCACTACCTGAATGAAGTTTGACTTCATTCAGTATACAAGATTTGGAAAAATTGTCATCACATAATTCACTTACAACTGACACATTTAAATTTGGATCATTTCCAGTCTCCAAAACAGATTCATCAGGATCATTATTAGTTTCTATGCATGAAATATAATTTGAAAAACTTGTTTGGGATAAATCAGTAGAACTTTCCCGCTTGCCTTCCTCTGACAAACTCACTGACTCATTATCACTATCAGAATTCTGAGAAATGTCTCCACAACTTTCAGAATCAGAAGACACTTCTGCGGCAAAAGTTTTATCCAACTCCAAGGATGGGATGAGAGAAATATTTTCCTTGAGGTTTAAGATAGAAGCAGTTAAGCTGACATCCTTGACTGGGGTGCTAGAACTATGGGGTAGTTCATCAACATCCATCGTTGTCTCATCGATAGAACAATCTGTTAGAGAATTTGCAGAAAAAATTAAAAACATGTAGCAATTTAATAAATACTTCTAAAGTAAAATGGGGAATGAAATTAAGAATTACCTCCAGCTGCTGGTTGATCAATACTCGTGTTCAATTCAGTCCCATTGTCATCTGCATCAGTGGAATCAATATGGGAAAGTCGGAGCACAGCGCCCACTTGCTAAAAATATTTCATTTGCAGTAGGTAAGATGTGAAACCATTTTCCACAGCAGATTTAAAATTCAGTTACTCACCTCGTTTACAAACTCATTCATGTTAAATATTATGGGGTTGCCATCAAGTTCAGAGTTTTGGTTTGAATCATCATCGTTCAACTCCATAGAAGTATTAGTGTAATTGCTTATGTTTCCTAGTACATCTGCAACCTGTCAAAAAGTGAAAGCACCAACTAAATATTTTAAAGTGCAAGAGTCAACAATATTTCTTAGAACAAACAAATTTAAAAAGTTCCAAACCTTTATTTGCTTGCAAGTATCTTCATCTTCATCTGAGGAAGTGCAAGCTTGAGCTTCTTCTCCGGTGGAACTGATTGAGCCTTCCTCATCAGAGACCTTTCGAAAAAATGCAACACAATCAATACTGAGAAAAAATTCGTAGCTTGTATTCCTGACCGCAAACATATAAAATAATAACCTCGGATGAGTGAGCTGACAATGATGAAGAGCTACCACCATCCTGCATCTGAAGTTCTACGCCCTAAAGAGGAAAGAAAAGAGAATAAATATTTTGAAAAAGGATCAACCAGAAACGTAAAAAAACCTTAAGAAAATCTTACTTCTAGGTAGTCATCTACAATGCCACTCAAATCAAATCCGTCTGACTGAGTTATTTCCTCATGGTATTCCTAGAAAGTAAATTAGTTTATTTAATTGTGTATTTAAAGCAGAAGAGTGAGAGACAAACATTAAATAATTCTACTCACCTCAGGTTCTGACATAGTGGCAGCATCCAATCCACCTGTCTCCAGTGTCTCAATGTTGACAAGCATATCTTCATCAGAATTCTTTGTATTGTGGCTGTTATCTTTGGCAGACTGTAAAATGTAAAATCAAACATGAAGTAACGGAGGAATGGAAACTAGCCAATGTAAACAAAAGAAAACAATTCTGGATAGAACACATTCAAGCTGAAGTTCAAGTTTTAATTACCTCAAAACAATTATCGACAGGTTCATCTCTCTTTCTTTTCTTTGGAAGATGCGCCATGGTTTATAGTTGTGCATCAGCAAACCAGTACAATCATCAACTCTGGGACTTAAAGTAGGTTAGGTCCAAGATCAACTGAACCAAAACAGTTTTACTTGCACAAAGAAAACATAACCTATCCGGTTCTAATTGATCTTTGATGGTTCACACACAGCTTTTACCGCACAAACATTTTACGTTTCCAAGTTTCAACGACATTCACTAAGCTTCACAATTTCGTCTTTGTCGTTGAGTGAGAGAGAGTGTAGATTGAGAATGTTTTCAGGCTCGGTTGGTCTTGGCCTAGTCTTGGCTGGCTTCCGTTGACTGTACATACATCTTTGACACGGGGAATGCCGTACATCCTTTCAAAGTTCACTATTACTCGTAAATAAGCATTTTAAATCAAATTTATTACTGTTGTAGACTTTTGTTTCATTATTCAGAAGAAATTTGTGGTTTTAGTTGCTATCAAAAGTGCAAACTGAAAACCTCATTTTTATGCTCCGTTGTAGTGGTACACTGGTTCAACATGTTGGACCGTCCGCTTCAGAGACCGTTGGAAGTTTCAAACGTACTGCTGGCCTGTGTGTTGGCTTATTGAGGTGATATTTCGTTTATTATAACTATCACCTCTCTTACTGGCTATCATTTTAAAGAAGATGTGGTACCTAATTGACGGCGAGGACAAGTCTCTTTGCGTGGTGTTCGAGAAGAATATACTGCAAGCAGGCCAAAATTTGAAAAAGAATGATAAAGTTGTATTTTTTCACAAAGGATGCAAGTATGACGGAGTTATTTTGGAGAAAAACGGTAAGCTGCTGATGCCTTATTTCTTACGGCCGTGTTTCGTACTGTCATGTGGCTTACATGTGTGCTTCAGGAACGGAAAAGTTTACTGTTACTATGCATATCTCATTGGATTTTAAGGGGTTATGTTTGCCTCTGTGTGAGCCAAGAGTCTTGCTTATCATATCACATTGAAACGTAGTTTTCTACGTCTTTGCTCGTATCACGGCTTGTATCAATTAATTGCACCCGTTCTCTTTGTTTGACAGCCAGCCAAGCTGTAATTGAAGAGGAGTTAAAGAAGGTTAAGGCTGCAATGGCTAAAGAGGCAAAGGAAAGGGCGGCTCAAGCTCTTCTCCAACCTGTCGAACTGCCCTCGAAGCGCCGAAGGCTCGGAACACCTCAGCCTAGTGCAAGTGCAAGCACAACTGATCCCAAGAAAAAAAAGACAGGAGCCCTTAAAATGTCAGCGGTACGTTTCTGAACATGGCTAATTCTCGATTCATCATTGGAGATAACTTACATTTACTTCACTGTATTAGGATATTAAAATACTATTTTCCGTTTTATTTGTGCTTTATATTGTCAATTTCTATATTTCAGGAAGAAAAGACTAGGCAGCGTATTTTAACGCTCAATAAGAAAGAAGCTCAAAAGCGGGCAAACACTAAAATTCTTGAGAAGAGCAAGACTGACGATGAGGAATGGGTACCAAATATTGACGATGAAAAGTCCATGGACTCCATCATTCATGACACAACCAATCAGAAGAAAAATGTAAGTATTTACTCATAGTGAATGTATTATACATGAACTAAATAGTATGTCTTATAGTAAGGATTTTTATTCTCTCTCAGAACCAAAAGCTATCCAATGAGTTGATTGCTCAGATATTGAACGATGATGACAATGTAGAGTACGAGGATGATCTTATGGATGATAAAGAGGAAACTGAAGAAGGTATGATGACACCACCTGGTTCTCCTAGGAAAATGGGTCCAATCTACACGCCCTCTCCCTCTCCTACTAGAGACGAGTTGAAAAAACAACTTGCTTCCCTTCGGCAAGAGCTAGCCAAAGCCAAGGGTAAATTTATTTTCATGATCACATTACGTGCTTTCATATGTATATTATGACCAAGTACATTTTTGTTCTTTTGATTTTTTAGCAGGTGGTGAACAAAATGATGTCACTCCCAAAAAGAAGAAGCCCAGCACCCCAAGGAAAGTCAAGAACAGCACCCCAAGCAAGACTGCTAGAAACAGTACCCCCTCAAAGATGAAGAAAAGTGTTGAAGGGGAGTTGCTGAAGAAGAAATGTGATGAAGGGGAGGTGCTGGAATCATTCAGCAGTCCTTCTAACAAAGGAAACGAGAGCTTCTCAAATTGTGAGTTTTAATGTTTACTTCTGAAGGTGGCTCCTACCATGAACTAATCAGTCTCATTGTTTTCTATTTTACACTCTTCTTGTGTTACAAGTATTATTATCGGTAAAGCTTGCAGACCATATGGTTACTCTCTAAAATCAAAATGTGATTCAGGATTGTAGAGAACAATATTCTTTAGGCCTCAAGACTATTTTCAGTCTTACATTGCCATGTAGGAAATTTTTTTAAAATTGTTATTTTATTTTATACAATTAGTCAATTTAATTTTTAGCATAATTTCAAACAGACTAATTATAGTCTTAGGGGATTAAGGTGCTACTACATTTGGGCCTACGTATGGCCTACTTAGCTCTTACCAATGACAATACTTATAACACGAGAAGAATTGAAATAGGAAACAACGAGTCTCATGAGTTAATTGTAGGAACACCGTTAGCTTTGACTTTTCCTCATGTTATCATTCCTTATATGTGTTTCTATCCTGCTTTCCAGCTCTAAATGACATTGATGATTTAGTTGAGGCAGTAGATTATTCAGACCTTGACTATCAGCTGTATGGTGAAAGTGCGGTAGGTAATTTAATACATCTGAAGTTAAAGTGCCTTTTATGTTGCTCCCTAGTTAATCAGTGCATATATTTATTTTTTTGATTACTTACAGAACACAAAATTACTATGTTTTGGAATACACTGCAAAGTTGATGTGTTGACAAAAGCTATCACATGCTCCACCAACGTAAATCATGTGTTTAGAAGGCTGATGGAGGGGGTCTTTAGGCCAGACCAAATAATGTCATGCACAGTGACTGGCCAATCGTGGAACGCAGGAGGCCCTGAAAAGAGAACTGAGATGGTGCCGCTACACCCTGGGGCTCTTAAGGCCATAGTAGGCAAGTTCTCTTTGGTACATTTTTTTCTCTATGAAAATTGAATATTTATCAATTAATACTTGTTTTTCTTTTTATAGCATTTGGTAATACGATTGCCAAGAAGCAAAAATGGTCCACAAAGAAGTTTGAGAAGGCTAAACACATCTTCGCTGTGAAGCTCACAGAAATCAAGAAAAAATACAAGGCAAAGCAGAAGTAATTTTTATACTATGTGATACTTGAAAACATATTTAATTTTGTATGTTACATTGTTGCATTTATGCTCGTATATCTCCAAGACCGTTTTTGCTTTTGTACTATTTTTTTTTTTATTGATTACGTTGTCTTTGTGCTTTTTTAAGTTATTTTGTCTGAATGTTTCTCATTCGAATGAATCTCATTTATGTTAATTTTGTAGTTAATATTATCAGCTTTATACAGATTGTGCTGTAAACCTTACTAAAGAAGTACAAGATAAGACCAGAGTATCTTATTTAATTTTTTCTTCAAGCCATTTGTTTTATAAGAAATGAATATAATTGACAATAAATATCCTCCTTATGGTCTACCCAATCATTTCCTATTTATGCTTGATTCTCTTATATAACCAGCACTGCATTCAATTGCAATTTAATTAATTTGTACAAAGAAATGATAAAATATATGTGTATACATGTTTATAAAGGAGTCTTTATAAACCTCTATAAAGCTGACTTAATACACTTGTATACAGTTTTATTAGCTGTGTATAAAGTTGTATAAGGGTAATTTTATAAAGTCTTATACGGACACGTTTTATACAATTGTATGCATGTGTATACATACTCTTTCATAAAAGTGTATACAACTTCAAATCACCTGGGACTCTGGAGTTAAAAACGTGTCTAGCGTTTCGGCCGCCTGCGCCGGTCTTCTAGCCCACTGTGGCCCGGCGCGTACGCCAAAGATGCGGCCATCAGGACAACGGCGACCCCCGATGAGCTCCCCCGGGGCGCAACGTGCTGGCATGCACACGCGAGCGCCATGCAAAGGGGAAATATGCACACCACCAAAAAAAAGGGGGGAGGGGCAGTCGACCCAACCACGCCTTTCGCTATATAGTGTTCTGTGCTTTTTTTTTTTTTTTTTTTTTTTTGCTGTGCTGCTTTGGGCCGGAAAACCGGTGACGGTGGTCAAAGCCCCTGGGTAGCTAAATGGGACTCGAACTGAACGTATGACCCCACCCATGGATTGCTCGCTGAACGAGGAATCCATTGATGGGGTAACACGGTCGGTTCGAGTCCCATTCAGCGACTCTGGGAGCCCAGAACGCGTCTAGAGGTAGGCCGCCTGCGCCGGTCTTCCGGCCCACTAAGCCGCTCTCCATTGCTGGCAGTCACATTTCGCGCTCCACTCGTAATAAGGAACACGGGCGGGGTGGTACTTCATACCTTCCAGCGCGCCTCTCAGCCACACTGTGCCGCTCCGCGCTCCCCACGCACCTCTCGAGGGGCGAGTTGCTGCATCTCCGGCCCGCCGCGCCCCGCCGCGCCCCGCCGCGCCCCGCCGCGCCCCGCCCCGCCCCGCCCAGGCAGCCATGGTCGAGGTATCACCAGGCACAAGTACCAGGTAAGTGGAGCGGTGGAGCAACACTGCGCGGAAACAAAAGCACCTGCTGCCCCTACTGCCGCGCAAGGTTTGGATGTACACGATTTTCTTTTATGACTGCTTGAAGAGCGGAGCGGCCTTTTGGACCGTGAAGTTGGAGACGAGTACGTGGGCGGGGAGGAGTGCAGAAAGAGAGAGAGAGAGACAGAGAGAGAGAGAGAGAGAGAGAGAGAGAGAGAGAGAGAGAGAGAGAGAGAGAGAGAGAGAGAGAGGGGGGGGGGGGGGGGTTGGTTGCGGAAGGAGCCTCTAATGCAAGAAAAGTGGGCACGGCAGCTGGGTAGAGGCGAGGCCCTTCTGTAGACCCACAGAAGGGATCAAGACGCTTGCGAAAAAAATATCTAAGTCCAACGTATTTTGCTGCTTCGCCATGCGGCTTCAATTCAAACTGACAAAGGGCCCTGGCTTACGGCGGGCTGGCTCGAAATGCGACTGGGTTCAAAGGGCTGCCCGCTTTTATCTTTCTTTTTTTTTCTTTATTTTTCTTTTCTTCACGCCCGCTGACCCCAGTGAGGTGATGCGGAGAGGTCCGCCCAGACAGTGGCTCCTTATCTGAGCTGTATAAATCACGACGTGTGTACGCTCAGCCTCTCTCTCTCTCTCTCTCTCTCTCTCTCTCTCTCTCTCTCTCTCTCTCTCTCTCTCTCTCTCTCTCTCTCTCTCTCTCTCTCTCTCTCTCTCTCTCTCTCTCTCGGACCCGTAGTGCAGTGTAGTGCTGGCCGGGGAGCGGAGTACAAGTTGGGGTCAGATGGTGGCGCCCTGGGAACGTGGTGGGGGTAAACCGAGTGGCGGGGGGTGGCAACGACACATGTTTTAATTAAGAGCCAACACTTGAAGAAGGGAAAAGGGAAGGTCTCTCGTCTCTCACCGCTGCCGGCAGCTGGTCAGTGTTGCCGCTAGTAAGCATCGGCTAAGATTGGCAACCTTTTTTTTTTTTTGACACTGGAGCATCGTGGGAATTTTCGCCTCCTTACTCAGTCATACAATGCCGTCAGGGTAGGTTAAGGGACTCGGCCGAGCGGCGGGCGATTTCCTCTTGCGCCGCTCGCCGGCTTTGACGCCTCGATACTGTGAAGCGATTTGTCGCCACGGTGGCCCTGCCTAGCCCTGCCCACCCTTCCCCAGCCAGCGCCGTCCCCGTGGAGGGAAAGCCTTTGAGGCCGTAAAGGAGAATAAACCTGATGTGGCGCTGCTGGGAGTTCCGAGGTCCTTGGGCCGGGCACAGTGGGCGGCCTGCATTCCCCATGCATGAGACAATGGGCGCGGGGAGGGGGGGGGACCTCCGGGCAGCCCGACTCAGGGTCGCGCGACAAATAGTGATTTACGTCCTCGCCCCCACTCTCTCGCACCCCCTGCGGGGCGCCCCGTGAGTGCGAGAGAGAGGGCGCCGCTGCTCCGCCGAGCGACCCCTCCCCCCCGAGGGGCCCCTTGGAGAGAGTTGAAACCGTCCTTTCGGCAAAGAATGGGCGTCAATCGTCACTAGCTGCCCGTCAGTCCACAGTGGGCGCTCAACAGGACTCAAGCCGAACGTGTGACCCCACCAATGGATCTCTAGTTCGCAGAGCAATCCATTGGTGGGGTCACGCGATCGGTTCGAGTCCCATCCAGCGACTCTGTAGCTCGAAACGCGTCCGGAATTTTGACCGCTCCCCCGGTCTCCTGGCCCACTGTGCCTTAGCGCCTGTGCCGTCGTGATGCAGTGATGCAGTAAGCCTGGCTGTGGGGCTGACTGAAGGGCGATTAGGTCAAATCACACACGAGACTCTGTATTGGTAAATGTCACTTGCGCGCGCGCACACACACACACACACACACACAGATGTTTGAATTGGTTGCAGAATTCCCCGATGGATCAATTTGCCAAAGCGACATTGGAGCCAACAGCCCGAGGTGCTTGAATGACTCGTTTGCAGGGTACGCGCCACCCGCGTGGCGTGCCGGCGGCCAGCGAGCGCGTTCCCAGCGGACGGTGCGGTCGCCTCGGTTTGCTCCGCGGGGCTCGGCGCCCCTCTGCGGTCCCTGTCTCTCTCGCGCCCGCACGGGGCGCCTTGGGGACGAGAGAGACGCAGCGACGCCATCGGTCCGAGGCGACACTATGCTTAGCATTCATTCAGCGTCGCAGCTTTGGCGTCCGGCGGTCCGCGGTCGTGACTAAATAGAGCTTGGCACACACACACACACACACACACACACACACACACACACACACACACACACACACACACACACGCACGCACGCACGCACGCACGCGCGCAGAAGTGAGGTAACGGCGGGGCCGTGGTTGCAGGCTGTGCTCCCACCCAGACACGGACTGGCCTGGGCCCCTCCTAGTCCGGGCACCCTGAGTAGGTTTCCGGCCCCTAGGAGCAAAAGTAAAATTTTTTCCAACCCAAATTGTATGTCAAATTGCCTCTACCGTGCCTGCTCCCACCCTTCGCTTGAATGGTATCCAGGCCCCTCCACCTGCGGCACTCACTGAAAATGGACCGGCCAGACTGATGACCAAGAAAAGACAGTACATAGAAGTATCACCAATGAAGGGCGGTACAGAAGCGTATTGCCAAGAATGAGTGATACTAAAACAAATGCCCAAAAAAGGGAGATACTTTCCGTATCGCCACTATTTGGCTCTGAACTATGAGCTGATCAAGGGAATTTACTTCGGAATCAATTGAGAATGACATTTAACACACAAATTAATAGAAATATTGACAGATGACCAGTGAAAGTTGTCTTTCCTTTACATGGGAGGGTCTAAGTGATTCCGACTGAAACGCTCCTCAGTTAACCAGTCTGCTTTGGTATTACCCAGTTGCTCGAGGTTAGTACGGAAAAAAGCAGATGCACTTACCAGAACCACAGCCGCATCTACTGTGAAGAATCACCAAATAGCACAGAGGTTAGAGTGTCGATGACATAAGATTTAAACACTATTTTGTGACTCACGGAAGTTTCCCAGTAGTTCGAACAAGTGAAACAAATCTGCACTCACACCCAACCACATCTGAAATGTCCCATAGAACTTGAAGAAATTAAATTTTATCGATTAAAGTCAGTACTTCCGCAAACAACACAACGGCAACGGTCATTTTGAAACTTCGTTACGTTTTTGTTTACGTCCATAGAAATAAAAGAAGAAGGCTGTGAAGCTGTAGATTCAGATTCGGACAAAACACGCCCACACAACCTCAACATGGCCTCCGTACGAGTTCAAATGTTGGAACTTTGCATCACTAATGTTCAATTTTCTTTTGTGTAAAGCGATAACTTCAATTTCTGGTTTCACCACGCGTTGGCACAATTTTTTTGTTAACATTTAATTTTTTGGGAACTTTCTGTGTGACACAGAAAAGTGTTTAAATCCTATAAGTCATCGACCTAACCTAATCTGTGGGCTAGTGGTGATATAGTCTCATTAAAACAATACGTATATGTTGGAATTTATTTTTTGGATACCAAGAGAGGAACCATTTCTTCACATAAGATGCTGCAGTGTTTGTCGTAAGTACATCTGATTTTTCCGCCCTGAACTCCAGCAACTCAGAAATGCCAAAGCGGACTGGCTAATTTAGGAGCATTTTAGCCGGAACTGCCTAGACCCTCCTATGTAAAGGACAGATAATTTCCACTGTTCATCTGACAATATTTCTATTCATTTGTGTGTCAAATGTCAATATTAATTGATGTTCAGGTGCATTCCTGTGTTGCCTTGAGCAGTTCGTAGTTCAGAGCCAAATTTTGGCAATACTTTTGAGTCGTTAAATGGGACTTAAACGGAAAGTGTGACCCTATCAATGAATAGCTCTCTGAAAGAGGGATTCACACGTTCGGTTCGAGTCCCATTCAGCGACTCTGGACGTCTAGTGTTTTGGTCGCTTGGGCTGCAGTCCCCTCAATACTCCCTGCAGCCAGATAGGCTGGCTGTTACCCCAGCCGCTAACGGCGCAACTTGCGAGCCGCGACGATACCGTCCCACTAGGCGCCCGTAGGGATCTTTATCACGCGTTTTCCAGTTTATTTCCTCCGGAAAACTAATCGACCGCTGGAAGTTGAAACTATTCGCCGCTGAGGCCCTGAGAGTCGCTCAGCGCCGCTCAGCGCGCAGCCAGATGAAGTGGCCGCCGCTCCCGGGGAGGGCGTTGGCGCTCTTCTTCTTGGCCGGGGCCTAGCCGGGAACTCACAGGGCTTTGACCGAGCAGCCGCTGCGAGCGCCGAGGCCAATCGGCCGAGGCCTTGAGCCGGGATTCTCATTGAGAGACGCCCAAGCCGGCTAGAGTAGGCGCCACGCAGCACCCTCGCCTCTCATCGTGTGTGCGAATCTCTGTCTCTCTCTCTCTCTCTCTCTCTCTGTCTCTCTCTCTCTCTCTCTCTCTGTCTCTCTCTCTCTCTGTCTCTCTCTCTCTCTCTCTGGCTGGATTATGTGGACGGAGCGCCGTCGGCACCGCCGACGACGCGCCAGGGCGATCTCGTGCAGTCGCCGGCAAGACGTTCCGTGGTAAGTTAACATTTATTAAGATATTTGGTACCCATATCTCGTAAATGGTACGAGACAAAAAAAAAAAAAAAAAAAAAAAAAAAAAAATAGTATGCAAAGTATAACTTAAATTTAAAATTGAATTTTGAATTTAAGTTATCGTATGCATAACTTATTTTTATCTCTAGCTGTTTGCGAGATAAAATGTCAAAATTCGCCAACGAATGCTAGCACGCCCTGGCTGGAAGCCGCTGGGACGCGGCGGCGCGGCGGTGGCCCGGCACCCGAAGCAGCAGCAGCCAGGCCTGGCCAACCTGAAGCAGAACCGCTTCACTCTACTCGTCTGCGCAGTCCGACAGCACAGCGTCGCGGACCGCCCCGTGGGTGCGAGGGAGACGGCGTGGAGCGGCGGCACGGCGGCACTCGGCAAGGCAGTTGGCCCGGCTTGACTTGCTGATGAACGCACTGCTGGTTCCGCCCCTGCGCCCCTAACTCTACGCGGTCTGTGCCGTCTCGCGGGCCGAGTGGGACAGAGAGGACGCCGCACAGTGGGTCAGAAGACCGTTGAGGCGGCCTATGTTATAGAAGCGTTATGAGCTCCAGAGTCGCTGAATGGGACTCAAATCGAACACGTGACCCTACCAATGGATTGCTCTCCAAACGAGGAATCCATTGGTGGGGTCACGCGTTCGATTGGAGTCCCATTTCGCGGCTCTGGAGCTCAAAACGCGTCCGGGATTTTGGCCGCCTCTGCGGTCTTCTGACCCACTGTGCGGCGGCGCGCGGCCCTTTGCGTCCGTGGAGGCCGTGGTGTGGGACGCGCACCCGCCGCACAGTGGGCGGAGTCACTGCCGCCACGCGACGACGGTTTGCTGCTGCGTCTTCTTCAGGTACATACACTACCGCTTGCACCGCACATAGCCGCGCGGGCCAACAGGGCCAACAGCCCGCGCCCCCGAGCATGTGTGCACGCGTGTGTCTCTCTGTGTGTGTGTGTGTGTGTGTGTGTGTGTGTGTGTGTGTTCACGGCCGGCCGGGAGGAAGTGTGAGGATGGCAGCGGAAAGCGTCACTGCCCCCCCCCCCCTTCCCATAATCCGCTCTACTCCACATCCCTTCTCGTGTTCCCCCTGCCCTTTGTGGTGCTTTGGCCTGCCCCTCCCCCTCGCTTCCTTCTCGGGTTCTCCTTCCCAGGGTCGGGTGCTTGTTTCTCTGATACGCCGTCGACAAACAAAGAAAGGCGAGTGGTGCCAAGGATGCGGCTTATCCGCCGCCGGACCCAGTTATTTTTATATATCTTTTTTTTTTTTTTTTTTTTTTTTTTTTGTCCAAAGCATAATAGCTACTCGGTTTTTTTGTGCTCTTTTTCCTTTGGTAGTAAGTATTTGGCCGCCCCTGTCGCGCCTGCAGTGGCTGAGGTAGGCAGCAAGGCGGGGCCGCGGTCTGGTGGGCTGGCCCACCGCCCACCCCGCACACTGCAGGCCCATCGCCTTGCACCAATGAGAGAGAGTTTTTTCTTGTAATTTTTTAGGTTTCCTTTCTTAACTGTGTCGACCCATCCGGTCTAGACGCGGCACTCTATCGGAGCAATCCTGTCGTCTGCAACTTGCCGCCGATACAAGGAGTCCGGCTTGGACGTAAAACACCGAAGGGCCGATAGTGCACTGCCAAACAACCTGCGGACCCCTTCTTCTCAAGAGATTTTCCAGTCGAAAAATTATTAAATTGCGTCAGGAATCGATCGCCTGACCCGAGTGTCAGGAAACCGATGCCTCTACGCTCTCGGCCACCAGGTAAAAATGTAAAGAGGCCGCGGGCGATCCATCTTTTAGGCCGCTCGCTTTCCATCAGCGTTCTGCAACGCTCATTTAAATGATAGAAAACTTGGCCACCGCGAGGCAGCGGTTATTGCGCCGGAATTCCCTCTTCCCAATTTTTTCGCCTCTCTCTCTCTCTCTCTCTCTCTCTCTCTCTCTCTCTCTCTCTCTCTCTCTCTCTCTCTCTCTCTCTCTCTCTCTCGGCCCTCCTCGGCTGAAGGCGAGAGGGCAGCGCTGCTGGTTGGCTTGCTCTTCCACACAGTAAGTTTGTCGCGCTTTTGCGGCCGGCCGACTCTTATGCGGCTTTTGGCTTTTCACCGCATGACTGCGCGGGCCGCGGCCTGGAAGTTGTACGTGTGAGTAAGGAGGGGAAAGGAACGCGATTACCGGAGCAGCGTCCTACTCGTGGCTGTACCCCCTCGCACCCCTGAGGGACGGTCTAGACAGAGAGACACTGCAAGAAAAAAATGTGGACAGTGCAACAAATGTACAACGAGGCTTGTAGAAAAAAAAAGTACAACGATGATTGTGGAAAGTACAATCAGAATAATTGGGAAAAGTACAGCGACACCTGGCCTGGTACCGTTTCGTCATTGGGCCCCGTTGTTCTTTGTACAATAATTGCTGTACTTTGAAAGCACAAAAAAACTGACTAAAAAATTTGCGAGTATTTTTGTACTTTTGATGTGTTTTTTTCTTGCAGCGGAGACTGTTCGGAGTCAGACCTGCTGCGTAGGCGGCGGCGGCGGCGGCGGCGGCGGCGGTGGCGGCGGTGGCGGCTCGTTACGGTCCGGTGCAGACGTGGGTGCGCGCTGTGGAACGACCCTCGCGTTCAAGACTTGGAGACTTGGGGACTTGGAGACATCGACATGGCGCGCGGGGCGTGTGCCGGGCGTGGGCCGGGACAAGACTAGCGCGACGGACGGCGGGGGCCCTCGCCAGAACGCCTGCGGAGAGCGACGTAGGCAAGCCCGCCAGACACGGCGGTGTGGCGGCCCGGCCCATCCTCGCTTTCACAGGCGCTCAGAGAGAGAGAGAGAGAGAGAGAGAGAGAGAGAGAGAGAGAGAGAGAGAGAGAGAGAGAGAGAGAGAGAGAGAGAGAGAGAGAGAGAGAGAGAGAGAGAGAGAGTTTAGTTTAGTTCGTAGAAGTTTTACTGGGGGGATTTTAATTTACAATACGGGCCAAAGGGGACTGTAAAATTTGTCCCAAGCATGCAAGCCGTTTTGTTTGTTTGAGAGAGAGAGAGAGAGAGAGAGAGAGAGAGAGAGAGAGAGAGAGAAAAAAAAGAGAGAGTGAGAGTGAGTGAGTGAGTGAGTGAGAGAGAGAGAGAGAGAGAGAGAGAGAGAGAGAGAGAGAGAGAGAGAGAGAGAGAGAGAGAGAGACAGAGACAGAGAGAGAGAGACCCGTAAAGTTTCACAGATGACCGGTTGCGCTCCCTTGTTGTTGGTGAGGGAGTGTGTGTGACTTGGCAATGATTTCGAAAGAGGGAGAGATAGTAATCCAAGTTGTTACGACGACCACGTACAAGAAAAACCGGCGGCCCCCTTGAGAGCGCAAGGTCAAGTCAGGGCGCCGCACCATCGCCACCCTCCTAGATACTTGAATCCAAACTAAATACGGTCTCGGAAACCTTCCGGGTCGCCGTCTATTCAATTAGCCCGCGGCTGTGTAAGGACCGTGGAAGGCAGGCCGCCACGTGCGGGGCTGGAGCCACCGACCCCGCCGATGCGGTTTGACGAGCGGCGTGAAACAGCACGGCGCGCGTGCGTGTTGCGTGCGATGCGAGTTGTCAAGGCCGGGCGGCGCGACTGTCACTCCCTTCATTTCGCTCGCTTCCGCCGCGACGCCTCCAGCCTGGCTGCCTGCCTGGCCGCCTGGCTGGCTGCTTGCCTGGCCGCCTGGCTGGCTGCCTGCCGGCGCCCTTCCGCCGACACGCGTCCTTCGCCTGTCGTCCGTGCGCTTCGTCAAGGCAAACCGATGACAAAAAAAAATTGTTTCACAAATTTGCATTTATTTATCTTTCAATTAGAACAAAAAAAACAAATGGAGCTACAGGTCGTTATTTATTTATTTATTTTTTTATGTATAAAAAGATAACAACACTGTCCACACTTTTCACGTTTTATGACAGCAACACTATTTCTCTGTCTTGACAGAAAAACTTGTTAGTCAATTATTATTTTCCGTCAAAATAATTTTTGTTGGATTATGTTCATTTTCTCTGCAGTGCACACCGCGAGGAAACGGTTTGGCAACCCCGTGTGTGCGCTGCGCGACGTGTGTGCCCGCCGTGCCGGTACCGCCGGCGTGTGCTCGACAAACACTCGCGGACAACATTCACGGCGACAACAGTCCCGTCAATGCGGGGGGGGGGGGCTCCGGTGGCAGCGAGGCCGTGCCTTCTTATAGGGGGCTCGACACACACAGTGGGCCCGAAGACCGGCGCAGGCGGCCAACATTCTCCACCTCCAGAGTCGCTACATGGGACTCGAACCGAACGTGTGACCCCACCAATGGATTCCCCTTTCGGAGAGCAATCGATTGGTGTGGTCACACGTTCAGTTCGAGTTCCATTTAGGGACTCTGGAACTCAAAACTCGTCTAGAATTTTGGCCGCCTGCGCCGGTCATCTGGCCCACCGTGCGACGCCGAGACCCGGCTCACCCCCGAGGGAGCCTGAAGCACGGCCTCCATGCCTTGCACGGGCTGCACGGGGCCTTCCCTGAGGACCCGCCTCGCCGTGGGGTCCCGCAGGTCTTCAGGGGCCACCCTGGGGACGCCCCTACAGGGCTCGTTCGGGGAGACACCCTACGACCCTAACACGTAGCGAGCCAATATAGGCGCGCGCCTCTGTCCCTTTGGGAGGGAAAGGGGGGGGGGGCCTTGACCCTGGGCCCATCCTGCCCAGCGAAAAGCGTGCACTCCGCTCTCCGCTGCAGACGACGGCTTTCTCTTCGTCGACGCGGTGGAACCGGGTGGAACGGATTCGCTCATGGAGAAATGTTTCCCAGAAAATCCTACGCGATGTCCGGTGTGGTGTGCGCGGCATGTAGGGTCGGGTCACGGTGGAGTGTGTGATTTCAGAGGAGTGGTACGTCGTTGTGGTCCGATCTCTCTCTCCGCTCTCTAGCCGCTTGCGCCGGTCTTCTGGCCCACTGTGCGTCGCCAGTCGCCACGCCCCTTTCGCTCGACTGACGTCGCGACGTCCCCCGCATGTAGCGGGAGATACGCCGCGCTCGCCCAGTCAGGGGGCGCGGAACAGGAACCTGGCGGGGCGTGGCGGGGCGTGCCGCCCGAATACGCAATGAGGTTAACCTCGCGGCGGAGAATTAGAACCAGTGGCGGACAGGCAGACCCCCAGTGGGCCCGACGTCGCAGCTAATCTATTCATTTATGTATCTGTCGGAGGCCCGGCACGGCCTGGCCCAGGTGATCGACGCACTGACGCCGGGCCCCGCTGCTGTGCAGCCTCGCTGTGCCGCCGTGTTCGCCCAGCACACGGCATTCCATCTGGCCCTGATCGAAGCCTGCGGGGTCACACGTTCCGTTCGAGTCCCATTTAGCCACTCTGGAGCTCAAAACGGGCCGGTCCTCTGACCCACTGTGGGGAGGCTGCCCCCTTGACACGCCACCCCCGGCTGCCCCTTCCTGCCACGGCGGATGCAACTTCCGGCGACCAGCTCGCCGACCTCGGCTGACCTGCCCAGCGGTTCCGAGGGGTTGCATCCTCTCTCTCTCTCTCTCCTCTCCTCTCTCTCTCTCTCTCTCTCTCTCTCTCTCCTCTCTCTCTCTCTCTCTCCTCCTCTCTCTCTCTCTCTCTCTCTCTCTCTCTCTCTCTCTCTCTCTCTCTCTCTCTCTCTCTCTCTCTCTCTCTCTCTCTCTCTCTCTCTCTCTCTCTCTCTCTCTCTCTCTCTCTCTCTCTCTCTCTCTCTCTCTCTCTCTCTCTCTCTCTCACGCGACAAAGCGACCCTTCGGAATCAGCAGCCTGCGGCCCGGGTCGTCATCAGCAGCGCCACTTTGATTCGTTGCCTCTGAATAAAACATGTCCCGCGTCTCTCTCTCTCTCTCTCTCTCTCTCTCTCTCTCTCTCTCTCTCTCTCTCTCTCTCTCTCTCTCTCTCTCTCTCTCTCTCACTCTCTCTCTCTCCGTCCCACTGTACCGCGCGGCCACCATCTCTCTCTATCCTCCTCCGTCTATCCGGCCAACGGCCCCTGTTTGAGAAGATGCAGTAATGAATGCGAAGATGTCCTTTCTCTCTCTTTTTTGTAGTTGTTTTCATTATTTTTGTTACCTTGCTCGTTTCCCCTTTTTTCGTTGCTCATCGCCTCCATTTCAGAATGAGAAACATCATTGACGCGGCAAGGGGCACATGAACTCCACTGCACGCTTCAGACAGACCCTTCGCCAACGTCAACACAATAATAGCGCCGAATTTTGGTGTTTTCTTTGCACAAAAAAAGCGGTGCGTGTGTTTGCATGTGAACGGGAAAGGGGGGGGGGGAATGGAACGGGACACCGCTGCGTTCGTTGGGATCCGCTCGGCTCCACGTGCTGTGAGCACTGCACAGTGGACCAGAAGACCGTTGAGGCGGGCAAAATCTCGGACGCGTTTTGAGCTCCAGAGTCGCTTAATGGGACTCAAATCGGACGTGTGACCCCCACCAATGGATTCCTCGTTTGTAGAGCAATCCATTGGTGAGACCACACGTTCGATTCGAGTCCCATTTAGCGACTCTGAAGCTGAAAACGCGTCCGGGATTTTGGCCGCCTCAACGGTCTTCTGACCCACTGTGCACTGGCCCGTCCCGCCTGGTCTTCTTTTGCCCCCAAAAACACGAACACGACGATGCCATGATGCCCCGGGCCCTAAGGACAGCGATAAACCCGGGCTGCTCTGCTTTTCCAGCCCTCCCTCGCCCGCCCATTTTTTTTTCCGACGTAGTACGTAGTATCATGCCAGTCTCAGAATAAATTATTTGACCAGACAGGTGCCTTATACATTTTAAAATTTGGTTTCGTTATTTTTTTATTTTTTTTTCGTCCTTACACGCATACACTCTCCTGAAAGCCGCCTGGATCCACACGCCGTGCCGCGAAGCCAACTATCCCTGTTTACCGTGTGTGGTTGTTGTCGGAGGGTTTCGTTGGTGGGCCGCACCCACACAGGTACACGTCGCGGCGAATGTTAACAAATCAAACGCCCCTCCGTCCCCGTTGTGCGCGCGCGCATACACACACACACACGCACAGAGACAGGGTAACGGCTGACTGCTTTGTGAGCGTGATGGCGAACACGTACTGCCGCGCATACTAAGTGCTCCTCGGCACCTGGTAAGTGGTACCCTCTGTCAATAAAACCGGTGCTTCACAGGCCCATCCTGGCTCCTTCATGGTGATCATACTTAGCCCGAGCGTTGGCCCGGGCGACCGTCTTGCAGCCCACCCCCTCTCCCAACACCCCCATTGAAACGTCTCCGCCGATTCCCGCCAAAAAAAATCCTTTTCTTTTTTTTTTGCAGTGTGCTGCGCCACGCCGCGCCACCTGAGCCCCAGCCGTTCAGACCGCCTTTTCCGTGTCGATGGGGCTGCATCTCTCATCTCACTCTGTGCGCCCTAATCGCCTGACTCACTTCCGAATCCATTTCCATTCCACCCTCATCATCCTCCTCTCTCTATCTCCTTCCTTGTCTCTGTCTCTCTCTCTCTCTCTCTCTCTCTCTCTCTCTCTCTCTCTCTCTCTCTCTCTCTCTCTCTCTCTCTCTCTCTCTCTCTCTCTCTCTCTCTCTCTCTCTCTCTCTCTCTCTCTCTCTCTCTCTCTCTCTCTCTCTCTCTCTCTCTCCCTCTCTCTCCCTCTCTCTCCCTCTCTCTCCCTCTCTCTCCCTCTCTCTCCCTCTCTCTCCCTCTCCCTCTCCCCCTCCCCCCTCCTCTCCCCCTCCCGGGTGACAAGGACGGCAAACAACTCGGACTCCAATTAGTTAAGCCACTGTAAAAGCGAGCGGCTCCAAGTTCTCCCCGCCGAGTCCCTTCTGCCCCGTGCTGCGTCCGTTTGTTGTCTCTGCGATGATTTCGACATGGTCAGGCGGCGGCGAGCGGCGTGGTGGCGGCGGCGGCGGGCGGCAGGCGCCGCGTTGCCGGCGTGGTGGCGGCGGCGGGCGGCAGGCGACGCGTTGCCGGCGCCCTGCTGGCGTACACGTACACGTCGAAGCCGGCCCGGCGCATGACCACGCCCCGGTAGAAGGCCAGCTCGGCGACCAGGGCGAGCGCGGACAGCAGGTAGCCCGCGGCCAGCGCCACCAGCGCGCCGTACAGCTTGCGCAGCTCCATCAGCGCCTTGACGGACTCCTCCTCCTTGCGGCCGCTGCAACTCGTCACATCAGTCAGGGTGCCGCGCCGCACAGTGTGCCAGAGGGCCGAAACTCGAGACGCGTTTCGAGCCCCAGAGTCGCTAAATGGGAGTCGAATCGAACGTATTGACCCGACTAATGGATTCCTCGTTCAGAGAGCAATCCATTGGTGGCGCCGGATCGAGTCCCATTTAAGCACTGAACCAGTCTTCTGGCCCACTGTGCTGCGCGCCGCTGGCTTGCCTAGGGTCCGTGGCCGCGGTGGCCAGCATGGCGTCCGTCAGCCACTTGTGCACCAGGCCGGCCTCGATGACGCGGCGCAGGAAGCGGTCGACACGCGGCTTGAGCGGTGAGTTCCTCTGCAGCCCCAGCGAGATGGGCATGTTGATGACGCAGTCCCGCATGATGTGCAGGTGGCGCACCGACCCTGCAGCCACTCGGAAAAATAAATTGACAAAATCCCGAAAGTGCCTTCCGAAGCTGCTTCCGGAATTTCCGGAAACTTCGTGTTTCTAGAAGATTTTTTTTTTTTTTTTTTTTTTGCTAGACCCGTTGAATCATAGTTGGTTTCGGAGTTTCCCGAAGATCGGAGGCAATTTTTTCCCGACGAGTTTTCCGTAAACATCTTGGAATTTTTTTTTTTTTTCTATTTACTTTATTTTTGGACAGAGATTTCAAACGCGCCGCCAACGGGAATTATTTAACGGCTTACTTATGGATGGGCTGGCGTGTCGGGGCGGTCGCGATGCAACTTTGATGGCCTAAGTGCACTCGCAAACACTTCCGTGTGGTGGTGCTTTGAGCACGGCGGTGAGTGGGTCGGTAGGCTCTCGCGCAACTGTGCGTCGCTTTCTTCACTGCAACGCCCTCAAACTGAACCTCTGCATCGAAGGGCAATTATCGGTTGGCAGGGATCGCGGCGCTCACGCGTCTCTAGACTCCACAACCAGACACAGAGCTACTGTTTGTGTCCGTTTCGCAAATATTATAGAAACACTGGCGACTCGCGCTCGCTAGCGCGCCATAACCTTTCTTAAGTACTTAAGTCTTGAATGAAAGCGACTACACCGGCGGCTGGGTGCGCTGTGCTCCCGATGGTCACCATGGTCACCTTTGTCACCTTGGTCTTTGGTCGCGGTGACGTTGGTGCCGGCGCCGGTGGTGCTGTTCCTCCTTGTCGCGTTCCCCGCGGCGACGCCTCCGCCGCTTCCGACCGCCACAGCCGCCCCTCTACTGGCAGCCTCGCTGCCGGTGGTGTTGGTGGTGTTGTTGCCGGTGCCGTTTTTGTTTTGCCTGCGAATAAACTTGATTTGTATGCGCGGCAGTCGGGGCTCCGACAACAATTGAAACGGAGCGGCGGCGGCGGCGGCGTCGCGTCGCCTCTCCGAAAGCTGCGCTGTTATCGGAGTTGTGATGGCCGTACTTAGTTTCATGAACTGTGCCCGGGAGTAAGTAGAGTTTAGGAAAGTCGCTGGGGAAGCAGTTGTCGTTGTGCGTACCAAATAATGTTTATAATCATTATGTTTTTCATAAAAATCGTCTTCAAATGTTTACCAGCTTGCCATCTACTCCTTTTTTTTTTATTTTTTTTTTTTTTGGTCTTTTTTGGTTGGTCTTTGGTTTGTTGCTGCTCTTGGCTTGCCGCATCACAGTGGGTCAGAAGACCGTTGAGGCGGCGTTATCCCGGACGCGTTTTGCGCTAGTCGCTAAATGGGACTCGAATCGAACGTGTGACCCCACCAATGGATTGCTCTCCGAACGAGGAATACATTAGTGGGGTCACACGTTCGATTCGATAGTCCCACGTGGAATTTCGGCCACCTCAACGGTCTTCTGACCCACTGTGCGCACTGCCGCTCACCCTTCACTCTGTTTGGCAATTTTGATCCTCCTGCGGGCCGCGGCGTAGCGCAGGAAGTGAGAGTTCTCGTAGTAGGCGAAGCTTCCCCGCGCCACCCGCTCCACCCCGTCCTCCCAGTCATCGGTCACCTGTCAGCAGCCAAACTAACTCGTTCCGGCAGTTACAGCCGATATTCGGGAGCCGGGGCACATGATTGGCATGCGGCAGTAATTCCATCAACTGCTTTGTTTGCCGCGCGAAAAAAAGGGGGGATAGGGTAAAAGCCCCGCGCTCTTTTACAAAAGAATACAGTTATATGTATTTAGTGAACTTTTTTTTCTGTTTTACGTGTTGTTGTTCGTTTTCGCGCAGCGGAATAAATGAAAGGGCTTTTCAAACGGGGTCACTCGGACGGGACTGCGTTTGTTTGACGGGCACACTGAAACGCACCCGCATTACATAATCAGAAAGTTACACGAATTTTCCGGAAGGTTGCAAAATTAACTGAGTTTCAAAATAAGCCTACTTAAACGTGAAAGTACAGTTCAATCGACGCGGTTTTTTTGTTGTTTTTTTTTGGGGGGGAGGGGTCTTTGATGAAAGGACCTACTTTTATTGTCCGTATGGGGAGCAGGGGTTATTAAAATAAATAAGACGGCGTCCCACCTCGAACCGGCGGCCTACTTTCTGGCCCGCCTCGTCCAAGGACGTCAGGAAGAAGTCCTTCTGGTGCTCGCCCCAGCCGCCCAGCTCCAGCGATGAATCGGCCAGCTGCTCCAGCGAGTCAATGGTGATCCTGTAAACGAAAGGAAGTTCTCTCCGAGGACGTTTCTTTTCTGTCTGGTGAAAGAGCGCGGCCTGTGTACATACTCCCCTCGCGCTTCGCCGGACTATCGCTGATGGCCCTTATAACTACTGGGGAAAGAAGGGGGAGGGGGACGCGGCGCCCTTCATGATGAGGCCATGAAGTGGCGCAACGCTACACTGTTTTGCACTCCAACGCCAATTAAGCAAGTAAGGTGCTTGACTTAAGGGCGGCCGGGGCCGAGGCACTCTCGCTCGACAGCGCCATGAATCATCATCAGAATCTCGCTCATCCATCCTTTGGGCCGTCGAGGGCTGCTTTGGACCGCGCAGCCTCCCTGCTTTTGCTGTTACGTGATTTATGAATCGAGGTCAATCCGTTTCGGTGAGTGGTGAGTGTTGGCCTAGTGGCGGGGACGGCACAAATCATGAAACGGGTCCATCTCTTTACCACTCGCTGTCAGACGAAGGGAACTCAGTGACGCACAGTGGGCCAGAAGACCGGCGCGGCCGGCAAAAACTCTTGAGGCGTTTTGAGCTCCTGAGTCGCTAAATGGGACTCGAACCGAACGTGTGACCCCACCAATGGATTCCTCGTTCGGAGAGCAGTCCATTGGTGGGGTCACACGTTCGGTTCGTGTCCCATTTATTGACTCTAAAGCTCAACACGCGTCCGGGATTTTGGGACCGGTCTTGACGTACTTGGGCGCCGGGTTGGCGAGGATGGCGGTGAGCGCGGCGCGGTACGCCACCACGACTAGGATGCTGTAGAGCCACCACCAGCCCGTCAGGACCCGGACGGGCCAGGCCGTGGGAATGCGCGGCAGCGAGATGCCCAGCATCATGCCGGACGTGTAGAGCATGGAGGAGGCCAGCGACTCGGCGAACAGGTGGGCTGCCGTCTTCTCCGGCGGCTCGTCCGGCTCCGGGACGCCGGCTGTACAGGACCGTGACACAGTGGGCCAGGAGACCGGCGCAGGCAGTCAAAGCCGCTAAACAGGACTCGAACCAAACGTGTGACCCTACCAATGGGTAGGGTACCTCGTTCGGAGTGCAATCCATTGGTGGGGTCACACGTTTGGTTCGAGTGCCATTTAGCGACGCTCGAGCTCAAAACCCGTCCTGGATTTTGACCGCCTTCACCGGTCTTTTGGTCCACTGTGCGTGCGTGACGCAGAGCATGAAGCAGCAGCCCGACAGTCTCCAACCGAGGTAATCATATTTACAAACAGTTTTCCAAACTGTTTGGCGTAAGTGTACTTGTGACTCGTTTTCCAGTTGGGCCGGACGTTAAACTGGAGGCCAGCAGCTGCCTCCAACTGTCCGTCCGTCCGTCGGCCGCCCACCCTTCCCCGGCCTCGCGGGGTGCGCGCAGTGCGTCGTGTTCCCCGCTTTCATGAATCAAATTTGCCTTGCATCAGACGGCTGCTCGTTGGGCTAGATTAACGCTGGCCGGCCTCGCCCGCTTCCTACTGGCAACGGAAGTAGTGCTGCTATATCCGGTGTTACCACGCCGCCGCGCCGCCCACAGCGGGCCAAGACCGGCATCATCATCATCATCATCATCATCATCATAATCAGCGCTGTGAAAACTCCAGACTCGTTTTGAGCGTCAGAGTCGCTGTATGGCACTCGAACCGAACGTATGACCCCACGAATAGATTCCTCGTTCGGAGAGCAATCCATTGGTCACCCGGCGCCGGAGACGGCCTGGAGGGAGGCGGCTCCGGGCGCCGCGGCGCTCCGGGCGGCGCTCCAAGCCGGAGCCGCGCCGTGACGCGAGTCCTGGTGTCCTGGGGCGGCGGTGTCGCTGTTGCTTCCGAACACACTCGCTCCGAGTCAAGAGTACAGTCCGCGACGCGACAAAAAAAAAAAGAAAAAAAGGAAAGGGGCACGGATTTCCCTGGCGACGTCAGAGAAGGACCTCTATTCTCCATGGATGGTAGAACGACGTCACGGAAAAGGAGCGATTCGAGTGATTTTTCGCGAAAATCACAAAGCAACAAGATGGGAAAACAAAAGTAAAACCAAAGGCGCAAGTAACAATAACGCTGTCAAAAAAATATCTTGGAAATTCTCGGAAAACTTGTTGAGGGAAAAAATAAAAAAAAATCGTCGAAAAATTACAAAACTTTTAAAAGTTTCTATTTTTTATGAGCTTGCAGCAGGTAAAACACAAAAAAAAATGAAGCCTTTGGAAATTTTCGACGAAGCTTCGAAACGTAGCCTTCCGGAATTTTCCAAATTATTGTTAACAGTGTAACGGTGGCGTCATTTCCCGCTTCGGGGCTGCCCCCGTGACCGCGCCGCCCCCTCTGTTTTTATGCCTGTCATCGACTTGGCAAGCAGATTGTCTCCGAGATGGTTACGATGATAAAGCCAGCGGTGGCGGTCCGGCTACATATTGATCGTAAAGGAGGTCATGTGGACGGTTTGAGGCGACACTCCAGCCGCAAACGAGAGAGAGAGAGAAGGGGGGGGGGAAGGGATGTGCCATACTAGAGGGCACACATGAGGGAGAAGACGTTCTCTGTGTTGCCAAAGAAGGTTGGCCAAAGACCATAAGAGTCATGCCCGTGAAAATGATTCGCACCAATCCCATCTCAGCACGCTTTTCAAAAAATTTCCGTTAACGTTCGTGATTGTTTCTAGAGGCATGTTCAACGTGCGCTTAAGGTGTGCAATGCTATTATAGACGGATACTACGTTGATGGAACACCTACCAGTGTGTTCGTTAACGATGTAAATTGCCGTATATTCGCGTGATGATTTCGAGGTAAAGTATGGAGGTACTTGAGGCAACCCTAGGTCACGACACTCCAAGGTCAACGTGCCGGGACCGACGCCATGGAGACGTCGTTTTTGGCAATGTTTACGTTTCATTCTCCTCAGGTGGCACCACGTAGCGCGAACGAAGTGGAATCGAGCAACTCCGACATGACCGTGTGCGATCGCGTGTTATTTCAAAGAAAGTGTGTCGATTCCGTGTCGCCTCGTCTTGGCGTCACGGTGCTTCCGTTTCCTCCCCGCCCGCCATCCCTCACTGTGGTCAATTACTGCAGCCAACTGTTGTGCCAACTGTCGCACAGTGGGCCAGAAGACCGCGCAGGCGGCCGGAACTCTAGACGCGTTTTGAACTCCAGAGTTGCTAAATGGGACACGACTCGAACGTGTGACCCCCACCAATGGATTCCTCGTTCGGAGAGCAGTCCATTGGTGGGTTCAAACGTTCGGTTCGAGTCCCATTTAGCGACTCTAAAGCTCAAAACGCGTCTAGAATTTTGTCCGCCCGCGTCGGTCCTCTGGCCCACTGCGCAACAGTCGTCAATTACTGCTTGCCTGGAGTCCACTTGACGGCGCGTTTCTCCTCGTCGGCGACCTCGGCGACGGCGGCCATCTGGGCGCGGCGCCGCAGCCGCAGCGGCAAGTGCGGCAGATGCGGCAGCTGGGTGGACAGGCGGCGGACGCCCTGGCGCACGCCGTCGCCGAGGCGGTTGGCGGCCCTGGCGGCGGCCTGCCGCAATGCCCCTGCAAGACAGTGTTGCCAACGCCACACGGTGGACGGACAAAAGTCTGGACGCGTTTCGAGCTCCAGAGTCCCTAAATGGGACTCGAACCGAACGTGTGACCCCACCAATGGATTCCTCGTCAGTAGAGCAATCCATCGGTGTGGTCACACGTTCGGTTCGAGTCCCATTTAGCGACTCTGGAGCTCAAAACGCCGTCTAGTGTTTCGGCTGCCTGCGGCCCACTGTGTAGCGTCGAGTTACCTCCCAGCCGCCGGCGGCGGGTCTCCATGGGGTGAGCCGGGGAGTCCGTCGGCGTGGTCGGCCCTGCCCGGGCCAGCACGAAGAACACCAGCCCGCCCCCGGCGAGCGCCAGCCCCACCGCCAGCCACATCTCCGGCCTGCAGGAAGACGGAGCAAGCGGGAGAAAAAAAAGTTCCCCCGGTTGGTCCCGGGTTCAAATACCAGTCTTTTGATATTTTTTTAAATTATTCTTTTCGTTTTATTTTTAATTTTGTGCTGGAACTGCAAGGGCAGGACGAGCCCCAGCCTCCAGCCGCGTTCATCGCGGAACTGCTGAGAGAGGATTGTCTCGGCGTACTTGAAGGGCAGGATGAGCGTCTGCCAGCTGTTGTCCGTGGTGCCCTCCGGGGTGAGGAAGGTGAGGCACTCGGAGTGGTAGGGCACGGACAGGTCCAGCAGCTGCAGGTGGAACGGGGTGTAGTGCAGGTCGCCCAGCACCAGCTCGGCCCTGCCCGAGATGACCTGCAGGCGAAACAATGGGTGATGAGCCGGGCCTGCTTGTAGGCAGGGTTAAAGTGAGCGTGCGGGAGGGAGCGGGCCAAGGCCTGGCCCGCGGCCAGGGAGCGTAGCGTACTGAGCAAACACGTCATTCAATTTTGAATTCGACTCGTCCCAGCAGGTTTCATCAACAGAGTGTTTATTTCTGTCAGCCTGAATTTATTTTTCCTCTCGCGCATTGGACTGTCCGCCGTACCTCGCCGAGCAGGCCCGACAGTGAGCCGTCCAGCTGCTGCCGGCCCCACTGCTCCTTGTCGGCGTTCGGCGGCTCGTACAGGCGCGGCAGGAAGTTCATGGCGCGCGCCAGGGCCTGCATCACCTGGAGAAGAGTCTGTCGCACAGTGGGCCAGAAGACAGACCTGTGGAGGAGGTCAACATCCCGGACGCGGGTTTTGAGCCCCAGTCGCTAAAAGTGACTCGAACCGAACGCCTGACCCTGCCAATGGATTGCTTTCCGAAGGAGGAATCCATTGGTGGGGTCTCTCTCTCTCTCTCTCTCTCTCTCTCTCTCTCTCTCTCTCTCTCTCTCTCTCTCTCTCTCTCTCTCTCTCTCTCTCTCTCTCTCTCTCTCTCTCTCTCTCTCTCCCTGCCACCCGTTCGGCCAGTGCCCCCGCAGTGAGAGGGTGCTGGACCTGCACTTCGAGGCCACTGAATCCGGACGTGCTCTCGCCGTACTGCCCCGTCACGTGGCGCGACGTGATCTTGTAGGAGGCGGGCACGTGCTGGAACGTCACCACGGCCAGCGTCTCGTTCTGCAGGTCCGACGTCTTGTCCCTGCATTGCAATCAGAACGAGCAGTTCTTGTGTGCTTGTTCCTGTTGTTTTTTGCCATTTTTCGGCAAAGGTTAAAAAAAAAAAAAAACACTTTTTTTTTTCAAACTTTATTTTGCAAACATTTTTTTAAAATTTATTTTGCGAACAATTTTTATATATATTGTTTTTAAATTTTGAAACAAAATCCTTTTTTATCATTAGGTTTAAATGTTTTTATTATTTTAATGTAAATGTTTTTTTTCTGACCTGAAGAGGTCCACGTTCTGTCGGAAGGCGCCCCGGCGCCAGATGTCCAGCCTGCGGGTGACCAGGACGCCGCGGATGGGCGCGGGGAACGGCACAGTGGACAGCTCGAACCAGGAGGACCTCCGGCCTGGAGGCAGGATAACGAGGAGGCGCTCCAATTGCTTTCCAGTGGGCTAGAAGACCCGTTTACATAGCGACTCCAAAGCTCGCAAGCGTCCGGGATTTTGACCACCCCCACCGGTCTTCTGGCCCACTGTGCCCTTCTCTCCCTCTTCATCCCCGCGGCCTTCTCGCCGCACTTTTCTCGGTTTCTTCAATCCGGACTCCACGAAGACGACGCCTTTAAAATTCGCGGAACGGAACGCCAGCGCGCGCTATGGCATTGGCGCCACCGGGTGGAAAGGGCGGCGGGGCAATTTGGGAATGAGCAACAGGGCGGCCGCTTGGCACCCACTCGGCCTGCACACGATGGGGCGGGGTGGGGCGGGGCGGGGCGGGGCGGGGCGGGGCGGGGCGCCTCTTGAACTGAATTCTTCAGGACGACCGTGATTGCCGATGCAAGATTGACGAGGAGAGGAGGCCTTTAAAGCAAAGCGGAACCCCGAACCGCCCGCGACGGTCATCGCGCCCAGACCCCCGTTCAACACACACGGAAACATAAACAAACCAAGGGGCAATCCAATTCGACGCTGTTTGGTTTGGTCTTTTTTGTTGTTTGTTGATTTTCATTCGGCGCGTTTTATTCGACGGCCTGAGTGGCGTTGGATTTTTCCCCACACAATACGATATCTATTTATCTGTCGAATTGCGCGACAGGGATCTCCGTATGAAGGCCGGTTCCCCCTTTAACCGAAGCTGGTCGGGGACTCCCAGTGGGAGCATCGTATTCAATCCTTTTGGCGTTGAATTATTTTTTTTAGGTTTAAGTCGGTCAAAAATGCGAATATTTTTATTCATTTTTTAAATGTAATATTTTTATTTAGGTCGGTCAAAAATAGGTCAGTCTAATCTTTGTCGGTCTACTTTAGGTAGGTCATATGATCTGCTCCGAAACCACGTCACCTGTGTACCTTCGGTCCGTGGTTTGGACACCCTCCCCTTCCGCCATCCCCCTTAACTGCCCCGCCCCCCCCCCCCGCCCCCTCCACCACTCGGAGCAGTGCCCCTCCACTGTTTGGGGTCCGTCTTTTAGGCCAACCCTCCTTACTTAGTGACCAGGCTTGCCCAGGTACCCTCGCAAGTACCTGCCTTGTGTGCTGAGGGCGCAACCAAATAGCCCACCACTCTGCACGCTCTCTCTCTCTCTCTCCCTCTCTCACACACCTAAACACACACACCTACAAACACACACATAGAAAGGGTCAGTAAATTTGTTTCTCGGTTTATGAACTGACCCTCTAGTGTCTCGCTAAGCTTTCTGGAAACACCCTCCGCGGGGTGAGTCCCTTGGGCCGGGCCACACATTACTTCATCATGCCGGTGGAAGGCGAGGGGGGTTCTGTGTCGACATAAAGGCCTAGCTTCCCTGGATGAGGCCAAGATGAAATCGGAAAACTCTGGCGAGGTAAAGAGATGTACATCTCCTTGACGGGAGGCAAGGACACGCCTCCTTTAACTTATTATTTATTTATTTATTCCTATGAATAATGTTGTGGAGAGAGGCAGGCAGGTCGTGGACGTATGTGTCTCATTGATCGAGTCTACGGAAACCCCCAAAAGAGGGAGAGGGGCTTAGCAACAGCGTATTGGTTGGATTGAAAAAAAGAAATTGGTCAAAAACAGTCCAGGATTTTTGCCGCCGGCGCCGGTCCTCTGGCCCACTGTGGTCGCTCACCGGCCACGCTTGCCGCCGCCCAGGGCCCCCCGAAACGCCGCACGAAGACCACGTTGACGATCTTCTTCCACAAGTAGTGCAGGTCTGGGCTGAGCAGTCTGTGGTCGTACAGCAGCACGAACTTGGCGCGGGTGTCCAGGACGCGGTTCCTGGACAAGAACGGCTGGAGTGGCAACAGGAAGTGCAACACTTGGTGTGGTCGGTGAAGATGTCGCGCGGACCGGCCGGGCGACTGTGCGGCAAAAGCGAACCGGGTTCAAATACTCGCTGCGCTGCGCTACCCAACTGCGGTGCGACGTGCGACCCGCCGCTAGACGGGCAGACAGCTCAAAGAAAATAAAGCAAGCGGCCAATGTGGAGCGACCCGAGATGCTACACAGTGGGCCGCACGCCGTAACGCCGCGGCCCTTTAGTGCGACGTGAGACTCACGAGTCGCCGAAGCGCAGCAGCCTGGCGCACTGGATGCCGTTGGCCAGCAGCAGGAAGTAGGCGCGGCAGCCCTCCTTGCGCACCTGCCGGATCACCTTGAGGGTGCGGTAGTTGGGCGAGAGCAGGTCCTCGTTGTCACGCACCAGCACCTGCAGTGCGAAGCAGTCTTACCACCATTCACACAGTGGGCCAGAACACCAGTGGGTGGAGGCAACCGAAACTCAACACGTGTTTTGAGCTCCACAGTCGTTAAATGGGGCTCGAATCGAACGTGTGACCCCCACCAATGGATTCCTCGTTTGGAGAACCATCCATGGTGGGGTCACACTCACACTACTGTGTGCTGCTGACCTGGAACACGGGCGTGAGTCCCAGTCGCTTGAAGAAGGCCTTGCCGAACACGAACTGGTGCATGCGGTCTCCGATGACCGCCAGGCAGTTGAGGTCCTCGTCGACGTGCGGCAGCATGGCGCGCATCAGGGCGGCCAGCTCGGCGTCCCCCGAGGGCTCGGTGGCGCGGGCCAACAGCGCCGCGCGCCCCGCGCTCCAGGAAAACACCACCAAAATGGCTCCTGATTTTCCTATCAACTCCCTGGATATCGCCTTTGTCTTGAGTCAAGACAAAGGTCAAGTGTCAAGACTCTTGACACTCTCAGTGTCTGGGAAGCATAGTCCACGCGATCTTTCACGAGAGACTTACGTCGATTAGGGGCCGGGAACGCATGAATTATGTAGGGTGACGAGTTTCCGAGAGGCGGGATTACGTGATTATGACAAGGGTTGCCTGACACCCTTGCCGTTCCGAGTGGAGTTGTGCCTCCATCCATTTATACTTCGTGACGCGCACCAACGCACTCACACGCGTGGTATGCAAACTGCGAGGCCTGCAGAGCTAATCCGTTGAAGGCTGGCAGTGCCGCCGCGTCCAGCCTTGCAGCGTCACGCGCGACAACTGTACTATCAGTCTCTAAAGTTTTGTCTGGGCGATACCCTATGCGCGAGAGACTGCTCATAAGGAGACCGTTGAGAATCTCTCGTGCATGGGGTATCGCCCAGACAAAACTTTAGAGACTGATAGTACTGCCATTAACAACGCACGGTCCCACAGTGTGCCTCACGATGAACCAGTGTCCACTGGGTTGCCAACCCCGCCGACACTGGCGCATCGTGGGGGGGTTGCCTACAGGACTGCTCACAGCTCTCGCTGGCTCTCCAGAGCGTGCTCCTCCAGGACCCGCTCCTCCAGGAGCCAGTCCTCCACGTCGCCGGCTGGCTGGAGCGAGGGGACGGTCGTGCAGACCGCCAGGGCGGTCAGGGCGGCCAGGCAGGTGGCGGCGGTGGCCCGCGGCGGCATGGCCGGCATGGCCGCGCTCCAGTGCTGCCGGCCCAACAATGCGCAGCGCGGCGGCCCACGCGGCGGCCCCAAGCCCAGTGCCTGACTGTGCGTCCTGTCCGCGCGGCCCCCTGCGCCCCGGGCCGCACAGCACAGTGGAACAGTCAGAAGACCGTTGAGGCGGACAAGGACGCGTTTTGAGCTCCAGAGTCGCTAAATGGGACTCGAATCGAGCATGTGACCCCACCAATGGATTGCTCTCCAAACGAGGAATCCATTGGTGGGTTCACACGTTCGATTCGAGTTCCATTTAGTGACTCTGAAAATCAGAACGTGTCCGGTATTTTGTCCGCCTCAACGGTCTTCTGACCCACTGTGCGCAGGCCGACCAGAGCGTTAGCATGTGAGGGTAACTCGTGCACGCATGGCCGTGGGAGACATGGGGCCGGGCCCTGCAGCCCGCCTCCGAATAGGATCGTCGCTCTGTCTCTCTCGCTCCCATGGGGCGGCCCGCATGGGTGCGAGAGAGACAGAGCGATGGAACGGCCCTCTGGACTCGCCCGGCTGATTAGAGGCCGGAGTGAATCCACGCCACTGTTAATGGCGGCAGTGACAACAGGCGGCTAGTTACAACAACATGACCAGCAGCGTTCGTCTCTCTCTCTCTCTCTCTCTCTCTCTCTCTCTCTCTCTCTCTCTCTGTGCGTTGCGGTTCCACAGTGTGCGTCATGTGCGTCATGGCGTGTTTTGGCGAGAAATACCGTCCTCATTGAAGAAGGCGGGGTCACCGCCGCCAGAATATGTTTCATAGAGTGAGAACAAACAGCAATAACCATAGCTTTTCGCGCGTCAACTCATTGTTGTTGTTGTTTTTGTGGGGTGGCTCTGCGTAGCCTCGTCGAAGGGGCGTGCACCGCGTGTCGCCGGACAAGGCACTGACCCGTCAACGAGGGGGAGGGGTCGCCCCAAGAAAGTACAAGCGTCTGTGTGAGTGAGTGAGTGTGTGTGTGTGTGTGTGTGTGTGTGTGTGTGTGGATTGTGCTTGAGGGAAGAAAAAAGGAGAGTGGAGGGAGGTTTCCGAGTAGAAATGCGTCCAGTCCGTTCGTGTTCGACGCTGCAGGGGGAAAACAGGGAGGGGTAGGACACGACACGATACATTCGTAAAGAAGACCGAACAATTCCAAAAAAAAAAAAAAAAAGGAATCTTAGGATTTTTGCGATCCGGTTACTCAAACAAATAATGTCACCGGATGTCTCTGAGAAGTGGGGCGGAGGATAAATGAGAAGTGGTGCGTTTGAGGGGGAGGGGAGGGCGGAGTACATAGGCCTCCTCCTCCAGGGGAGGCTGGGTGGGCTGGACGCAGTGGAGATCTCACTGTGGTTGCCTGTTGCCTGGGGGGGGGGGCGGGCAAGGGGGCCTTGGGAACACTGGTTGGGTGGGAACCGGGGCGGCCCGCTGATCGCGCCCCGGATCCGATTGCGGCTCTTTCAGCCGAGTCAGTGGTCGCAGCTCGTCTCTGGAAGCCCATTCAAGCCGCGCGCCACGCGCACAGTGGGTCGCGACGCTGTCGCGCTCGCGCTCCATCATCGCGGCGATGGAAAGATGAGTCAGTCTCGGTGACAGGGTGCGACAGGGCCGGCACTGCCCCGCCGCCCGCTGGCCGGTCAGGAACCTTCTGTTGATGTCTCGTGGAGAGGCAGACCTGTTGTTGACACGCCGACCCGCGCCACCCATACACTGTTGTCCACTGTTGCCGCAAAAGTTGGCGAGAATCCCCGCAACCGGGGTCACCCCGGTGACTGATTCATTGAGGCTAGGGCCTAAGGCCGCCTCGGGCTCTGCATCGCGTTCAGCCCTTGTTGAGCCCCACCACTGCAGTCTGCCCGCATGGGCTGCACGGCTCCCAGTCCCAGGCTAGAGAGGCAGCCCTCCGCTCGTCGCTAGCGTCGCTAGCATTCCGAATGCATCCGTGCTCCACTCATCATGCCGCCTCAACGTCTCCGGCTTTCTGCGGCCTCCTTTGTGCCGGACAGTGCTGCGTCTGGCGCGCTGGTGCACTCTCTGCTCTGCACTCAGAGTGGCAGCTTTGGCGGCGGACTCCCCTCTCTCTCTCTCTCTCTCTCTCTCTCTCTCTCTCTCTCTCTCTCTCTCTCTCTCTCTCTCTCACATCACTCTCTCTCTCTCTCTCACACACACACCTCTCTCTCTCTTCTCTCTCTCTCTCTCTCACACACACACACACACACACACACACACACACACAGGCTGCAGGCGCGCAAAAGGGCAAGAGGCCTAAAGCCCCGATCCCCAGCCGGCCCCCTATCACCTTCAGCCTCGAAACCTCAAACTCCACTCCTTCTTCCGCGGCATCCATCGGAACCCCGGGAATCGGGAATCTGGCTTGAGGAATGGGGCCACCGGGCCGCGGGGGCGTCGTCACTTGTCACTTCACTCATCCCCGCCGGCCCCCTCCCCTTCCCTGGTCTTCCCTTGGGGCGCGCGACCCGGCCCGCGTCAACCAGCCCCTCCCCTCCCGCCGTATCGGTCTGGAAGAGCCATCAGCACTCGGTTCATGTATTGCGTTGTGCCAACCCCCTCTCCCTGGAATGACTTTCAACCCCCACTCCAACCGGTCCCGTTACAGCGGCCGAGATCGTTGAGGCGTCGGCCGGCAACCCGGGGGACCGGCGATCAAGTAACCCTCTGCACCGTTTCAGTTTTTCGAAATTTTTTGACGCTGTGCGAGGAGCCTCTTATTATTGCTCCATGTCGAGGGTGAGGCCCGCGTCCCAAGTCGGCCGTAAATCCCAGAGTGCGTGCATAACTTGCTCTCGTCCCACTGAAATTTAAGTGCCCCGTGCCCACTGTGCGGCCGGGCCGTCTGGGCTTGCCCTCCCCTTCCCGCGCTCAGCCTGCACTGCCCGAGTGTACTCCCTTTGTCTCCATTCGTCATTTCCGCCCGTGTTCACTCAGAATGGCACACGCGCATGGGGGGAGCGGAGCGCCCACTGTGCACGGCTGCGCCGCTGCGCCCCTGCCTGCGTAGTCCCACGTCCGTTTCTGGCCTCAAAGTAGTGGCAACGGTAAAACCGCTTATTGCCTTGCTTTTTGTACCCCACCAAAAATGGTCGACCATCTCGGCTTTGTCTGAGATTCATTTGCAACGAAGCAATGTGTGTAGGAAATATTTGTTATGTAACCCTTAGTGTGGTTCCATAATGGTCTCCAACAAATTTTACTTGATGTGAAAATTGTAGTTCTTACAATGTTAAAGCTGCAAGAAGAAGTCAATCAAAAAATTAAATTTACATAACGTGTTTTAATTAAAATAATTTAAATTGTATAACATTTGATTGCACAAACAACTTCACTGAAACAACATGGATCACATGACATTTCATGTCACATCAATATTAAATAAACTATGATTTACAGTCAATGGGGAGGGACTAGCTAACTGAACCAGTCTGTGCTCATGGCTCCAAAGAAGGCTGCAGCCCCAGACTTGATATTCTCTATTGGTTCCGCTTTCTTCTTTGGACTGCGGGTTTGACCTTGTTTAGTCTGAGAAATAAACAAAGCAGGGACATGAGGAAACTACATAACATGATAACGAAATACAGGCAAAGTTGTTTGTTGTTGTCGCTGTTTTACCTGTGGTTTTTCCTGTGGTGTTGGCTGCTGCATGGGACCAGGCGTTGTGCCGGACGTGTTGGGTAGAACTACGGGCAGGAGTGGAAACCATGGAGCGGCTGGGCACACAGCGAGTAAGCTTGGCTGTTCGGAGCTTTTGTCGGAGCCACTGGATGTAGTCCACATACTGGCTAGTTTTTCTGGCCAGCATGTGATAAGGACTCCCAGTAAACACTGTAAAATAAAAGTGAACCATGACACATTCCAACCAGCTCAAAATATTGCAAAAAAAAAAAAAAAAAAAAAAAAAAAAGAGGATGAAATTATCACCTGCATGTGGCGTACACTTTGTCGCACATTCTTCTGAATATATGGACTGAATACATCCAAATCAAATGGATCTATTTTCTCCTCAAGTGCTTGACAAATTTGCTGTGCTTGTTGAGATAGTGTCTTTTGGCTTCTTGGTATGAGTGCAGCTGATAGGAACATAACATCAAGGAGGAACTGAAGTGCTTGTGTCTGTGGCAAATCCATTTTTGCAGCGCCGCTGTACTGTCCCAAAATGTTTAAAACAAGCTTTTCCACAAATCCAATTTTAGCTTTGCTGAAAATTAGTGAAATTGAATTGTAAATCTTTTGAACATGGATGAAAGTTGTAACTACAGAGAATAAATTACACAAAACAAGTACCTTGCAATGGTATGGGGTTGAGCAGCTCCGAGAACCTGGCAAGCATGGGACAAGGCGTCTTGGAGCACAAGACTTGGCTGGGCAGGAACTCGAATCACAGAGTGCAGCCTGCCACCCTCTTCCCCTTGCTCCTCCATACTGTGTTCTTCCCATTGCTAAAACAATTTTTTTGACATAATATTTCACTAGAAATTTTAGCAATTAGATCAAGACAAGAGAAAAAAATTATTTGAGGAAAAGAACTACTTACAGGAGTAGAGTGTGATAGGATGGCAGAAAGATTCCCTGAATCTGGGATAAGCATTCCTTGGAAAGTGCCTGCCAAATTAGATGACACGAGTTCTTGCCATGCATCCCAGGCATGTCTGCTACATTCTTGCAGCACACTCACCATGTCAGTCCAAGCAGCAGATGAACCCACCAAATTCTAGAAAACATTTAGTTAAACTTTTTTTTTAAAAAAAATTTTCATTTATTGTTGGTTTACATTATAAAACACTACTTACTTTGGATGATGAGATCACAGCAAAAGGAAGGAAACATGATTTGAGGGCTGGACTCAAATCACAGAGGGCTGCTAAGAGGCGAGCTACAAGAGCAATGCATGCTTCATCGCGCCCAGTGGCTCCAGATAAACAGTTGTCCTTTATATGCTGACAAAACCTAAGTAACACAGATACCAAAACCTTAAGAACAAGGATTTAAAAAAATAAAAATAAGTGCACCTTGATAAAAAATGCTTTTTACTCTTGGAGATGATTGGAGCTGCACTGCTGGAAATACTTCTGAATTTCATTCCGATCATGATCAGAATCTTGAACATATGAGGCAAGTTCTTGTAATAAAAGAGCTAGTGGACCATCAAGGGATTGGCACAACGCTTCTACTCTTGGAGTATAACCCTGACACTTCAAAAGAAGACCTTCAAAGGATGCAAAAAAAATTCTACAATTATTATCTAAATTTAGAAACTGGATTTATCAGCAGTGCATTATTATTGCCATCACACTTACCGTGAGAGGGCATGGGGGACTTTGTCGGCACCGGTTTCTGTGGAAGATCAGAAGTTTGTTCCCTCCAAACAAACCACCGAAGGTCGTGTTCAGGTTGATGAGTCCTGCTCAGAAAAATATATATTAAATGCAATTTGAAGAATTTAAAATTATTATTGTTTTTGTCAGAGGAAACATACTTGTCTCTTAAAATTGCTCTTAACTGGTCAGCAAGCTTTTGTCGAGTCGTGGCTAGAGCAGCAGTCCACTGCTGTTCTACAAGAACCCTAACTCTGCAGCTCAGAAGTGGTTGGTAATAGACATTCCAAATATCTGAGCCACATGGCAGCTGGAGCTTTTGTAAGGCTGAATCCCATCCACTCAGTCCTAAAATACAAACAATAATGCAAGATAAACAGTACAAGAAACAACAAAGTGCACACCCAAAGAAATAGGGAGAATAAAATTAGGATTTACCCTGCTGTTCTTTTATTGAAATGTCTCTGACACCTTGAAGAGCACGAATTGATGTCACGAGATCTAGTAAAGAGTTTACAGCATCTTTTAAAAAAGCGTTGAGTGACTGCAACCACTTTGATGTGTGTGCTCGAACTTGATCCAAAGATACACTCTCTTTACACGATTTATTAGCAGGCCTTAAAATAAAAGATCCCAACGATAAGACGCTTTCAGTTTCATATTGCAGTATTACAGAAGATTTTGCACCTTTTCACCTGTGACCCGAGACTACATGATAGAGGTAATTTTACAAACCTGAAGTCTCGCACAACAGGAGGGAGTAGACGAAGAGATGTTGGTTCTAGACCCAAAGTGTCCAATATTTCAAGTAAACTAAGGCAGGTGCCACTGCTATGACTATTGACAACAGAAGTTTCTTGCTGTGTGAGAGCAATAAGATGCTGCCAGATGAGACCCTCTTGTTGGCCTCCTCTTCCCTCTGAAATCACACACACAATTATAGTGAATAATTAAACTGTTCATTAAATTTTTAACCAGTCTAAAGGGCAACTACTTGAAAGAAAGAATTCGGTCTGAATGGAGTGGGCTCAACTACTTACCTACAAAACAGGAATGCAGCAACGATAGTGTGTTCAGGAGTAAGTGCAAGCTTGCAGAAATACGATGTTTAACATTTGCTTTGTCCTCTCCTAATAAAAGAATAGAGCTAAGAGCAGTCTGTCGTACTTGGAGAAAACGATCTAGAAGGTCTTCACCATTCATATTCTCAAGGAGAGCCAACACACAGAGGTATCTTGCCGCATGCTTTTAAGGAAAGACAAAGGGATAGGAAAAATTGAACAAAGTCTTTTTTTCAACAAACCATAGCAGAATATAAAAGAGCAGAAAAAAAAAGCCACAAAACAAACCATTGGTTTTATATCAGGGGATCCAAGAGCTGTAAGAGCTCCATTCACCAATTTTTCTTGAAAATGGGAAATTGCAGCCCATTGACGCGTCACTACAGGCATCATTTCCTCTAAAAGAGAAGAGCTTTCAAGACGGAACCCTGCAATAATATTAAGTTGCCGTACTTAGGTAGTTTAATTTTCATGGTGGCTGTCCATGTGGGACAAAAACCTATACATGACAAAAACAAATAACTAACTTACCAGTCTTAATATGCCTGGCTAAAAGGAAAAGTTGTGTTCCTAAGAGGTAGTCCTCTCTTTCAACAGCAACCCAGATCTGTTCTGGGACAGCCACTAAAATTTTTACTTGAATTGCTAAGCCAATACCAATGCTATCATGTCTGTAAAGTGCCATAAAAACACCCATTAAATATGTTTCAATATGTTCACTCGGTGCTCTAGAAGAAAATAGACCATACTTGTTCAGTGTTGTGCTCGATGCTTTGGACAGATCTAGTTGAAAGCCTAAAAGTTGCCTCTGCTGGAATGCTCCACACATTGTTTCCATGTTTTGAATACGAGTGATGACTCCTGCAGCAGTATGTTGCATGTCACTGATGGTGTCAGCAGCTTCAATTAAATCCCTGTAACGCTCCCTGGGGAAAGTAAATCCATTCATTACTGTAGCAATCTTTAGTTGTTTATGTATGGACTTACATTTTTCTTTTAAAAAGGTTAACCTACCCAACCATGGTTCTGAGTTCCTCCTTCTTCCTTTCAATTTCATCTTGGATTTTCTTTTGAATAACCTCTATTTCAATGATTGATTTTTCCTCAAAGATTTTGTCTGGATCGACGTCTAACATGTTTGGAGGCAACATTGCTGTTTCTAATCAAAACACCGACTTGACAGCTGGCGCATCGTAGAGTCCTTGAGCTTAGACCAGTCTAGGACTCTAATGCGTGGATATTCGCACAACTTCGTGCGGATAACTGAAGAACGAAGCTAGTTACAGGCTCGGCCGCTAGAGGTCTCTGACTTCTAGTTACCTGTACCGACCATGATTGACCACATGCGATCTAAGGTATCTAAATTTGAAGAGAAAAGTGAAACACAATTTTAAAAATAATTTTTTAGAATATTTTGAGAGGAAAATAAATATAATATCCGACTTTATGCTTTAAAAAGCCGAACTAACTATCACACCCTGGCAGTGACTGTTCGAGTCCCTTAGCCACCACCCTGAAGAGTTTAAGAACAACAAGCAGAAAGAAAAGACTTCTGTAGCTTATTTCGTCTGCTAGAGCTGCAGTCTGCTTTATATTTCATTATGTTTACTAAGTGAAATTTATTTTGCCCTTCGTTGGAAGGAGCTGCGGCTCTCTGGGGTAAGTCCTTCCAAATACCTACCTCTCCTTCGTTGGATATTCATTGCAAGTTACTCGGAAACGCAACAGAATTCTGTCAGAGGAACCCGAGACGATCCGTGGTCCATGGCCAGAGATTCTGCGAGTTGAACACGAAACTGGATTGAGTTCTCCACTAATGGTTCGTATGAGAGGGCCTGTCGGTTGACGCGCGCTTATTTCCAGTGTCTGTAACGATTCAAGCAACTCTGTTTGCACGAAACTTCTTCGAGCAAAACAAATCACAGTGGTCAGCTGGCTTTTGTCTCGTCGTGGAGATCGACACTGACATCCAGGTGACACCTTTCGGGGCCGCATTCGCCCCCGTTGCCTTTCTTATTCAAGCGTGTGAACTGTTCGACGGCGTGCGCTATTTTGATGAATCGGAACGATTCACGGTCAGCAGGCGGTTCGGGACTCCAGATGGGTCCCTACGCTCGCAGGGCTCGCACCATCACATTCCTGACACCCCCTTCCCCCTCCCTTTTACCCCCCTCCCCCCGTTTTAACATCGGCGTATCGTTTTGGAAATTTTTATCAGACTGACACTTAAATGGTACGGTTCTTGACTGTCCATGTATCGCCACGTTCTTTATACATCACTGGTACTGTCATTATTAACATGACCTTTAATTTCATTATTTCAGTTTATGTCCGTTGAAACGCCTCGCCACCTGATGGAAATCCTTATTGCGTGCAGGGTGTTTTATAAAATCCGTTATGTCAAGGGGGTGGGGGATCCATGATTTTTCGCGCCAAAACACCGTTCCTCGCAGACCCCCTACCTTCCCTCCCCCACCAGCACCCTTTGCAAGCAAAATTTCAACGAGTATCTATTTATTTGTTAAATTTGTCTCTCTTTTTTTTTTGTTGCAGGCTGATGCCTTTCGCCGCGCTCAAACATGGTCGAGCAGTCGGGGCAGGAATGGGCGGGGCAGTGCGTGCAGGCCGCGCAGAGCGTGCAGGCGGTGCAGGCCGTGGTGCCGTCCGGACCGGAGCCGCCAGCAGCGCCAGCAGCGCCAACAGCGCCACCGCAGCAGCAGAAGCAGCAGAAGCAGTATAGCAACCCCAACAAGACGAGGACGGCGCACGCCAAGCCCGCCGCGAACCCCGTCCAGCAGCCCGCCGTCCAGCAGCCCGCCGTCCAGCCCGGCGTCCACGGCCCGGCCAGCAACAAGGTGCCCAAGTCCGACGCCAAGGACTCCTTCGTGTTCGCGGTGCCCAACAGGAAGCCCCCTGTTATGGTAGACTGGGTAAGGCTCGCCGTTTATCTCGCTGCATGCACACTGTCATTCAACGAATATGACGAGTCAATGGTGCATTTCGGATTTTTAGAACTGAAATATGGTTTGTTTTGTTCGCAGAAAAACACGTTTAATGTTCGCCACATGCTAGTTAAGGCGTTGCGGAATCGGGAGACGGTGGAGTCGGGGGCGGGGGTGGCGGGGGCGGGGGTGGCAGCGGCGGGGGGCAGGCGCAACGGTATGCGTCCAGGCGTCAACGGCATGGCGCCCAGGGACGGACCGAGGGACGGACCGAGGGACGGAGCGGCCACGCAGGGCTCCGGCTACGGGGCAGCCAGGTCGCTGGACTTGCTCCGCGTCAATCTCCAGCCCACCATCAACAAGGACATCAAGCAGGTGCTCAACAAGTACCTCGAGGTAAGTCTGGTGACAGTCCAAAATCGAACCATTTTCATTTCCCGATTGCGTTTCTCCGTGCGCAAGGCTCGTAGTGGGCTAGAAGACCGGCGCAGGCGGCCAAAACTCCAGACGCGTTTTGAGCTCCTCTAAATGGGACTCGAATTGAACGTGTGACCCCACCAATGGATTGCTCTCCCTCCGTACGCCTGCGCCGGTCTTCTGGCCCACTGTGAGGCGCTGTAAGCTCAAGCACCCTTTTCAAGCACAGTGCCCTGACGAAGTCATTGTATCCCTGCAGCGCTTCTTCAAGCCCGCCGTGCAGAACATCCGGATGAACCTGGGCCAGAGCCAGGGCTGCGAGGCCGTCGGCGAGCACGACATCAGGGTCGTGCTGCAGCGGGTGCTGGAGGAGGCCAAGCTCATGTACGTGACGAGGCCGGCAGCCCCCGCCGCCCCCAACCCCGTCATCACCGTGCCTCGGCCCGCCCCCGCCGCCGTCGCCGCCTCCTGCACCGTGTCCGCGCCGCGCCGCCACCGGAAACGCAACCGGGTCGCCGTCACGGCCTCTGCCACGGCCGTCAAGCCCTCCACGCCGACGGCCTGCTTGGTGGCGGCCAGCCCAGCTGCCTTGGCCGGCACGCCGACGCCGGCCTGCGCCTCCGCGCTGCCCGCGCTGCCCGCCGCCACGTCCACCAGCACCGCGGCCTCGGCGAGCGGCGTGGTCAGCTCCTCGACCGCAAGCGTCGCGCCCGGCGCGCCCGGCGTTGTGCTAGTCAAAGGCACCCCGGTCGTGAAACCGGGCGGCGCGCAGGGCCTGCGCCCCGCCCCCGCCCTGGCTGTGGTCGCCGCCAGCGCCAGTCCGACGGTCCCCGTCGTCAAGCTGACCAACGGCGTGCTCAGCCACCTCGTGGGGCCCTTGCACCCTCTCAGCTCGGAGCCCCCGCCGGCCACACTGCAGCAGGTATTAGCTCCGGTCGTGGATCACAAATTTGTTTTAAAATTCGATCCGTCGCTGTTGAGTCCGTTGAATCGCGCACCCTTGATTGCCTCAATGCTCCGTTGGTCACGGCATGGCTCCCTTTGCTTTCCACAGATGTTCAAGAAGCGGAAGGAATTGGACGCGGAGCTGGAGGCGAAGCGGAAACGAGCCCGTCTGTCGGGGCTCCAAGCGGACGGTGCGTCTGCGGCCGCCCCCGCCTCCAGCCCCGCCTCTGCCACTGCCGCCACCGCCGCCCCCGCGGCCCGGCCCAGCCCCCGTCCCAGCCCGCGGCCCAGTCCTAGTCCAAGCCCGAGCTCCACCAGCACGAGTAGCCCGCCGACGCGCCCGCTAGATGCCGCCTCCGTCGCCGCCCCAATCACCGCCCCCGCCGCCTCGCCCGTCGCCGCCCCCGCCGCCCCCGCCGCAAGTCTGGTTGCCGCGGCGGCCCCCGACCCCGTGTCCGCGTCGGCGACCTCGACGTCCACCGCGAACCACGCCTCCGCCAAGTGGGACCCCAACAGGATCACGCCGGACACGCTGTTCGTGATGGGCGCCAGGTGAGTGCCAGCACTGCGTAGTACATGGGCATGCATCTGCTGCATCCAATGCACAATGGGCCAAAATTCTAAACATGTTTTGAGCTCCAGAGTCGCTGAATGGGACTAGTGTTGAACGTGTGACCCCACCAATAGATTCCTCGTTTGAAGAGCAATCCAATGGTGGGGCCACACGTTCGGTTCGAGTCCTGTTTAGCGACTCTGGAGCTCAAAACGCGTCTAGAACTTTGGCCGCCTGCGCCGGTCTTCTGGCTGTTCCACTGTGCGCCCTGCTGCGCCCTGCTGCGCGCGGCCACCTTCGTCATTCGCTTTGTCTCTTTCTCCCCCAGGGCGAACAAGGTCCTCGGTTACGAGACGTCGCGCGGCCGCCTGTACACGAAGCACCAGGACCTGTTCAAGTACGCGAGCGACCAGGAGGACAAGGAGTGGCTGTCCAAGAACCACCTGATCCAGCCCACCGGGGGGAAGGCCTTCCTGTGCATCCTGCAGGACATCCAAGAGCTCGCGGTCAGCCAGGAATACAAGTGAGTGGACGTGCGACCGTGGCGCTGATCAGGTGCGGATCCAGGGGAGGGGTGCGGGTCTAATCGCCCGTCCTTGGGTACTAAATGGATAGGCGGCCAATAGCAATATCCCCTCCTCACAAAAATATCCTGGATCCTTGCCTGGCCCTGAGTGCGTTGCTGCGTTGCCGTGTGGGGTGGTGGGGCGTGCGGCTCGGGGAATGACTGTGGCTTCTTCCAGGAACAGCCCCATCGTGAACCTGCCGGAGCTGAAGGGCTTCCGTGCGCCCGACTTCTTGCTCAAGAAGATCCGGGCGTACATGAGCAACCTGCGGGCCGAGCCCCTGGACGACCTCTCCGGCCTGCTGGAGATGGAGCTGCTGCAGGATGACGGTAGGGGACGGATTCGTTGTTGAAGCGTGTCGCACTGTGGGTCGGAAGACCGTAAAGGCGGCCAAAACTCTCGACGCGTTTTGAACTCCGGAGTCGCTGAATGGGACTCGAATCGAACGTGTGACCCCCACCAATGGATTGCTCTCCAAACGAGGAATCCATTGATAGGATCACACGTTCGGTTCGAGTTCCATTTAGCGACTCAGGAGCTCTAAACGTGTCCGGGATTCTGGCCGCCTCAACGGTCTTCTGACCTTCTGTGTGTCGGGCTGTGCATGACACTGACGTGCTTCTATGTCGCAGGCGTGGCGAGTATGGACGACTCTTCGCTCATGGAGCTCATGGCCCTGGAGTACGGTGTGAACCTCATGGGCGATGACACGGTGGTGTCGTCCACGGACGCCGGCCGGGCCTCGGCGCCGACCTCCACGACGGCGTCCCGGCCGTCCCCGCCCCGGACGACGGCGAGGGCCTTGTCGACGACGGCCATGCTGACGACGCTGCCCGACGGCGCCGGCGGCCGGGGTGCCGCCGCCCGCACCCCGGCACCCCCGACCACCGCGGGCGCCGCCGCCACCGCCAGCTCCACGCCCGTGTCGCCCGTCGCGCCGGTGGAGCGCGCCAAGTCCCTCATGCGCAGCCAGTCGCTGCCCACCCCGGGGCCGTTCGTCATGGAGCCGCTCGCGCTCGACGACCTGGAGATGTACATCAAGAGCAGCTCCGTGGAGGACGGCCACTTCGAGCACATGATGTCTCCCGTCGCCGTGGACGGCGGGGATAGCGACGCCGGCGTCTCTGTCCCCGAGCCCGGCGGGCTAGACGTGAGCCTGGACGCGAGCCTGGAGGCGAACCTCGACGCGAGCTTGGACCTCAACCTGGACGTGAACCTGGACGTGAGCGGCGCGGAGCACCACCAACTGGAGCTGGCGTGGGACTTGATCGGCGACCTCAGCACGCCGCCGCACAGTCCCGCGGCGCTGCGCCGTGGCGACGCCGCGGACCACGACGACGGCCTCGACGACGACCTCCGGGCCGAGGGGTCCGGCTCGGAGGACGCCGTCCTGGCGGCCCCGGTCGGGGTCACGGTGGCGGCGTCCCTCCCCGCGGTGTCGACGGGGACCTCGGAGACGCCCCTGGCTGTGAGCCACGCCACGCTGACGGCCCTGCTCGCCGGCAACACCCTCGACTCCCTGGAGATACCGGACGGGCTGTTGTAGCATGAGGCTGGGGCCCAGGCCCGCGCGTCAGGGCCCCACGCCAGCGCCACGCCCGCGGGTCCCTGGGGGAAAGGCGCCCCCGCTGGAATCCGAACCCAGGCGACGAGCTTATAAAGGAAGCCATAGAAACTCTTGTCGCTGGTTTGGATACTGTAGGAGTCCTCCTATTTTCCTAAAACGTTCTAGTCATTGTGATCCGTGATGTCGAGACTTGAAGTTTGGTTTTGTGGTTGAATCTTGGCTTATCCTTCCTGTTGTGAGTGCAGTGAATCTTCCTATGCGGTGGAAGACATTTGCGGAAGGATCTATGTCCTAGTTCTGCATTAGGTGAACAAAGACAATTGTGGTTTTGGCGCTTGAGTGAAACATGAACTTTCATGCTGTAATGATATTGTTTAAAATATTTTATCAGTAAACTTGATGTAGAAAAATTTAAGTATTGAATTACGTAATATTATGTATTCTTTGTTTCTTTGAAGAAGTGTCTTTCGATATTCTCTGTAGCAATCTGCAATGTAACGCACCAACGCCAAAGTTGTCCTTGTCACTGAACGCCTTTCAATGTGTGCAAATTTTCAAAGAAAGAACGAATGTACAATACAGGGTATCATTATGTTTCACCCCGGAGTCACTTAGCCTGCAGGATGGGCTAACGATGGGGCTTTCTGCAATTAGGTCGTAAACCAGTTGGATCTGTGCAACAGTACAACATTTGGTTTCGTTTTCATTTTCTTCTTCTTGTACATTTCTTTTAAATTTTGATTATCTCTTGTGATGTTTTGATCCTTGAGTAAGTATGTATTTCAAGACTGACAAATTTTGTGTTTTCTCTTCCTTTGTTTTCAAAATGTTTTGTCAATTATGCATAACTTAATGCTTATAGTTTTCATTGTGCTTCTTTCAGAGGAGTTGTTTTGAGCTTCTAGTCTCTTTGTTTTAGTAAATCTATTGATGTTTTGCCTCTCTATCTCTGAGTTGTGTGTTTTTCTTTTCTTTTTTTTTGATGTCAATTTCATAGTTTAGATTAGATTGTGTATTGGCTGTAAAACGTTAGAGCAGATGTAGCTGTTTGTTAAAAGATACTTAATAAATGTGAAATGTTTATAAAAACCCTTACCCTCACTCAAGGTGGTGTATTGGTTGTGATTAGAGTTTGTTGTTTTTATAATAATATTATTGTGAGTGTTTGTGTATGCAACTGTTTCTCTATTTATATTAATTGAAATTTTAAATTATTGTGGTTAAATTGGTGTCACCTTTCCATGGGACAAAATTTGGTTGCAAAGATTGTACGATGGTCACTTTCTTGATCGTCCACACTCTCTCCCAGTATTATTTTATCAACTTGTAAGCAGGAGGCATCAGTCATTGCAGGCGTGTTTCCCTCACTCCACGCAGTGTCACTAATTTCTTAACATGATATAATACATGTATTTAATCCATAGAAGTGCCCTGCTCATTGTAGAAAATATTGTCCTTATTTGGGTATCTCTTTGCAAATGGTCTGGGAGTATGATGAAAATTTCTGGCCTCAATTTTTCTGCCTTTTTGTGGGAAACGGTACGCTCTAGATGCGTTCTATTCTACAATTGCCGTCTCTAAGGACTCTAAACTCTTTCAAAAAAATTAATGTTTAACTTATAATGATAAAAAACACATACTTAAATATTTTTTATTATTGGAGTGAAACTCCGTAGCAAATTTGTAAGCCATGTCTGTTTAGTGGTTTTGAGTGTTTTATCTCATGTAAAGGATGCATTTAGGATGAAACTTTATTGTCATGTTTTAGAGTGTATTTATACATAATATTTGTTACTCTTTTTGTGGAGTGAAACTCCTAGGCCTATATCGATAAACATTTAAGGAACTTTTTCACTGCTGGTCTTTCAACCATATGGAGCTCAATTTTATGTATTTCAGTACTAAGTATATAAAAATATGTACTTTTTTCCCAAATTTAATCCATTACTGTCCAGCAGAATTTTTGATACCATATCCAGATCATGTCTTTAACTTTAAAAAACAGTGTTTTTCAAAATTTTCAAAGACGAGGAAGATATTTTAAGAATTGATCGGAAGTGTAACTTACTTAAGAAAAAACTAATAACACATTCATCTTGCCCTATTTGCAAGTCAACTTGAGTAAATTTACGCACTGGCATTAATGGGTTAAATAAAGTCGGTGACAATCTTCAGAAATCCTTTGGAGTCTTCTTTAATAATTGTTTTGCTCATTTTCTGGGAGGCCTACTTGTAAAGCATTTTAATACAGTCCAATTCACCTTATGTGAGTCTATTCTTTATTTTTCTATGTGATTGTCTGTTTGCCTCACACACACACTCGGAAAGAACTGGACCACTTGATTCTGTACTTCCACTCAACTTTGGTTCCACATTATTTACTCTATCTAGTCAAACATCTGTTCTACCAAGGATTCTTTCAATGTTACATGTTCTATTTTTTTTGTTGAAACGATTGTGTTAGTTTATTAAAATGCATTGCTGTACCTGTCCCTCTAAATAAATTAATAAATGTCGTAGTACGAGTTTGTATTGTCGTTTTTTATCATATAAACGTGTGCATAATCACTCCGAATATTCTTGTATGTGAATCATTTATTTCAACAAAAACATACAAAAACCGAGATGAAGTTACAAAACTTGTGACTTTGAGTTACTGGCTAGCCTAGCAGTGACATTTTTCTAGAAGTTATTGTAAAAAGACTAATTATAACAAAATAGTCAACTTTGACATTGATTTAAAAGGCCCCATTCGGTGCTTATTGGCTATGTCACAGCATATACCATACAGTACAAAAAAAAGATAGAAACAGGTCAAACAGTAAAGAGTGATTCTTTATTTTTCATCATAAACTGATTCCTACTGAGCATTGTAAGCCTTCAAAAAACATCACTTCTGACAAACAGGTCTCATCTTGTAAAAAATGCATTTACATTTTCATATCACATTGGCACAGTCCGCGAAGATCTAATGTTGTCGAACTATGATAACACCTCACGTCAACAAAGGGTAACAGAGGGGACGAAAAATTACCTGCTAATTATTCGTCAAAATTGAGCCACTCACATATCCCCCTTGTCAAGCTCCTGCACATCCCAGGCACATCAGGCACACACACACATGCACACACACAAATACACGCACACTGTTACACACAGAGTCTGGAGGCTCACGCACACTCTCCACGATGTAGAAAATTATTCAAAAAAGTATTTTCTAAATCGTGACACACTCATTTACAACAATTTTAAGTCATGACATTGGCACACCTGAGTCCAGGGTAACTGGCACACCCTTCGTATTGAGCCTGGGTACGCCGCGAGCCCTCTGGGCCTGCCTTTAGGCCCTTACCACCGAGATACGGATAAGGTGCGGGGGGGGGGGGCGTCACCACAGCCGGCCGAGGGCCACCGGACCCACCTCTCTGGGGCCCACCTCGCAAGGCCCCGGCGCGCAGCGGTTCGCGCCGCGCTGGTAGACGGTGCCGTCCTCGCAGCGGAACCGGAAGTCGAGCAGCTGTCCGCGGGAGAAGCCCGGCGAGCAGTAGTGGAACATGCGGCAGTCGGAGGGGTCCTCGTGGAAGGCCTTGAGTTGGCGGCCCGCGCACGCGAACTGCCGCGCGTCCTGGCGGGGCGGGGGCGGCGGCGGCGCCGGGGGCGGCGATGGAGGGGGTGAGGATGGCACGTGGGTGAGTAGCCCCGCCTGCGTGGTCGACGCCACCGTCGTGGTGGACGCCTCGTCCCGCAGGAGGTTGTCCGCTACTCTGAAGCGGTGGTCGCCGCTCGCTGTGGAGGTCGGGGAGGGTGTGGTTGCGGTCAGGGACGCTGTCCTCGGAGGAACAATCACCCGGGGTCGCCCAGGGCGGCTTGGCGACTCTGCCTTGGTGTCACTGGGAGCCGGCGGCGGCTTGGATGTCACGGGGTTCAGGATCCGAGTCGGCTTGTCGGAGACCTCCGGCGGGGGAGGTGAGCCGTCGCGTTTGGGGGCATGCGTGGCGTCCTGGACGACGTCGTCGGCGACGTCACCAGCGACACGGCCCGCGAGGGCCTCGTCTCGGAGGCCGGTCAGGCCGCGCTCCACGCCGCGGTCCGTGGCCTCCCTCTGGTCGTCGAGGGACGGCGTCGTACTGCCGCCGCCGGGGTGGGCGGCACGGGGCGTCGGAGGGCTGGTCTTGCCGACGACGGTCACCTTGACTGCCTCCACGGTCGTGGTCGTTGGCTTGTTGGTCTCGATGAGGGGCTCGTAGTTGTCGTCGACGTAGTCGTCCGGGTCGAACACGCGCTCGGTGGTGGACGCGGCCGCCGCGGCGTCGCTGTACCGGAAGTACGTGGCGGGCGGCAGCGCCACGTCCATGTCGGCGTTGTGGAGGCTCTGCGCGGCCGCGGCGCGGTGAGGCACGGCGTCGTAGTCGGGGTAGTACACCTCCAGCGGGCTGGGCGTCGGGGCCGCGCGCCGCCGCCGTCGACCCTCCACGACGACGCCCTGCAGCACGGCCAGCCCGGCCAGCGAGCGCGACGGGCGCCGGGCAACACCGCCGAAGCCCAGGTCCGCGTCGGCCAGCAGCTCGCACTCCACCTCGGCCTCAGCGTCGCACGCGCCCTGCCGCTGGTCGAACAGGGTGCCCGCCGGGCAGGGCTGCGTGGACACGAGGCGGGGATTCGAACCCGGGTCCGCGTGGCACACGTGGAATCGCTCGCAGCCCGAGGACACGTCCGCGAACAGGCCCGGCTCCTTGCAGTGGAAGGCGGGCTGCCGACCCTCGCGATCCTCCCGACCTGCGGCACAGAAGCCAACTGCAATCAGACTCTACACCGCACCGCCGTGTCCAAGCCGCCCCTCCCGCAAAGCCGAGTCGCGACTGCCGGCGACAAGAGCGTCGAAAATGGTCAAAAATAGCGTCACTTACTTGACCGCCAGCAGTGATCAGTCAGATTGTCGGTCACTTGTGTAGAGAATGACCTGGAAAATGACACAATTGATGACGATGGCGATGATGAAGATGATTAGCCCCCTCCATGCAGTATCGACACAACGACAACGCAGTGTGGGATCATGCACAAGGCATACTACGCGCTACAGTAAACCAGAGAAGCAGCTCTCAAATTCTACGACAACGGCACTGGGAGAGGAAGCCAACTAAGATGCCATTCTCATGCACTCTAATTGCTCTGCAGCTCGAGTGAGACGGAAACGACTGATGGATAGTGACTTCTCACTTTCACAGGATCGCTTTTGCTTTTCATTAGAGTTTGTTAGGGTAAAGTACATTATTGGAGTTCGATTTTCTTTTTGTTGAAAACGTTGACTCACCTGTCGTCTGTCTTTGGGGCGACCTCTTGTTTCTGGAGGAGGACGCCTTGGCCGAGTCAAAGAAAGGGAGGGTCACCGGCTCTGCAAGCCAACATTGCAATCAGTTTAATAAGTAAGTAGATCGAGCCTGTCTTCAAATACCGCGGTTTACATCCACGTCGGAATCTGGCCCGATGATCTGCGTGGATACCTCTCTGCGCCGTGGCTAGTGCTTGAGCTTAGCTCGCCGGCAGTTAAATGGAACGTAGAACACGGGAAAGCACTAGCCCATTTCCGGTTCGATCCTGCACCAAATGGCATTTCTCTTGCCAAAATTTACAGAATTATTTTTGAATTGAAGTAGCCTTTTGATCTTGTCTCAGGATGAGGTTTTTCTCTCTTACTAGTCTGCCCTACAGAGTCGTTCCAAACTCGTGGAAGGCAGTCTTCGCACGCACTATACATCGCCCCCTTGGACCTGTCTCTGGATCCGCCCCTGCTTCTCCCAGGGCACGCACCTTCAGGAGGCGGGATCCGGAAGTGCGCGTTGAGGTTGTAGTACCGGCTGGAGACGCTGCAGTCCACCAGCTCCCTGGCCTGGCAGGTGCGGCTGCGCTGGTTGAAGCGCGTGCCCGGCCCGCACATGAACTTGTTGTCCTGGAGGCTGCAATCAAACAACAACAAGGCTTTGTCGCGGCGCCGACCCGGCTCGGCCACTGCAAGTTACCGCGGGGATTATACGGAGCGGCAATATCCCTTGTAGTAAACCGACGTGGAGCTCGCTAAGCGAAATGTCTGTCACAGCTTGCTTCACGTAGGTATACGAGCGGCGGGGCGCCGGCCGTGACCCCCGCGTCTCATTGCGCGGCCGGGGGGCCGGGGGGCCGGGGCTGCAAGCTGAACAGTGCTTTCGTCGCTGCGTCTCTCTCGCACGCAGGGGGAAGATCGTAGGGGGTGAGAGAGAGAGAGAGAGAGAGAGAGAGAGAGAGAGAGAGAGAGAGAGAGAGAGAGAGAGAGAGAGAGAGAGAGAGAGAGAGAGAGAGAGAGAGAGAGAGAGAGAGAGGGGGGGGGGGGGGAGGGAGCCCGCCGTGCAGCCTGCTGGACGGGATCGGGGCACCACGTTAAAACGGCACGTTTACTGGCGAAGACCGGAGCGGAGCCGCGGAGCCTTGCCGTCCGCGAGAACCCCGCTAAGGAGACTGATTCCAAAGGCGCTCTGTCTCCCTCGCTCCTACTCGGGGCGCCCTCCGAGTGCGAGAGAGACAGAGCGGCGAGAACGACCTTTGGCATCCGCCGCACGCGCGCCGCGCCGTTTACGCGACCATCCCAGAATTTACAGCCTTTTGCCGATTTTGATTGTTGCGTGTGTGCGGCCTCGGCCCAGTTTTACATTGGCGGCGGCGAAGAGTTGGCAGGATGCTTAACGACCCTCTCACGCACGCGCAGAAGGGCACCGCACAGATAAACTGTTCCTACGAAGAACGTTCTGGCGGCAAACAAAACAGGGATCTTCCACAGTCCTGTCGCAGTTGGCACCACGAGACGCTCCATGAGTGCGAGAGAGACAGAGGGACTCGCGGAATGAGTCTGCGGGGCGGCGCCGAGGACAGCGTCGCGTCTCACCTATCGACGCCCGCCTGCGAGCAGATGTGAAACAGCTGACAGTCGACCTGCGTGTCCGCGTAGAAGCCCCCCGCCACCTTGTCGGCGCACGAGAAGCTCGTCTCGGGCAAGGGGTCGGAGGTGAGGGGCTCGACGCTGGGCGTCGGCGTCGGCGCCTCCAGGGGGTCCTCCATGAACGAGTACTTGTTCCTGCCGCGGGCGCGGGTCACGTGGGGCCGCGCCTTGCGCCGCGGGGCGGGGGCCTCCCCGACGGCGGCCTCATCGACGGCGTCCTCGGGCACTGCGGGAGGAGCCGTCCGTCAGTTTCATATTCAGTGGACAGTGATGAATGACGGTGGGAATTCAATTAGCGCGAAAACTGTACTGACCGACGGGCGTGGCCGCAGTGCTCGTCACGCCCCGCTGCTCCAACAAGATGGCCCTGGAGGAGGCGCGCACGCGGCCGCGGCTGCCGCGCTGCTGCTGCTGCTGCTGCGGGGACGCCTCGACGGCGTCGTCCTGGTGCTGGGCGGCGCGCTTGGTGCGGCCGCGGCCGCCACTCACGCGGGGCACGTCATCGAAGAACGGGTCGTCCTGCACGTCGTCCACGTCATCGCGGTAGTCCTCGTACGCGTCCGCGGCGTCCTGGACGTCGGTGCCGTTGACGGGGCCGAACAGGAACCGCTCGTAGTCCACCTCGCTGGGGTGCATCGAGTCGTGCTGAGGCTTGCCTGGTCGCAACGACGCGCCGCCCGTCGGCGGCCCGCCGGGCCCGCCGGGGCCACTCGGTGCCGAGGACGCCGACGACACCGTCTTGGAGGACGACGAGGACGACGAGGACGTCCTCGTCGAGGCCACGATGGCCACGCCCGGCGCGGCGCCCGGCGCGGCGAACAGAGGCTTGAAGCTGATGGACGAGTGCGCGGGGGGCCCACCCTGCTTGGCGGCGGGGTGCTGCACCGACGATGAGAACGACTGCTGGGGGCCCTGGCTCAGGCCCTGGCTCAGGCCCTGGCTCAGGCCCTGGTTCAGACCCTGGTTCAGACCCTGGCTCAGGCGCGGCACCACGGATCTGGATACAGACAACACAGCGAGCAATTAAGACGACGAAGGTGGCAGTTCCCACCGGAACATGAGCAGCGCTCGCCGCTCCGCGGACCTTGACGCCTAGAGGGCAGGCAGCGGGACGTGCGCTGAGGCCAAGGGTTGCCTACCCGCCAGGCGCCAGAGCACAGTGGGCCAGACGCGTTTTGAGGTTCAGAGTCACTAAATTGGACTCGAACCGAATGTGTGAACCCACCAATGGATTCCTCGTTCGGAGGGCAATCCATTGGTGGGGTCACACGTTCGGTTCGAGTCCCATTTTTTGCGACTCCGGAGCTCAAAACCCGTCCGGGATTTTGACCGCCTCCGGCCCACTGTGCCTCGGGTTCGGGGAATGGCTAGAACTCACTTGGCCGGCGCGGAAGGCGCCTCGGGCTCCTCGTCCTCCAGCTCCTCGTCGTCCTCCTCCTCTTCCTCGTCCTCCGCCTTGCCGCGGTCGTCGGGCCCCACGAAGTAGTCGCCGTGCTCGGTCTGCGGCGCCGGATGGTGCTGCTGCTGGTGGTGGTGGTTCTGCTGCTGCTGGTGATGGTTCTGCTGCTGCTGGTGGTGGTTCTGCTGCTGGTTCACTTTGAGCTGGTGCAGGAGGTACGCCGACTCGGGGCTGGGCGTGGCGCCGAACGGCCTGAATGGCGGCGGGCTCGGCGGGCTCGGCGTGGGCTTGGGCCGCGCCAGCGTGGCGGGGAGCACCTGCGCGCCGCACGCAAACACAAAGAGGGGCGGATGACAAGAGCGGAAATTGAAAGGCAAACGCAGACGCCGACGCAGTGCGGACGCAGTGCGCGCCTCAACAACGATCGTCAACAAGTTCAACTTTATCGAGATTTTTCTTTTCTTTTTTCACTAACTCCCGGGTGTGACAGCGTACTCACCGCATGTGCCACGGGCCGCGGGGTGGCGGGGCGCAGCGGGGTGGAGGGCCCCGACGGCGGCACCGAGGAGGGCAGTCCGAAGCCGCGGCGGCGTGAGGGGCGGCCGGCTGTGGTGGCCGATGGGGGAGGGGCCGCTCGCCCTGTTCTGTCAACAGTCATCGGCCGCGCTATTGGCAAATGGCTACGATGCTCTACCTTTCTATTTTAGTCAACTGCAAACTTCAAATACTTTAATTTGCCTCTTTTTTTTTGAATATTTTTCATATTTTTCAAAAAGTAACCCAATGAAAAGAAACCGAAAAAAAACAACTTTTTTTTTACCGCAATTTTTGAAATATTTTTCATCCTTTTAAAACCCTAACTGTGGCGCGCTTCCTGCAGTGCACGGCCATCTCGACATAACGCGGCTCATAAGGGTCGGGTTACCTTGTGCTGCGTCGAAGCCAGCAGGTTGATCTGCTGCTGGTGCTGCTGCTGCTGCTGCCGCTGCTGCTGGAAGCTCTGCTGCTGCTGCTGCGCCTTTTGCTGCTGCAGCTGCTCCTGCTGGCGCTGCAGCTGCAGGTGCTGCTGCTGCTGCTGGATCTGCTGCTGCTGGTGGTGCTGCTGCTGCAGCTGGTGCTGCTGCTGCTGCGCCTTCTGCAGCTGCTGCTGCTGGTGCTGCAGGCGGTGGCTGTCGATCGGGAAGTGGTGGCCCGAGCCGCCCCCGAGGAGCAGCTTGGTGGGGGGCGGCGGCGGTCGCTCGGGCTGGGGGGTCGCGGGGGCGTTGGGGCCGCTGGGGGCCGCGGGCTGCAACCACGGCGACAACGTTACACGGCGCAGTCCGCACCTCGCGAGGCCTTGACCCTCGACAGAATGCACGCCGAGATGGATATCGCGCTTTGGAGCCCCGCCCTGACGTCCATGCCGCGCCTGCACTGCACGCGGCGGTTGTCTCCGGAGCGGCCACCGCGGCCACCTGCCGCGTGCGGCGTCCCGCGGGCTGCGTCCGAGGCGCCGCGCGTTTTCGCTCTCATTTGCTTTGCAAATCGAGTGGGTGGAAAGGCGCCTCTCCTATCCGAGACGGAAGCGCCTCACCGCGCCTCGCTGCCGCCTGGGATCGCTCGCTCTGTCTCCCTCGGACTCGCGAGGCGCCCCGCAGCGCCCCGCAGCGGTGCGAGGGAGACGGAGCGACGGAACAGGGAGCCGCGCGGGCTTTATGGCTGTGGACGGACGCCGTGCATGTGATAGATAGCGACCCGACCGACCGCGGCTTTCTAGCCGCTAATCAATCCCGCGTCCGCAATCACGGCAAATGACCTGTGCGGTGGCGCGGCCGGGCACACCGCGCGGGGGCGGCCGCACGGTGGGTCAGAAGACCGTTGAGGCGGTCACAATTCTAGACGCGTTTGGAGCTCCAGAGTCGCTAAATGGGACTCGAATCAAACGTGTGACCCCACCAATGGATTCCTCGTTTGGAGAGCAATCCGTTGGTAGGGTCATACGTCCGATTCGAGTCCCATTTAGCCAGCTCAAAACGCGTCCGGGATTTTCGCCGCCTCAACGGACTTCTGACTCACTGTGGCCGGTCTTCTGGCCCACTGGGCACGGGCCTCACCAGGTTGCCGCCGTTGGCCTTGATGGTGGACTGGAAGGCGTGCTGCAGCGCGAGCAGAGCGGCCAGGGTGCTCGGCGAGGACCCCGGGTAGCCGAACTGGCCGCCCTGGCCGTCGGCCGGTCCTGGGGACGGCGCCGGCCCCGTGGGCGGGGGTGGCGGTCGCGGCGGCAAGGGCCGCGGGGCCAGCGTCGTGGGCCGGATGGGGGCGGAGGTCGTCGTCGGCGGTGCTGGCGAGGAAAGGAAAGCGTTAGCCAGTCTACACTGTTGGAATCACTTTACTGTGGATCGTGGATGGTCTTGTCGGCAGCCAAATTGTTGAGAGTGCGCGTGGAGCTCGGCGCGGTCCTCACCCAGCGTCGCCGGAGGGGCGCGTGTGGTCGGCGGCGTGGCGGCGGCGGTGGACGGCGACGGCGGCGCGAGGCTGGTCCTCAGCGCGCCCTGCTTGGCGTCCCCGAGCGACGGGCCCTCCGTCGACTCCTGCTCGCGCTCGTCCTCCTTGGCCTCGTCGTCGTCCGAGTCGTCGTCATGGTGCCTGCCAAGACAAAGACGCACAGTGGAACAGGAGACCCACCTAACCTAACGCGGAAGCCTAGTGAGCTCCAGAGTCGCTAAATGGGACTCGAATCGAACGTGTGACCCCACCAATGTATTCCTCGTTCGGAGGGCAATCCATTGGTGGGGTCACACGTTCGCTTCGAGTCGTGGAGCTCAAAACGCGTCTAGAATTTTGGCCGCCTCAACGGTCTTCTGACAAACTCGGTAGTAGTAAAACCCGAGCGTAGCGCAGCGCTATTTTTTCAAAAGCACTGTCCTGAATTAAATATTTCGTCCCAATTATTTTACAGTGTCGACCACTTGACACACTTTCGGCACCAAACTATGTACACTGAGTACACACTTGGGTTTTCTGTGAAGTGGACCTTACCCGACGGCGGGGCTGTTGCCGTACAGCTCGAGGTTCAGGTCGTAGAAGGCCTCCGTGCGGCTGCAGTCCACCTCGTCCAGCCGCTCGCAGACGCGCGTCTCCTGGTCGAAGACGGTGCCGTTGAGGCAGAGGAACTTGATGTCGGACACCTCGCCCTTCTGGCCGATCGTGCACACGTGGAACATCTGGCAGCCCGTCTCGACGTCCGCATAGTAGCCGCCGATCACCTTCCCCTCGCACGAGAAGTTGGTCTCCGGCAGGTTGTCGAAGTCCAGGTACTGCGCGCAGACCAAACCATTAACACCAAACGGTCATACTCAAAATACTTCATAGAGAGGTTTTGCGGAGAAAAAAACCTTACTACGAAGTATTTTGAGTATCAACGCACAGTGGGCCAGAAGATTTTGAGCTCCAGAGTCGCCTAAATGGGACTGGAACCGAACGTGCGACCCTACCAATAGATTCCTCGTTCGGAGAGCAATCCATTGGTGAAGTCACACGTTCGGTTCGAGTCCCATTGAGCGACTTTGGAGCCCAAAACGCGTTCGAGATTTTGACCGCCTCCATCCATCTTCTGGCCCACTGTGCGTTGATAATGTCGATAATAATCCTCACCCCGGGCTCCGACATCTGCGACACCACGGCCGGGTTGTGCAGCAGCAACAGCAGGAGCGCGAGCACCGCGCCTGCAACAAACAAACACGTTTTGAAAACCAAACCAAGTGCATCGGGCCATGATCAGGGCGACGACATTCCAAAGAAAGAGCGACAGAGAAACAAAATCGGGAGAAACGAAGAGAGACACAACGCGAGTGCTATTTCGTAAGGCCGCTGCTGGAGCTGGTATCATTTGGCGGCGGGTGGGCGATATGTAACCGCGCGGTGCACTAGGCCTGGCCCACTGTGCCTGGCCCACGCCGCCAAGACCCCGCCTTGCCTCCTCCTACGCGTTGCAGGGCTGGATATCTTTGTGATCACCGTGCCCCAGTGAGAGGGCCGCCCGGGTTCAGGTGGCGCGCGCCGCGTTGTTGATGTTGTCGGTGGTGTTGATGTTGTCGTTGTCGTTGTTGTTGTTGTTGTTGTTGTTGTGGTGGTGGGATGCCAGAGTTATGTGGGCCCAGGGGGTGCACAGGACTGCGGCAAGGCTGTACAAACAACGCGCCACTCAAAGTAACGACATGCTCGGCGAAACAACTAGTGCCCACTAAATCACGCTATGAAAAATTGTCAGTCGAATGGTCGGGGGGGAAAACAACTTTCAATTTTATGAGTCTTGACTTAAAAAAGCGTGGGAGCACCCACGTATTTTTTTGTTATTTTTTTTAAAAAATGCATGCCATGGTGAGTATTATGAAATAACTTCAAAACGTTCCCAAACTCTCAAAATTTTTCTACCGTACTCATTATTTCTTTTAATTTTACAAACATATCTTTTCGTGTGTATATTTTGATTTTGGACTTCGACTCCACCTAGCATCGCTTCATTTGCGAGCGTGACGTCATTTTCGAACGGATTAGTCGCGCATTCCACGAGGCGAGGCCTTGTCCCTCTGTCTCTCTCGCACCTAGACGGGACGCCCCAGAGCGACGAAAACAACGGCTCTCGGAATCGGTCAGCAGGCCGGCCGCTGGGCGTCGCAAACCTTATTGCCTCTGGGAGCCTTCCGCGGACGCCCGCTTTTTATCGGCGCGCCAAAGCGCTTTCACTGCGTCGCCGTGACGACGCCCCTCCCGACGCCCCCTCCCCCCCTCTCAACGCGGCACGCAGCGTCACCTGCTACATCCGCGGCGTCGACGCCACGCCTAGGCCGCCGCCACACAGTGGGTCAGACGACCGAGGAGGCGGCCAAAATCCCGGACGCGTTTTGAGTGAGCTCCAGAGTCGCTAAACGGGTCTCGAATCGAACAGGTGACCCCACCAATGGATTGCCCTGCGAACGAGGAATCCATTGGTGGGGACACACGTTCGATTCGAGTCCCATTTAGCGACTCTGGAGCTCAAACCGCGTCCGGGATATTGGCCGCCTCCACGGTCTTCTGGCCCACTGTGCGCCACGTCGCGGGCCTTGCTCCGCGTGCTCCGTGTCCTTCTCGACTCGCCGAGCTAAATAAACTTATCTGAGTGGCCTGGTGTTGACGCTGTCGGCCGCGGGGCGGGGCGGGGCGGGGCGGCCGCCACACGTAATCGCCTGTGTAATGTAGCCGGACGCCGTGGAAGGGAAGGGGGCAGGTGGGTGATTCAAAATTCGACGGGTCGACTGTGAAAGAACCAGTAAGGCCCCTGTGGAGCGGGTGGTGCTGGTGTTAATGGTGTCACAGAGGTTCTCGCAGGACCCCGAAATGTGTACTTTTGAGGAAGGTTTTTAATGATCTACGAGCCTCCCGGCCGCATCCGCAAGGCCCGCTTTTCGATCTACGAACTTCCCGCTCGACCATAACGCCGCCTCAGGCTTCAAAGTTTGGTTCGCTGAATCGGTTTCTCGGGAAACATCGTGGACGACAGCCCGCTGTCTTGGCGATGCCTGTGGACCGCTAACACGTGGGTCATTGCGGGGAAGAACCGAACCCCTCAGGGCTGGGAAAAAAATGGGACGCCCCATTTTGAGACGGGATTCCCTTCCTTTTAGATTTATCAACACTGTGACGGGATCGCGGGGCACGGAATGTTCAGTAGGGAGTATTTTCCGAGCATCAAAATTCGGCAATCCTAAGTCCAAAACAGAGATGTGAAATTTTTCCGAGTGTTTGGTTCTTCCCTGCACTGACCCTACACCCGCGCACAAAGAAACGAAAACGAAACGCAACACGAATCAGGAATTAGAAGGGCCTGCTGCTGCCAATTGAGTGTCCTTGAGGGCCGCACACCTGATTGCAGCTTGGACCGAGGATGCGGGGGAGGGGAGGGAGGGGAGAAGGGAGATGAGGGGGGAGGGGAGGGGCGCACGGACAATGGATTATTCCCACACGGCAATACCCGCTGCGATACGGCCGGCGATACTCCCCATCTGATCGGGCGGTGCGTGCCACTGCCGTGCGGCGGTGCGGGTGGCATGGCAAGGACGAGTGTGCGTTGCACAGTGGGCTAGAGGACCCCCCGCCCAAACTCTAAACGCGTTTTGAGCACCAGAGTCGCTCAGCGGGACTCGAACCGAACGTGTGGTCAGACGTTCGATTCTGTCGTTCCCGGAACGTCGTCCTACGAGTGCGAGAGAGACAGAGGGGCCGAAGCACCGTGCGACATCGGCCTGCTGCTGCTGTTGCTCTGCCGAACGCAGCCGAGCGATTCCGAAATGTCGTTCCGTCTCTCCCGCACCGCTACGGGACGCCCTGTGAGTGCGACAGAGACAGAGCGACGAAAACGAGGCTTCGGAATCGTCAGCCAGACGCAGAGCAAAGAAGGCGCGAGTGGAGCGGGGAAGGGAAGGACAGCGGCTAGGCACAATTGGAGGCTGAGAGATCGTTTCAGTGCCACCGTCTATGCCTCTGTGTGCGTGAGCGATTGGGAATGTTTGATTGTGTGCGTGCAATGCGAGCGCGCACGCGCATTTGTGTGTAGGTGTGTGTGTGTGTGAGCGCTGCCAGAGTGCAAAATGAACCGTTGCGGTCCGACCCGCTATGAGAATGGTGAGCCCATTTGTCCTCACCGGCAGCGACAATTTTTCATGCGGCGACAGAGCGATCCAATTCATAAACGGGTTGCCTGGGGCCCCGCCGCCGAGGCCCGGCTGATGTAATGCATGGATCGGGGCGGCATAGGGTGGAGTCGGATCCCATTCGAGACGGGCCAACGCGCACGCTTACCGGCAAGAAGGGAAGCAAGACGGCGCACAGTGGGCCAGACGACCGGCGCAGGCGGCCAAAACTCTAGACGCATTTTGGGCTCCACAGTCGCTAGATGGGACTCGAACCAAACGAGTGACCCCACCAATGGATTGCTCTTGGGACGCGGAATTCATTGATAGGGTCACTCGTTCGGTTAGAGCCCTGTTCAGCGACTCTGGAGCTCAAAACGCGTCTAGAATTTTGTCCGCCTCAACGGTCTTCTGAACCACTGTGCGGCGTGTGGGGGTGGCGACGTCACAGACGGCACTCAGCATCCCCTTATACAGCTTCATCACGAGGGAGACGGCTCCGCCGACCCACGCACCCGAACAACGGCAGCGCGGCCGGCCAGTCGGTCGGAACGCGCGAGGTGGCGCGGCGGGGCGTGGAGGGGCGTGGCGTGGCGGTCGCACCGATTTGCGTGGGTGATTTGTGAACGTGCCCCGGTCTGCGCGTGCTCCCCTCTCTCTCTCTCTCTCTCTCTCTCTCTCTCTCTCTCTCTCTCTCTCTCTCTCTCTCTCTCTCTCTCTCTCTCTCTCTCTCTCTCTCTCTCTCTCTCTCACACACACATATGCGGTGCCTCTACCGCAAGCCCCGCCAGCAATCCAGTGAGGGCTGCCCAGGGCTGCCCAGGGCGTGGAGTAGAGCCAAGGCCGGGGCGGACGGCGCCCTGTCGGTGCCCTTCACTGCGAGACCCATTGTGTAACCAGGCTTCATGAAAACCGTTTACGCGTAGCGCGTTCAGCTGCGTGTCCGCCGAGGGTCCTGAGGGAGCGGCGGCCAACCTGTCCAGCAGCCGGGAAGAAATTAACTCCCGCGGTCCGAGACGGATGATGCACAGGGCAAGGGCCTTGCTGCTGCAAGGCCAGTCGAAAGGACGCGTCCGCACTGTGGGTCAGAAGACCGTTGAGGCGACCAAAATTCTAGACGCGTTTTGAGCTCCAGAGTCGCTGAGTGGGACTCGAATCGAACGTGCGACCCCACCAATGGATTGCTCTCCAAACGAGGAATCCATTGGTGAGGTCACACGTTCGATTCGAGTGCCATTTAACGACTCTGGAGCTCAGAACGCGTCTAGAATTGTAGCCGCCTCAACGGTCTTCTGACCCACTGTGGTCCGGTGCGGCCTCTCAGCAAAGGGACCGCCGGAAACTGCTCCCAGATTCTCCCCCGATTCTGTTATGAGTAACAGTGCGCAAAGCCGTATCCGAGTCAGGTTGTCACGCCTGTCTGTGACAGCCTGGCTTCCGAGCCGCCCACGCCGCGGGACCACACCCCGGCCGCGGGGTTGGCCGCCCTGCCTTGGTTCAAATTCGCCGCGTCGATGTCGTTTGTCTCTGTTGGGCGTCAAAGTCAGCCGTCCGGCCGAGGTCGGCAGTCAGTACCGGTTTCCCCTGACAGACCAGCCGCACCGCCTAAATCGCTGCGGACAATGCGCTCCATAACCAACGACCACATTTTCATTTGGTTGTTGCCTCACTGTTAAAACGATCTGATTTTTGTCACACATTTTCTGAAAATTCGGCGCGCATATAGCTTATCAGCCATCGGCGGTAAACTAGCGACGTTAATTGAAACGAATTTTTCACGCGTTGAGACCGTTTCCCGCCAAAATGGTCCCGCGGTCAATTAGCGGTCGGTTCGTTCTTCATGACGCTTCATTTTTTTTCTTCCTTTCCCTTTTGTCTCGTCATTGCCGTGAGAAGGCGGCGGTGCGGCGGAGCCTCGGCAGGCCGACGCATTGGCCGGCCGGTATTTATTTCTCGGGTTACAGTGTAACCGTTACACCACGCCGTGGTCATCCCGGAGGACAAATGGAACGGAGCCCGGCGGTGGTGCGCGGTGCCGCCGCACAGAGGTCGCCCGCAGCGCCGCGCCACCGATATCATCGTCAAATTATTAAGGCCACCGCGCGCGGTGCTGGATGATGAGAAATTGTTCGGTCTGATAAGAGCCCGGTGAATAATCACGGAGGAAATAATGAGCAGGAAAAGGAGGGGAAAAAACAGGGCGGAAAAAAAATGTACGAACGGCGCCGCTGCGCGATCGTGTTGAAACGGAGTGATGAAAATGTTTCTAAAGATCGATGATCATCGGCGACTGCAATAATTGTTATATCGAGATTTCTTGCGCTGCCCCTCTCAGCCAAGCGTCAGTGGGACTTGTACAAAGATATCGGCCGAGGCAGGTTGATTGCAAGAAAAAAAAACCTGCGGGTCGGAACTTGATATTTGCAGTTTCTCAAGATATTATCGCGGGGGTTGATTCATTGACCATTGAGCCACTACATCGTGCGGACCTGCATGGTGGCCTCTCGGTCGCCGTTTGAACTAGCACGATGGATTGACCCACACGGTCTGAGTTTGAATCCAACTTTACAATTATTTCAGTTGTTGTACCACCAGCTCAGTTCACTGTGGAAAAAAAAAAGACACGAACTGGAGTTTTGAACCAGCGTCCTTTCGTAGCAAAGAGTCTGAGTTGAGTCAGCGGTATCTCCATCATCTGCCCGGCGTGCTGGGTGACCGCCAGAGCATGCTCCCGGTGACAGAACGGGTTCGAATTTATGGCGGGAAAAGTGCTTCCTTGCCAGGGACGGCGGCAGGGACGCATAGGGAAGTCCAACGATGAGAAAGGTCCAGTTTGCGCAACAGCATGAGCCACACTCATTATGCCAGGGATATTGGTCCGGCCGACAAGTCAGCAGGCTGTGTTTAATCCATCAACGTATGAGCCCATAAACAAGCTGATTACAGCAATGCCTTCAGCAGCTCCTTCTTCTTAAACGTTTCTTCGTTTTGTTATTCACCCCCCCCCCCAAAAAAAAAACAATGCAGTTTTTTTTCTCTCCTTTTTGTTGCGTTGGCGTTCCGGCGGCCCACACAGCAGTGGCGCCAGTGTGGCCAAATAACGAGCGTCCGGGAAAAAAGTACACCTTGGCAGTACATAAATAGGCCTGGTCATAAAACGCCTTTGCCGATCCGGATGAAATGAGACACTCAGCAGCAGGGCCAAGTCTGGATGGAAAAGGAAACCCATTCTTTTTTTCCTCCTTCATCTCGAACGCAACGCGGCAGGTGTGGCGCACAGTGGCACGCCTCAAATGTCAACAGCCTTGCCTTATGGAATCTTTGGTGGCGGCCGAACACTCCGGGTCGTAAGTGTAGCACCACCGCACCATCCGTCGCTACCCCGCGCGCCAGGGACTCGCCCATACCTTGTGGGGTCCACACCTACTTACATTCCGGTAACATACATCACGGCCACATGATCTCCTCCTGTCGACACGCTTAAAGTCTCACAAAAAAAATTGCCCACGTGGACAGCAAGCGCATAGTACGAACGTAATTTTGCCTTTTCTATTGTGAAGGATTTTCTTTGTAACTTATAGTGAAAAATTCAAAAAAAAAAAAAAAAAAAAAAAAAAAAAAAAAAAAAAAAAAAAAAGATTTTCGCGCTTTGGCAAATGCACCGGCTCGTTCGCCAGTTAAACACACCCACACTGGAGGGGAAACCAAATTAAACGGAACGAGACACTCGCGTCCGCGGCCGACGCGCGCACTGCGTCCCTGCTTATATGCAAATGCAAACGGCCCTCCAAGGTCAGCTGGTCAATTTTTTTCTTTTCCTTTTCGTCACAATGTCGCGCCCCTGAGCAGCGCCGGCCTCCGCGCCTCGCGACGCCGTTGGCCGGCATGTGCGCGACTGACCACTAGTGTGTGGTCGCCTTTAATAAGCCGCAATGTGCACCTGCTGCACACCACACACACACACACACACACACACACACACACACACACACACACACGTGAAGGTGCAATGTGTAGCGCCGGGGCTGCGCGCCCAGGTGCCATTTTGCCACACGGCTGCAACACACTGCAATGGAAAGGGCAGCCAAAGGAAAGGAAGAAAGAGAAGAAGAAATAAATCTGCTGCATTGCCTGTGAGCCGTTCGCCTGGCGGTGGTGCCCGCCCCGCAGGGGGAGTCATGGGATTCAGGGCGCCTGCGGCGGTAGGCCAGCCCGCCGAACTCCAGTGTCGTCCCCACCGGTGTGGCCTACGCTGCAGGCGCTCTCGTCCTGCACTTAAAGCAGAAACAAGTCTGCGAATAAGCATATCTGCTCCATAATCACACTGTTCGAAACAGAATATTGACGCAGTCTCGACCTCATTTACGCGCGTTCCCCGAAAAGAGTCGCGCGAATGGGCAGCATTGGCTACTGTCCCCCCCGTTAACCGTTAATCAGCATGGCAAAACACACACACACACACACACACACACACACACACACACACACACACACACACACACAGCGAGCGCGGCCTCAGCCACTTTACCTCATTCTCAGTCGCCGTCGCCGCGAGTGACGCTGGCATGTTTTACGGGCAGAGAAAGAAAACCGATTTCGATCAAGTCATCACTCTGGCCGCCGTGGCCGCGTGGCGGCGGGTGGCGGCGCTACGATTTTCGAATGGCGGCCGAGTTTCGCGCAGCCGCTGTCAGTCGCTCTCTCTCTCTCTCTCTCTCTCTCTCTCTCTCTCTCTCTCTCTCTCTCTCTCTCTCTCTCTCTCTCTCTCTCTCTCTCTCTCTCTCTCTCTCTCTCTCTCTCTCTCTCTCTCTCTCTCTCTCTCTCTCTCTCTCTCTCTCTCCCTCCCCCTCTCGAAAACTACTGAACAACAGACCAACAACGAAACGTTTGCAGCGAGATTATACGGCACGGGGCCGGCGAACAGCACAGCAGTCGAACACACCGGCGCAGAGCAAGGCACTGCACACTGATTCCGCGAGCGTCATTTCGTCGTCGCTCCGTCTCTCTCGCACTCACGGGGCGTCCCTTGGCGGTGCGAGAGAGACGGAGCGACGAAAACGGCTCTGGGAATGAGTGTGCCGCAAGGCGGGCCGCGCGCAGCAAGGACGGCGGCGCCAAGACGGGCAGGAATTCAACTTCCTCTCCGCGTGACACAACTTTACTACTGCTGGCCGCCACTTGTAAAAAATACATGAGGCTGGGCACACCTAGGAAGGGGTATGGAGAGAGAGAGAGAGAGAGAGAGAGAGAGAGAGAGAGAGAGAGAGAGAGAGAGAGAGAGAGAGAGAGAGAGAGAGAGAGAGAGAGAGAGAGAGAGAGAGAGAGAGAGAGAGAGAGAGAGAGAGAGAGAGAGAGATAGAGAGAGAGACGAACCGATACGTGCGGTGCGTGTTTTATCGTCTGCAAAGTGTTCTGCGCGGAGCGATGCGGTTGGCCTGCAAATAATGACCGCGTTGCGCGAGCACGGCAGAAGCGGCAGCCAGTTCAGTTTGTAGGCGACTTGTTGCCATCACCGCAGGTGAACTGTCACTTTACCCAGAACCAATTGCGCGAACTCACCGAGAAAAGCAGTACAGGTGTGGGGGATTCGACCCAAGGATCCACACTGACCCGAGCGCTATCAATTTACCCAGAAATACGCAGTGCAACCGAAAAAAAAAAACGGTGGAGGAGGTTCGAACCCGGGACCCACACTCGGCGGACCCCGTCCCAGCGCCCTCAGCTACGGCGGCGCGCCGCCCGCGATGCCCGGGGCCGACGCTAATGCCTGTAATAGCCGCCGCTAGCTCTGAAAATGAATTCGGCCGCCAGTCAGATAGAGACATTAACATAATTTCAGCAGCACGGCCGCGCTCGCGTAACAAGCCTTTTGAAAATAAGTCGCTCCAATTAGCGTGATATGTGGATGGTAATTAGAGACCCGCGGCCGTCGATTGAAAAGAAAACCTGAGCGGGGGGGAGGGGGGAAAGGGGGGGGGGGGGAAGCGAGGCTAAGCAGACGACGCGAGGCTGTCCGCACCACGCCCCGCGTCTCCCGTACAAGCCAGCCGGCGATTGAAAACGAATTAAGCCATTTTCGATCAGAAGAAGGCGAAAGTGTATGCGGCAATGCCGGGGCTCCTTATGCGGTGGTGTGTCCAGCTAGACGCTGGCCCGTCCGTCCGCGCTGCTGCGCCTTGCGAGGGATTTCGGCAGGGACTTCCCTCGTACTTCCCCGCCCGCGCGTCTCGCCGGCCCACTGTGCGGCTGTCTGTCCGGCAAGGAATGTGAAAGTGATGGCAGCGGCCGCACAAGGCGGTGCACCACCACCACCACCGCCACCGCGCCGGGGCTTGCTTGTCGGCACCAACAGGTGGCGATCGACAAGCCTATGACACTGTGGAAACACGAAGAGAACGCCGAACGAGATGGTGCGGTCAAATTTCTGCCGAATTGGTAGATTTCCCTGATGTACATGACTTAAAATAGTTTAGACCATACAAATGATGCTCTCTCTCTCTCTCTCTCTCTCTCTCTCTCTCTCTCTCTCTCTCTCTCTCTCTCTCTCTCTCTCTCTCTCTCTCTCTCTCTCTCTCTCTCTCTCCGGGTGCCGAAGGGAGCCATCAGGAGTGAATGACCGTCCCGCCGTCGTACTCCTAACCAAACGGACCTAGCCGTGTTCCCCGCTGAGTGCCCCGTGAACCCACATGCCCGCTGCTTTCAGGCGACTCTCGGCTCCTCGTCCGCAAATTGGCGGTGAAACGAAAAGCAGCTATGCCACACCGCGGCGGGTGGACACGTTATGCATGCCTTCTTCTGCTTCTTCTTCTTCTTCTTCTCGGCGACCTTGGCGGCCACGGCGCGGAGAGTCTCCAGGAATGCGCGGTGCCCTTCCTTCACACATCATACACACGCAAGCAGCCACCGTGCCGCGCTGCACTCCAAACAAATCACTGAAAAGGAGACGACAATGAAAGGAAACGAGACGGACGCCAGCAGCACTCGGTGTAGCCGACACTCTCCGACGAACGGCGGCGGACAATAAAAATCGCGTTTGATCCGTTCACTCACTCCAACGGCGCTGCCCTGGCACTGCGCTGACAAAGGCACCCCGCCTAATAACAGGCCATTGTGCGGGCATCCGCTGCACAGTGGGTCAGAAGACCGGCGGAGGCGGCAAAAACTCTGGACGCGTTTTGAGCTCCAGAGTCGCTAAATGGGACTCGAACCGAACGTGTGACCCCACCAATAGATTCCTCGTTCGGAGAGCAATCGATTGGTCGGGTCTCACGTTCGATTCGAGTCCCATTTCGGGCCTCTGGAGCTCAAAACGCGTCTAGAATTTTGGCCGCCTCAACGGTCTTCTAGCCCACTGTGCGCTGCTGACTCGTCACCCTGCCTGTCTCGCACCACTCCAAATATCGCAAGATACTGAAGAATCGCCTCTTGATTTACAGAGACACTGCGAGAGAGAGAGAGAGAGAGAGAGAGAGAGAGAGAGAGAGAGAGAGAGAGAGAGAGAGAGAGAGAGAGAGAGACGAAGGCACTGTTCGGAGCCAGCCTGCTGATGAGCGCGAGCAGCCGAGTCAATCAAACGCGGGACACAGTGTGCCACACACACGGGGCTTTGTTCGGGACCTCATAGGCCTTTCACCTTTCCCGCTGTGCATCGGCGTGCCGTGCATCCATTTGAATGGACTTTAGGTTTCCTTCCTCTCTTGGCGCTCGCAGCCGGCGAAGCTGCCGCCAGAGGCTCGTAACGCCGCTCTGTCGCACTCATGAGGCGTCCGGCAGGGGAGCGAGAGAGACAGAAACGATCCTTCAGTCGGCCGGGCACAGCCCGCTCTCGCTTGACTCTCGCCGAGGCCTTGTTCGAACCATCCTGGAGGCGTCCATGCTTCCAATCCAGTGAGCCTGGAGTACGGCTGGAGTCCTGGTGTCTCCCAAGGGTCTTGGGCGGAGACCTCGTGCATCGAGCAGCCTATGCTGGAACTCCGCTGGAGAAGGTCTGTCCGTAGTATGGCTGGTGTATCGCTGCAGTCTGCGGCTGTAAGTCTTGATGAAGACCTCGTGCAGCCTGGAGCCTCGCTGGAGCGACGCCACTGGAGAAAGCAGATACGCCTTATCACGGTGGGGGCGGCGCCGGCGGTACGCCAGGTGCGTCTGGCCCACTGTGCGGTGGGAATCCCCCTCCGATCCCCCTGCGCGCGGCTCGCTTTATAGATCCCTTTATTTATAGGCTGGGCTCTAGGGGCGGCTCCCGGCTCGCTTTATCGAGGCCTTTTGCTCCGCGTTGCTTTGTCCAGCTGAGCGACGTTTAAGACCCACGTGCGAAAATGACACGCCAAAGGCAGGCGCGCCTCTTCCCTCGCGCCTTTGTCACCGTTGAAACAAAACAAAAAAACACATCAAAAGAACAACTGCACCGCTTCCTCCTTGTCGCCGGAAAAAAAAATCGTACAAAAGTGCAGCGCAGTGCTGTATCTGATCTCGACGAGTCGACGACCGGCGTCGGTCTATCTAAACGTAATCTCGCATCGCAGATCAACGAAGGGGGAAAGGGGCCTTGGCGGGGCGCCGGGCTATTATGCCACGCAAACCATTTTTCGAAAAAAAAAATGAAAATAAAATAAATAACACATAACAGTGTAGTACATAGCAAAACTCTGTTTTTCATGCCGCGCGCTCCAATTTTCAAACAAATAAAAATAACAAACAGTGTACAGTGACGCTTTATTTTTTTAATGCCACGCGCCACAATAAAAAAAAACAACAAAACAAATAGCAGTGTGTTCCTCCAACGCAACCACGTCCACACGGCGCCGAGACAAGCCCGCCCCCTGAGCATAGCCCAATCCGACCGCAGCTAACCTGTCGCGCTGCCGCGCCGCCGTGCAGGCTAGACTGCCGACCTTAGGCATCGCTATGTGACCCGACCTTGGCTCGCCTTGGCTCTACTTGACGTTGCCGCGGGTTCAAGACCCGGAACGGCCGGAACGCGGAGCCCCAGGGGGCAGTGGGGGGCGGGGGGGCGTGGGGCCGCGCCGTGAGTCACTATTGTGCGGGTGGGCAGCCAGCGCGCCAAGCTGTCACAACAACGGTAAAACAGCAACGGCTTATTCTCATTAGAGTCCTGGCTGTGATATGACAGGCGAAGATGAGCCGAGCAGTCGCCTGGCTAAACCGGCTGGACTGCAGCACGCCTCGCCGACTGCATGTCAAACTCATTAGGACGGCTTCCTGCTTCTGCCGTCCAGCAATTTACACCGCAAGCAATTTCTTCGCCCTCAATAAACTTTCAATAGTTCACCTACATTTTTTCATCATAATCGGCACCACCATCATCATCATAATCATCGGCATCCTCGTCGTCATCATCCACGTCGTCATCACCATATTTCTTATTATTAATTATTATTATTTTCATTACACAAGCCAACGATTTCACGCGGAACGGTCGCGACTTATCATTAATAATAAACACGACTCCCAAAACAAAACCGAGTGCCGGCGGGACACGCCGCCGCCGTTGGCCAATCGCGTCCATGTAATGCATTCACGCGCGCGGCGGCGCTCTCGCCCGGCTCACGCGTTTAAATCTCCCGCTATTTATTTTCCAACGCCATACCGAGTCCGAAAGCGACACCCGAAGGAAAAGACCTTTCACGCGCTTGTCTCTCTCTCTCTCTCTCTCTCTCTCTCTCTCTCTCTCTCTCTCTCTCTCTCTCTCTCTCTCTCTCTCTCTCTCTCTCTCTCTGTCGTCAGGACGCCCTCGCACGTAGGCAGGTGCCACGCGGCGTCACTGACGGCGCCATCTGTCCATCTGGCCGGATTAACACGGACCCGTATCGAGGGAGGGAGAGAGAGAGAGAGAGAGAGAGAGAGAGAGAGAGAGAGAGAGAGAGAGAGAGAGAGAGAAACAATCTGAGGCGATCAAATCGGAAAGAAATGAGCGCCAAAGAGAGACAGAGAGAGAGAGAGAGAGTCATTTGTAGGCTCTGGCTCGCGGCGCGGTGCCGCCTCTACCGTTTGAATGACATAACGCGGCCGTCTTTAGCGATCCGCCCATCCGTCTGTGAGAGACGCCCCGCCTGGGGCGGCCATTCCGTCTCTCTCGCACTCCCGCCTCCCGTTGGGGTGCGAGGGAGACGGCGATAGTTAGCCATGCGGGGATGCAGCTACCGTCTCCATGGCAACGGCGGCTCTCAGCGTCACTCTCGTCGATAAGGAAGTCACATCCAATACTCCGCGCACCGACGCCGTACGTTGCGCCGTTTTCTCGCGCGCAAAGCTTTTGCCTTTTTTTTCTAATCTTCCCCGCACGTTGTTGTTATTGTTGTTGTTTACGCGGTTAAAATGTGCGAAAAAAGGCGGCAGCGGCAGCAACAACAATAACAGCAGCAGCGAGCCACCGGAAGAAATGGCGGAGCGCCCGGCCTTGCGCGGAGGAATGCCGACAGAAACCTGTCATCGCCTGCACCGGAGCGCCCTTCAACTTTTCCCCCGGCTTTTCTTTCAGAAAGCCGGCAACTATGGGAAATGGAAAAGCGCACAACCCACAACAACTATGTGTGGTGTGATTGGGCATCCAGGCGGGTGGGTCTTTGTACCCCGGCGTCGCAATCATCATCTAGATTGTGGGGTCGACGCCGCGGCCGACCGCGCCTGCCGCCATTGCAGCCAACAAGCCGCGGCCTTGACACACAATAAAGAAAGAAATTACGCGCCCGCCCTTGCTTACGGCGGCAGGTTCCGCGGTATACAGGAATTCGCGCGCCAATTTGGTTCGGAAATAAAAACACAAACATAGTGGGTCAGAAGACCGTTGAGGCGGTCAAAATCCCGGGCGCTCCATATGGGACTCCAATCGAACGTGTGACCCCACCAACGAGGAATCGATTGGTGGGGTCACACGTTCGATTTGAGTCCCATTTGGTGACTCTGGAGCTCAAAACGCGTCAAGAATCTTAAACCGCCTCAACGGTCTTCTGACCTTCTGTGCACCAGCCGCACATGCTCGTATCCTGCTACATGACTTTGAACAATTTCCTTTTCAATCCGACAACACCCTGACCAACTCACATCATTGCGCAGCCCGCTCCATAGAGAATTATCAATCCGAATCCACGACGCAGCGATTGCGTCAAGCCAAACTATTCATTCAATGGGTGGCGGCCGCGGCCGGACAGAACGGCCCAAGTCGCGAGGGAAGTCCACTGCAGATACGCGGTTGTGTGTCGGGTGGAGTCGCCTTCCGGCGAGGGGATTAAGGCGTCGGAGCAGAATAGCGCAGCCGCGGCGCCAGAAGACCGGCGCAGGCGGACAAAACTCTAGACGCGTTTCGAGCTCCAGAGTCGCTAAATGGCACTCGAACCGAACGTGTGACCCCACCGATGGATTGCTCTCCGAACGCGGAATCCTTTGGTGGGGGTCACACGTTATTCGGTTCGGGTCCCATTCAGCGACTGGAGCCTCAAAACGCGTCTCGGGTTTTGGCCGCATGCGCCGGTCTTCTGGCCCACTGTGCGGCGCTGCCCCCCCCCCCCCCCCCGCGGAGCCGCTGACTCATACCTTTTAATAATTGACCGAGTGACTCCACTAGACTGCTGCAAGGGATTAGCGAAAGCCGGCAAATCGGCACGCCTTCGCTCCGAACAACGCCGCGTGGCGTCACTCGTTAGGGATCACACGCTCAAAGATCCTTGCCACGTGTTCTGCGGCTTTGAATTACAGACTCTCTAGCAAACTAGGTCCTTTTGTCAAGTTAGCAATAGCACTCCGTCAAAAAAAAAAAGAATTTTTGACGCTTCTTATTTTTTGATGTGTGTAATGTGCGTAATCACACCGCAATTCCTTTGGATTTGCAGTAGCGCACTCATCAATTATCGAAACTTGCGCGACACTTTGTTTCTCTTTTCTTTTTGTATATGCAGTCCAGCCTCTCACTCGCCGGGCTCCATTTACTTTTACGAAGCCAGTGGCGGGGCGGGGCAGGGCGGGGCGGGGCGCCGCACTGCAGGCTGACGTAATGCGATTCCGGGCTGCAACTCAATACGCATTCTGCATTGGCGCGTGCACGCTGCAGACCACGGTGACCCACGGCCATGGGACTCACTATTTTACCTTAGGGCCCCGTCACCTTGTGGCCTGCACTGGAACTGCCCACGGACAAAAACTGTTGAATGGACACACCGATTCAGGGTGCACCACGGTCGACCACGGTCGTATCCAGCAAACATTTCAGAGAAAAGGCACAAAATAATTGTATTGGGCGGTTACGTAAATGTTGGCACTGGCAGCCGCCGGCTCGGCCGAGGCGCACGGCCGTAGGGGGGCCGTAGGGCCGTGAGGCCGAGGTCGAACGACACCCACCGATTGGCTGGCTGTGGCCGAGGCTTTGGACCGCTCCCGACCCCATAAAGGCCGTGCCGGCGCCGAGCCGCTCTCTGTCAGTGACTTAGGCCAGCGGGGTGGGACGCAAGGCTGTTGCCGCGGTTTAGTCTCTTCCCAGCGCCGCGCTCAAGGCCTGTCCCTTCTTGGCGTGGTTGTATTGCTCAGACACCCCTTTGCCTGCTCGTGGTTTCCGCGCGGCCCCCACACTGGCAGGCTGCCCGACCCGTGCCGTTTCTGTGTTTTTGCGCTCGTTTTGCGCGTTTCGCGGCGGATTTCGCCGTGATTTGGAGCGCGCGAGGCAGCGCGCCAAGCGGCCCAATGAATCCGCGCGATCGCCTCGGTCAGCCAATAGCGGCCCAAACGCGGAGCGCTACTGGAAAAAAATTGACACACACACACACACACACACACACACGCAAACACACACAAAATAAAAATAATTAATACAGTGTCCTTGCGCTTTTGTTTTCTTTCAAAGGCTCTATTACACTGTATCATAGCAGCCAACCTTCTGTGTCTTCTGACCACACTGCGACTTTCTCTCCTCATCCTTTCGTCACCGAAGCGCCGCACGCAAAAATCCGCGTCGGCTTAGAAAGACTTTGTAGCGCGCGCCATAATAATGACTATGAGAAACTGGCCCAGCGTCCCTTTTCCAAACAATGCCGGCCTTTCCCTCTCAAGGACGTCCAAGGACGTGCAAGGACGGGCCCTCGGTAATGAGGGTTATTTCATATCAAGCGGCCCCTTCGGCCCGCCACGGCGCCCGGCGCCGCGCCACTCCGCGGACCGAGCGGGAGGCGTGTCTCTCTCGCACTCGCGGGGAGAGAGAGAGAGAGAGAGAGAGAGAGAGAGAGAGAGAGAGAGAGAGAGAGAGAGAGAGAGAGAGAGAGAGAGAGAGAGAGAGAGAGAGAGAGAGAGAGAGAGAGAGAGAGAGAGAGAGAGAGAGAGAGAGAGAGAGAGAGACGGGATCCGCCACCCGGAGCCAGCCTGCTGGCTGAGCGCTGCGCAACGCCGGCCTGGCGTTTGGGACTCGCATCACAACGATCGACAGCCTGGCACTGCCTGCAGAGCCCGTCGCTCTGTCTCTCTCGCACCTCCACGGGACGCCCTGTGAGTGCGAAAACGGACTCTCGAAATCAGTCTGTGCGCGCCGCGGCCGCGAGGTACGCGAGGTCAGCCATATCATCGCGCGAGCGCCCCGCCCCGCCGCCCCGCCGCCCCGCCGCCCCGCTCGCCGAGCTGGGACTGTGGGACGCCGCGGGAGCGGGTTCGAATACCGGCGTAGCCGGGATGCTTTTCTTTTATCCTGTGGTCAGTGCGGGACGCGGTGCGGGCGGCGGCGCCGGGGGCGGTGCGGGCCCGGCCGGGCAGCAGGCCATGGTCCAGTGGAGGCTGTTTTCTGGGTCGCTGGTCCCCGGCCCGGCCGGCCTGCCCGGCCCCCGCCCGGCCCCCGCCCGGCCCCCGCCCCCTCCAGCGCTGCCCCTTGGCCCGGGGAGCTATGGACGGCCACCGCAGCCCCGCGCGGCACCCCGGTGACGCAACGCCGCGGCAGTGCGGTGCGGCGCGGTGTGGCGCGGTGCGGTGCGGTGTACCACCCACTGCTCGGCCCGGCCGACCAGCCGCTCAGTTTTTCGGCGAGCCTACTTCCTCGCCCTCCTACGCAAGGTCCAGCCAGACGGCCGAACGCGCGCCGCTCGGTCCTGACTGCACGTCGGCGTCGTCGGGCAGGAGGCTGCGGAGGGTCGCATAGTGGGCCAGAAGACCGGCATCATTATCACCATCGCCATCGTCATCATCGTCGTCATCATCGTCATCATCAGCGAGGCGGCCAGAATTCAAGACGCGATTAGAGCTCCAGAGTCGCTAAATGGGACTCGAACAGAACGTGTGACCCCACCGATGGATTGCTCTCCGAACGAGGAATCATTGGTAGAGTGACACGTTCGATTCGAGTCCCATTTAGCGATTCTGGAGCTCAAAACATGTCTAGAACTCTTATACCCTGCCAAAAAATAACAGCAAAAGTAACTAGTGACAAATTATTTGGTAAATATAACGATACTAGTTACTTTTCCATGTAACTGTAACAGTGACTATAGTTAAAATTTTGGCGGACGACTTACTGTAAAGGCACAAGTTACAATAGAAAATTGAGTAACTTTTCGCACTGGGTCCCCAAACCCGCCTCGGGTTCAACGCGTCGCCCGGCCGGACTCCTTGTGGCCAAAGCGGCGATAATTGCCGGAGTCGAGTGTGGGTTATTGCCCCATCGGAACCAGTCAAGCCAAACCACTGTCTCTGTCGTACTCGAGCCTCGAGGAGCGGCCTGCAACAGAGTGAGAGAGAGGGCCGAGGACCCGGGCGCCACGAGTTCCTTAATTCGCCGCCATTGTTGGGGGGGCGTTGCACAGTGGGTCAGAAGACCGATGAGGCGGCCAAAATTCAAGACGCGTTTCGAGCTCCACAGTCGCTAAATAGGACACGAATCGACCGTGTGACCCCACCAATCGATTCCTTGTTCGGAGAGCAATCCGTTGGTGGGGTCACACGTTCGATTCGAGTCCCATTCAGCGACTCTGGAGCGTCTAGAATTTCGGCCGCCTCAACGGTCTTCTGACCCACTGCGCGTCGCGCTCGGCATCGGGGCATGGAGGACCCCAGCTGTGGCACGCGTCGCGATGTGTGGCGCGTCATCGCCGCAAAGCGCCGCAAAGCGTCGCCAAGCGTCGCCAAGCGTCGCGGAGGGCGACGCCGTGACGTCACGGCTTCACTTTCACTGAGAGCACCGCATGGCCGCGAGGCCTCGGACCGTCTGGGACTGTCTATTAGACGGCCGGGGCGGCGTTTAGGCCGCCGCGCCGCCGCGCCGCGCGGTGCCGTGTGAGACAATCGGCACATTTTTATTTCGAGAGACTCGGGAATGCCGGCGGGCTGCGTCACCGGCCTAGGCATAATGGGCGCCGCGACGGCGAAGGGGACGGCGACGCCGAGGGCGGGGCGCGGCCGACAAGGACCCAGACACTGAGGACGACGGTCAGGAGGAGGACGGCGACCACGATGGGGACAATCGCGATGTCGACGACGCCGCGGACGACGGCAGCGGGCAAGGATGCACGAGGACGGCGAGGACGCGGCGAGTGAACGTGGAGGAATGCGCGTAGCTTGGCACGCACAGGGAACTGCAGCCACATGATGCTGAGTTGAGATGACGTTCGCGGAGACTACCCAGGCCGCGCCGCATAGCGCCGCACAGCGCCACTGTCGCAAGGTTCGATCCTGATCCTGAACAAGGACCTCGCCGGCTCGGACCCGCGCGCGGCGCGCGCGCGGTTTTTCGCTGCGTAAGGAAGCTTGTCGAAACACCTGTCGGGCTGTCGGCCGGTGGTTCGCGCCCGCCACGCTGCCCATTTTTTGTCTCCTCGCCTTTTCAATGTTGGCTGTTTTTTTCTTCTTTATTTCAGCCTTTTTGTGTTCTTCGACCGCGCGGCCCTTGCTTCTTTTATTGTTACAGCAAATACGTTGCGTTGTTCTGTCTGAGTGGGCTGGGCTGCTGGGCTGCTGAGCGTGCCAGCGTCTGTGCCACAGACTGACCGGAGGGGCGGAGGGCAAGAGAGGCGGGGTAGGCCGTCACTTAGCGGAGTCCTGTACAGATAAGTCATGCCCTATCTCCCCAGCCCGGCGGTGTAAGTGTGTGACAAGGATGGCCTGCGCGGTGGTGGCGCAACGCACTGCTACACTCATGTAATGCATGACATGCGGCTCTATCCAAATTGCGGCCCAGCGACCGTCTGTCTGTCTGTCTGTCCGTCCGTCCGTCCGTCCGTTCGTCCGTCGTCCTTCCGCCCGCGACCCGCAGCGTGTCCCGCCTGACCTACACGACGGCCCGGCGGCCAGGCCCTGGCCCGCCATCGCGCTGACGGCTGTCGTGTAGGTCCTGATCCTGAATGACTTGAAACAAGTTCAAATAATGTCTGACCCGGTGGGGCCGCACCGCGACTACACTGCCAGCGACTGTTGTTTCGCCTCGCGGGCGGCGCGGCTTCCACCGGCCACTGACCACCGCCATCGCAGTCTCGTCCCCATGGCCGTGCGGGTAGAGACGATGCATCGCAACCTTGCGGGCTGACGTTCGAATCCCGCCGAAGGGCGTTGTTTTTGTTTGCGCTGTTTTCGGCCAAACCATGGCGAGGCTTTGTCGTTCGGCCGACTCTACGGCCATCTGATGCCCCTCTCCACTCTTTCTCTAGAATGACACGACGCGACCCGCCAAACGGCTTCAAAAGGGGGTGGGGTGATTGGGCCTAGGGCAGCGGCCGCGCTCCTCACAATAACTTCTCCATTGTTCTGGCCGGCCCGGCGGTTACATGACGCCGCCTAGCCGACGGCGCGGTTGATCGTGTCCAGGCAGGACCGACCACTTTTAAGAGGACGCCGCCGGAGGAGGAGGAGGAGGACACCGGAAACGGGGTCAGTCGTGCGCGCCCCGGCCAGGCAACGCGCGGGCTGATTCAAACACAAGGCTTCCAATTTGGGGCCCGGCCGCGTGCGCCCCACAGTGGGTCAGAAGACCGTAAGGGTGGGCAAAATTCTAGACGCGTTTTGAGCGCCAGAGTCGCCAAATAGGACTCGAATCGAACGTGTGATCCCACCAATGGATTGCTCTCCAAACGAGGAATCCATTGGTGGGATCACACGTTCGATTCGAGTCCCATTTAGCGGCTCTCGTGCTCAAAACGCGTCTAGAATTTTGGTCGCCTCAACGGTCTTCTGACCCACTGTGCGCCAGCTTCGACGGCCGGTTGGCGGAGAGCGGGTCATTCCCTGTTTCTTTTCGAGATGGGTCGACGTACAGCTGGTGCCGCTGCACAGTGGGCCAGAAGGACCGGCCGCGCCGAGGGTCCTGCAAGGCGTCGACGCCGAGGTCGTGGGGACCTGGGCCCGCAACGTCGAGGTCGTGGTGGTTGGCCGTCGACGCCCGCCCCAAGGGGGGTCCGCGACGCACGGCGCCGAGGCCAGATTCAAATCGCGCGTGTCACACACGCGAGGAGTGTAGTGCGCGGCAACGAAACTCGCGTCCGATAAAACCAAACGAGACGCGCACTCCTTTTAACAACGATGTGCGTGACGGCGGTAACGCCCAGCGAGACGCGCCGCGGTGGGATAGGCCTCTCGAGCGGCACGGCACGGTGGGCCACACCGCAGCGGGCCACACCCAGCACGGCCGGCTCTCCACGCCTGCTTGCCGCGGATTGCGCAGTTCCGCTAAAATACTCTTCCTCCGAATGTGACCCGCGGCCTGCTCGGCCTAGAGGCGCGCGAGAATCGAAAGGGGAAGGGGCAGGTACGCGGCTATCCGGGTGGTACACCCAGAAAATGATTTCTTGAATCAAGTAAAATATTTTTCTTGATTAAAAAAAATACTTGTTTCAAGCTAAACTGAGTGTCAGTTCAATACTAATAGGCTTTGCATTCATTCAACTCTCACCATATCAAGAATATTTCTACTTCACTCAAGGCAGAAGTTTACTTTGGCACACTAATGCAAAAAATTATTTGCATCAAGTGAATTTTACTTGATTCAAGAAAACATTTTTCTGGGTGTAGGCGCCGCGCGGACTGGTAAAAAAAAAATAGGAGGAAAGAAAAAGGATTTCCCTTGTAAGCCAGCGGCAAAAAGAACGCCTGCACTGATTCGGGTGGGCTGGCCCGCAACGCAGGTGAGTGCGGCGGGGTGCCTTCGCCGTCCTTTCCTATTGCTAATGTACTTACAGAGTACAGCCGCCCCCGCTGCCGCCGCGCCGGCGTCGGCCGCTCGTTTAAACCTTGTTCGGATTTTTTTTGTGGTTTTCTTCTGGCGTTCCAACGCGGCCGCCCCGCCCCGCCCCGCCCCGCCCCGCCCTCGCCTCCGCGAGCTTGTCGACCTCGTTCTTCTTCCTCGTCGCTAAAGGGCTTTTGATCGTAGATCATCCGGGAATGCATGAGGTGCATCAGGTGCTCGCCGCCAGGTAAGCAGCCTCCGCCCCCCTCCCCGTCCTCCTCCTGCTCAGCGCCTCGAAAATAAATCAGTAAGCCAAGCAATCCAATGGCGCCAGTGTTACCGGCAGCCCGTGACGCAACTCGCACTCCTCGGCGGCGGGTGGACGGCAGCGTCAAAAGCACGAGCCGCCCTGCGCCGCCGCTCCTCTGGCCCACTGTGCGGCTGCGGCAGCGAGGGACCACAACAACGGCGCGAATCAGCTGTTTGTTCGTCGAATATAACGAGCAGCCCCGGCAAGCCGGGCACCGGGCCCAGCGCGACCTTAATCAGTGTCCCCGGAGGCCTTGCGGAGCCCATGGCGGCGGAGCACAGTGGGTCAGACGACCTCCGAGGCGGCCGAAATCCCGGACGCGTTTTGAACTCCAGAGTCGCTAAATGGGAATCGAATTAAAGGTGTGACCCCACCAATGGATTCCTCGTTCGGAGATCAATCCATTGGTGGGGTCACGTGTTCGATTCGAGTCCCATGGAGCGACTCTGAACCTCAAAACGCGTCTGGAATTTTGGCCGCCTCAACGGTCTTCTGACCCACTGTGCGGGGCCTACCGCCGTGGGTCCGGCAGGCTGGCCTCTGTCTCAGTCACACCCACGGCCACGCCCCGGCGCCGCACCGGCCGACGCGCCAAAAGTAACAACAACAACAATTACGGTAATGTCCGCGTGGACAGCAGCGGCGCGGATCCTTGACACTCTTGCGGTTTTCTTGTTTAAATAATGCCGGCGCGCCCGTCGCGTCGTCAGCCATTCCCACCGCATTCACCGAATCGCAGATTATTCGCAGATTGCGCGGCGGACACTGATGACGTTACGTCACGCCGCCCCGCCCCACCCCGCCCCGCCTCCCCTTGCACTGATCGCGGCGGACGGCGAGCAGAAACAGATCGAGTGTCCGTTTCCGGCCCAGCAGACGACGCAGCAGCGGATGACAGTGACGCAGTGCGGCGTTCGCGGAACAGGGCGCCGCGGGGACGCTGGGCACAGTGAGCCAGAAGACCGTCGAGGCGGACAAAATTATAGACACGTTTTGAGCTCCAGAGTCGCTGCATGAGACTAGAATTATACGTGTGACCCCTCCAATTGATTCCTCATTCGGAGAGCAATCCATTGGTGGGGTCACACGTTCGGTTCGAGTCCCATTCAGCGACTCTGGAGCTCAAAACGCGTCCGGGACTTTGGCCGCCTCAACGGTCTTCCGACCCAGTGTGCAGGGTGCGTTCCAGACCTGCACGCCGCAGCCGCGCGGCCGGACGTCTCCTCTGACCGTCTCTGACCGGTCGGCCCGTAAAAAATAATTGCATGCCAAAACATCGACAGCCTGCCCAGAAACCGGCGATTTCCTGACGGCAAAGAAAATGAGGTGCAGCAGGAGATATTGTGCAATTTTTTCGGCGCCATTGTTCTTAACAGTGTGCTGGTCATGCACAGCGCGACTAACCGAGACTCCATCATGGGTCCTGGGCACATAGTTAGAAACAGTGTGCTTCGCAGGCGCTCTGTTTACAACAGTGCACGCGGACACAGATTGCTAACAGTGCGCCGTGCTGACACTTGAGACTGCAGAGTGGGCTTTCTGGACTCCTCCGGGTTTTCCCTGAGCGCCCTTTGATCTTCCTCCGGCGCAGGGGGGCCGGCCTCAGGACGACCTTGGGCGCCAAACCGCACGGCGAAGCATCGGCACGGCCCATGGCTGCCCATGGCCGCCCCTGGTACGACCGGGACACCGTGGGACAGAAGACCGTCGAGGCGGCCTAAATCCCGGACGCGTTTTGAGCTCCAGAGTCGCTACATGGGACTCGAATCGAACGTGTGCCCCCGCCAATGCATTCCTCGTTTGGAGAGCAATCCATTGGTGGAGGGTCACACGTTCGATTCGAGTCCCATGTAGCGACTCTGGAGCTCAAAACGCGTCAGGGATTTTTGCCGCCACAACGGTCTTCTGTCCCACTGTGCGGCAGCCTTTAGCCTTTTTAACGAAAAACCTGCTGGAAATGAAGCCCCGCCCACCGTCTGTCCGGGCCGGGCACAGTGGGCTGGGCACGGGGCCAGTACAGGCCCGTGGCGAAAGGCGAGGCGGCCGGCGCTTTACGGCTCACTGTGGCGGCGGCGGCGGCGGCAATCCGCGCTCGTCGTCGACAGGTACGAGACAAAGAGGGTCCAACACCACGCAAGGGCCGGTCCAGAGAGGAAGGGGATGCCCGGCTGGGGCAAAGTGCGGGGTATCTGCCTGCCTACCAGGCAACGACAGCACCCATCTCTCTCTCTCTCTCTCTCTCTCTCTCTCTCTCTCTCTCTCTCTCTCTCTCTCGTTCCCTCTCTCGTTCCCTCTCTCGTTCCCTCTCTCTCTCTCTCTCTCTCTCTCTCTCTCTCTCTCTCTCTCTCTCTCTCTCTCTCTCTCTCTCTCTCTCTCTCTCTCTCGCGGCATTTTCACGCGCAGTGGCTGAGGGGCCAGCGTTCGCGCCACGCCGCGTGGCCGCCGTCGTCGCGTAGTGCAGGGAAGAAAGTTGATTGCGCTCAAAGGGAAGCAATCGGCCTGGCCACGCATTGCGACGGTCCCTCCACGGGAGAGGGACAGAGAGAGAGAGAGAGAGAGAGAGAGAGAGAGAGAGAATAAGGGAAGCTGGAGACGTTGATGTGAAATGACTCGCAAGGAATGGGAACTGATACTTTTGGGCGTCTTCATAATTCATTCTTCAAACTACTAAAAGTTTTTCAGGTTTTCAGTACGTATTTATTCAAAGCATTTTGAAAAATTTCGCCAGCGGGGCAACAGACATTTAGGGGTCGTACCCATACTACGTGACCGATTTTAGGCCACTTTTTGACCCCCTCCCCCCTCATAGTGACCGGGATAACCTAACCTTCCTATGTAACTAGGATAGGGCGTAGTATTTGGCTAGACTCCCCCCTCCCCCCAAAATGGTCACGTAGTATGGGTACGGCCCCTTACCTTTACCGTGCGTCGGCAGCGCGCACGCGCGAGCGCGGGGCGCCTGGGATCAATCAGACGCTATTCAGCAGAAAATGAGAAATGATGGAGTCATTAATGATTCGAAATGAATGAACAGTCGGCAAGCGGAAGCGAACGCGCCGCGTCGCTGCCGCACACTATTCGCTCTGCTTCGGCCTCGCCACGCATTTTTCTTTTCTTTGCCCGTATAAAAAATGAAATGATAATGACACCGCGCTGACGAGAGAGTTTTTCCATCAACATCAACAGTGGAGGGTTCTCGTAAAAAAAAAAAATAACAATTTTTGTACGAACTCGCACGTCACTTTTCGCACGATTTTTTTTTTTTTTTGGCCCCCCCCGGCTTTTGTGCACATGTGCAAAATTTCGCACGAATTTTCTGCAATTCTGCGTATAAATCAGATCATCATGCTCAAAATTTTGAGAGTAGATGGCGAACGGTATGCTAATTCATTTAGTGTGCAGCGGCAGTGCCGATGCTACACGTGGGCACACACACGGAACCGTTCAGAAGTATAGCAGCTCGTGTTAAACTGCAAAGTAAATTTCTCTGGCCGCGGTTCGCAGAGGTGCTAAGTCCACACGGCGCGGTGTACACACAGGTGAGCCTTCCCGGCAGCCCCCCCCCCCCCCCCCCCCCCGGGCCGCCCCCGCTCGGAACGTATACACCGTCCAGTGGGCAACGCTACGCCAGGCCAGGCCGCGACGGCGATGCAAGCACCCTTGGCCAAGGACGTCCTCCAGTGGCGCCCCTACACTGCCGGCAACGGTGCGGTCGAAAAACAATTACGTGACAGACGTAACCTGCATGCTGGTGCTGCTGGCCGGCTCGGTGCCGCAAGCAGCGGGACGGGTTGCCAACTTTGCCAACTCACATTATAGGATTTCGCGGCCGCGGAGGAAACAACGTGAATTTTGGTGTACGTTTCCCCCTTGAAATAACGGAAAATCAGAAAAAAATTGGTGTGAAGTTTCATTATTTTTTAACAGTGTTGGCAAGTGTTGGTCATTTTGCGCAAAAAAATTACTTTTTAAAAAAAAATATTTTTTTTCTTACCTGAGAGGACTGCAGCCCAGCGCATGGTGTCATTGGGTCGGGTCCTGTCTCGGCCGGGTCACTTCCAATCTGCGGGCAAAACAAGGTTAGGTAAGGTTATTGCACGATCGGCTTCGTCTTCAAATCACGTAACGACGCAGGCGCTGCATTATTCACCACTTCGTGCATCTATCTAGTCCAGTCCCTGCGCGCCCGACGAGCCGCGCGCGTCCGGATTAGAATTTCCTCGCGGCCGATCGGGCCGACGCGCAGTGGGCCAGAAGACCGGCGGCGGCGCAGCCGGACAAAACTCTAGACGGCCTTAAGAGTCGCTGAGTGGGACTACCGGCGCGGAACGACCACGGGACATCTCATTTTTTGACCAATGTCGCCCTCTCGCGGCCGCAGTCGGAGTCAGGAATGACGTCAGGAAGGGAACGGCGTCGAAGAGAACCGAGAGGAAGCCGGTCCAGTTTACACTCTCAGTCTCATATGGACTTTTATGTCTCTTGCTTATGGAGCTTTTTGAGCAAAAGTAAATTGTACTACTTTCTCTTTAGCTATGCACAATTTTGATCGTTTTTAAGATGAAATTGTCAATAGATCATGTAAAAATCAAAAAGTACATTGCAATTGACAAAACAGTGAGGTTTAATGGACTAAATACCCTATATAATGGACAAAAACGTGCAAAGCTAAAGAGAAAATAGTACATATTACATTTGCACAGAAAACCTTTTGGCAAGAGATAAAAAGCAAATATGAGTCTGAGAGTGTCACAGTGAAACCGAGTATGACGCCAGCTGGTATGAAAATTTGTGTTCTACCAGCGCACGAACACATACATACGCTCTCTCTCTCTCTCTCTCTCTCTCTCTCTCTCTCTCTCTCTCTCTCTCTCTCTCTCTCTCTCTCTCTCTCTCTCTCTCTCTCTCTCTTTCTCTCTCACACACGCAGGCGCGCGCCGACGGACACACGCACAACTGGCTAATGGGTTCCGAATAGCACGGAGGCACACACACTGCACCTTGCCGGAAACGGCCTGCTGCCCGTTGCTACCCGCCCCCAGCAGCGGATTCAAAGCCATGGCGTCTGGCCACAGGCCTGGCCATAGGCTCGGCGGCATGCCGCTGCCAGCATCGGCTGGCCGCCGCCCTGCCCGTGTTGTGCTGCCAACCGAGCTGGCAGACACCGCACGGTGAAAATGGGAATTTGCACGGCGAGCGTGTTTTTCACGCTAGAAAGTCGAGCCTGGTGTTTGACTGGTGGGGTGCCTGCCGGCCCGCGCAAAGCGCTATCCCCCCACAGCGGCCGAACAACAAAGTCGCCATTCAAAGATTTTTTTAAATTATTTTTTTTTTTCAACTTCTTTGTAAGTAAGTTGGCAGGAATGCCGGGTCGCGACATGCCGATTATTGGCATGTCGATCTGCAGGTCAAGTGAGCGCAACGCAATGCTTATTGAGTGTCGTGCTCGGTGAAGTGGTGCCAACGTGACCTAGCCGATAGGCTTCGGTCCAGGTTCTGGCGCCAAGGTCAAACGCATGAATGGGAAAGTCGTTTTTACGACGATCGTTCTTTATGATTATTATTTCCACGAAAGTTAAACGGTTCTGCCTCCTTCAGCTGTGATTTCCACAGACCTCAGTCGGTACCCTACGCAAGGTCAATCAGATTGATAGGTTATTTTCACAAGGAATTCTCGTGTCGTGATAATGCCTTTTCAACATGTCTGGGCGAAAATCAACGAAATGAAGATCGATTTAACTCGGTTATTTTAGGCAGTGCGGGCCAGTGGGAATTTACTCTGGCCAAATTTGTACACCAAAGTTCACCAAAAATTTGAAATTCACTGAAATTCGAAAAATTTTCGAAACTCTTTTCACAATTCAGTAGTTTTTGTCCGAAATTCATAGAAATTCAAGTGACATTGATGAAAATGATTTGTCCCCGAAATTCACAGTAATTTACCCTTGGAGCGGGCTTTGCATTGCGACTCGCCTAGTTGATATGCACCCCAATACCGTAGGCAGCCTCCTATTATGCAGTCGGTGCATCGCTGATAAAACCGCTTCTTTTCTGCTCGGCTGAGGAGCCGCAGTTAGATAAGAAGCGGTGCTCGCGCGAAGCTCACGCGAGCACCTCGGCTTATCAAACAGTGATGGTCAGCCCCGGCCAATAATTACAGCTTCTGAGAAACCGGTTCGCCCTCCTGCTGGACTTGGGTTGCATTGCCATGCCTTTTTCTGCCTTTTTTTTTTCTGGTGCTCTGGGGTCACTGCTTCGCGGCTGACGCGGCACAGTGGATCAGAAGACCGTTGACGCGGCCAAAATCCTAGACGCGTTTTGAGCTCTAGAGTCGCTAAATGGGGCTCGAATCGAACGTGTGACCCCACCAATGGCTGGATTTCCAAACGAGGAATCCATTGGTGGGGTCACACGTTCAATTTGGGTCCCATTTAGCGACTCTGGAGCTCAAAACGTGTCCGGGATTTTGGCCGCCTCGACAGTCTTCTGACCCACTGTGCGCGGCTCCTTGGTGTGGCGGTCCGTGGTGCTACTGTGGACAGCGCCGGTTAAACGGTTGTCGCAACAGCAGGGTATGCCCTTCGGGTGTAGCCGCGGGCTGCTGCTGCCTCGGCCCGGCGGACTGCTCTTGATCTGGTTTCTGCATTGTAACCAGCACGAAACGAAGCGGCCAAGTGTCAGGGGGCCTCGTCACACGCAAGGAAGAAAGAGGAGGAGGCGCTCGGATTCGAACCCGGGGCGAGAGAGTTCTGCAACGGATACCACTCCGTTAAGAGTCGAAGGGACGCACTGCACAGTGGGCCAGAAGACCGTTGAGACGGACAAAATTCTAGCCGCGTTTTCAGCTCCAGAGTCGCTAAATGTGACTCGAATCGAACGTGCGACACCACCAATGGATTGCTCTCCAAACGAAGAATCCATTGGTGGGGTCACACGTTCGATTCGAATCCCATTTAGCGACTCTGGAGCTCAAAACGCGTCTAGAATTCCGGCCGCCTCAACGGTCTTCTGATCCGCTGTGCACTGGTCGCTCGCTTGTACGAGAATAAGCTCAACTTGTAGCCGCCATTTTCCTGCGCGTCACCACCTCACGCTCTCCCAAACCTTCACATTTCATCTCGCCACAGCGCACTAATTTCCCTCGCAGCTTTCCCAGATGACATTGCGTCATGCGAGGGGCGGCTACCTGACTGCCACTGTAATGAAAGGCGAGAGTTAATAAATAAGACTTGCCGGAACCGTATTGCCCGCATCGCCATTTACGCGCACAAAGCAGACGACGTGGTATTGCGGCAAGCAAGCGACGGCGTATCGCACCCGTCCGTCCGTTGCGAGAACCGAAAGGCGCAGAAAGGAACTAGACGCCGCCGGTCTAGTTTACCGAACTGTGGGAATAGGAAGCCGGGCGAGAGGGCCGTCATGAGCACGCCGACAGAGGACGCCGTAAGAGGACCGCACCGGCGGCCAGTGACGACACTATGTAATTGTCAGGCGGTCCAAATCCAGATAATTAACGTGCTCTGCTTGATGGCGAGGCGGGGCCCGGAGAAGCGCCACTGCTGTAAGGCGGCGTCGCAGCAGCCATCTCCGTTATTGCCTTTTCGGTCCTGCGGTTGTCCCACGACACGGCGCGCGGGCCAAAAGTCCCCAGGACTCCCCCCAGGACTCCACCAGGACTCCCCCCAGGACTCCACCAGGACTCCCCCCAGGACTCCCCCCAGGACTCCCCCCAGGACTCCCCCCAGGACTCCCCCCAGGACTCCACCAGGACTCCCCCCAGGACTCCACCAGGACTCCCCCCAGGACTCCACCAGGACCCGAGGCCCCAGGACCCGAGGCCCCAGGACCCGAGGCCCCAGGACCCGAGGCCCCAGGACCCGAGTCCCCAGGACCCGAGGCCCCAGGACCCGAGGCCCCAGGACCCGAGGCCCCAGGACCCGAGTCCCCAGGACCCGAGGCCCCAGGACCCGAGGCCCCAGGACCCGAGGCCCCAGGACCCGAGGCCCCAGGACCCGAGGCCCCAGGACCCGAGTCCCCAGGACCCGAGTCCCCAGGACCCGAGTACCCAGGACCCGAGGCCCCAGGACCCGAGGCCCCAGGACCCGAGTCCCCAAGACGACCCACATGTCCTAAATCAGCACGGCGGTGGCGGCGGCGGCGGCCTGGCCTACCTAGCCTGCCCGAGACGCCAAATTCTCTGGAACTGCCACCGCGTTGCGCGCGGCGAGATGTGGGTCACACTGCACACTCTCAATACACTGGGGAAATTTTTGTGTGTTTGAATTCTTTGTAACTATCAAGCAACATTTTAGTTGCCACGGCGTCAAACCAGTTGTCACCGCAAGACATAGGCCTGATAACGTGCCTGAATGCTCAAGTCAAACGCACCCTTTCGCTCGCTGCCTCAACTATTGTTGATTTTTTTTCCCGCTTGTAACAAATTTATTGGACACAAAACTGATCCCTTCTTTTTCTGGTGGTTCAAGGACGCATAGCCCACCCCGGCTGTCGCGGGGCTGCTCGCTCGAGTACGCCGAGGCACTGCTAGGCAGAGGCTCCGCTCGTTATGAAACGCATTGCGACAGCGCGAGAGGGGGAGGAGGGGGGGGGGGCAGCACCATCATCAGAGTATCGCCTGCACATCCACGCACGTCCATCCATCCCGTGCCGATCGTCCAGCGCACACGTGCTGACCCCAGGGTGCGGCAGTCTGTCGCTCTCTCTCTCTCTCTCTCTCTCTCTCTCTCTCTCTCTCTCTCTCTCTCTCTCTCTCTCTCTCTCTCTCTCTCTCTCTCTCTCTCTCTCCGAACAGGCACACAGTGGGCGCAGGCGGTCGGCTCCGGAGTCGCTACATGGGACCCGAACCGAACGAGTGACCCCACCAATGGATTGCTCTCTGAACGAGGAATCCATTGGTGGGGTCGCACGGACGGTTCAAGGCCTTTTCAGCGACTCTGCAGCTCAAAACGCGTCCATAGTTATGGCCGCCTGCGCCGGTCTCCTGGCCCACTGTGCAGCGATAGACAGACAGGCAGAGGCAGTGGGGCGGACATCACAAATCACAATGAGCAGGGCTGCCGGGCGACGTCATGCCGTCCAGCAGGCAAAGCGAGGCAAAGCGAGGCAAAGCGAGGCAACGCGACGCAAAGCGACGCAAAGCGAGGCGAGGCGGAATTGTTTCGTCCGCCTGCCCGCTGGACATCTCGCCCGCGCGCTTGGACGCCGCGGTCGGCTGTTTTTTTGGGGTCAGTAAGACTAAGTGACGGAGGACGCGGGACGCGCGCAACACACAAGATAATTAGGTAGGATTTTGTACGAGTGAATTGCGCGATTTCGTGCTTACATGGAAATTGCATCATGTTGTGCGTAAAAATGCATAAATTTATGCAAAGTTTTAGCACAATTTTGCAAAACGGTACGCAGGTTTGAAATCATGCATTCACCACGCACGACATTGTGCATGAACATTTAGCGTGAACAAAGAAAGAGTCGGAAAATGTTCACCACGTCCGGGAGTTGAACCACGAATCTTCCGCCGCCATTCCACAACTCGCGAATGGGAATAAATTGAGACGAGATTCGAACCCGGAGACGGGCGCGGTGGCCCGGGACTGTGCGGTTCGGGTCGCTCGGTGACTGCTTATAGCGATACATCTGATTTCGAAGGACCGATTCATCGCTCTGTCTCTCTCATGGAGCGTCCCTCTGGAGGTGCGAGGAAGACAGCGCGACAAAAGGATCCCTCGGAATCAGGCGGCAGGGACCTGTTTATTTGACAGCGGCGCGGGGCAGCGGGCAGCGGGTGCGCAGGTCAGGACGGCTCCCCGGCCATGCTGGCAGCCAGGACAGCCAGGCAGGGCTGGCAGCGGACCGAGACTTACGACCTTTGGCCGGCTCTGTCATTCTGTCCTCTTCCTGTCACAACCTCATTGCGATGCAGAGAGTCCAGCGGGCACGGCGGCGGGGCTTCGGCAGGACATGGGCAGGACACAGACACCAGGACGCCGGCACTGGCCGGACAGGTCTCCAGAAAGAAAGTGTGCGCGAGCGGGCGACGCGCCACCCGGAGGCACGCCACAATGGATGGCGACTTCCACGCCGTCACACTGTCACGCGTCGGTCGAGGTCACGCCAAGGTCAACGCCCGGCCACGGTTCGAACCGCGTTCGAGGGCCCGCGACACAGTGGGTCAGAAGACCGTTAAGGCGGCCAAAATCCTAGACGCGTTTCGAGCGCCAGAGTCGCTAAATGGGACTCGAATCGAACGTGTGGCCCCACCAATGGATTGCTCTCTGAACGAGGAATCCACTGGTGGGGTCACACGTTCGATTCTAGTCCCATTTAACGACTCTGGAGCTCAAAACGCGTCTAGAACTTTGGCCGCCTCAACGGTCATCTTACTTACTGTGCGCGACTCGCGAGCGTGGGATGACAGCAGCCGCGAAACAGAAGGAAAGGAATCTCAAATTCCGTTTTCAGGGTTAAGTTACGCTGCCGGATGTTTTTACTGAGCTGTTTGGGCGCGAAACCCCCCGCTAACTCATCAAGCGCATCACCATCCTTTCCCTTTCCTGTGCCCCCCCCCCCCGCCCCGCCTCGCCCCACCCCGCCTCGCCCCGCGCCCACGCCCCGCGGCACCCAGCGACCTTGGTCCCCTCCCCCCACCTTCACTGGTCCAGTGTCTCCGAGTTTAGCGGGGCGGCGCCGGGCGGGGCGGGGCGGGGCGGGGCGGGGCGGGGCGGGGCGGGGCGGGGCGGGGCGGGGCGGGGCGGGGCGGGGCGGGGCGGGGCCGGAGCATCAGCTGTTGGCGGGCCCGCGGGGGCCGCGCCCGGATCGGTGTGCCCCCGCACCCGGTTCCGAGCATCGAACGGCGCACGTGGCAGCCGCCCCTGGGCTTTGTCCGGCTTTGTTTCTGTTGCACGGGCATGTGCCATTCTTATCCGGGTTCGCATCGCAGCGGTGTGCGACCGGTCGGCCGGCCCGCCATTTATACAAGATGTGTGCCGGGCGAAGATGCGAGCCGAAGACGATTGTCGTGGGTCGTGGGCTGCTAGAACAAAAGTATCGCCAGTGAGGTGGCCGCTTGCGAAAGAGCAAAAAGCCGCGACAAAGTAATGTAAAATTGTCGCGATGAGTCGGAACGGGGAGTCGAACCCGAGGCTTGCACCATACCGCGCGGAGGCGGTAACCGCTGGACCAACGTGACGGAGTACTACAAGAATATTTTTTGCCTTCTTTCCTAGCAGCGCCGACCGCGTTCAGCATTTACTGTCAGGATAACTTTTCCTGCTTGTAAACAGTAATAATAATGAACCTTGCAGACACGAAGCGCCATTAGACACGGCGTGTACATAAGGTCCAATTTTATTATTTAAACGCTGAGTGTCTATTAGCACTACGCACGAGGAAACAGCCACCCGCATTCGGGTCGGCTTTCGGGCCGGCGTTCGGGTCGGCTTTCGGGCCGGCGTTCGGTCGTTTGGCCGTGTGGCCCACTCGGCCGTTGCCTCACCGGATGGTTTGAAGCGCACTCGCGGCGTCTCGACGCCACTCGACGCCAAACAATACGCGCGACGCGATCGGCAGGCGATAGGCAGCGCCCCGCGAAAAGCGCGACGCACGCACAGTGGGCCAGAAGACCGATGGAGGCGGTCAAAACCCCGGACGCGTTTTGAGCTCCTGAGTCGCTAAGTGGGACTCGAACCGAACGTGTGACCCCACCAATGGATTGCTCTCCCAACGAGGAATCCATTGGTGGGGTCACACGTTCGGTTCGAGTCCTGTTTAGCGACTCTGGAGCTCTAGAGTTTTGGCCGCCTCCACCGGTCCTCTGGCCCACTGTGGGACGGACGGACGCGCCGCGCCGCGACGTGGGTGACCGGCGGTGAGTCACAGCAGCCCATCCCATCAGTGCCAGCCGTCAGTGCCATCAGCCGTGCGTCGGCAGTGCGTCGTCCTGCGACGCAGCGCGATGCTGCGCGATGTCCCGGCGCACACCAGGATTAGCGCACCAGAGAAAACCAGTTGGGTTAGGTCTCCGCTATGCAACGGAATGAAATGAAACAGAAAGTTGCGTGTCGCTTTGTCCGTCCGTCTGTCCGACCGTCCGTCCGTCGGCGTGTCCGTCTGTCCGTCCGCCCGGCCGGCCGGCGCGACCGCCGTCCCGGACTCACCTGTTGTTGTCGGGGGCGCCGCGCTCGCCGGCATCGTCCCACCGCGATGCAGCATCCCGGGGTCGCCCTGGGCCGCGCCCTCACACGCACGCTCGCACACGCACACACACACAGGCACTGCAGGGCGATGAGGGGTAATCCAGAGGGCCGGTGACACTGGTGGACACTGGAAACTTTGAGGTTAGGCCGCGCGAGACATCCGTCGCCGAAGCGACCGGCCGGCACACCGGAAGCGAAGCACGGCGGGGCTTCTCGGCGAGATTCGGATCGCGGTTCGGATCGGGGCGGCGCGGGGCCGCACCTACGCGACGACGCGGCGAGGCGCTGCGAGGCTCGGAGCGCGGCACGGCGAGGTACCTCGGCCCGTCGGCAGCCAACACAGACTGGACTGGACGCTGCGGCGGCGCGGCCAGAGGCGGGCCGCGGGGCCGCGCTGCCGGCGGGGCGGAGGAGGGGGCGCGGGGGCAGCGGGGGCAGCGGGGCGCGCGGACCGGTGAGGTTAGGGAAGAGGTGCCACGCGGAGGGGCGGGGAGGGGGCGGCCAAGTGCTAGGGCCCCTCCAACGTCACCGCACAGTGGGTTGGAAGACCGTTGAGGCGGTCAACATCCCGGACGCGTTTTGAGCGACAGAGTCGCCTCATGGGACTCGACTCGAACGTGTGACCCCACCGATGGATTCCTCGTTCGGAGAGCAATTCATTGGTGGGGTCACCTGTTCGAGTCGAGTCCCATGAGGCGACTCTGTCGCTCAAAACGTGTCCGGGATTTTGGCCGCCTCAACGGTCTTCTGACCCACTGTGCACCGGCTGCTGGCAGCGCACCCTCTTCCCTTCCCTGTGCCCCAACCACCGCCACTCGCCCCGCCGCCCCCGCGCCCCGCCGCCCCCGCGCCCCGCCGCCCCCGCGCCCCCCTGCCCCCGACACACGGACCCCACGCGGAAGACGGCGGGGCTCTGCGGGCACGGCATACCAACCGCCGGAGAAAGGATTGGCCGAGCACAGTCTCTCTATCCTTGTCTTTCTCTTCATCCTTCGTCCCTATCCCCTCGCCGCCAACCCGATCGAGAGTGTGCGAGTGAGACGGCGGTGACCGATTGGAGGAAACTGGCCAACCCCCTCCACGCCTCGCGCCAGCTGGTCGCGACTTGGGTACCCGGCACAGTGGGCCAGAGGACCGGCGCAGGCGGCCAAAACTCGTGACGCGTTTTGAGCTCCAGAGTCGCTAAATGGGACTCGAATGAAACGTGTGACCCCGACAGTGGATTGCTCTCCGAACGAGGAATCTATTGGTGGGGTCACACGTTCAGTACGAGTCCTGTTGAGCCACTCTGAAGCTCAAAAGGCGTCAGGAGGTTTGGCCGCCTGCTCTGGTCTTCCGGTCTACTGGGCCGGGCCGCGGCGCGCAACGTCGGCGTGGTCACCTGTCCGCCCCGCCCCTCATAGTTTGCGGTGTCCTGCGGCGACCACTCGTCTCGATCGATGTCATTGAAGCACAATCCCAGCGCAACCTCAGACACCCCCTCGGCAGGTGACCCTGCACTGAAATCCCAAACGCGGTCTACCACGCTCTTGTGGCTCGTAAAACCAAAAACGGCCCGTCGTGAATAGGGCCTTCTTCTTGTTGTCCGCTCAATCCTTAGTTGGAACAGTAGCAGACTGATTCTGAGAGACGGTCTCTCTCTCTCTCTCTCTCTCTCTCTCTCTCTCTCTCTCTCTCTCTCTCTCTCTCTCTCTCTCTCTCTCTCTCTCTCTCTCTCTCTCTCTCTCTCTCTCTCGGGTTCGACAGCGACGAAAACGACAGTCGGTATCGGTCTGTGGACGCAATGGGCGGCGCAGGGCGCTACAGCGGGCCGAGCTGGCAGCAGTACGTGCAGCGGGCCGGCCGGCCGAGCTGGCAGCAGTACGCGGCGTGTCGGGCCTGATCAGCTTTACTCCAGCTGATTTATCGGTGCCGGCGGGTGGCAAAGCCAAAGCCTTAATCCCCGCCCGGCTAATCTCATCCAATGATTAGGCACGGTCGTAAACGTCGCGCTGTGGCCACGGGCTGGACCACTCGCTGTAGCCGGTGTATGTGGCTCCGCGGTGTAAACGGCGCGGCCAACCACACACTGCTGCAGCGGGTGCGTTACACCGCCTCACCGCGGCACAGTGGGCCAGAGGACCGCGTTGCTTAGCGAATTTTCAGCTCAAACGCGTCCAGAGTTTCGGCCGCCTGGGCGGGCGGTCGTCTGGCCCACTGTGCGCCGCCATCCTAAAATCGCTCCGCCACGGCAAACTGTTCCCGAACAGGGCCCCAGTCTCTCTACTGGACGCCTCGTGAGTGCGAGGGAGACAGAGCGACGGCGCGTGTGCGTGCGTGTGCGTGCGTGCGTGCGTGTGCGTGCGTGCGTGCGTGCGCGTGCTGGCGTGCAAGGGATCTAATTGCGCTGCACGCGGGGCTTCGCTCGCCGCTTCACCGCTCGGCCGGCTTCGGAATGACTTTCGTTATTTGGGCGGTGTAATAGCTTGGTGCGCGTAACCACGGTAACTATGGTGTACGTACAGTCCTCCCCAAGTGTGAGTGCAGTCCGCGTGTGCGTTAATGGACCGGGCTCCAGGGATGGGCCGCCGTGTGTCTGTGGAGGGCGACCGGGCAACTTCAAACGCCACCGCGCGGCACTGCAACGCCGCGGGACAAGTAATTTAAAAAAAAAAACGAAGCAAAACCAAAAAAAACTTGAGATTTTGAATTGTTTAATTTTTAGCGTTTTTTTTAAATTATTAGTTTTTATAGTTACCATTTTACGATTTACCATAGAGAAAGTTCGTGCAAATTTGACAGGAAAAAAAAAAACAGACTTTTTACAGTAGTCCTCTAGCTGCAAATCTTTCAACTTTGGCGAGTGCATAAATGCAGGTGTAAAACAGGCGAGCGGTCAGATGTGGTCGCGAGATGAGGAAAAGTTAGAGACTGACACCCAGTCAGTCTGCCGACCACACCCACAGCAGGACGTGTTATCCGGACAGCCATCCAGGGACACGGCGCCGAGGGGCGGGGCCAGGCGGGGCCAGGCGGGGCGCCGCCGCGGACACTCCGTTTCTTGCACACTTGCTGTGTCATTTCGTCGCGTCCGTGCTTCGCCGCTTCGTCGCTTCGCCTGGGTCCGCGGTGGGGAGACTGACCATAAACCACTGGACTTGTACAGTAATTTTATGGGAAAGGAGTGGTCGGGATTCGAACCCGGGATCCGCGGAGTCCGCCTCTCGCACTTCTCGTCGTTGAGTGACAAAGTACGTGTAAGCAGGTCCTGCAGTCCAGTTGCCTCGCTCTGTCTCTCTCGCACATAGACGGGACGCCCCATAGTGGGTCAGAAGTCCGTTGAGGCGGCCGAAATTCTAGACGCGTTTTGAGTTCCAGAGACGCTACCCAATGGACTGCTCTGCAAACGAGGAATCCATTGGTAGGGTCACACGTTCGATTCGAGTCCTATTCAGCGACTCTGGAGCTCAAAACGCGTCCGGGATTTTGGCCGCCTGGACGGTCGTCTGACCCACTGTGCGCCCCATGAGTGCGAGAGAGACAGAGTAACGAAAACTACTCTCTGTACTAGGACACTGCACCAAGCGGGCCGGAAAGTGTAACCGGAGCTTTTTGGAAAGCCCTGCGCCCGCGTTAGGGAGTCACGAATGTGGCGGCTTCGATGCGAGAACCGGCGTGGCACGGCGGCGAGACAGAGAGACACGCGGGGAGACGCGGCATGTGTGTTAACAATGGGCGGGTCGCGTCGCGCACGCGCACGCCTTGCACGCTCGTGCGCACGCCACCCCAGCACGCCACGCTCAGAATCACGCGGCCCAGCGCATCTGCAGGAGCAGTGGGCTGCGCACGCGGTGCACAGTGGGTCAGAAGACCGTTGAGGCGGCCAAAATCCCGGATAAGTTTTGGGCTCCAAAAACGCTTAATGGGACTCGAATCCAGGCGCGGATCCGGGGGGGGGGGAGGGGAGGGGAGGTAGGCAACTAGTCGCACTTAGCTCCATGTTGGTGGGCAACTTTTGCGACATCGCCCCCCCCCCCCGAACCCGTTCTGGATCCGCCCTTGCTCGAATCGGACGTGTGACCCTACCGATGGATTGCTCTCCAAACGAGGAATCTATAGGTGGGGTCACTCGTTCGATTCGAGTCCCATCAGGTGACTCTGGAGCTCTAAACGTATCCGGGAGTTTGGCCGCCTCCCCACTACTGTGCAGTGCACCCACCTCCCCTCCCACTTGGACCCAGCACCGGCGCGGCGGGCCTCGGAGCACCGTACCTGCAGGATGGGTCGCCCACCCGCCAGGCGCCTGAGACGTGTACGTTGGGTGGCCTGGCGCGGCGCGGTGGTGGTGTTGGTTGGGCTGCCTAGGGCCGCGGCGCGCGGACCGCCAGAAGGGTTGCCTACCCAGCGCGGAGCCGGGACCATGAGGCCGATGCTCAGTGGGTCAGAAGACAGTTGATGCGGACAAAACACGAGACGCGATTTGAGGGGGTGTGACCGTACCAATGGATTGCTCTCCGAACGAGGAATCTATTAGTAGGGTCAGTCGTTCGGTTCCAGTCCCATTTAGCGACTATGGAGCTCAAAACGTGCCCGGGAGTTTGGCCCCCTTAACGGTCTTTTGACCCACTGTGCGATGGGTTGCCTGCCGGTGCGGCGTCGGTGGACCGCGGCCGCGGCCTTCTCGTGACGCGTGACTCGTGACGCGTGACTCGTGACGCGTGACTCGTGACGTGTGGCCATCACGAAGTGCACGAAGGCCAGTCTGATGACGTCAAAGTGTTTCCCCACCGAAACCATTGGCCAACGTTCTAATTAACTTGCCCGGCGCGTCCAGTACGGCACCGGGTGCAGCTTGGCCGCCGGGGTGCGGGTGCTGCCGACGAGGACAGGGGGAAGTCCCTCTCGGCCGCCGCGACGCCGCCGCGACGCCGCGTGTCTCTGGAAGGGGGTCAGTTCCTGCACGTTTTGCGTTATTTGCCCCACTCGCTCCGTGCCGCAATCAAGTTTTGCGTTTAGAGTCCCCTGGCCGCGCCGGGCCACCGACTAGCCGGACTTGGCCACGGAGCGGGGTCCCTCTGTCCGGCCATAGATACGCCAGGAGGCGCGAGGCGCGTGCCACAGTGGGCCAGAAGACCGCGTTTTGAACCCCAGAGTCGCTAAATGGGACTCGAATTGAACGGGTGACACCACGACTGGATTCCTCGTTCCGAGAGCAATCCATTGGTGGGGTCACACGTTCGTTTCGAGTCCCATTTAGCGACTATGGAGATCAAAACGCGTCGGGAGTTTTGGCCGCTTGCGCCGGTCTCCTGGCTCACTGTGCGTGCCTCTCTGACTCCACGCGCCTCTTTTTCGCGAGCCACTGTCGCACCTTTCTTCGAAAGTGGGCAAACATCTCCCGCCCTCCTTTCCCAAGGGGACACTTTGGTTACGCGTTGAGGCGCCTGCAGACAGATCCCGAGAGTGCTTTTGGTGGCGTCTCTCTCGCTGTCCACGACGCCTCGTACAGTCGGGCCTCAATTTAATGTTTCTAAATGGGTCGATTCGGTTCTTTTCTCACTAACTGTTACCTGCCGCATCGGGAGTAAATAGAAAGAAGGACACAATCATGTTTAAAAAGACTTATTTTAATCTGATAGATGACTTTTCAATACAAAAATGACGCGAACGAATTAAATATTTTCAATAATAATACAATAATAATAAAAATCGATGAAAGATGGGTGACAGGATGGAGCCATGACAAAAGCGATATTCGTGATTCACAATCGTAAACTGCAACAGCCCTTCGGCACAATCACAGGCAGCGCCTCAAAAATTTCGCACACCAAGCAAAGTGCAAATTCGCTTCGAAAAAAAACACAAAAAAACAATTACGTCGTAATTACAGTCACATTCAGAGGTGCCTCCTTCAAAAATACAACAACAAAACGCCTGGCAAATCTCTTTTAACAGCAACGCCGACTAACCAACAAGTTGGGCTCGATACGCATGCCGGTGGTCAAAATAACATTCCAAAACGTGAAACTTATCACAGTGTACAGTACTCGGCGGACACTAACATCAATATGATGCAGCTGAGCGCCCCTCCAGGCGGGCGAACAAAAACACGCGCACCGGGCGGGCACGCATCAATCAATAAATAAAATGACTGGTTTTAAGTAAGAGGGGTGTGAGTTAGCCGGCGTACTCCCGGATCAGCTTGCTCCACTCGCGGGGGTAGTTCCTCTGGATGTGGGACAGCACCTTCTGGATCTGGCGGGTCTCCTGGGGACTGCACTGCGGGCACGCGCCTCGCAGCACCAGGGGCGCCAGGGCTGCAACGGAACGCCGGCCGGCTCAGACAAACCGCAAACACACATTTCTCCACTCATTTAAAAAAAAAACCTAACATTTAGTTGGAAAAAAATAGGAAAAATGCTATTTTGAAAACGGAACACAGTGGGCCGCAGAAGACCGGTGGAGGCGGTGAAATCCTCGGACGGTTTTTGAGCTCCAGAGTCGCTAAATGGGACTCGAACCGAACGTGTGACCCCACCAATGGAGTGCTCCTCGAACGAGAAATCTTCCATTGGTGGGGTCACGCGTTCGGTTCGAATCTAGCGACTTTGCGGAGCTCAAAACACGCCCAGGCCGCCTGCGCCGCGGTCCTCTGGCCCACTGCGCGAGACTTACTCTTGAGCCTGCGGCCGACGGGGTCGCAGGGGGCCTCGCCGAGGGCGCACTTGAGCTGCCTCTGGAGGTAGCGCCTGTCGCCCAGCGCGCCCTCGAGCTGCGCGTCGGACACGGGTGGCCTGTTCTGGGGCTGGGCGCGGGGGAAGGGGCCGGCCACGGGGTAGGGCGCAGGGTAGGGCCCGGGGTAGGGTCCCGGGAAGGGCGCGGGGTAGGGCCCGGGCTGCGGCACGGCCAGCACCACGCACAGGCCGCACAGCACCAGGGGCGCCGCCTGCAACAAAGCGTCCGGTTAGAACACAGTGGGCACGTGTGCCAGCGATGACGACATAACCGCGGCATGACAATGTCTTTGTCTGTGTCTTTGTCTAGCTGTGCGGTCAGGGCCGGGAAAGCGCGCCGAAGTTTTTCTTGGTTTTTCCATTCCAATCGGCGGCGCCGGTCCTCTGGCCCACTGTGCGCTTTCCTCGCGTAGAGTGTGTCGTGTAGGCAGGGCGTGATAACATAACGGAAAATAATTTCACTTTTTCGATAATATCTCCTGATCGGTAAGAGTAAGTTCATCAAACTAGGGTTCATTTGAAAGCTGAGAATGCACTGAATTTTCGTTACCTTATGACCCAACGTCATAAAAACACTCCTTGTGGCCGAAAATAATTTTCGTTACAAATTTATTTCCGTTAATGTTAATTTGTAACGAAAATTATTTTCGGCCACAAGGAGTGTTTTTATGACGTTGGGTCATAAGGTAACGAAAATTCAGTGCATTCTCAGCTTTCAAATGAACTCTAGTTTGTTGAAATTACTCTTACCGATCAGGAGATATTGTCGAAAAAGTGAAATTATTTTCCGTTATGTTATCACGCCCTGCGTGTAGGGCGGAAGGATGCTGCCGCCGAGAGAGAAAGCAACGGGGATAGGTGGAGGGGCGGCAGTCAGGGCCCGACGCGGGGCGGGGCCTGGGCGGGGCGGCGTCGCGATGTTGTTATTACGCGAGTGGACTCGGGTCGTTACGTCGCCGTCGGTACCGGCCGCGGCATAACCAGGACGCGTTCAGCACAGTAGGCCGGCACTGGCCCGGCCGCCCGGCCAATGCCGATGTATTCCGATACCGAAACCGGACCCGCGGGATCTCTTCGTCCGAATCCAAAACGAACGCGTTACCCGCGTTGCGGCGTTACCGCGGCCCGCCGTCGAGGCGTTACGTGTCGCACACAGTGGGCCAGAAGACAGGCGCAGGCGGGCCAAAACTCTAGACGCGTTTCGAGCTCCAGAGTCGCTAAGCAGGACTCGAACCGAACGTGTGACCCCACCGATGGATTTCTCGCTCGGAGAGCAATCCATTGGTGGGTTCACACGTTCGGTTCGACTCCCATTTAGTGACTCTGGAGCTCAAAACGCGCGCGAGATATTCACCGCCGCCGGTCTTCTGGCCCACTGTGTCGCGTGCCTCGCGTTGCGTCGCGACAAATGGGCCAACCTGCGAACTGGTCCATGGCCGTGCCGTAGTCCGGCAGGACGCTCCGGGCGCCGCGCCGAGGCCAAAGGACGCGGACGCCAGGACGGCCAGGACCGGACGTCCCGCCGTCGCGGCGGTCAAGGGTCGCGGCGACAAAAACGGCCAAGGCCAACGCCAGCACTGTATAAGCCACGACAGGTGTTTTCTGTTTCCCGTTTCCCTGTGCTGGCGGGGCCGACGGGAGCGCGTTGTATTACAGAGGAGAGTATGACGGCGACGGCCGAGCCTTCGGCGCCACGACAGCATCACAGCTTTCTCCGCCTCGCGACGCCACGCCACGCCCCGCCACGCCCCGCCACGCCACGCACCTGTCGCAGCGCCGCGCTCTGCCCTTTAGGGACTTCCCCCGGCCTCGGCGTGCCGCGCCGCAGTGGGCCAGAAGACCGGCGCCGGCGGCCAAAACTCTCGACGCGTTTTGAGCTCCAGAGTCGCTCAATGGGGCTTGAACCGTACGTGTGACCCCCACCAATCGATTCCTCGTTCGGAGAGCAATCCATTGGTGGGGTCACACGTTCGGTTCGAGTCCCATTTATCGACCCTGGAGCTCGAAACGCGTCTAGAGTTTCGGCCGCCGGCGCCGGTCTTCTGGCCCACTGCGCGCGACGTGAACGTGCCGGGGCATCACGCGCGTGTCCTAGACGCGGCGCTGTGTCGACACGGCGCGGCGCGTGTCGTGTCATCCGCGGGAAGAAGAAGGTCGTCGCAAAGGACAGCCGAGCCGAGGGGTCGATCGGCGTAAACAACAGCGGCGCCCCGAAGGGAACATGGACGACGAGGAAGTGGCCGCCGTTATGATTTAAAAAAAAACAAAAAAAAAAACATAGCGCCGTGGACGAGTACTACTACGCCGTCCCGGAGGCCGGAGGGAGTCGTCTCTGGTGGTGTCCAGGCATAGTGGGCCACAATCAACAAGAACAGCGCTTTCCCCGCCAGCACCCGCACACACACACGCGCTCTCTCTCTCTCTCACACTCCCTAACACTCTCACACACGCTTGCACGCACCTGCACTATCGTCCTGAGGGTTGCCGTCGGTGACATGGTGGCTGTGTTGGCGGACGGTGGAGGTGATGTTGCCCGCTGCAGGTCGAATGCACTACTGACTGACTACGCGGCGCCGAACCTGCCTGCCTACCTCGGCTTGCCCGGCCTGCCTCGGCCTGCCGTCCGGAGCGAGCTAGGGCGAGTGCGTCGTGGCGTCGAGCCGAGGAGCACAGCCCCCCCCCCCCTCGCCCCTCGCCCGGCGTCCAGCCCCACCCCTACGCGCCCACCGGCCACCCAGACGAGGACAAGGAGGGAGGCATTGCAGACGACATGTGAGTGTGAGGGTATTAGTGAGTCAGTGAATGTGTGTGTGCGTGTGTGTGAGTGTGTTTGCGAACCGCGGTCAAGTTTGCGAATGATAAGTACTATCGGTAAGGGGCACTACTGCAGCGAGGCCTCCGGGAGCACACGTGAAAGGGAATAAAGTCCCAGACCCATGTCTGTTTATCGTCTACGAGCCACCCGCAGGCATCCGCCAGGTCTGTTTTTTTTTTTTTTTTTTTAAATATTCCGAACACCATGCAATGCGTTAGAATTACAATTTTTTAAACTGATTTGAACAAAATTTATTTTACGTTTACAGTACTGGTTTTAACTCCGGCCGGATTTCCCATCGTTTCCCCAGCAGCGTTCCATAGCTCTAATCAGTGATGAAGAAGGATGCCTCTCCGATAGAGGCACTCCGTGTATGCTGTCAGGCGGGCCGCCCGGTCCCGGTGCTGTGTGCTCCCTGTGTCGGCTTCCAGGCCCGCCAAAGGGAAGACGCCCGGGCGCGGCCCAGCCCTAGCGGCCCCGCAGTGGCCCTCCAGTGGCCCCAGGGGTCAGGAAATGAAATGGGGACCAGGATGCCCCCCCGATAGCGCCGCCGGCACCGCCGGCCGAGCCGTGATTCCGAAAGGATCCTCTCTGTCTCTCTCGCACCCCGACGGGACGCCCCGTGAGTGCGAGAGAGACAGAGCGACGAAACGACGATCCTTCGGAATGGAGCCGCTGGACACCCAGCTCGCCCGGAACGTACCGCACATACCGACAGAGATAACTACACCGTAGCGCCATTGATGGATGGACGCATCGAGGGCCACCCCACCCCTGCCCCGCCTCGCCCCGCCCCGCCCCGCCCCGCCCCGCCCCGCCCCGCTCATTATCGGCAGGCCGACGGACGGACGCGGCCACGGCGGCAGGGACAGACACAGTGGGACATACAGACCACTAAGAGACGCTATGAGACGCCACTAAGTCGGGGCCACCACCCTCGCATGGGGGCACTGGGGGGGGGGGGCAGAGACAAGGAGGAGGGAGCGGGGCAGTGAAAGCAGAGCCGTGTGTGCAGTTTCAAAATACAGTCAGCTGACCAGCGCAACTTTTGGTTGTGTGCTCCACGTGTCCCTGCGTCAGCGAGTGCCGCAACCGCAAACCGATCACCGCGAGCGACCTGAACGCACGGCACTCGAAATGGGTTTAATTCGCGAGTGCCAGGCGTCGCCGGCCTTCCTGGACTGTCCCGCTGCCTCGCGGCCACCGCGGCTACCGAGTGTCCCTCATCTGGTTTTACCTGGTTTTACCCAGTTACCCCGTGCCCGCCGCGCCGCGCCGCCCCACCTCGCCACCCCGCCCCGCCTCGCCACCCCGCCCCGCTGCGTCGCGCCGCGTCGCGTCTGGTGTCGGCAAGTTGCTGAGGTCAACGCGGTATAGGCCATCAGACCAGCCTTCCACTCCTGGATGCGGCGCGGCGCACAGTGGGCCAGAAGACAGGCGCAGGCGGCCAAACCTCTAGACGCGTTTTGAGCTCCAGAGTCGCTAAACGGGACTCGAATCGGACGTGTGACCCCACCAATGGATTCCTCGTTTGAAGAGCTATCCATTGGCGAGGGTCACACGGTCGTTTCGAGCCCTGTTTGTAGCGACTCTAGAGATTAGCCGCCTGCGCCGGTCCTCTGGCCCACTGTGCGCGGGGCGGCTCACGTGCCACGCGGTGCGGCAGGTGCGATGCGCCGCCAAACCGAAGCGCAACGCAACGCGACGAAACGCTCTGAGGCCGAAGCACCGCGGCAGGGCCTCGAGCGTGCCGTCCCGGGACAATGACGCACTTCTTGCAGGAAACGTCACTCTGCAGGCCGCTGATGCTGCTCCATGTTTTCGTCGCTCTGTCGCCATGCGTGTCCGCCGACCTTCGACCTCCCCGCCGCGGCTGAGCGAGGCGGGCTGGCGAAGGGCGGCCGTTTTTGGCGAACCCGACGCACAGTAGGCCAGAAGACCAGCACAAGCGGCCAAAACTCTAAACGCGTTTTGAGCTCCAGAGTCGCTAAATGGGACTCGAACGGAACGTGTGACCCCACCAATGGATCGCTCTCCGTACGGAAGCGGTGCGTTTCAAAGGCTGGATCCGAACAGAGTGCGTGTGGCAGGATTCGAACATGAGATGTTAGACTTTGTAGTCGCCGCAATCACAGTGATCCCGGTGGCCGAGAGCGTGCAGACATTTTACTCTGAGCCCGGAGTTTCGGGGTTCAACACCCGCTGTTTCTTTTTTTTCTTTTTTTTTCACCAAAGCTACTGTATTTACTCAATAGGTACAAAATAAACAATTATTTTATTTGCCTGGGGAGGTGGTGTGGGGTCGCTAATGTTTGGCTGTGGGGCCGCGCAAATGTTTGGCAGCCATTTTTGGGTCGCGAGCCGAATAAGGTTGGAAACCGCTGCTCTAGGATCCAAATGGTTGACGGTAGAGACGTACGGTGCCAACTTGAAAAGATACGGCAGGCTTCAAATAAGGATTCAGATAATGTACAAACGTAGGTACAGGCAAACAGTCGTGGTGCGAACATAGCGTACGGTCCGGTTCGATCTGGATCCGCCCCAGCAGCAGGTCGTTGCGCGAGCGGCACGCTCTCAAGGTGGCTCATGAGTGGCCAATGCCACTTAGCGACAATTTGAGAGCAGCCCCCGCACCCCCTCCGCGCCGGCCCGGAACTCGTGCAGACAGCAGCAAACAGGCCGGCTTCAGCGAGGATGGGCGCCGAGTTCTTCTTCATCCGCGGACCGCGGCGCTCGCGAGACACGCCGGGACGGCGGCAGCCAGGACACCGTCGCAGCGGAGCACGCAGCGGCCGCCACGATGCAGCTCCTCGACCCGAAGGTACCGGGTCGCCAATCAGTGATGTATTTCATTCAGCTCAATAAATATTGACCTCCATGCAGGCCCTGTTCCACTGGGCGGACTACCTGGTGCTGGGGCTCACGCTCGGCATCTCGCTGCTCGTCGGCCTTTACTACGGCTGCTTCGGCACCAAGCAGAAGACGGACCTGGAGTACCTGCTGGCCAACCGGCAGATGAAGACCATCCCCGTGGCCATCTCCTTGATCGCAGGGTCGGTGTTTCAAATGTCAGCCAGAGCTAGGATGTTTAAATATCCCAGTTCTGGCAGGATTGTCCTTTCCCCCCCCCTGAAAACAACAAGTTGGGGGTGATTTTCTGTACGATACACGATGCATACTCTGACGGCGTCCTCAGCTTCATCTCCGGAATCACAATCCTCGGCACGCCCGCCGACATCTACAGCTACGGCACCCAGTACTACGCCATCGTCTTCGGCATCTTCTTCATGGCCTTCGCCATCAGCTACCTGTACATCCCCGTCTTCGTGAACCTGGGGGTGCGGTCCTCTTTCGAGGTGAGACCAAGCGAGTGGACATTTTATTAGGGCAGCGCAGAGCCAGGTAGCAAACTCACCGCCTTGTCGTAATGCAGTACCTGAACATCCGTTTCAACGACAACGCCGTGAGGACACTATCTGCTGTTATCTTCCTGCTAGACGCGGTGAGAAATCATATGAGGTTGACAGTTCATTAAATATCCAAAAAGAGCGCCTTGCATGAAACGCTTTTCAATTTCTTCAGATCCTCACCATCCCACTTTACGCGTATGTGCCATGCCTCGCGCTCGAGCAAGGTAGGCGGAGACGTTACTGAAAAGGTCCCATGCCTGTGTTCATAATTAATGCAAATTAATGTTTTTTTTTGGTTTTTTTTTTTTTACTTCTCCAGTGACCGGATATCACCGCAACTGGATCGCCCTCATCGTCATGATCGTCACCGTGACTTACACCACCCTGGTACAGTGAAAAACGCGCGTATCGGTGCGATATTTTTAACGGGGGGAAATAACTGTAAATGTCGGTGTACAAACTTTTGTATTTCAAATGAATTTTAGTTGAATTTTAAATCAAAATTGCTGAATTTTGGAAAGCATTTCAAAGAAAATTGGATTTTAGGTGTTCGGTGATTTCTGTTGTACAAATTTGGCCGGGGTTATTTCCTCTCGATTTTTAAAACAACACAAATCACGGGATTATTTTTTAAAAATTAATAATTTTTTGCAGGGTGGGTTGAAAGCCGTGATCTGGACTGATGCCATCCAGATGGTCATCTTCTGCCTGCCCCTGATCATCATCGCCGTCCTGGGCACCATGGCCGTCGGGGGCTGGCACGTCGTCTGGGAGGAGGCCGCCAAGGGGGGACGGCTCGAGTTTTTCAAGTAACGGATCCGAGGTTCAAATCCCACACATTGCCTCGCCGTTTATCTCCCTTCCTGAGCAGCATATTGTTTCTTCGACAGCATGAATCCCAGCCCGTTCGAGAGGACGTCCTTCTTCGCCGCCATTATCGGCGGCTTCTTCCACTGGACGGGGTACAACGCCGTGAACCAGACGTGCGTGCAGCGGTACTTGTCCGTGCCCACCATCAGAGCGGCCCGTACGTAAGTTCAAGACAAAGCTGTCAGTTCACTAAGTCTGCATTTGTTCCCCAAACGTATCGTTTACACTGCCTGCTTGTGCAGCACGGCGTACATCTTCATGGTGGGCGTGATCGGCATCATCACCTTCTGCTCGTACATCGGGCTGGTCATGTTCGCCTACTTCCGTGACTGTGATCCCCTCGCGGCCCACGTGAGTCCAGGACTGAGGGCAATAGAGCTGGACCGGAAATGGAGAAAAAATCAAGAAGAACAAAGTATGCGAAATTTGTGCAAATAGGCGTCTGCGTCGCCGTTCTGCCGCTTCCGCAGAGCTATATTCCCATACAAGTCCGGCTTTTGTTCTTCTTGATTTCTTCTCAACTTCCGTCCCAGCTCTTCTCCGAAGTACCCTATTGGGGGTTCGAAACTCGCTCGCCAGGCTGTGCGATGCCGCGTCTTGACCGAGTCTTGTTTCTCTCTCCGCAGCTGGTGGCCACCAGCGACCAGATCGTGCCGCTGTTCGTCATGAAGATCGAGTCGCACCTGCACGGGCTGCCCGGCCTCTTCATGGCGGGTGTCCTCAGCGCCGCGCTCAGCTCCATCTCCGTGGCGCTCAACTCGTCCGCTGGCGTCGTCCTGGACGACCTGTACCGGCCCTTCATCAAGAACGACATCTCGGACCTCAAGGGCGCCATCTTCGCCAAGGTGGCCTGCGTCATCCTGGGCGTCCTGTGCACCGGGCTCACTATGGCCATGTCCGGGCTGCAGTACATGATCCAGGTGAGGCACTGGACAAAGCACGGCGGACCCAGCCATGATTCGCCAGCCATTTGCAGTTGAATCTTTAACAATGTCTTTCCCAGGTGGCCATGACGCTGATGGGCATCGCCGCGGGCACCCAGTTCGGCATCACGTCGCTCGGCATGTTCAACCCCTACGCCAACTGGAAGGTGAGGGCCGCGGTCAGAAAACCGTTGAGGCGGACAAAATTCCGAACGCGTTTTGAGCTCCACAGTCGCTAAATGGGACTCCAATCGAGCTAAAACCGCGTCTATAATTTTGTCCGCCCCCCGTCGGTCTTGTGGCCCACTGTGCGACGGCGACGATGGTTGCAGGGTGCGCTGACCGGCGGCATCGCCTCCCTCGTCATCATGGGCTGGATCTCGGTCGGCAACGAGCTCATGTCCATCCAGGGCCGCCTCAACTACCCGGCCCTGCCCGTCAACGTGAGCGGCTGCGTGCCGCCGCTGCCGCCCGTGGTCATGCCCACCATGGAGTGAGTACTTGGCGGTGCACAGTGGGCCAGAAGACCGGCGCAGGCGGCCAAAACTCTAGACGAGTTTTGAGCTCCAGAGTCGCTGCATGGGACTCAAACCGAGCGTGTGACCCCATCAATCGATTGCTCTCCGAACGAGGAATCCTTTGGTGGGGCCACACGTTCGGTTAAGTCCTGTTTAGCGACTCTAGAGCTCAAAACGCGTCTAGAGCTTTGGCCGCCGGCGCCGGTCTTCTGGCCCAACGTCAAGTGGCAGTGCTCCGCGGTGTTGACGGCGTCCTCCCTGCCGCAGCCCCACGGTGCTGCCCATCTACAAGCTGTCCTTCCTGTACGTGGCGCTGTGCGGCTGGCTCATCGTCATGATCGTCGGCTCCGTCGTGTCCTTGCTGACGGGCTCCTACGACGTCGACAAGCTGGACTCTAACACCCTCACGCCCCTGGTGGCCAAGTGGCACAGCAGGAGGCAGGCCTCCAGGAAGGGGGCCAGCTTGAGCTCGGAGCGGCTCGATCGCATCAGCATCAGCACCCTGAGCGTCGCGGGCAACTACAAGCAGGCCTAGAGCCTCCTCGCCCAGACCGCCGCCAACCCTATGCTTGCACCCATGCCAATGTAAAAGGACCGTGTTAATCGCCGCCGAGTGAAGAAAAGATCAAAAAGTCAGGAACTAGCAGCGCGCTATTTGGAGGTTGTTACCGTAAACTGTCCAAAGCTGAACCCTGATTGGTCAAGCGTAGGTCTGGACGAAGTTCGCAAATTCTTATGGCAGATGGTTCCTGCTATTTGATTCCTCTTGTTCTTCACTCGTCGACGACTGGAAGGGTCTATTGATCCAACTTGAGACCCGATTTCTTCGATTTCAGAGTGGAATAAAATCATAGTACAAACGACTGACACAAAAACAAGGTCTTCCTCGATGTCAACGACCGATCCAAGCACAATCTGGGCGGGTGTTCGCATTACTCACGCACTCGGCGAGTGTTTCAGCTTCAACGAAAATGACTCGTAAGTCCGATAGGTACTACATTTTCGATGATGCAATGCCTCATATCAGTACTCGAAGCGCCTAGTCTCGGTGGACGCACGTGGCCGAATCCGAGCAGAGACGAGATTTACGGCTGCGATAAGGCGACGTGCAAGTATAAATCAATCACTTCAGGGTGGGAAAGGGGGGTTCGGTCTCTGGTGACGGTCCCATCGTAGGTACTACATTGGAAGGTCAGGTTAAACCGATGACGGACGGCGGGGAGGGGGTCAAAAATTGGTCTAAAAGAGGTGACGTCATATTTGCACGCCGCCTAAGCCAGGAAAGATAACGCGGAGTGCAGCAGAGACGCCGGCAGTGTAGGCAGCCCACTGCACATCGCTGTCGGAGGAGTAGCGCGTACACGTGGCGCGGGGATGCAAAGTGGGCCAGAAAAATTGGCTTAGCTTTTTATTCTTCACAGTCACACCTCTGGATTTGTACAAATACTCATGGTTATCACAGCAGAGAGCAGGACCCGATCGGGCCACATCATTTGAAAATTAAAGGTCTTTTGGCGGCCATTGGGTTTGATGAGGGCAATCGGAGTGCAGTCTTTGCAACGACCGTTGCCGAGGCAACCGCTGGCCAGTCACACGCATCTTCTCGAACTTCCCGCGAGAAGCGGGTCTCCTCATTGGGCCGTTTCCAGCACCCCAAGCCTGCTGGTCTACTTGTTCTTCTTCCTCACATCTTCCTGCGAGCGGCCTGGCGCGGACGTCCGCAGCAGCAGGGCGAGCAGCTTCTTGAAGGCGACGACGACCAGGACGACGGCGGACAGCGCGCAGGCCAGCACATCCAGCAGCAGGTACTCGTGGAGCGGCATGTCGGCGGCGAGCGGCCGCAGGTGCGGCGCGCCGTGGTTCCGCACCACGTACTCGGTCCACCAGATGGCCTCGTCCATGGCCTGGCGCGGCCGGTCGCGGAACAGCGCGGCCACCTCGCGGGCACGCCGCCGGTACCTGCACACAAATCAAAACAACGCCAATTCTACGCATTTTTATTTGTGTTATGGCGAGCCGCCAAGACACAGCAAGAGGTCTGCCGCCCAGTGGGCCGGAAGACCGGTGGACGCGGTCGGTGGATTCCTCGTTCGGAGAGCAATCCATTGGTGGGGTCACACGTTCGGTTCGAGTTCCATTTGGCGACTCCGGAGATCAAAACGTGTCCAGGATTTTGACCGCCTCCATCAGCCTTCTAGTCTAGCCCACTGTGCGGCTCCTCGTTCTACTCACTTGGGGTTCTCGGTGAGCTCCCGCAGCACGGCCAGCGTGCTGTCCAGAGTGGCGCTGCGGATGTCCAGGCGGCCCGCCACGCCCAGCGACTTGTACAGCTCCGTGTTGGTGAACTGGTCCCCGAACAGCGGGATGCCCAGCATAGGCACGCCCATCTGCAGCGCCTCTAGGGTGCCCATCAGGCCGCCGTGGGTCATGAAGAGCACCGTGTTGGGGTGGCCTGCAACAGGTTGTCGTCGTCAGCGAACGCACACAGTTGGCCAGGAGACCGGTGCACAGTGGGCCAGAAGACGAGCGCAGGTGGCCAAAACTCTAGACGCGTTTTGTGGTCCGAAGTCGCTGTATGGGACTCGAACCAAACGTGTGACTCCACCAATGGAGCGCTCTCTCCGAACGAGGAATCCATAGAGACTCTTGAGCTCAAACCGCGTCTAGAGTTGTGGCCGCCCGCGCCGGTTTTCTGTGCCACTGAGTGCTGCTACTCACTGAGGATAGCCATCTGCGGCAGCCACTGGGCGACGCGCACGTTGGGCGGCAGGGCCACGCCGTCCGTCTCGAACTTCCACAGCACTCGCTGCGGCAGCTTGGCGAAGGCGCCGAGCAGGGCGGCCCTCTTGTCCGCCGGCAGCGAGTCTGACCGCATCATGGAGCCCAGCGAGAAGTAGATGACGCCGTGCTCGGCCGAGTCCATCCACTGCCGGAGCTCGGGCTCCAGGGAGCTGGGCGGGGCAGGCTGGAAGCGCAACAGTGGTTGTGGGTGCCACGGGGCCTACAGTGGGCCACGCGCAGCCGGCAAAAACTCATGACGCGTTTTGAGCTCCAGAGTCGCTTTATGGGACATAGGACTCGAACCGAACGTGAGACCGCACCAATGGATTCCCCGTTCGGAGAGCAATCCAATGGTCGGGTCACTCGTTCGGTTCGAGTCCCATTTAGCGACTTCGGAGCTCAAAACGCCGTCCGGGATTTTGAGCGCCTGGCCCACTGTGGGGCCGGGGCGGATTCTTTTGGCACGGGAGTACGATAGGTTGCCGACGAGGGTGGCGTTGAGCGAGCCGGGTTGCCACTCGGGGCAAAAACAGCAAAATCCACAGCCGGTATTTGAACCCGGGACCCACCTTGACGTGCAGGCCGCCGACGTGCACGATGTTGGGCGTGACGGGCCTGCCCGCGTGGATGCTCACGTGCCGGTTGAGCAGGAGGAGGCTCGTGTTCCTGACCAGCTCGGTGATGGGGGGCACGTCTTCGCCCAGAAACTGCCGAACCACGGCGTCGCTCGGGTCCTGCATTATGGTCTGCAGGGAAAGGCCGGTGAGGTGGCGTCTTTGCACACAAGCACGCACGGTGGGCCAAAGACCGGCGCAGGGGGTTAAAGTCCCGGACGGACTTTGGGCTCCAGAGTCGCTAAATGAGACTCGAACCGAACGTGTGACCCCACCAATGGATTGTTCTCCGAACGAGGAATCCATTGGTGGGGTCACTCGGTCGGTTCGAATCCCATTCAGTGACTCTGGAGCTCAACACACGTCTAGAGGAGTTTTGGCCGGCCTGCAGCCAGCCCTCTGTGGCAGGGCAGGTGAAGCTTTGCAAGTCGTAAGTACCTTGTGCAGCCACTTGACGTACACAGTGGTGCAGGTGTTGATGAACCTCTGCCACAGGCTCATGGGCGAGTTGTAGCCTGTGAACACGTTGACGAGGTAGGACGGGTTGTCGACGGAGCCGAACCGCTCGTGCATGAAGGCCACGTCCGGAGCGGACGACATGCTGATGAGGGGCAGCTTCATCTTGTAGGCCACCGCGGCCCAGCAGTCCGACCCGAAGATCTCCGTGAACACGACGTCGAATGTGCCGTAGCCGCCCTTCATGAGGCGATCGAACTCCGGCATGCTGAACACCTGCAATGGTTTGTCTCGCTGAAGACTATTGAGGCGGCCAGAATCCCTGATACGTTTAGAGCTCCAGAGTCGCTCAACAGGACTCGAATCGATTCCTCGTTCGGAGAGCAATCCATTGGTGAGGACACACGTTCGTGTTCGTTCGACTCGAGTCCCATTTAGCGATTCTGGAGCTCAAAACGCATCTTGAGTTTTGGCCGTCTCAGCGGTCTTCTGGTCCACTGTGGGTGTGGGGTGTTCTGAGTTGTCAGTTGCGTCCACTCTTAAAGGCGCTTTCTGATCACCCCTCGCCTGGTTTGTCTGCTAGGCGTCTCGGCAGAGAAAGACAAAGGCGTTTCGGTAAGAAGCGGCCACACCGTACTTGAGGCGCTCTGGATGCACCTGACTACGGCTCTCGCTCTCAGAACACTTCAGATTAGGAGTGTACCTGTCTGCACAGGGTGTGCCCGGAGAAGCTGGCCATGCGCTTCATGGACTGCCACATGGCCTGGCCCGGGATGACGGTAGACATGCTCGAGACTTTGTCGAAGGTGAAAGTGTTGATGAGCGACGGGGCGCCGTCGGGCGCCGTGCTGACGACGGTGAGGTTGGCGAGGGGCGTCTTCCGCGGGAAGGGGCTGAAGACGACCACCTCGTGGCCTCGCTCCGCCATCGACTCCATCATGGCCTGGAACAGCGTGCGGTCATTCAAACTCTTGGGCGCGGGAAGAGCAACAAAAGCCGCGACGCACAGTGGGCCAGAAGCCCGGTGGAGTCGGTCAAAATTCCCAACGCATTTTGAGCTCCAGAGTCGCTAAATGGGACTCGAATCGAACGTGTGACCCCACCAATGGATTGCTCTCCGAATGAGGAATCCATTGGTGGGGTCACACGCTCGGTTCGAATCCTAAGCGACTCTGGAGCTCAAAACGCGTCTGTGCGGCGCGTTGGCGCGTCGCGTTTCACGCTGCGAAGGCACCGACCTAACCTAACCTACCTTGAAGAAGGCGTAGTGGCTGTGGGCGGGCAGCGGGAACAGGCCCAGGACCCGCAGGCCCTCGGTGGGGCCGGCGGCCGCCAGCCAGCAGCACGCCGCCAGCAACGCGAAGCAGGGCCTCATCGCGGGCGCGGCGCCGACGTAGAGCGGGGCCCTGTGACCGACACGGTGTGCCGCCCCGCTGCTGTGGAGACTGACGAAGAGCCAGTGGGGCCTTATCTCGATTCAATCCCGCCGATCACCATGATTGCGGAGACAGACGCACTCAGTTAGGAGGGCCACTCTCATGAATCAGAGCTGCTCCTAGACACAGAGAGAGTGAGAAGTGAGAGAGTGAGAGAGTGAGAGTGGGAGAGAGGGAGAGAGAGAGAGAGAGAGAGAGAGAGAGAGAGAGAGAGAGAGAGAGAGAGAGAGAGAGAGAGAGAGAGAGAGAGAGAGAGAGAGAGAGAGAGAGAGAGAGAGAGAGAGAGAGAGAGAGAGAGAGAGAGAGAGAGAGAGAGAGAAAAGCGCACCGTCACGCTACATTAAATCAGAACATCGAATCCGATCAAGTGCGTGTGTTGTCGGGCACAGCCGCCCACGCTGCAGCAGTGTCGAAAGGGTAGCCTACCTCAGCCTACGCAGGCTGAGGTTATCAACCCATTCAACACTTATGCATCGCGAGAACTTTTCGCCTGTGTGGGAGAGACAGGGCAGAGTGACGAAATCACTGATCCGAAGCGTGTAATATGTCGGACTCACCGGCAGCAAAGCGGTGTTGGCGCTCTCGAGGACGACACGACATCCGAGTGCGCCAAGCTGGCCGGTTTGACTGGTCCCCCTGGTGCCCCAGACGCTGGACGCCATGAGACACTACTGAACTAGAGGGGCACACGCGCCGGCCACTAAAGTAGAAGATCTCTCTCTCTCTCTCTCTCTCTCTCTCTGTCTCTCTCTCTCTCTCTCTCTCTCTCTCTCTCTCTCTCTCTCTCTCTCTCTCTCTCTCTCTCTCTCTCTCTCTCTCTCTCTCTCTCTCTCTCTCTCTGAACTAGAGGGGGCCCCGGCCCCCTCGCGGACGCCACGCTTCGCGGCTTCGCTACTGGCGCTGACCCTGAGGCCGCGTCTATATTGGCCGCGGGCTCGAGGCCATCCTTGCTCGAGGCGTGGGACGCTTCGACACCACGGTGACCCGAATGCCGGTTCTTCATTCACTCAGCTCAGCGATAGCCGAAAACCCGGGTGGCAGCGCCATTCACCATCCCCTCCCTCCCTCACCCTTCCCCGTAGGTCACGACTACCCACGACTACCTGTCCGCGAGCGGCGGTGTCTGTTCTGTTTCCTGGACTCATTGGCAATGCAATGCTCACCTTCCGACCCCCATGAATTTCAAAGTCATCGAGCTTCGAAAAAGAAGAAAAAATAATTTTTTTAAAAGAATGGTGCCTACATGGGAGAGGAGTGGACTTACTCAAGTGCCAAAATTCGTCTCGCTGGAACTAGATTTCTCAGCAAATCTCCTTTTTGGTACAGGATTTCCCGGGTGCCTTGGGGGGGTTTGGCACAGCTTTCGCCGGGAGCTCTCTATTCGGGCGCGATTGCGGTTCGGTTCAGTTCGGGTGCGCTCGGGTGCGCTCGGGCGGGGGCGCCGAAGGCGCGCGATCCGGGCGCCCTCTGTAGACCGAGATGCGTTTTCGTCGCTCTGTCTCTCTCGCACTCATCGGGCGTACCGTTTCGATGCGAGAGAGACAGAGAGACGAAAACGACTCTCGGAATCAGTCCGCTGACTCGATTCGGAAGCCTGTGGTGTCCGTCTGTCTACCGCTCCACTCAGCTGAGCTGGTGCGATCCGCCGCGTGCAAGCTGTCGCAAGCAGGCCGGCAATTTTCTTTATCTTGCTTGGGAACAACATCCCTCTACATATCGCTGCCATTCGTTTGTTTACTCCGGTGAGCCCACTCAGTTGCCAAAGAGTGCGTCTGGGCTTCGTGAGCACCCGTCCGTCACCTTCGTTAATGTAAGTACCCCGGTACCCTGGTGTGGGTGGAGTGGGGAGGTAGTGGTGACACCGGCACATGGTCCTTTAACCTTGCAGCTTAGGTTGATTTTTTTGAACTTTTGCTTTGAACGGATACATAATGACATGATGACATATGATATTATGTCTTTTCCGAGGAATCTTTCAGCAAGTGTATTTTCCTTACTCCTGTACTTTCGTCTTTGACAGTATGCCCAGCACAATGAGCAGCGAAGGATACCTTCAACGGAAAGTTGGCTTTGCGACAGCAGCCATTCATGGGGGAAATGAGCCGGAGAAATGGAACTGTCGAGCAGTGGTGCCTGGCATTTTCACCTCAACCACCTACAAGCAAGACGCCCCAGCGGAGCACAGAGTATGTTGAATTACTTTACCAATTCATTGTATGGTATTTTGTTTTAAGTTGATGTCTGCTATGCTCACACTGTTGCATATGTAGGGGTATGAGTATGCAAGGAGTAACAACCCAACCCGTGAAGCCGCAGAGCAGTGTTTGGCAGCGGTAGAGGAAGCGAAACATTGTATGACTTTTGCCTCGGGGCTGGGTGCAACCACAGCAATTGCAAGCCTGCTGAATAAAGGGGACCATATGGTTGCCATGGATGACCTTTATGGTGGCACTTACCGTTATTTCAGTAAAGTCTTGAGCCGAATGGGTGTGGCAATTTCGTTTGTTGATGCTCGAGACTCAGCCAAAGTCGCATCAGCTATGCAGCCTAACACCAAGGTAAGTTCTTGGTTTTATTTTGTGATTTTCTTTCTCCCATAATAATTTTTGTCATTTATGTATTATATGTATTTATCCTAGATGGTGTGGATTGAGACACCAACTAATCCACTCCTGAAAGTTGCTGACATCCAAGCTGTCTGTAAAGTTGCTCATAGCCAGCCAGGTGTTATAGTTGTCGTGGACAATACATTTTTCACATGCTACAACCAAGTAAGTTTCTTATGTCCTTATTTAGAAATCAAGTTAACCACTTTTCTTTAAAGTTATCGTCTTGTTCTAGAAACCTTTGATGTTAGGAGCAGACATTGTAATGTATTCTCTTACCAAATATATGAATGGTCACAGTGATGTGATCATGGGAGCTGCCCTCATGAATGATGATAAGCTGCATGAAAGTTTGAGATTTTTGCAAAATGGTTAGTTCATTAAAAAAAAAAAAAATTTGTGTTTTGATTATGTAATGGCACTCATCATTCTTCTTTTGACTTTCTTTTCCAGCAATGGGTATTGTACCTTCGCCTTTTGATTGCTCTCAGTTAAATCGCAGCTTGAAGACTCTTCCTTTGCGAATGGAAAGACACATGAAAAACGGGTTGTTAGTTGGTCAGTATTTGGAGAAGCACCCACTTGTTGAAAAAGTAATTCATCCAGGTAAGAACTTTAGATCCTATTTTGGCACATCCTTTAAGTGGCAATCACCTACATTTGCTCTTTTTTTGATTGACAGGTCTTCCATCTCATCCCCAACATGACCTAATTAAAAAGCAATGTTATGGTGTGAGTGGCATGTTGTCATTTTACCTTAAAGGAGGCTTGGAAGAAAGCAGAAAATTTTTGAGTTCTTTGAAAGTGTTCACCCTGGCTGAAAGCCTTGGTGGATATGAATCACTTGCTGAACTGCCGTAAGTTTACACTTGCCCACTTGTCAGCTCACCTTGTCAATCAAACCCTTTATAATTAGTCACTAACCCTTTTTTTTCTCCCTTTTCTGAATTTTCAGATCAGTTATGACCCACGCATCTGTTCCACCAGAGCAGCGAGCTGAACTTGGCATCACCGACAGCTTGATCAGATTGTCAGTTGGGTTGGAGGATGCTGAAGACCTTATTGCTGATGTGGAACAGGCCCTGAAAGCTGCTGTATCCAAATAAATAAAACCGAATATAATCATCCATATAATGTTTCTTTCATATACATACGTAATATAATAACATTATTTTTGAAAACAAACCCAGTACTTTTTTGTAATTCATCTTGCAGAAAACCTGAAGCACATGAGATTTTCTACAGTCTTTCAATTAAATCAAAACAAGGTATGATAAAATTCATGAAGCCTGATAATGACAGGTAGCACCATAAATTAATACTGAATTAGGGATGTCACCAGTTATTCTGATGGAGAAGATTGAGGCTTAGTAAGACGTTTGGCACCACGATTGGGAGGTCCTTTCGGTTTGGCAAATTTGGGGCGGTGAAGACACTTCTTAGGATGGATCTCATCAAGCAAGAATTCCTCAGTGAGCTCTGCTCCTGAATCAATTTCCAGCTGTAATAGATATATAACAAGGTCAAGAAAATACTTCATTTCTCCTCTTAATTATGAATGAAGAGTATCAGAGAATATCAATTTATGTACCTTCTTAGTTACTACTAATCCAATATTTTGCTCAATATCACTTAGCAAAGGTGCTTTACAGCTTGAATACAGCATTCTCTCCTTAATAGAGCAGGAATACCCAGGCATTGAATAGATAAATACTGGGAAAGAAAATTCAAACAGGTTGATTAAAAATCATTTTCTTACATTTAAATAAATTATAAATTACTCCAAAGTTATGAAAATAAACCTACCAACAGATTCCAAATAATCTCCTTCATGTGTATGTTTGAAGTTGTACAGGTGATAACGGGCACTGTCGGCAGGAACTTTAGACGGAAGTTTGTCTACACTTACATCTCCAGAACTAACGAGGTGAATTCTTTCCTCATCAAGATCTGCAATTATTTTTTTTTTTAATTAGTCAACAACCCAGTTTTATACTGTACCAGTATAAATAAACAAAAATACACATACCTATCCGGAGTTGAACATAACCATGTCGCTTATCCGCCATTTGTTTGACAGCTTGGCGTGCGTCATCAGTCATAGGAAATGCCACACCTCCAAGAGTCTGCTGTCTTGTGTCGACCCCAACATTGGCTGCGACGCTTCTTTCAGAGCGGCGGAGCTCTGCCAATTCTTCTTCACGTGATGTTAGTGGAGCAGGTGCACTCTCATTTTTTTTGTGTTTCCGAAAACCACTCAATGTAATGTCCTCCTAAAATTGAATGATTAAAAGAATAAAATATTAGATAAATACAGATGAACTTACTTTGTTCTGCATACATAGTAAAACTAGACTTAGTGGCTCTGACAAATAATGCTAGTTGTACCTTAACTGTCCCATGAAGCTCCTCCTTAATTTGTCCACTACCAAATTCTTGCTTTAGAGTTGCCTTAGTAGATGCGTACAACATTTTGTGACGGACAGGAGCATCATCAGGGGACCAACTGATCAACATCCAATAGTATGCTCCGGTGCTGTCTTTTGTGTCCAACCTGACATAAAAATTTAATGTTAATTTCAAATTGTGATGATTAAAGGACTACAAGTTATAGTCAGTACCTGTAAAGAAGGTAGCAGGGCATGGATTCTGATGTGAGAGGAACAACAAGCTTGTCATAATCATCTTCCCAAGTTCCTTTAGCATTCTCATGGGCGGCCAGAACTAATTGCTCTAAGACAAGAATATTGTTTTGTTGATTAGAAAATCTAAACTAATACTGAGAAAAAATCATTCAGACCAAAAGTTATCAGTTTCATTGCGTGGTCAAGTCGTAACATACCATTTTCAATTGATATTTTGAAGACTCGTATGTTCCCATCCCTGCACTTTCCAAAGAAAGTCTTCAACTCTTGGTTAGCTGAAGAAAAAGTAACATGATTTTAAAAAAATGTAGGCAAAGGAAGCAAGTGAAAAACTTGAACAAAAGTAATACCTTTGATTCCGGTTTGATGAGACATTCTAGAGGTCTCAGAGATAAACCAGGGATAGATATAAATATATCTACCTTAGGCTCTCTCGAACTATTTCATGAAATCACTTATTAGCAGATCCCTTTCACCGTCTGCATTGGGAGTCTGAAATGAATTGTACTTCTCCAAACGCGGAGTGGGAAGAAGACAGTTAAGAAATCTTTTTCTTTGATAGTTTCTACAACTTTGGCAAATCAGTGATGATGTTGACAGTTTGGGAAGGTTATGGCGGCACAAGTCGTCGTTCTGCTCTGCATCCAATCGTTCTTCCGTTATCCGCACAAAGTAGTGTGAATATCCACAACTCTCCCCTTCCCTTTCCAAGATCACCCTCTTGACGGTCCGAATCGCGCTGCACTCTTCTCTCTCTGTGCTGCGCAAGCCCAATGGGTGCGACGAACACGCGCAGCGTTGGGTTTACACTGCACTTTCAAACGCAGTTGTGTCTTCTGCTGCGTCGAAGGAAGTGGCACAAAGCCTGACGCGCTGTTTAGGCCATGGTTAGGCCATTCTTGCTCCTTTTCTTGTGACAAGGAAAAATATGTGAAATCTCGAATCTGCGCCTGCATCCAACACAGCGCTCGTCCCAAAAATTTCTTGCGGAAAATTGGAAGGTGTGCGCACTGTTTTCCTTTCTCCTGAAACCCCCTCCCCGCTACACCCGAAGGGTGTACTCTGCGTCTGCTTAGTAGAAGGTCCTTTGTTTTGCATAGCTAGCATGACAAAGGTATTTTCGTTTATTAATTTGCACCACGTTGTTTGTTGATTTCGCTGTTAATGTGCACTCCGTCGTCGTCTGCTTGCATTGATTTGTAGAGCCAGGCTGTTGAGGGCACCACAGGCCTGCAACAGTTTTGTGTTGATTGAGTGTATCTCTTCATTCATAACAACTACTATCGGCTGATGTCCCCGGGGTCTTTGCTGCCCATGTATTGCTTAGCTTTGTCATAGATTTTTCTTGATCGAGTCTCTCTTCATGTCAATAACAATCACGTTTAATATTGATGTGCCTCTATTTTCATGTGTACGAGACACAACTAAACTGCTTTGATGCTGCTGCCACTCTCTTCTAATTTATTTCCTTTGTTCATGATCGTCTCAGGTGCATCATGAGTGAAAACAAGGAGGGGGACCCTTTAGATTGCGGGGAAAGCAGTGACCGCGGCTTGTCTGACAGCTGGACTGTCCTTGATTCAAGTCATTTTAAAGATGGTATGTCATATCACTTTTGCTTATTTTCATTTTACCTCTTGCAGTGCAATTAGTTACATAGCTTTCCTATTTTAATCTATTTTCCAGATGGTGACTTGAGTGACGCAGAATCAGTCGAAGTTTTGGCAAGTGAAGAACTGGCAGTTGATGACATCTCTGATCAGGAGGAAAGACATGAACGGTTCACATCAGATGCGCTGGCTGCACTTATTTCCGACAGCTGTAACATAAATAATAACATGGCTACTGCTGTTACATCTCTGGATGCAACAACAGCTGTCACTGAAGCAGAAGAGGTCATCGCACCATCAACAGAGGTTAATGATGCATCTGCATCAACGGAAGATAGAGAAGATGATAACTTTGATACTGGCACAGAGCCAATGTCCCTGAAAAATCTCTGGAAGGAAGCAACAGTGAAAGCCTTTGGACAAGACTTTGCTAGATTGTTCTTTGAAGTCTGTATTTACACCCTTATTATTGATTTGGTCTTTTTGGCCTGCTTTGGATTATCTTCACTGTCCTGCCTCTTGGGTTAGTACATTTTTCTTTTTTCATTTTTCATCTTCTGTGTACCGTAATGTTTTGTTTTTTTTCGTTTTTTTTTTTTTGAGTATTTTTCCGTAACTCTATGCTTTAAAATTCCAGACCAGTCCAACTTCTCTCTTATGAAGAACACAAAGTCTTATGAGCAATATGAAATGGACCCTTTATCATTGCAATTAAGCCATGTTCTTGCTGGTGAGTACTTGCTCAACATCCCCCACCCCTTTCCCTGTTTCCCCCAAATCTCTTCAATCCATGAAAAACTCGTAAAATTAATTTGTTTGGTTTTATAGAGTGGAAGAAACGCCCATTAGAAGACCACAATCTTGATCGCCACCTGCTCAAGACTATGCTTTTGTACTATGGTGGGAGCACTGAACTATCTGCCAACTTGTTTGCTCTGACAGAGAAAGTTCAAAAGCACAATGAAATCATCAAGCAATTCAGCAAGAAAGAAGATACGAAAAACAGGCAGCATCAGCAAATGATAGTATCTGGACACTTGGCTCATTCAATTGCATGTATTCTTGGTAAACAAGATAATGATAAATCTATTCCTGTGGAACTGCTTACAAGTTTAAACAATGTTACAGAAGAGATTGATGCATTTGCGCCTGAGCCCGGCTTCTGGCTAAATGATTGGAACCTTCCACAGTACTTAAAAGCCAATGAAACATTTTATCGAGTTGATACCAAACCTGTCCCACCACCAATGCGTAATCTGTTCCTCCACCTTGGCTCAGCCAAGTGGAATCAGTATTTCTGGAAGTTGTATCACCAGGATGAGAAAGATGAAAGTGAAAACAAAGTAAAGACCAAGGAAAAGGTGAATTTTGAAGAGGTTACCAGAAAGGTTTCTGATGGAAAAATAACAGACAATGACTTGGAGGGAGAGGAAACAGAACGATCTCCTCTGGACGATTCTCATGTCGGAGATTTTATTTCAATTGAGGAGTCATCCGGCAATATTGATATCATACGAGAAACGTCTGATGATGAAAATGATCCAATGTACCCGCTTTTTGTGAACAGTTTGGTTGAAACGGTAGATGATGATGTAGATGAGGATGAATCAGACTACAAATTTGAAGACTTTGGAAGCTACTTTGAGGTGCTAGACCGCAACAAGTATTTTGGCAATGACATAAACCACCACAGCAGGTATGAATGCTCAGATGAAAGCTGTCGGCTGTTTCAAAAACTAAATGCTGAGAAAATTGAACGGGTTGATAACTCTATTAAAAGCAAATTAAGTGAGCTGTTTGATGAGAATGCCCTAGAAGAGCAACAGCAGGGGGAAGCATATGAAGCTCAGTTGGCAGAATTCTCTCTCAACGAGCCACAGAAAGACAAGAAACCCAAGGCCAAAGCCGGTAGAAGGAAGTATTCCCGCTCTAACCCTGATGGTTCTAAAACAAAAAGTAAGCAAAAGAAGAAGGATAAACGAAAATCCAGTTCAGAAGATAATGGTTTGGAACGTAAAAAGAAATTAAAGGTGAAAGACAATAAGAAAAAATCTGCGGGAAGTGATTTGCATTACTATAATTTAGATGATAAAGTTCTGATGAAGAAACGGTACATTTTGGAAAGTGATGGGGACTGGAGTACACGCATGGCTCTAAACAGAGAAAAGTTAAGATCTCTTGGCGAAAAAGGTAATGATCAAATATTGGTGGAAGACAATGGAAAAAAATCTGGAGGAAGTGATTTGCACTACTATAACTTGGACGATAAAGTCCTGATGAAGAAAAGCTACAATATGGAAAGCTATGGGGACTGGAGTACACGCATGGCTCTAAACCGAGAGAAGTTACGAGCCCTCAGTGAAAAAGGAAATGATCAGATATGGGTGTTTGAGCGTGCAAGGGCACGACGTGATATGCGCGAGGAATCATTTAGCGAGTGATTATATTCCATACTATTTGATTTATTATGTAGTAGAGATCTGACCTGTGGAGATTTTTTCCTGAACCCCTCATTGTGACGAAAATTTATCCCCCCTACAAAGAACTTGTGTGTATCGAATTTTAAATGTTCCTAGGTTACTTGACAGGAAAAAATATCAGTAGGCTGAGTCATCAATTTGTGATTTCCTTTTGTGATTATTGTTTGTATGTGGTCCTCTTTTTCCCAAATAAGAAGACTTTTCTTTTAAACTGCTCATGAAGCTCTCCGTACTAATACAGAAGTATTTAAGTTGATGATATTTGGCAAGTTGTACGTATTACCCTAATTTATTTATTGTTCTCTCTATGTGAAAAGTCAATATTCAATCTAGTATTTTTTTTTCTTCATACCATTTCTGTTTGAAATGTGTATGTTTCATTTTGTCTCCTTGTGTTTTGTGTGATTTTGTTTCCTCATGTACCTGTTGTGTTACTTTAATTGTTACTTACCTTGGTGTGATTCAACCCCCCCAGTTAGTCTGTGGATTGTATATGATAGGGGATGAAAGCAAGTTTACAAGCACTGAGTTGGTCATGATTTAATGTGGGCTTTGCTGATCATAATCAGCACCAGTAAAATTGTTTAAAATCCAACATAGATTTAAGTCTTACTTGCCTTCTTTGATGTTTTAGGGTGTAGGTTCTTTGAATGGTATACTTTTTACTGTAGTGACATCCTCTTTCAATTTTTAGTTTTTTTCTTGAAAAGGCTCATCTATAATCTATGAAGAAGTCCGTCCTTAGCCTCTTGTGGCATCCTGAGGTATGGGTCTAATTGATTGAGCAAACTTTTTTTTCAGACCATCCATAATTTTAAATACTTGTCTTCATTTGTTGTTGTATATTAACATATGAGCATGTTATTTAATTTTGTCCTCATACTACTTGATTAGTTTTGTGTGTATCTCATATAATGTTGATTTATACTTGTTTATCTGATTGTGAGGCACAAAAAATGCCCACTGTCCCTGAAGCTGAGGAGTGCCAAGTTATGTTAGGAGCACAGGGATTATGACTTCGTCATACATGTGCTTTTGTTTAGTATAGTTTCTGTAAAACTAGATTCACTACTTACTGTTTGCAAGAGTTTTTCCTTGATAATTTTTGTAGATTGCTATGTTATTACCATTATTACCTGTGCATATTAATGATCATAGTGGACGTTGATTTCACTTCCACTAATATCAAAATATCTATTGATGCTTTGTGTTGTAGATCTTTGTTAAGAAGTTATCAAAGTTACTGTGTAGTGTACTTTAAACAGCATTTCTGTTGATCTTCCTGCTGCTCCATGATGGAGTGTATGCTCCGGCCAAGTTAATAACTCAATATCAAATCTAATTTTTATGTTGTGTGGCTTCTGCTTGCTAGTGTTTCTGTGCCAAAAGGTGCCTCTTTGGACCAATGTATCTTCATCCTATAGACAGCTCTCTGCAGCAGTGTGTTGACCAATATTTGACATTACTTATCCAAGTATCGATCATTTAGTTTTTAACTGGTTCTAAATTTCTTGTTTTGATTATCTACCTAGTCACCTAGAATCTTAATTTTTGTACTAAAATAAATAGCTTGTGCTTTGGTACTGACTTTGACAGCTTTTATGCTTCTCTGTTTGTAAAACCACAGTACCATTCATTATCCACACTCCATTATGTAACCTAGGATTCTAGTTGCTTCAATGTACTTCACTTCATAGAATTAACATCCTGCGTAGAAAGAAAGTAAAGAACCTTTTATTTTATTTTGCAAAAATAAAGCAATTTAAAGTTCTGTTCGCGTTTGTGGGTGTGTCCGTCCCATGTCCCCTTCCCCGCGGGGAAGCACACAGTGTACACAAGAGAGAGAAAATCTCTCTCTCTGTCTCTCTCTCTCTCTCCCGGCCTGGGTGGGGGATGCCGCGATACGCGCGCACAGTAGGCCCGCTGCGTGGTCGGGCTTCACGTTGCGTCCCCTTGATTCTTGATGCCGCGTGCCGGCTCAGTCGGCTTGGGTGCTGCCTCGCTGCACGACGCGTGGTGCAGTCCGGGCCCCCACGGCCCCAACCGGTCCACCTGCACATCGCGGAGCCCCCGCGCCCCAACATGGCTGCGCTCAGGAAAGGTAAACCGGCGGCTCCGTGCTCTGCCGAGCGATTCTGAAGATCTCTCTCTCTCTCTCTCTCTCTCTCTCTCTCTCTCTCTCTCTCTCTCTCTCTCTCTCTCTCTCTCTCTCTCTCTCTCTGTCTCTCTCTCTCTCTCTCTCTCTCTCTCTCCCCCCCCCCCTTATCTCCAGAAGAATTTGACGCGCCTTAAACGCGGAACGGATTAAGTTGTGGGCTGGCGGGCGCTTCGTGTCGCCCACTCCGTTGAGGATGAGCTCTCCAGAGGCGCCGTGCTCGCGATGCAACAACGTGGTTGCTCTCGAGACAGGCGCGAATGCCCGCTTCACGGGCTGCAGGAGTCAACGAACGTTGAGGCAAATCCCCGGCGCCCACGGAAAGATTCCGCACCGCGCTCTGTCTCGGAGTCAGAGTGATCGTAGCGGCACTGTTTCGGAATCCGGCCGTCGGCATGGCGTCTCTGTGGCGATAAGACGGCCATCGGAAGGTGTTGGCTCTCTCTCTCTCTCTCTCTCTCTCTCTCTCTCTCTCTCTCTCTCTCTCTCTCTCTCTCTCACCAGCGAGAGACAGAGCGGGCCCTGAACCGCAGACCGGCCGCGCGAGGCGGCAGTGTAGTGTCACCAGTGCGCGTCGTTGGTCATTCAGCAGGGTCCCTGCCGAGGTCACTGCCCTGTCCCTCCGCGTTCAGGGGTCAAGGACACAGTGGGCGACACCAAGGCACCGCCCTGAGCCGTTGTCAGGCAGCATTGCGCCCCGCGCCCCGGCAGTCACCTAACCTAACCTAGGCACCGCCCTGAGCTGCAGTCAGGCAGCATAACTAACCTGCCTGACTTAGGTCCCGGGCCGCGATAAGAGCGGCGCTGTGGCGTACCGACCGCCTCGGCGTGGTGGGGGCTGCTCGCTGTGTTTACTTTGTTTACGTGCTCCGACCAGCTGAGCGTAGCTGAGCGCGGCGGCTGCCTGGCCTCCGTGGCCGCCAGCCCCGCCAGCCCCGCCACCGCGGAGCCGATGGTCGCCTCTCACTGCCAAGGCCAACCCGCCGGCGGACGCAAAGACATGCAGACGGACAAAACGACAGACAGGAAGATAGGCAGGCGGGGAGAGGACAGCTGTTTCCCTAAGGCCCATCTCAGCGATGACGGTGTTCATCACTGTGTTGCGCCTGGCGCGAAGCCATTTCCGGAAAAGAATAAGCAAACCATCAAAACGCCGCGCCGCAGCAACCCGGGGACCGAATCACAATAACAACAGCAGCAGCCTGTTGACCTCGAGCTGCTGGAGCGTGGCTGGTCTGGAGCGAGCGCCTGGGAGGCACACTGGCCCGGCGCGCCGCTGTGTTGCAGGGCTGCATATCGTCGAATCCGCGGGGGAGTGGGTCCCGCGCGTACTGCAGCACGCACTTCTTGATTGGCCTGTACCTCGAGTTGGAAACTGAACGCGCCTTGTTGTTGTTGTTGCTTGTCGGCAGCAAGCCTCCTGGTGACGGGCCGGTCCGCGCCGGGATGCAGTCGCCATGTTTCGTCCCTGCCCAACATGCCGGCCTGCTCCCACGTCCCCAAGCCCTACATGGTAAGTGCCAGACGAAGGGGTTGGAAGGACGGCACAAATCAACAAATCTGCGTTTGGCCGTTTCTTGTTATTAATAAAAAAACACACACACACATTGAAAAAAAAAAATGTAAGATTAAAAAAAAATGTTGGTAGGGTCCGAGTTACGACGATGTAGTCCGCACCCGGGACGCGCACCTGGTGCCGTGCCTCAAGTCGTACTACAAGAAGCCGCTGCTTATGACGGAGGGTCACATGCAGTGGCTGTTCGACCACACCGGCCGCCGCTACCTCGACCTCTTCGGCGGCATCGTCACAGTTAGTGTGGGGCATTGCCATCCGTACGGACCATTCCTATCTTCCCTACATTTTAAGTTGATTTTTTTTTGCCTGGTATTACTCGCTCTGGTCACTCTGGTTGAAATGTAGTCGAGGTGCCAGCCCGCAAATTTTTCACTCGTCATGGAAAAACAAAGACATTTTCTCGAAGTTCTCGTCTGAGTTGAATGCGAAAGCTACGCGAGATATCGAGAGACTAGGCGCCCAATGAATGTTTTTAAAAATATTTTGTTGCCTAGACGTGTGTACACTGTCGCCCACCAGGAAAGTGACTGCCGCGGCGACGGAGCAGATGAACAGCCTGTGGCACACCACGGCCATCTACATGCACCCTCAGATCCAGGAGTACGCCAAGAGACTCACCGACAAGCTGCCCGGGGACCTCAAGGTGCGTCCCACCCCGCCCCGCCCCGCCCCGCCCCGCTCTCGGAGTCAAGTCTGGAGTCGCCGGTTCATCACCTCGCTCATTGACTTTCTCGACAGGTGGTGTACTTCGTCAACAGCGGCTCGGAGGCCAACGACCTGGCCATGCTGATGGCCCGGCTGTACACCAAGCAGTTCGACATCATCTCGTTCCGCAACGCCTACCACGGCATGAGCCCCTACACCATGGGCATCACGGCGCACTCCACGTGGCGCTTCGACGTGCCCGTCGCACAGGGCGTGCACCACGTGAGTGCATCGCGCGGGAAATAGGGTACTTCGGAGAAGAGCTGGACCGGAAGTTGAGAAGAAATCAAGAAGAACAAAAGCCGAACTTGTATGAGAATATAGCTCTGCGCAAGCGGCAGAACGGCGACGCAGACGCTCATTCTCACAAATTTCGCATACTTTGTTCTTCTTGATTTCTTCTCAACTTCCGGTCCAGCTCTTCTCCGAAGTACCCTATCATGCCTGCGTGTGCGGCAGCACCTTCCTAACATAACCTCACCTAACCCAACCCTCTTTGGTCGGTGCGCAGGCCATGAACCCCGATCCCTACCAAGGGCTGTGGGGCGGCAAGCACTGCCGGGACTCGCCCGTGCAGACCACGCGGGACTGCAGCTGCGCACCGAACGAGTGCGCAGCCGGCGACAAGTACTACACGCAGCTGGAGGAGGTGTTCAAGTACTCGCTACCCAGGGGCAAGGTGGCCGGGCTGTTCGCTGAGTCCATCCAGGTGCGGCCTCAAGCGTTGTCCGTGTTTGTTTTGAGTGTTACATAACCTAACCTACTGCTGTCTGCGGTGCCAGGGAGTGGGCGGCACCGTGCAGTTCCCGAAGGGCTTCCTCAAGAAGGCGTACGAATTGGTCCGGATCAACGGCGGCCTCTGCATCGCGGACGAGGTAAGCCGTGCTCGACGCAACAGTGCCGTGGCACAGTGGGCCAGAAGGCGGCCACCGAACGAGGAATCCACTGGCGAGGGCCACGCGTTCGGTTCGAGTCCCATTTAGCGACTCTGGAGCTCAAAACGCGTCAAGAGTTTTGACCGCCTGCGCCGGTCTACTGGCCCACTGCGCGTGGTCCACGATCCTGTTGACGCCCTCCTTGCGCTGCAACAGGTGCAGACGGGCTTCGGCCGGACCGGGGAGCACTTCTGGGGCTTCGAGGGCCACGGCGTGCGGCCCGACATCGTTACCATGGCCAAGGGCATCGGCAACGGCTTCCCCCTCGCCGCCGTGGTCACGACGCCCGCCGTGGCCGAGACCCTGGGCCAGGCGCTGCACTTCAACACGTACGGCGGCAACCCGGTGGCCTGCGCCGTGGGCATGGCCGTGCTCGACGTCATCCGGGAGGAGCGCCTGCAGCAGAATAGCCAGGTGCGCCACCAAATATTTTAAAAAAAATCACTAAAAATTTAAAAAAAATTTAAAAAAATTATTAATTAAATCAACATCAAAAACACAATTTTTAAAAATACAACACTTTTTTACAAACTCTCAATTTTTTAAAACTATTTTACTTTGTATTTTTGCCCTTAGGTGGTGGGAACCTACTTCCTGCAGGAGCTGGCGCGCCTCCGCGACCAGTTCCCTTGCGTCGGCGACGTCCGCGGTAAGGGCCTGATGATCGGCGTGGAGATGGTCAACGACCCCGTCACCAAGGCCCCCATGAACAACAAGCACTTCATCGACCTGTGGGAGGACTGCAAGAACATGGGCGTGCTCGTCGGCAGAGGCGCTCTCAACGGCAACGTGAGTGCGAGGAGAGGCAGCGTTTCAAATGCCTTTGCTGGAGCGCTTTATTTTTCTTGTCTGGTTTTCCCGCAGGTTTTGAGAATCAAGCCTCCCATGTGCATCACCAAAGAGGACGTCGACTTCGGCGTGGCCGTGCTTCGGAAGGCCCTCCAGACCCACACCGACAAAACCAAGCGACAGGTGGGCTCGTAGACGACGCTCACATTTTGTACAAAATTTGTCCCTGTAAATAAATTTCCGAATATTTTTTTTAAAAATCGTTCTTAGTTTTAATCGGTTACCAAAGACCGAGTAGCCTATTGATAGCCCGAGTAGCCTAGCGGGCTCTTGACGTGACAATGAGCAGCTGTCAGAGAAAATAGTTGTGAAGTAATAAGATTTGAACCGCCGATGTTGGCCTCGCACTGACCCCTGGATAAGCCAGTCGAAAAAAGGTGAGGAACGTGGGGATGCGATCGCCCGTCCCTACTCATGGGAACCGATGCCTCAAAGATCTCAGCCATCGCAGTTGGTAGAGGGATGCAGCTCACATCGGCTTTGTTGGCCATAACTTAGGTTAGATTCGAAACCTCTACATGGTTTCTGGGCTAACAAACCAGATGATGCGAGCCGTGGTCTACAGTACCAGGGTCAACTTCCAACATTTATTATTTTTCACTGCCCTCCCCAGTGTGCTTCAAAGCCACAGCAATGCGCAGAGACCACCATGTGCCGTGGTGGCTGGATGTGTAGACGCGTCGGTCCCGGTATGAGGATCGGCGGATCAAATCTTATTACTTCACAACTTTTTTCTCTGGCCGCTGCTCATTGTCACGTCAAGGGCCCGCTTTGATCGGCATCATATATGAGCCGTGGTGGCTGAGAGTGGAGAGGCGTCGATCCCCGACCGTAGGGTTCGGGGATCGAATCCCGATATCTCCTTTCATTTTTCGAGTGGCTTCCTCCCACTGCGACTCAAACCCGTCGTCCAACACTCGGCAGACGTGCAAGTCAGGGTGGTGTAGTGGTCTAGGCTCAATCCAGGCCATTACACCCGGGTGTCTAAAAAGCAGTCCGCTTCGGCGGATTGGCCTCGGCACTGGTTCGATCCCCGATCGAGCCAGCCACTCGAGTTTGGTCGCGAGTGGGTCCATTCCGATTCGTCGGATGGAGTTGATAAGTCCTTTGAAGCTGGCCCACTGACTGCATGTTCGGGTCTGGGAGCGCCGGACAGCGGGTGTACCATTTGGGTACCGACCAGCCTGCGCAAACAAAAGCTCCCAAAACTACTCTCTCTCTTTCTTTCTTTCTCCGTCTCTCTATCGTCTCTGCCTTACTCTACTCTGCCCATGTTGGGCCGTGTCGGCGGCTCGGGTCCTACTGGGTCCCCCGGCGTACGATATCGAAGTCGCTGGATCGGATTAACCCCAGTTACCTGATAGCACCGGTTCCCATCCCGAACACCGAAGTAAAGCAGGAGGCCTCCCCATTAAGACTGGGGAGGGGGTGTAGAGTTCCATTTTTTTAAATTTATTTTTAGTTAAACACGATCGCAATGGACCCTCGATGCATGACTCAGGACTCACCTTCTCACGTCATGACACCTCTGTTTGGGTCCTCAGGTACCCTCAAGTAAGTACCGCAACAATCCCTCAGCACATTTAATGAAAACCCCTCGCGGCTGTCCGAAGAATATTAGTCCGAATTAATTTTTGGACATAAATTAAAACCAGCAGCGTACTATTTAGAAAAAAAATAATTTAGAAATAGCAATTGACCCAAAAAAATTGAAATTCACCAAAATTTTTTTAAATTTATTCCGTCTATTCTACAAAACACTCGATTTCGTTTGTCCGACGACAAACTGATTGAATAATTTTTCGGACGAATTGTCGTCGGTCAAACGAGGGTCTTCGACTTCAGCCAATACCCCACGCTGCTGGGTGGGTCTCGCGGCCATACTCCGTGCCTGTGTTCCTACTCCGTGCTCGCGCGAAGCGCGGAGTGTCGCCACGGACGGTGCTGTGCAACACGCGGCCATACTCCGTGCCGGTGCTGTGCAACAACGCGCGTCTGAGCGACTGCTGCTCCTCCTACTACGTACTACAGAATTCAGCCTCGTGATTTTCGATCACGCAGAAGTAACGGCCGTAAGATTGTGACGATGATGCGTTGTTGATTGGAGCGCAGAGGTTAGATTAAGACTGTCCAGAAGAGTGGCACGTGCAAAGCTAGCGAAAAAAATAAAACAAGCCCGTTTCGTCTAAGCCCAGTGTCTTCTTCTTCTTCTTCTTCTTCTTCTTCTTCTTCTTCTTCTTCTTCTTCTTCTTCTTCTTCTTCTTCTTCTTCTTCTTCTCCTCCTCCTCCTCCTCCTCCTCTTCTTCTTGTGGGTGTGGAGATAAATGTGTGTGGGGGGGGGGGGGCTGCACTAACCCTCTGGCGCCAGGGGCAGCCATCGTCGGAGACAGCGCCCACTGCCCTCGATGCAACAGGAGGCTCGGAAAAATGACTCCATAGTGTTCCCTGGTCGTCCTGGTGCTCCTGGCCCTACCGCTCGGCGTAAAGCGACCAAATATTTACCGGGGGTTTGCGACGACTGCAGCAGACTGAGGAAAGAGCTGGCAGGGCTTGCTGGCTGCGTGGGGTCGCCTGGCGACAAGGCAACAGAGACGCAGCGGCAAAGCTGCTGAAAATAGGAGAAGGGGGTCGTCCTCCCTGACAGGGATTGCTCATAATGCGAAGACGACTTTGAGCAGCGTTTTCTGAAATGGACTGGGAGGGCGTAGGAAATATGAGACGGGAGAGCGAGGCGCTCGGCCGGGCTGTTTGATGGAGCGGCTCCATCGTTCGAATCGCCACTCTCCCGGAGCCCCGCTTCCGAGTGGCGCCAGAGATTGGACGTCGCGGAGACTCCGGCAGCTCCGGGATGATGACGACAATGCACGGTGGGCCAGAAGACCGCACAGGCAGCAAAACTCTCGACGCGTTTTGAGCTTCAGAGTCGCTAAACGGGGCTCGAACCGAACGTGTGACCCCACCAATGGATTCCTCGTTTGGAGAGCAAGCCATTGGTGGGGTCACACGTTTGATTCGAGTCCTATCCAGTGACTCTGGAGCTCTAAACGCGTCTGGAATTCTGGCCGCCTCAACGGTCTTCTGGCCCACTGTGCGATGACGACATGCGTCTGGGGCGCGATAAGTGAAGTTGGGGGTCGTCGCCGCGTCGCCGCCATTCAGGACGATAACTTTGCCGGTCTATGCAAGAGGTGGTGCCGAAACATTGGCGCCCATAGCCGCAGATTTATGAGCCACTATAATCGGCAGTCCATGCAGGCACCACCGCCAGGCCGGCCGGGGCGGTAGAGGCGGTGGCCCCTGTCTCTCTCGCACTCGCCGGGCGGCCCGAACGGGTGCGAGAGAGACAGGCTCACTCGGAATGAGCCTGCTGTTCGTGCCCAACCCCAGCGGGGCCGCCACCCGGGGCCCCGGGGCGGGCCGGGCCCCACGCCCCGCCACAGAGCCCCGCCCGCCCTCGGGTGCGTCTAAACAGGCTGCCCGATCCTCAGCCACCCAGCCACACCGCTTCCTTAGACACAGATACAGTCTATGAGCCGTGCAGCCCTGCAGCCCTGCACTCTCAGCATCTTACTGACTTTATTGTCAGTAACCAGGTACAACAATAATATTTATACGTACAATGAACTTCATGTAATTTAGGAAAAAAACTTTCGTCAATAAGTACTCAGAAATATGTAAATAATGATCACAAAAGCGAAAAGTACGTATTATTGTTGCAAAAATTACTGGAGGTGCTACTAACAAAATGTCAATACCATGTACAAAAAGTCAATTTGGAGTCTGAGAGTGTGCACCACGCTGTCGCATCTCAATCAAAATCCCGCGAGACATTCAAAGGAAGAGAATCAAGAGGTTCGGCGCTCGAATCGGTCCCGGCACCCCTAGTGAGCAGCGGTAGCAGTGGCAAGATTGACTCAGGGGCCCGCAGGTGACGTTCGGTCCCGGCCTGACTCGTCACCGAGTCCCCGAGCTCATTTGAAGCCAGCGGTCCTCATCCTTTTCCGACAAAAAACGGGTGCTTTGAGCCCCTGACGAGTCGCTAAATGGGACTCGAACCGAATCGAGCGTGTGACCCCGCCAATGGATTGTCCTCCGGACGAGGAATCCATTGGTGGGGTCACACGTTCGGTTTGAGTCCCATTTAGCGACTGACCCTCTGGAGCTCGAAACACGTCTAGAGTTTTGGCCGCCAGCGCCGGCCTTCTGGCCCACTGTGCGACACCACACTGCAAACGGAAGACTAGAAAAGAGTCCACCACGTCGCCCTTCGGTTTGCAGGGCACGCCCGCCGTGCGGCGCCACTGCAAGTAGTGCCCCCCGGGCCGTAATCGGCGCGGCTAACGGCTCGCTGCAGCGGCCCTGCAATGCCTCTGCGGCGGTCTTTCTCGGCCACGTGTTGTTTCGTGATTTACTTGCACGTGGCTGGCGGGGCGACCACGTGGCGCCACTATTGCGTCCGTAACTCAACGACAAGGGGGCCGGCACGGCCGCCGCCGTCCGGCCCACTAGTCCGGCCCGGTCGGCGAGGAGATGGAAGCGCCCCGGCGGCCGGCCTATCCTCCCGGAGCACTGCGTCACTGCGTCTCCTTACTTCCAGCCCGTCGCCCCGTCCCGGCCGCCGTGTCCAGGCCAATGCAACAGGGCCCCGTGTGGGCGGTGGCGGACTCGTTGGCGCACTCGTCAAAGCCGCAACCATGCAAGGACGCGAATCGGCCAGGGCCTGTTCTGGCAGGACCCTTCTATAGGTCGAGCCGAGCCTAGCAGCCTGGGGTCAAGTTTGCGCGTGTTCACTCTCTGTTCATTCCATCTTCCGGCCCGTTGGCCACGGAGGGTACTCTAGCGGGCGGGGTTGATCCTGGAGAGGAGGCTGCCTGGAGCTTGCTTACTTAAGCCCTAGGCTAGTGTGTGGACCGGCGTGTGTGTGTGTGGGGGGGGGGGGGCAGGGGAGGGGGTAGTCTTCGGCTGCTGCTTCACAAAGCAGGCACGTTTTCTATTCATGCCCCGCCCTCTCGAATAGGAAAAGTTGGAGGGTGGACTCTTGCACCAGGCTGGCAGTGGGCCGTCACAGCACGCCGACAAGCAGCAGCGCGACAACAACAGCAGCAGCAACAACAACAACATCAACAGCCGGAGGAAACGTTCAGATCCGATATCCGGCCCGCCCCATACGGTGACCACCGTGCTCTCCGCTGAGTTGACTTGCCTGCCTGCCTCCCTGCATGTCGGTCTGTCTGTCTGTCTGTCTGGCGGTGTCCCTCCCAATCTCGCCTCCAGTAAGAAAGTGAGCAAACGCGTGACATTGCTGAGCCGAGGGCCTACTCTCCTCTCACTCTTTGTATCTTTATTCTCTCTCTCTCTCTCTCTCTCTCTCTCTCTCTCTCTCTCTCTCTCTCTCTCTCTCTCTCTCTCTCTCTCTCTCTCTCTCTCTCTCTCTCTCACGCACACGCACGCACGCTCGCTCTCTTTGGATACCGGAAACTTGCAGATCCTATTCGATCAGCCGCTGGAATATAAATTATTGCCCGGGGACCCGGCGGGATGCCACGCCTGGTGAGAGAGAGAGAGAGAGAGAGAGAGAGAGAGAGAGAGAGAGAGAGAGAGAGAGAGAGAGAGAGAGAGAGAGAGAGAGAGAGGAAGCGCATACCCCGAACCGGGAGAGGAGGAGAGAGACTAGTAGAGAATTCCCGACTTGCTTGCCGGCATTGAGAACACGGTAAAAACGGTTCACGGTTTTCCCCGGGAGCCTGCAGAAAAGACAGGCTATTTTCAGGGCGTTCCTGGGAAAACCACACTGAAAAACCAAACGTGGTCTAGACCTCGTTTGGTGTGGTCACTGCATTGAAAGAGCAGTCCAAACGTGGTCTAGACCACACCAGAGCACTCTAAACGTGGTCTTGACCACACCGACTGATGCGGTCAAAATGGCACTCATTTGACCGCACCAGTGGTGTGGCCTAGACCACGTTCGGTTTTACAGTGCAGGATCCGTTTTTACCGTGAAAAGGTTGCGAGTCCCTGCGCTTTGTGAACAAAATAATGTGATACAGCTGCTTGGCCGGAGCACTGCGCAGCGAATCCAGGCGAACGGCGTCGACCGAGCCAATCAAAAGCAGGAGCCACCGACGGAGTTGCCTTTCACAGAAGACGGTCTTGAAAAAAATAAATAATAAAGGAATACCTCAAGTACAGGGATTTCTTAGCAGGTCGTGTCGTTGGAAGCGAGGAAAAAAAAAACAACAACAAAACAAAGCAAAGCAGAAACACAGACGAGGAATCTCATGGCATTCCCTAAAACACACTCCAACGGTCCTATTACTAACCTTTTACTGCTCGCAAACAGGGACGCACACACACGACGCGCACGCACACAGCCCCCTCGCACAGTGGGCCAGAAGACGGCGCAGGCGGCCAAAACTCGAGACGCGTTTTGAGCTCCAGAGTCGCTTAATGAGACTCGAACCAAACGCGTGACCCCACTAATGGATTTCTCGTTCGGAGAGCAATCCATTGGTGGGGTCACACGCTCGGTTCGAGTCCTTTGAAGCGACTCGGGAGCTCAAAGCTCTGCGCCGTCTTCTGGCCCACTGTGCCCCGGGTTTCGGATTTGCTCATTCCCCGTGCGCACGACCCTGGCGCCTTTACGTTCGACGTTAGGGCGAAAAGCGTCTTCCGCCGGGCTTTTTATTGTTTGGGACAGCAGCCTTTCGGCCCGGCCTGGACTTGGAGAGGGGGTGAGGGGTGGGGGGGGGGGCGGGGCTGCGTCGTCTGCTGCGACCGAGTACCATCGAGGGCGGCGCTGCTGTAAACAGGGGACTGTGGTGCGTCTGAATGGAAGTAGACAGACAGACAGGCAGACAGGCAGCCAGCTAGCCAGAGCACAGCGTGACAGCCTCAGTTTTCCTTGTTTACCGCAAAGTGAGGCTTCATCGACTCAGCAACAGGGCCGCCAGTGGGAGTCACGCGCCTTTAAAGGTGCCGGCCATATTTTGACTTTTCTTAGCCAAGTCTTGGAGATTTCACGAGCACCAGGGCTTCCGCTGAAACTATCTGACCCAAAAACCACAACACACGCGCACTCAACGCGCCAAAGACAGACAGACAGACAGCCACAGGGTGTTCAGGACCCCAAGAAAAGACCCGCATAGAAAGTATTCTCACCGAGCTCCCCATCAAACTTTCAGCATGGTGTTCGAACAGCAGGCGGGTTGGGTCGTATATCTGTGGGAACGACCACCGCTGTCCCCCCCCCCCCCTCTCCACACGCACGCACACGCGCGCGCACTCATACACACACAATGTTTTGCCCGCGAAGCAAAATCAGATCCAGATTGGCTAAAATTTCACGCAGGGCCTAGATCGCGCTGTAAATTGCTTGGGGCCTTTTACGCCACTGGGGGTCCGGCCCTGCCCCCCCTCCCTCCCCCTGCCCAGCCCTGGCCTCGGCTGCCGTCCTTGAAGACGGGGGTCTTGTTCATTAGAGCGCGTGCGGAGGCGGTCAGGGCGCCGGCCTCGCCCCCCGCGGGCCTGGGGGCCTCGCCTGGCCGGCCTGGGCCCCGCCGCCCCAGGGTGGCCTCCAGGACGCCGGGGCCGAGGTCGAGGCAGGGCGCGGGGCTCATCTTGTGGGGCGGCACGATGCTCTGTCGGAACGCCGGCGAAGAAGCAGTAGGGAAAAGCTGTTGTTCGACATCTGCGCGTTGGTGGTGTGACACGTTCGATTTGAGTCCCATTTAGCGAGCGCAAAACGCGTCCGGGATTTTGGCCGCCTCAACGGTCTTCTGGCCCACTGTGCGCCACTGCGCTGACCGTGGCTGAGCAGGGCGACGCGCGGTTCAAGTCCCTTCCGCCAGGGGGCGCTGGGAATCAGAGCCCATTCCGGAAGCGGAATATGAGGGACTTCGGGATTGAAAGGGAGCGAGAAGGAAGCAGAAAGGAAGGATCGAGACAGAGAGAAGAATGGGGCTGCAGATATTGGGCCGCGGGAGCCGTCATATGCCTGCATGCACTGATACCTCGCTCAACGGCCCACCGCCTTGTCCGCTCGTGCCTATTTCATTTCCTTGAATATTCCCGCCTGCCAACAATGCCACCCTCTCAAACGTCACAATTTAAAAATACAACATAGTACGCACAAATTTTATTAATATTCTTTTTTTGATTACTTAAAAAAAAAGAGAGAATATATGACATCAAAACGAAGAAAAAATTAAAACGGCTGTCCTCTGCCGACTGGAGGCATTTGACGCGTTGTTTTAGCAGCGAGCAAAGGAAAAAGAGCTGTGTCGGTCGTGGGAACGAGAGAGGGACAAAAGTCAACACTGGTTTTCTGAGTGTAATAATGAACTCATTTATAAAGCAATAAGATTTTTATTGCCATGCAAAAGCCATGAAAAAGTTTTTGCATTATAAGTGCAATAATTATTGTATTGCATTGCATTAGCATATTTATCACTTTACTAGCGTAGTAATCATTTTATCACTGTGATAATCTGCGCCCAGACCGGCCAAAACCTGAGACTTATTGCATTTTTAATGCGATATTTTTTTTTTATTCCCGCCACAGATGCGATAATTGGAAGAATTACATTAGCCTTTTTATCGCTGCAAGTTTTATCACGTGTATCAGTGACGTTCATCACTTGCTCAACGAGTCGGGTGGTACGACTGACTGCACTTCCACCTCCATCCTCTGACTGGTCTGTCAAGCGGGCCGCCAAAGCGGAAAACATCCACCTGTTTTGCAGCAATCCCGTTACTGTCGGCCTGTCTGTCTCTGTCTGTCTGTCCGTGGGATGCGCCTCGCCCCGTTTCACAAACCTAGCCTACACGTCTCTGTGAGGGATGGAATGGAGCTGGGAGCAGGGAAACACGAGGCCGACTCAGTTGTTTGTCGTCATAATTCTATTGTTTCAACATCTAGCGCCCGAACCGCGTCCCCTCCTGTCAGAGCGACTCTGTTCCCGAACGGAGGGCGGAACTCGCCGAGCGAGCAGTGTTTCGGCCGGTCCTTCTTTGACAATATTACGGCCGGGGACGCTACGCGAGGCAGCTGGAGCAGCCATCGCACAGTGGGCCAGAGGACCGCGCAGGCGGCCAAAACTCAAGACGTGTTTTGAGCTCGAGTCGCTAAATGGGACTCGAACCGAACGTGTGACCTCACCAATGGATTGCTCTGCGATCGAGGAATCCATTGGTGGGGTCACACGTTCGGTTCGAGTTCCATTGTCCACTCTGGAGCTGAAAACGCGTCTAGAATTTTAGCCGCCTGCGCGGTCCTCTGGCTGTTCCACTGTGCCCGCCGGCCCGCAATGCAGACGTGCGCTGCGCGCGGCCTACCCCGCCGATTACAGGCGGGAACACCAGCCTGTGCACAACACGGAGAAAAAATAATGAAAAAATAAAGTAAACTGGAAACCGCCCCCGGAAGCAGGGAAAAAATCGAGGCTGAGAGAGAAAGTATAGCTTGCAACCTCCCGTCTGGGCAAGGGTGTCTGGCGGGCGCCTTGGAGGGCCACCCCTTCCCGCGGGCCTAGTCGAATGAAACGAACTGTAACGAACGCCGAGGTAATAACACACATGTGCTGAAGGCAGATAGTGTGCAAAGCGCGCGCAATGGACCGTGCGGGAAGGAGGAAGAGGAGCCGAGAAAAAAAACAGAGAAAAAGACGACGCGTCAGAAAAGGAAAGGGAGATATGCGGTGTGAAAATGGCGGAAAGATAAGCAGAGTAGAACAAGCGGGCTGCAAAGCAAGGTGGTGGTGTTTCAGGAAAAAAGGAAAAGGGTCCGGAGACTGCTAGCATTAGCATCTTGCACTGGGCACCACAAAACTCACTATTTTTTTTCTTTTGTTGTTTTTTTGTCTTGGGGAGGGGGGGGGAACAGGTTACAACAACAACAGTTATAGATATGCGGAAACAAAATAAAAATAAAGACCTTTCAATTGATCGATTTCTATTTTTCGCTGTGTAATCCACTTGGAAGTCCCTTCCCGCGTGGTGCGCGGCCCCGCGGACGAAAAAGGCATCTTCCTCCCGTGTCGGCCCTTGTATGACGGATTGGATGTAAATATGACGCTAATACATTCCGTGATAAATCTGGTTTCGTCAGACCACCACCACATGCACGCGCGGGGCGATGCGGACATATTGACGTTAGGATGTCATCCTCGAATCGAGAGCGAGTAATAAAAAAACAAGTCAGAAAAAAGGGAGAGGAAAAAAAAAGAATGGCGCTTTTATTATTTTCCGGCGGGACATTGACAGCCGTTTAGGGAGAAGGACGTGGGAGGGGAGGGGGGAGGGGGTGCACGTCGGACGGTGATCACTTATTCAAGAAGCGGGCGCACGGCCTTGCACTGTAGTCACGCAGGTGCGGCGACGACCCCAGAAGCAGCCACCAGAGGACCAGGTTATGGCCGCGGTGTGCCGCGCGCAGGTCCTCTCTCTCTCTCTCTCTCTCTCTCTCTCTCTCTCTCTCTCTCTCTCTCTCTCTCTCTCTCTCTCTCTCTCTCCTTCCTAGGTCCCGTCGTTGTAGCTGAACAAAGAGCGAGACTTTTCCCTTTTCCCGTTCCTCCTTACCCCTTGCTGCTGCTTCCCATATCTTTATCGCCCATTCGCTCATTCCGAGTCATTGAATGAATGCAAAGGGCGGCGTATGGTCCGAATATCTGTCGCCTCGCCGATCACTCGAGCCCCGGGCCGTGATCGGGTCCAGAGGTGGGGGGAAAGGGGGGGGGGCAGTCTTAATCGATAAATTCTGCGGAGCATCAATTTCCGGGACCTTCGGCACCCCTTTTCATTAGCCTTTTAAAAAAGAGGGAGAGAGAAAAGAGTTTGATGGGCGCGTCACGTTGCCCCCTTCCCTCTTTGTTCAACTACAACAACGGGACCTCCGAGAGAGAGAGAAAGAGAGAGAGAGAGAGAGAGAGAGAGAGAGAGAGAGAGAGAGAGAGAGAGAGAGAGAGAGAGAGAGAGAGAGAGAGAGAGAGAGAGAGAGAGAGGAGGGGGGGACCCAATGGGGGGGGAGGGGGGGGGAGCAAATCGCGAGGCCACGCCATAATAATTCATTTAAACTCGTAAATGGATGTGGAAGACGGGAAATGGTATTTCCGACACTGGTCGTATGAATAATGGTGGCCGCTTGATGTCCACGCGCGTGATATGCAGCGCGGGTCGTTGAAAGAAGCAGATCAGTATGCCAAAGGGGCAGAGGGGGCCGAGGCGGCTAAGCAACAACAACAAAAAACGCAATAAAAACAACAATGGAAAAAAAATCGGCGGCAGCGGGATTCGAACCCATGTCCGTCCGTAGTGTCGATAGGCAGTCAACCGCGCGGGGCCGATAGCTCCGCCGTGCTCCGGCATGCGTCGTCGGGAGAGTCAAGCAGGTCAAGGAGTGCAGCGCGCCGTGAGAGAGAGAGAGAGAGAGAGAGAGAGAGAGAGAGAGAGAGAGAGAGAGAGAGAGAGAGAGAGAGAGAGAGAGAGAGAGAGAGAGAGAGAGAGAGAGAGAGAGAGAGAGAGAGAGAGAGAGAGATTGGGCACCCTTGCCTGCCCTGGTCTGCCTTGGTCGCCGCGACCCGAGCGTCAGGGACTCTATAAAATTGTTATTCATACGTATGCCTTACTTCTATAGGCCCACCGTCACGGAGACGTTTTGGTGTGAGTGTGTGTGTGTGTATATTTGCAGGTTGTGTGTGAGCGTGAGAGAAGGGTGGGGAGGGGACTGGAGAGTCACGAATGGTTAAGGAAAAGGAGATAAAAATAGGGAGGAAAGAAGGGTCTGGGTTTGCGCGTGGAAATCCGACGAAATTGAGCAGGAAATCTGTAGCAACGGCGCGAACAAAACCCCTCAGCGGTTCAACCGGATCTCAGATCCAGCGATTAGATCAACCTGTTTCTTTTTATCTCTGTTTTCTACCTCTTTCCTACATGTTTTTTTTAGCTTTTTCATAGTATTAACATAAAGGATATTCATCCCTTATACTTCCGTCTTTGTAAATGTGTGAACGAAGTTCTGTGCCAGCTTCTTGATTCTTCAAAGTATTTAAAATATTTGAATATTAAAACATATTTACCGCACAAGCAGTTCTCAAAGCGTTCCCTTTTACCTCCCAAAAAGAAATTTTAAAAAAATCAGTGACAAAACAACACTGAGAACAACAAAAAGACGTACTAACTCCGTCTGGGTGGGTATTGGACTCGCGGCCGCCTCCTCCGTCCGTCTCCCTCGCACTCATCGGCGGCACGGCCGGACAGTGGATCAGAAGACCGTTGAGGCGGCCGCAATCCCGGACGCGTTTTGAGCTTCCAGAGTTGCTAAATTGAACTCCAATCGAACGTGTGACCCCACCAATGGATTCCTTGATTGGAAAGCAATCCATTGGTGGGGTCACACATTTAATTCGAGTCCCTTTTAGCAACAGTGAAGCTCTAGAACGCGTCTAGAATTTGGGCCGCCTCAACAATCTTCTGGCCCACTGTGAGCCGGACAGCAACAGGGCGAGGAAGTGAGAGGGATGACAGGACGCCGCCAAACAGCCAGGCTGTTATCGTAACGGTGCGGCCGGCCGTAAAGCGCGTTAGAAGGCCATCGCGCCGTTTATAGGGAGAGAGAGAGAGAGAGAGAGAGAGAGAGAGAGAGAGAGAGAGAGAGAGAGAGAGAGAGAGAGAGAGAGAGAGAGAGAGAGTAGAGCTTGGGCGGGAAGACTGGCGACGACGGGGTCGCGACCCAACCTGCTGCGGCTTATTGTGTGTATCGGAATGGCACCGCACTTCCGGGCAGACAGACAGATAGACAGATAGACAGACAGACAGACAGACAGACGGTGCGTTGCCAGTCCCCGCTGATCCGCCGCCGAGACCATAATCGGCCCATTTTGCCGCGCAAACACTCCGCCAGGGAATTCCCTCTGCCGCGCCATTCCACTCGAAGCCAGCCAGCCAGGCAGAGCTGGCAGCCAATGGCTGCCATAGGCCGCGACTCCGGCGCCGCCCAAGTAGTAGCGAAGGCTTTTTGCGAGACGATCATCTTCGGGCTGCTGCGTGATGTAATCGAAAGCCGCCGTGGATTCCCCGCCTGTCTGTCTGTCTGCCTGTCTGTCTGTCTGGGCGGTTCCAGGCGCCCCGTACCTGCATAGCGCTAAGCAAGCAGGGCCAGCGACTTGGCAGACGGCATGCGGGTAGATAAGACTCCAGTCTCGGTCTGCTGGAGCCGCGCTGGAGTGGCTGCGAGTGAGTGGTTCATTGGCAGGGCTGCGGGGCACAGTGGGTCAGAGGACCGTGCGGGGCTCGCTCGAGTACCCCGGAGCACAGAACAAATGCCCGCCACTACGTCGGGCACCCTGGAATGCTCCGATACATCACGAGCCCCTCGCTGTGATGAAGCGATATGCGTTTTTGCGGCCGGCCGCGGCGGGATTCGAACCCGCGTCGGGACAGCCGGAACGACCGCCACCGCGCGACGCGATTGGCCGCCGCATCGACTTCCTCTCACAAAACGGAAATAACTCTTGCATTGACAGTGGACACACACTGGAGCGCCCGTCCGAGCCGAGATTTTCATGGCTAAAGTGTGGCGAAAGTGGCAGGGGTGAGTGGTGACCCCATTGGGGCTCCGCAGCGGCAGGAATGTGTGCCCGGCCGGACCCACGGGGCCCTGGAGGCGCTGGGGGCCCAGGAGGAGAGGGGAGGGGGGTCCCACCGGACAGCCTGTGGAGCCCCGCCCTGGCCCCTCCTCTCTTGTCGGAGACAAAGACCGCCACACAGGAAGATATAAATCCTTTTGTTTGCTTCTGTCTTTGTCTCCCGCAAGAATACAATCCCCTTCTTTGTCGTTCGGACCACGGAGGCGCGAGGCAGGAGAGGGAGAGAGAAAGGGGGTGAAAGTGCGGAGGGAGGGAGATAGGGGATGTGGCCAGCCAGTCCGGAACCCGTTATCGCCATCTCACGAGTCTCTCGCCAAGACATTTCAACAGTCTCAAAAGCTTTCCTCCCGGGAGGCTGTTCTGGTCTGGTCTTTGTGAGTCACATCCTCCCTCGCCTGACCTCACACAAATGCCCCCCCCCCACATCCCCCCTGCTTTCCGTCGGGGGTTGTATAACCGGACGAAGCACTCCCGCACGTGTTCCCGCCATTCGAGACCGCGGCGGAGGAGGGCTGTCCGCTGCGGTCAGCCAGGTGCGGAACCAGAAGAGGTTGACGGGGTGGCAAAAGACGCGTACTTACTGAGGTCACAGCGCGTCATAGTAGGTCAGAAGACCGTTTAGGCGGCCAAAATTCTAGACGCGTTTTGAGCTCTAGAGTCGCTAAGTGGGACTCGAATCGAACGTGACCACACCAGTGGATTGCTCTCCGAGTGAGGAATCTATTGGTGGGGGTCACGCGTTCGGTTCGAGTCTCATTTAGCGACTGTGGAGCTCAAAACGTGTCTAGAATTTTGGCCGCCTCAACGGTCTTCTGACCTACTGTCCGCGTCTCGCCGACTGAGGCGCTTCACCCGCTGCTACTCTGGATCGACTTTGGTTCCGCAGCTTCTCTGGATCGACTTTGCTGCTACTTTATTGGCTTATCCGGGCCGAGATCGCGGCCGCTGTAGAGCCACTCGTCGAAGTCGTGCAGCCCCTGCCCCGTGGGGCCCCCCGTGGGGCCCAGCCGGCCGCACTGCGCCACACAGCGGGCCGCCGCCTCCAGACGCTTCACCTGTTGTCACCAAGGCAACCGCACACCGGTCAGGGGGAGGGGGGGAGACGCAATCACGGACTACAGTGCAGGGTGCATTGCGGACACATGGGAGAGAGAGAGAAAGAGAGAGAGAGAGAGAGAGAGAGAGAGAGAGAGAGAGAGAGAGAGAGAGAGAGAGAGAGAGAGAGAGAGAGAGAGGTCTGGATGCGTGCCAAGGTGTCCATGTCGTCTGCTTGTGCATCGAACTGTCAATGGGGTTGGGAAGGAGGGCGAGAGGGTGGAAGGGTTGTGTCCCGGATCAGCACATGCGTGTCTACGTCTATGGAACTCTGGGGTACCAGGGTTCGACACCCGGTTCGCTTTATTTTCCCCGCCAAAGCCACTGTACTTATTCAATAAGTTATACTGGTGGGGTTGCGCGGGGTTGTTTCAATATTTACCTGCTTGGCCAGGAGTGTGGAGCTTAGGAAGTCGCAGGTGACTGGGTCCGCGGTGCTGTCCGCCAGCTCGTACAGGTCCAACAGCTCCTGCAGCAAAGCGACGCTATCGTCCCCTGCTGTCTCCTCTGACCCCTTCATCGCGGACCGGTACCGAAGCCGACGGCCAACTGCTTTGAAACGGGCAAGTTCTGGCGGCGCGGAGCCCGAAGCGGCTGGCGGCACCCGCGGGGAGTTGAACCCGCGACCGAGGCCGCTGCGGACCGATTCCGAGAGTCGCTCGATCTCGTCGCGCTGTCTCTCTCGCACCTGTGCGGGACGCCCCATGAGTGCGAGAGAGACAGAGCGAGTGGCCTCGCCTTGGTGAGGCAGCGCTGCAGGTCCAGGGAGGCGGCCAACGCGACGAGCGGCGCGGAGCAGCGAGCCTGGTCGCCCTGGTCCAGGCCCAGCAGCCCGCACGGCGGCGCGTCCACCGCGGCCAGCGCCACCGCCGCGCCGCGCGTCACCTGGGCATGGACGGCTAGACACACAGCGCACAGTGGGCTGGGAGACCAGAGTCGCTAACCGAACGTTGTGACGCCACCAATGGATCGCTCTGCGAACGAGGAATCCATCGGTGGGGTCACACGTTCGGATCGGAGCTCAACACGCGTCTTGGCGCCCACTGTGCAGCGTCCGGCCCACCGTGACGGCACCTGGAAGCGCAGCAGCCGCTCGGCGTCGCGACGCTCGCGGCGGCACAGCGACCAGCAGTGCGCCTGCATGCCGCGCAGCGCCACCGTCGGCCGCGCGAAGAAGGACGCCTGGCCAACAACAAAAACAAAAATAAATAAATAAATAGAAGAATTTGGTGATCGGTAGGAGTGTCCGCGCGCTCACCATGGCCAAGTACGCGTAGCTGGCGCGCAGCTCCGAGTTGATCTGGCGGTTGACAGCCTCTTCCACCAGGACGGAGTACTGCAGGCGCACGGCGCCGTCGTCGCCGTCGCCGCCATGACCCTCGCCGCCGTCGCCGGGCCGCCCGGACGCGCAGCGCTGCAAGGGACTCGTCAGTAGCAGCGCGCGCGAACAACAACACCACTAAAAAGGAGAGAGAGAGCAGGATTCGAACACAGACCTCTACCGCTAGTGAGGCCCTGGGCGCGCGACGTAGCGAAAGACCTGCAGAGTAAACGGCATGAGGCCGCCGCCGGTCGCCGTCAGCGCAGGCTGGGGTAGGTTGCTTTATTTCTTAAAAAAGCGGTAATATATTCTGCGTTGAAACTGCATGGAGCAGCACTCGGGACCGTTTGGAAAAGGCAGAGGTTTAAATAAAAATAGGGCTTGGGAGCAGATGAGGTCGGCCACTGGGGGAGACCCTCCCCCTTCAGACTGGGGGGCCCAGCGTGACACCGTTCCCCGTCGTTACGCCGGACTCTCTTTGTCTTCTCTCTCTCTCTCTCTCTCTCTCTCTCTCTCTCTCTCTCTCTCTCTCTCTCTCTCTCTCTCTCTCTCTCTCTCTCTCTCTCTCTCCCTCCCCCTCTCTCTCCCTCCCCCCCCCCCTGCAGCGCCTCCTCGCTCGAGAAAAACCTTTTGATCAATTGTCCTCATTTTCTTCATTCCCCCTTCCTGCTTCCGAGCCATGCCATACGCCGAGCCCGGACGACCGATTGGCAAATAAAAATGGCAGATTGCCATTTTGAGCATTTTTCCTCACCCCCTCCTTCCCTCTCTCGCATATTTTTTCCCGTTTTCCCCGTATGTATGTTTTTCGGAGAGGGTAACATTCCCAACCGCCCCAGTACGGACAGCAGCAACGAAGCAAGCGCCTTGGACCAGTGTACGGTGAACAAACACACACACACACCTGTGAGGCAGTGTCTTAGCGCTCTTCTCATGGCCTTGCCGGCATGGCGTCCATGGCGTGCTCGGACGTGCCCACTGTGGCGGCAACACTGTGACGCCCCGGCAACCAGGGCATTATTGGCCAGGCAAGGCTTTTTGGCTTTTCCCAAATAAAACTCGAATGAGGCCAGGCGGCTCTGCACCCTCTGCACGTACGCCCCCAACGTTTGGTGGATTGGAAAGCAAAAGCCACTCGTCGAGAGAAGAGACGCGAGGGTGAATCATCTTCCGCTGCGATTCCGCACCGGCGCACATTCTGTATGGCGCGGTGCAGGCTGCAGACGGATTCCGAGGCGTTTCTCTCTCTCTCTCTCTCTCTCTCTCTCTCTCTCTCTCTCTCTCTCTCTCTCTCTCTCTCTCTCTCTCTCTCTCTCTCTCTCTCTCTCTCCCTCTCTCTCTCTCTCTCTCTCTCTCTCTCTCTCTCTCTCTCTCTCTCTCTCTCTCTCTCTCTCTCTCTCTCTCTCTCTCTCTCTCTGCTGTAGACGGGCAAGGGGGCACCGCCGCCATCTATTATAGCTGCCGTTCCCGCCCACAGCCGCACAGGCCGTCCACGTGACCGCCAGGAAAGGCAACGGAGTGTCTGTGGCCGAGTGGAACAATACGCGGTGACCAAAAAAGAAAAAACGAAAAAAAAAAGCGCAGAGCGGCGCTGGGATCCGAACCCCAGACCGACACCAAGTGTTGCCGCGCCTCCGGGGCCGGGGAACTCCTCACATATGGCGCCTGCATGGGTTAATTGAGCGAGAAGAAGAGGGCTCTGTGTGTGTGTGAGGGAGAGAGAGAGAGAGAGAGAGAGAGAGAGAGAGAGAGAGAGAGAGAGAGAGAGAGAGAGAGAAAGGAGACACGGAGAGAGGGAGCGGTGATTTGTGCCCGGTCCACCGCCGGGGCGCCCCAACCAACCAGGTGCAGAAACAATCACGCCAGGCCACAAGCTTCCCCGGCTTGAGAATCGCCCGCCCAGCTCCGCTCCGCTCCACAGGGCCCCGCGGGGGGCGGACCGATATTGGGCGGAGGAAGGGGCTCGGAAGGGGGCTCCCTGCGGGGCAGCTCTTCCTCCTCTTCTTCATCAACCCTGTGACCTATAACAGCGGATGATGGCGTTGCTTTGACGACGGCTCAATCTGAAACACATGGAAACCGAACGTGTGACGTCACCGATGGTTTCCGCGTTCGGAGAGCAATCCACTGGTGTGACGTCACACGTTCGTTTCGCGTCCCGTTTGGCGACTCTGGAGCTGAGAACCCGTCCGGGATTCTGACCGCCTCCTCCGCCGGTCGTCCGGCCCACCGTGCGACGGCGTGGTCATTTGCCGTGGTAATGGCCAGAGGCGCATGTCGCGACACGCTGTCCCGGCCGGACAGGGGCCCAGTCACTGGGCACCGTGCCCGCGCACGGCCAGGTAAGCGGCGTCTGTCTGTCTCTCTCGCACTCGTGCGGCGTTCCGTGTCTGTCTGTCTCTCTCGCACGGAACGCCGCACGAGTGCGAGAGAGACAGAGCGCATCGCGGCAGCCAGTGCGTTGCGTAAGCCGGCCCGTCCTCCGCAACACGACGCAATTAGTGAAGGTGTCAGGTGGACGCCGGGGCTTACTACATCATCAGCAGCAGCGCGGCAGCTCACAATGGGCCAGAAGACCGGTGCGGGCAGCGGCTAAAACCCTAGACGCGCTTTGAGCTCTGGAGTCGCTTAATGGGACTCGACCATTGAAGTTCAAGAAATTTTGTACAACGTACACAAAAATTTTGAGTTGCTTCCCCTCGCAGAGCGACGATAGCTGTGTTCGGAATGAGTTTGCTTGCAGTGCGCTTGCCACTACGTGTGAGCCCCCGGCCCGGCAAATAGATTCCTGACCCGCACGACCCTCGCTCGCTGGCTCGCCTCGTCTACAGGGCCCGCCCATGAATGTATCATGCCGTCAAAGTGCAGCGACATCGCGACAACGGCGTGACAAGGCGGCGACAACGGCGTGACGCACGGCCCGGCCTGACAGGCATCAGCGTCCAATGTTCCCGTCATTATTTTTCGCCAGCCTTACAATGGCACACGTTTTATTTCGCCAGCGAGCGGGACCTGTCGACATCCCCCCGTCACTCACTCACCGACATGGAGACAGAGCCACCGAGTCACAGACTCACACTCGCACACCACGGGGTTTTGACCGGCTCCACCGGTCTTCTGGCGGCCCACTGTGCGACAAACAGACAGACGGACGGACGGACGGACGGACGGACGGACGGACGGACGGACGGACGGACGGACGGACGGACGGACGGACGGACAGACTCGCCCTTATCGGTGCGATTTTAAACACCGGGAAGCGTGAAAAAGCGGCCCACTTTCCGACGCTCTCTCCTTCCTCCTGATTTTCGCCCTATTTGCTGCATGCCGTCCAAACCGCTTTGCTGTCGCCAGAGAACCGGACTTTATCGTCCAATGTTGCAAGTGAAGGGAGTCGTTCCAGGCGTTCCAGGCGTTCCAGGCGCTCCACAGTGGGCCAGAGAAACGGCGCAGCCGGCCAAAATTCTGGACGCGTTTTGAGCTCCAGAGTCGCGCTTTATGGGACTCGAACCGAACGTGTGACCCCACCTAGGGACTGCTCTCCGAAAGAGGAATCCATTAGTGGAGTCACACGTTCGATTCGAGTTCAATTTAGCGACTCTAGAGCTCAAAACGCGTCGAGAGTTTTGGCCGCCTGCGTCCGCGCGGCCCGTTCTGAGGCTGTGTCACGGACTCCGAAGATGAATCTTTAATTAAAGTCAAACTGTCAATTCGTCTGCGGCCGCCGATCTCCCCCTGCAGGCCGATTCCGAACGCTCTCTCTCTCTCTCTCTCTCACTCTCTCTCTCTCTCTCTCTCTCTCTCTCTCTCTCTCTCTCTCTCTCTCTCTCTCTCTCTCTCTCTCTCTCTCTCTCTCTCTCTCTCCCTCTCTCACGTAACAGTAGGACAGGCACCGCGTTCGGAATGAGCTTACTGGACAGACACGTCGCGCAGAGAGCCCCCTCCCCTTCTCCCCAATTCTCGGCAGGAAATGGCCAGACTGCAATGTGGGCAGTCGATATCACGCCTCGGTGGAGCCTTGGCCGAGATGGCGCGTCTGCAGCAGTCCAGTGGGCCGGCTGTCCAGTGGGCCGGCTGTCCAGTGGGCCGGCTGTCCAGTAGGCCGGCTGTCCAGTGGGCCGGCTGTCCAGTAGGCCGGCTGTCCAGTGGGCCGGCTGTCCAGTAGGCCGGCTGTCCAGTGGGCCGGCTGTCCAGTAGGCCGGCTGTCCAGTGGGCCGGCTGTCCAGTAGGCCGGCTGTCCAGTGGGCCGGCTGTCCAGTAGGCCGGCTGTCCAGTGGGCCGGCTGTCCAGTAGGCCGGCTGTCCAGTGGGCCGGCTGTCCAGTAGGCCGGCTGTCCAGTGGGCCGGCTGTCCAGTAGGCCAGCTGTCCAGTGGGCCGGCTGTCCAGTAGGCCAGCTGTCCAGTGGGCCTCCTCTGTCCAGCCGCCCAGCAGTCCAGGAGTCCAGCAGTTTAGCAATCCAGCAAGGAAGCGCGGACAATAAACTGCAATAAACTGAGACAAAAACTTGAGGGGTGGGGGCGTGTCTCAAAAACGGTATTTTCCGTTCTTGAGGGGTGGGGGGAAGGGCAGGTCTCAAGAACGCTATTTTTCGTCTTCGTCCTTGAGGGGTGGGGTCAGGTCTAGTCCCCAGACCCAGGCACTGGCCAGCCTCGGCTCTGTACTCCCTCCCCTCGCCAGCGACCGAATTCATGAACTGAAACGGAGCGTTTTGTGGGTTAATTTTCTGGTTTATTTGGCTTTTTAGTGGCGGGGTCTTGGCCCGGGCCCTAATGGGGCAGCAGGCAATTGGGGTGTCGGAGCGTCCTCTGGCGTCTGTCAGCTCCGGTCGGCGCGCCGCTCTCTCTCTCTCTCTCTCTCTCTCTCTCTCTCTCTCTCTCTCTCTCTCTCTCTCTCTCTCTCTCTCTCTCTCTCTCTCTCTCTCTCCCTCCCTCCCCCGACGAGGACATACGACAATTTTTCGGGCCCGACTAATGTGCCACACAACTGTCCTGCAGACTGATTCCGAGTGTCGTTTCCGTCGCTCTGTCTCTCTCGCACCCATACGGCACGCCCCATGAGTGCGAAAGAGACAGGGCGATGAAAACGGCTCTCGGAATCAGTCTGCTGTGCGTAACTGATATTTATCGAGGAGAGGCAAGGGAGAAAGGATGGGCCGGGAGTCGTGCTTACATCGCTCTGTCTCTCTCGCGCTCGTGGGGCGTGCCGTATGAGTGCGAGAGAGACAGAGCGACGGCGTCAGCGCCAAGGCCGGCAAACGGTTTAAATTTATCTCATTTTATTTCATTCGGCTGGCACGCCACGCCACCTCCGAACGGCCGTCCGGTCTGGCACGTCCGCGTAGCCGAGGTTGCTGCACAGTGGGCTAGAAGACCGGCGGAGGAGGCCAAAACTCTCGAAGCGTTTTGAGCTGCTCCAGAGTCGCTTAAATGGGACTCGAACCGATCGTGAGACCCCACCAATGGATTCCTCTTTCGGAGAGCGATCCATGGGTGGGGTCACACGTTCGGTTTAAGTCGCATTTGGTGGCTCAGAAGCTCAAAAACCGTCCGGTCTTCTGGCCCACTGTGCGTCGTCCCGGCGAGTGAGGAAATAGAGGCTTTCCGCTCCAGCTGGGACTCCAGGGCAGCAATTAAATTAGAGGTATTTCGGTGAACTCGTTTGCGGCCCGCCAGTTATTTTCGGAGCAGCTGAAAACCGCCGCGGCTCTCTCTGATCCTCAAAGGGCGTCGGTTTCCGTATTCTACCTTTCGGATTTACTCGTTGGCCAACGACGCGTTGAAACGCACTGATCCAGCGCGCTGGGAACGAGGGGGAAATAACTGGCCATAGAAGCATGTACACCAACAATTAAATTTAAAAAAAATTTCAAAAATTTTTAAAAAAATTATTGAAAATTTGAAACAAATTGAAGATTTATAGTAAAAAATCACGAAATTGTCTTTCCAGGACCGACCCATCATTTATTATTTTTCACTACCCTCCCCGAGTGTGCTTCAAACCCATGGCAACGCGGGTTAATCGTCATGTGCTGTGTTGGCTCCGGGGTGTAGGCGCGTCGGTTACCCGGCAGGAGGGTCGGCGGATCAAATCTTATTACTTCACAACTTTTTTTCTCCGACCGCTGCTCATTGTCGCGTCAAGAACCCGCTTCTATCGGCGTTAGACATGAGCCGTGGTGGCTGAGGGTGTTAAGGCGTGCGACCCCGACCTCAAGGGTCGGGGATCGAATCCCAAGATATCCTTTCATTTTTCGACTGGCTTCCTCCCACTGCGACTCAAACCCGTCGTCCAACACTCGGCAGACGTGCAAGTCAGGGTGGTGTAGTGGTCTAGGCTCAATCCAGGCCATTACACCCGGGTGTCTAAAAAGCAGTCCGCTTCGGCGGATTGGCCTCGGCACTGGTTCGATCCCCGATCGAGCCAGCCACTCGAGATTGGTCGCGAGTGGGTCCATTCCGATTCGTCGGATGGAGTTGATAAGTCCTTTGAAGCTGGCCCACTGACTGCATGTTCGGGTCTGGGAGCGCCGGACAGCGGGTGTACCATTTGGGTACCGACCAGCCTGCGCAAACAAAAGCTCCCAAAACTACTCTCTCTCTTTCTTTCTTTCTCTGTCTCTCTATCGTCTCTGCCTTACTCTACT
>CM060100.1:6399124-6514124 GCA_030522485.1 Stenchaetothrips biformis
TTCAAACACCGTCGGCGGCGGTCACCATTTTTTTTTTCTCCTCCATTTGCAGCGCCACCGCTTACGGCAATTCTCTCGAGAGTGCGAGTGAGAGGGGAAGAAGCGTCTTGGCGGTTGAATTTTCATCCGAAATCACATTTGGACTTGTTCGTTCCGACGCGGCGGCCACCACGGCGGCGGCCCCTCCCTTTTTCTCGCCGTCCCACAGGCTGCCAACTTTTTACCTCCGTTTTTGAAGTCCTTTCCGTTCCTCCTTATGTTTTAAAGATGACCGCTCCTACGACTGGTCCCGGCCGCCTGGACTGCTTCGGTGCGTCCGAGTCCACGCCCGCTCCGAGGGGCCGTGGCGGAAGCGAGGTGTTTGGTCAGGCGAGGAATGCAAGACTTGTTTGGGGACGCTCCTCCACGCCGTGCCTTGCTCCTATGCCACCAAAGCGCTCTGTTGACGGCACGTCAAACAGCCACTCGCACTAAAAAAAATAAATGAAAAAGGAAAAAAAAATAAAAAATGTCGAACAATTCCTTTCCATGCATATGGAAAAATTCCCTTCTGTAGTATAGGACTAAGACTTTTTTGTCTTTTTGTTTGCGGTGCACCCGGGTGCACCGGGTGGTTGACCGCGAGCCCCGTCAAAGTCCGGCAGTGGACCCGAGCGGCTGGTGGGGCTGCTGCTAGTCCCAGACGGCCTGGGCACAGTGGGCCGGAAGACCGTTGAGGCGGCCGAAATTCTAGACGGGTTTTGAGCTCCAGAGTCGCTGAATGGGACCCGAACCGAACGTGTGACCCCACCAATGGATTCCTCGTTCGGAGAGCAATCCATTGGTGGGGTCACACGTTCGATTCGAGTGCCATTTAGCGACTCTGGAGCTCAAAACGCGTCCAGAATTTCGGCCGCCTCAACGGTCTTCCGGCCCACTGTGCTGGGCCGGGCGAGGCCAAGGAGGCCACCCGGGTGAGGCCGGCCCGCCAAAGTGCGGAATCCTGTCCGGGTTAATACCAAGCTAGTGGCGGAGGTGGCCGCGGAGGCTGGACTAAGGAGGGATTGGCCGGCGAGACGGCGAAGAGGAACTCGAAGCGCAGCAGGGACGCCGCCAGTCGCCCCCTGACAGCTTTGAATCCTTTCCGCTTTCGGTATAAATATTGATTTTGTGTCGTTCTATTTCTGAGCGAGTTCGAACGTGCGGCGGTCTCGGGAGGCGTCTGGCGTCTGCTGCGGCGAGCAAACCGCGGTCACTGTCGTCCCGCCTGCTGCTTGCGTAGACAACCACGGCAGCACGGCGTGTTGCCGACCCGCCGACACGCGGGCGCACTGGACAGTGGTGTACAGTGGGCCGGAAAACAAGAATATGTGTATAATTCTTAGTCCGGGATGAAATAAAAACCTTTTGAAATAAAAATCACAGTGGGCAGGCAAAGAGTCCCACGATGCGCCGGTTAAGAGGGTTGCCGAGCCCAGTTAAGCCGCAAGCCCGGCGTTTACTTCAATTCTGAATTTACATTGAACGTTATTTGTTCTGAGTGATATGATTTATTGCCCGTCATCTTTCTGTTGTTGTTGTTGTTTCCGTCGCCATAGGGACTCGAGGGTCAGGACGATCCTATTGTCTTGTTGGATTTGGCTCTATTCCTCTCCTTTGGTGCAGCTAATCCCAGCCCTTCATATTTCAGCCTCACCCTGTCGACTCATTTTCAGCGCTTTTGTGGCGAGAGGGGAAAGGTCGGTTCCCTCTCAAATAATGGCGGGCCCACATCCAGCACTACCCAGCTAAGGCTTGCACTAGGAAAACACACACACAAAAAAAAAAATTCTCAACGGAACTAAGCACGGAACACTACTTCGCCCCCCCCCTCCCCCCGCCCGGTCTGCAAGGCACACAACCACCGAGGAACACGACGAGAAACCATTTCTTTCTTCCTTCCTTTCTTTCCCTCTTTCTTCTTCTCCTTCTTGTCCACCACGCCACGCCACTCCAAGCCAACGCCGCACACCACGCCTCTTTCTGTTCCTTTCCCTTCCGTTTCCGACTTTTTCTTTATAGCGGCAAACTCATTCCGGACTCCAAATCTTATCTAGGCAAACCGAGCAGCCGCGCCCCGCCCCGCCCCGCCCCGCCCCGCCCCGCCCCGCCCCGGTGCCGTCCCGAAGGTAATCGCCAGTCCTGCAGACGCGGGTTGCGCTGGGAGGCGAGGCCTGGGCGAGGCCCCGAGCGGCAGCCTCTGCCCGGCCTGTGGACTGATTCCGAGAGTCCTTTCCGTCGCTCTGTCTCTCTCGCACCTGGACGCAGTGCCCCGCGAGAGCGAGAGAGACAGAGCGACACCTCTGGGAATTGGTCTGCCGGCCGCCAGATGGGGCCGCACAGTGGGTCAGAAGACCGTTGAGGCGGCCAAAATCCCGGACGCTTTTTGAGCTTCAGAATCGCTAAACGGGCTCGAATCGAACGTATGACCCCACCAATGGATTCCTCGTTTGGAGAGCAATCCATTGGTAGGGGTCACACTTGCGACTCGAGTCCCATTCGGTGACTCTGGAGCTCAAAACGCGTCTTGAATTTTGGCCGCCATAACGGTCTTCTGACCCACTGTAGACCGGCTTTGCTCGGCGCGCGCTGCGCTTTGATGTGAAGTGAGGTCAAAGACCCCCCCAATTCGTTGCTTTCAAAGATACGCATCCGACCGCGCGCCTCAGGTCGCCGCCGCCAGACTCTTCTCACGCCGCTACGTCGCGCGCCCCTTTCTCCTCTTGTTGCCAATCTCGTCAGCCATCTAAAAAAAAAAAAAAGATTTTTTTAAAAGTAGTACAGGAAACACATGTCGAAACACTCTCCGACTCGTACTGTTTGTGTTTTTTTGTTTAATATCGTATTGACGTTTGTGCACATTGATGAACTTATTAACATGCGCGCGTGCGCGTGGGTGAGTGTGTGTTGGCGTGTGTGCATCTACCCCTGTTTGAAGACTTGCACACTTGAGACGTTGTTCCTGGCGCTCTATCCTAAATTGTCGTGCGATTGTTTTTTTTTGTCATCAAAGCAAGAGTGACACGACGTCACACGAGTCCAGTCTATGCTTTGCTGAAGATGCAACGTGGCGTGTTCACTGATTGAACAGGGCTGATGTTAATTATGTGCGACCTTGCGCGCACCCTCCCGTCGTCTCTTTCTCCCCCCGCTCTCTCTCTCTCTCTCTCTCTCTCTCTCTCTCTCTCTCTCTCTCTCTCTCTCTCTCTCTCTCTCTCTCTCTCTCTCTCTCTCTCTCTCTCTCTCTCTCTCTCGCACACACGCACACTGCGGTCCCCATCTCGTGCGCGTCGCTTGTTGTGGTAATTTGGCGTTGCTCCCGCCGAGCAGCAAGCCCCCCCCCCCCGCCCCCAAACCTACCCCGCGCGTCATGAGCTCGTGTTACCGGTGCGGCGAGTATCTTCATGGGTGCCATGAAACATAAATGAGGCCCATCCATCGGCATACGTTGCTGACACGCGCGGGGAGAGAGAGAGAGAGAGAGAGAGAGAGAGAGAGAGAGAGAGAGAGAGAGAGAGAGAGAGAGAGAGAGAGAGAGAGAGAGAGAGAGAGAGAGAGAGAGAGAGAGAGAGAGAGACAGAGAGACAGAGAGAGTGCTTGCTGCATTGTGTTGACGTGTACATCCAGCCATGCTCCATTGCACTCAACGCGTGCGGCGACACGGCAGTGAGGCGTCCAAGAGACTACACAACCGGTTCTCCACCTTGAGGGTCGCGATTCCATTTCGGATCACGGCTTGGTCGTTGGGGTCACCTGGGGTCGAGAAGTGCTTCCCGAGTCAAACCGGGTTATTTGAAGAAAGGCTCTTTTGGATCTCAGGCAGGCTGGTTTTGCTCGTGGCTGTCGGGATGGGGTATCTCCGCGTCGTGTCCGGGACCGTCCGGGACCGTCCGGGACAGTGGCGACGATCCCCCAGTCAGTGCGGCCCCGCCCGCCTAAGCAAGTCTAAGCCACTCGGGCAGCAGCGGCCCACCCCACAGTGGGCCAGAAGACCCGTCGAGGCGGCCAAAATTCTGCACGCGGTTTGAGCTCCAGAGTCGCTAAATGGGACTCGAATCTGACGTGTGACCCCACCAATCGATTCCTCGTTCGGAGAGCAATCCATTGGTGGGGGTCACACGTTCAGTTCGAGTCCCATTTAGCGACTATGAAGCTCAAAACGCGTCTAGAATTTTAGCCGCCTCGACGGTCTTCTGACCCACTGTGCAGCGGCCCGGCAGCGGCATGTGACGGTGACGCTTATTTAAATCACGCTTAATAATCTTGCGATCCTCTGAGCCCCCGCGGCGCGGCGCGGCGTGGCGGCGCTGAGTTATGGGCAGAGGCGCCAGGCGCCATTCTCTTACGACGCAGCCCATGAAGGGCCAGAGCCACGGCAATGACTTGTCGACGCGTGGCGTGTGGGGGTGGGAGTGGGGGTACGTGGCCTGCCCAGGCCAGAAGATCAGCGGGTGAACCGCTGCTGGCGTCATATCCCCGTTATGGCGTACTTGCGATGCCGGCTGCGCGCTCGGCTTAATACTGTTTCGCGGTCGCTTCGCCGCTGGCGGCCCAGCCCCCGCGCTGCATAGTGGGCCGGCAGACCGCGCAGGCGGACAAAATTCTAGACGTGATTTAAGCTCTAGAGTCGCTTAATGGGACTCGATCCGAACGTGTGACCCCACCAATGCATTCCTCGTTTGGAGAGCAATCCATTGGTGGGGTCACACGTTTGGTTAGAGTCTCATTTAGCGACTCTGGAGCTCGAAGCCCATCCGGAATTTTGACCACCACCTCCGGTCTTCTGGCCCACCGTGTCCTCTCCTTGATCCGCGCCTGCCGGCACTTTCAAGTCGACGTGTTCATTACTTCTTTTCGAGTGGCAACAAGCGTCGCGGCGTCGGGGTGCGCCCTGTCTTTGCCTGTCGTGCTGCCCTCTGGCGGTGTGGCTGCGTGGCTGCGCGGCTGCGCGCCGCTTCGAGCCATGAATAAGATTTCGCGCGCTTTTGTCTGCGGCACTGTTAACAGCGTTTTGGTGTTCCCTCCAGCAGGACTCGCGCTCCAGGGCCCGCTCCAGCACGTCGCGCTCTCAAGAAGACAGCAACACTCTTCTAAATTCTCGAGGCACCCCTTTAAAGAATGCCGGGGCAGGATCCGGTGAGGGGGAGGGGATGGGGTGAGGGGTGGGGAGGGGGGGCAACTTATGGCGGCACGGCCAGCCACGGCCCGCCGGACGAAGGCTCCCCACTTCCTGCAGGAGGGCGACGGAGATGGAGAGCACAGTGTGATGGAGAGAGTGAGCCGCAGGGCCCGAGGAGGAGGAGGGGTCATTGTGCGTGCACACGTCCTTCGTCACTGATTTAAAACCAAGGCAGGAGCAACGAGGTGAACCTCTTGTCAGCGTGTCAACTGGGCGGCGTACCCAGCGGTCCACCGAGCGCGGGTCACTCTCCGTGATTTTCAGCCGCGCGTGGCTTCCGCGCGGCAACCGCCCACTGGTATTGGAGTGCACGTGCGTCGCTGTTGAATAGCGTTCCGTGTCGTATTCAGACGAATCAAATCAGCCAGAGTGCAGCCGTGATGTGGTGGTGGTGTGGCGGCTCTTCCGCTTCGTAATTGAAAACAGATCAAAACCGATGGGCTCTCGAAGCGAGCCTGCCGGAATGACTACTGCGCGCACAGTGGGCCAGAAGACCGGCGCAGGCGGCCAAAACTCTAGACGCGTTTTAAGCTGCAGAGTCCTGTTTGGCGACTCTGGAGCTCAAAAGCCGTCCGGGATTTTGACCGCCTCCGCCGGTCTTCTGTCCCCTCGTGTCTACCTAGTACCCTCCTAACCGCCCTTCTCTCATGCCGCCTAGTGGACCAGTAGGCCGGCGCAGGCGGATAAAACTCTAGACGCGTTTTGAGCTCTAGAGTCGCCAAACAGAACTGGAACCGAACGCGTGACCCCACCTATGGATTTCTCGTTTGAAATCCCACTGTGGTGCGCGCAGCATGAAACCACACCTCGTCGCCGAGATCGACAAGAAGTCCCTGACACGGCGCTGCTGCTTCAAGGCGCCTCGGTCTGAAATACCGGAAGTAACCGGGCAGCCAGCCAGCCGCGCGGAAAAACACATTGTCATTTAATGGAGGGGAGCGAGTCGGGATGATCCTCTCACTCGCTCCTCATTCCCCGCCAACTCCAGGGGAATGCTATTTTATGAGGCATCGGGAAAGGTAGTGAAAAGTATGTCCGCCGCCATATCTGTCGGGAACAACTTTTCTATATACGGCTGGGCTTTATTACCAACGACAGGGAGCGAGCGAGAGGGAGAGAGGTTGAGAGGGAGAGAGAGAGAGAGAGAGAGAGAGAGAGAGAGAGAGAGAGAGAGAGAGAGAGAGAGAGAGAGAGAGAGAGAGAGAGAGAGAGAGAGAGAGAGAGAGAGAGAGAGAGAGAGAGAGAGAGAGAGAGAGAGAGAGCGAGAGGGTGCAGGGGCAGTCATTTCACTCTCCCTCCCTCCCCGCGCACTTCCTTGTGCTACTTTTTGCTACCTTTTGGCGAGCCTGTGGAAGGGCACAGCCCCGCCATAAGAAAAAAAGAAATAGCAAAAGGTAGTAAAACTTACAATGTTTTAATTATTTATTTTTTTCAGAGTGAGCATAATTTTGTTGGCGGTGAATGGGTGCGGCGGGGGGCGGGGATTTGCCGACTGAATTTGTCGGGCAGCAGGCTTAGTTGGCCACATCCTCTTTGCGGGAGATAGCAGTCCACCGCCTCAGGGCAGAGCGACCGGACTGTCTCCACTGACCACTATCCTCCTCGGCAGTCCATGAAGATAATCCTGTTCTTCCTTGATAGCGCCGCTTGAGGCGGGGCCGCCCCTTTCGCCGCCAGCGCCACACGCCCACCAGGCTGCCCTATTACCACCGGCCTTGCTTCTCCTCTTGGTTTTAATTATTTTTTTCCCCTCCTCCTCTCGCGAGGATCAGTGTTTCTCCGAGTGCAAGGCAGGCGCCGCCGCTCCCCAACGCGCGCGGGGCAAGCCTCACTGAGCGGCCTATTAGCAGTGTGCCTGCACCGCACAGTGGGTCGGAAGACCGCGGAGCCGGCCACAGTCTCGGACGCGTATTGTGCTCCAGAGTCGCTATACACGACTCGAACGGAACGTGTGCATGGAATCCTCGTTTGGAGAGCCATCCATGGGTGGGGTCACACGTTCGATTCGAGTTTCATTTAGCGACTCTGGAGCTCCAAACCCGTCTAGAATTTTCGCCGCCTCAACGGTCTCCTGACCCACTGTGCTCCGCCTTCCCCCTCCCCCACATCTGGTCCACGGGCCGCGCCTCCAAAGTGCGCTCGCACCTCTTTGGCGTCTTTGGCGCCGGCTGCGCTTGCAGACTGACGGCCGCGTCGCTCTGTCTCTCTCGCACCTGCACGGGACGCCCCACGAGTGCGAGAGAGACAGAGCGACGGACCGGGTGCCGCGCGCCGCGCGGTGGGCGGAGCGGCGACTAATATCTCCTCGGTCCTCGATTCCAGTGGAGGCAAACGGCCGTAAAGCTGTCGTCGCCCGGAAGTGGGATGCATCGCCAGGGAGATAGGGAGGAAGCGAAAGAGACAATATGGGGCTGCAGCGGGGCCGGCGGACGGACGGACGGACAGACAGACACGCAGACAGACGGACAGACAAATCCACTGACGCATAGACAGACGTGCAAACACAGAGAGACACGGGTGGACGGACAGCAGTCGACGCACAGTGGGCCAGAAGACCGGTGGAGGCGGTTCAAATCCCGGACGGGTTTTGAGCTCCAGAGTCGCTAAATGGGACTCGAACCGAACGTGTGACCCCACCAATGGATTCCTCTCCGAACGAGGAATCCATCGATGGGGCCACACGTTAGGTTCGAGTCTCGTTGAGCGACTCTGGAGCTGAAGACGCGTCTCAAGCTTTGGCCGCCTGCCGGTCGTCTGGCCCACTACGCGACGGGCTGAGCCACCTGAGGGGACGACTCACGCGTTATAATGCGATCAAGTAGGAATAAGAACTCGGCGGCGCGGCACGCCCCCCCCCCCCCCAGGTGTGACGTTGCCAGTGTGAATTGAATACAGATTCAATGAAAAAAAAAAGGCAAACAAAAAAAAAACCTGTCGATTGTGTATTTTCACTTCTTACACGCTTAATACCTGGCTTTTCTTAACGCTGTTCCCAAAGATGGAGGAGTCTCGTGGTCACAGAGTAGTAATGTTTCAGCGAGTCAATCTTAGAACGATATTTGAAGTCGATTATAGTTGTTGGAGTGGAAATTAACAACTGTGCTGAGTAGTTTCATTGCGTGTAGCTTTCTTGCCGACAGCGGGCGGGGATGCGGGCGCGCCGCGGTAGCGGAAGGCTGCCTCAGCGGTTGAGGTCCCTCAGACCTAGAGAGGCAGGCCTGCGGCTACATACCTAGAGACTGCACCGCCGTCCGCGCACTTACCATGCCGCGTATTATAATAACATCACCATTTTCCTTACCTCTCAAACTTGCTCTCTAATTTCGACTTTTCTTTCTCGATCCCTCGCTCTTAAACGGAGCGCCAGCCTTGCGGCATTCCGCTGGGGGGCATGAATACGAAGAGAAAGGATTTGTAAGGTGGGGCGACATGGCGAACACAGTGGAACGGGAGATGGAGCACGGGGCGTCCACCATTTTCATGTAAATGATCGTTCCTCATGAGAGTGAAGCTGCGATGCTGGAGGATAGTCTCAGATCCTTTTCCATCCTAAGCTCTCCCTCTCTCTCTCTCTCTCTCTCTCTCTCTCTCTCTCTCTCTCTCTCTCTCTCTCTCTCTCTCTCTCTCTCTCTCTCTCTCTCTCTCTCTCTCTCTCCCTCCCCCTCCCTTCCTCCCTCCATCCCCATTTAACCTTTCATCAGGGTGGACACACACGAAAAAAATAAAAACTGTCCTAAAATACAATTTAAAACAAAACAGAAAGAAACAACAGTAAAAAAAACAACGCAACAACTAGATACACTGCTCTTTCCGCTGTTGCCCGGCCAATCACCGCATTTATTTAACATGAGTAATATACATTCGTGACATTCCATTCCGTTTCGTTCTTGTTGTTCTTGTTTATTCCAGTCCGCTTTCCCATTGTCTGCCCCGTCACGGTTTTGTCCCCCGGGATGTGGAGGCCATAGTAGGTCGAGATCACAGTGCTTTGTCACTAGGAACAGCGTTGCCGGCCTCGGAGACTACCCGCCTCCCCCCACCCTCCCTTGTCACCCCACCCCTCTGGCGTGTAAGCTCCGAAATCTGGGACGACGCCTCCGATAATTCAATTATTTGTTTAATATGCCCCCCGCAACACTGCACAGCGGTTTGCCTACACTGCAGGCGTTCCGGCCCCCATGCCCCCAGCTCCCGACGCGCAGTGGGAACCCAGCAACGAGACGAATCCTAAGCGACGCGGCGCACTAGTAACTTTTTTCCTTTTTTTTCAGATAAGTTTCCATCCGCAAGTTAAACACGTTGTCTACGATTAAGAAATAAAATAAGGGACATCGACCAATGAACCAATCTCTCGTCGTGGACGAGGCTGGCGCGCTTAATGTAGTCTTTAATAGAATGGCATGGATACGTTTTCTGCTCCGTGCGTTGTTATTTGAGGGCAAAATAAAAAATAAAACAGGCGAAAAAAAAGGGGTGGGTGGGTTGGAATGCCGTGCGACAAGGGCGAAGGGTCGTTGGGTGCCCCACGCCGCCTCACCCCACCCCGCCCTGCCTCACCCCGCCCCACCCCACTGACAAAGAGGAGCTGGACAGCGGATTGTGCTGGTGCATGCCGAGGCTGGTCGGGGCCCCCGGGCGGGGCCCCCGGGCGGCCAGGCGTCGGCGCGAGCGAGTCACAAGCCAGCGCGGGCGACATGTTTCTGGGGCGGCCTTGTCCGTCCCTCGGGTGCCATTCTGTTACGTATGACCGGGGCCGACGTCAACTTTGTCTCGCAAGACAGTGCCTTCCTTGGAGTGGAGGAGGCGGCGGGGCCAGCGGCGGATCTGACGCTCGAGAGGAGGGTCAACGGCACGGCCACGCCGTACAGTGGGCCGGAAGACCGGTGCTCTGGCCCACTGTGCCACTCGGCATGGCCGCAAGCGGCATGTGCGTCTCGGAGACACGGGCTCGGCTTGGCTGACGTGGTGGTGGTGGTGGTCCGTGCGTTCCTGCATTCGACTTGCCACGTTTGACATTCGACGTTCCACTACGCTCCGCGTTACCGTGTGGTGGACGGAGGAGGGCGGACTGCTGCACAGTGGGTCAGAAGACCGTTGAGGCGGCCAAATAAACTCTAGACGCGTTTTGAGCTCCAGAGTCGCAAAATGGGACTCGAGTCGAACGTGTGACCACACCAATCGATTCCCCATTCAAATAGCAATCTATTGGTGGGGTCATACTTTCAATTCGTGTCCCATTTACCGACTCTGGATCTGAAAACGCGTCTAGAGTTTACGCCGCCTCAACGGTCTTCTGACCCACTGTGTGCCTCTTGTTGTGCTCCAGGTGCGGTCCTTGAAACTCCACCCGCTTTCTGGTCAAAGCCCTCAGCCCATTGTGTGTGTGTGTGTGTGTGTGTGTGTGTGTGTGTGTGTGTGTGTGTGTGTGGGTGCGCGCGCGCTCGGAAAGGGGGGGGAAGGGGGGGGGGGTGCGTGTGTGCGTACATGATTGGGCTCAGGGCTCCCCTCGAGTCACGGAGCAGCGCTGGGCTGTATGGACGATCACTTGGCCATGCCACGATACACCCCCTTGCCGCCCCACCCGCCCCCTCCCCGTTCCATTTACCCTTGTCATTTACCCCGGCACCCTCCGTCACGTCCAAATGGTGCAGTATCCCATGGCCCGGCTCTCGGCTCGGCGGCAGGCTGATTCCAAAGAGTAGTGCGGCGTCTCCGTCGGCCGCGGGCCGTGGCCATGCCGTGGCCATGCCGTGGCGCAGCGGTGCGAGAGAGGCGGCCGCCCTTCGGCATTGGCCGGGCGGCCGGGCGGCGCCGCGTCTCGTAAGCGACACCACACCACGCTACGCCGAGCCGCACCACGCCGCACGGTGGGCCAGACGACCGGCGAGGCGGCCAGGACTCTAGACGCGTTTTGAGCTCCAGAGTCGCTGGGCGGGACTCGAACCGGACGTGGGACCCCACCAATGGATCGCTCTCCGAACGAGTGATCCTTTGGTGGGATCACGCGTTACGGTTCGAGTCCCATTTAGCGACCCTGGAGCTCAAAACGCGTCTAGAATTTGGGCCGCCTCAACGGTCTTCTGGCCCACTGTGCGCCGCCGGGGCGCTCTAGCCGGGCTCAAGCCACCACGACCCGCCCTGCCGCGCCCACCCCTCCGTCGCCGAGCCCACAGCGTATAACGAAGAAGTCGCTTGCGGCTACAGCGACAATTTTTCAGACAGCCGTTCGACCTCCTCGTATCCTCCTCCCCGGCGTCCTATCTGCTAACCCATCCGCGGCCGCTGCGCCGGAGCGCGGCGCCGGGCCCATAGCTCAAGGAAGAGCAGGACTAGGAAGAAGGAGGTGGGAAAGAACGCGGCAAAAAAAAAAAAAAACGAGAAAAAACGAGAAAAATACGGACCGAAGGACGAAAATAAGCAGTATCGACTATCCTGATCGATGCAGAAGAAAATGATGTTGTGACGGCGCCGCCTATCGCGGCAAGAAATTGCGTTTCTGTCCCATCAAGAGTCGCATTAAAGCTGCAGTTTTTTTTTGTTTTTGGTTTTTGGCAAACACGAAGAATATAATGTAGCCAGCGGAGTTTAATCATAGCGACTGTGAGTCGAAAACCGGAAACAATGTTTCCGCCAAGACGAACGGAACGGATTGCGGGAGAGGAAGGCGGGGGATGCGGGAGGATTGACGCCCGACTACAATGCCGTGTCGATCCAACTCCCACTGCGGAGGATATTACAGGCCGAAATCAACAGCGCCTTCCAGGTGACGTCGCTTCGGTTGGCACGCAGCTCTGCGAGATCGCGCGGGGAAAAGCACGCCGCACAGTGGGCTAGAAGACCGTGGAGGCGGCGCCGACAGCCCGGACGGGTTTTGAGCTCCAGAGTAGTCGCTTTTAACTGGACTCGAATCGAACGTGTGACCCCACCAATGGATTGCTCTCCGAACGAGGAATCCATTGGTGGAGTCACACGTTCGCTTCGAGTCCCACTTAGCGACTCTGGAAGCTCAAAACGCGGCTAAAGTTATGTCCGCGCCTGCTACGTCTTCTGGCCCACTGTGCCCCGAAACGGAAGTGAGCCTGGATTTCCTCGCATGCGAGTGATGAGCGGCGCAGGTTCCTCCTTTTTTACTTTTGGCGTGTGAAGGGGCGGGGCGGCGTCTATACACTTCTCACGTGTAGATCTCACCAGCCAATCAGTACTAGTGTGGACCGCTGGCCGGCGTCGACCTCAGCGACCGAGCAAGGCCTCGGCGGAGTGTTTGTTTGATTGCCAGCTCATGACCCCTGGCGGTTCCGGAATCTCTCCCTTCCCCCCTCCTTTCTTCTTCTCCACGCGCACACACGCGTGCTTTTGTGTGGGTGAGCGTGTGTGTGTGTGTGTGTGTGTGTGTGTGAGGGCGCCCGCATGTGTGTACGGCTGCGACGTGTTCTCGAAATTAAGACAGACGGTCGGCTCTGTGTGAGGGGAAGCAGCCAACCGCATACCACGCCCCCGCCGTGCGCCCCCCCCCCACCCCGCCACGCCCCCGCCCCGCCACGTCATGGTGACGTTACCCTTCTCGACACGCCACACCTCGCGCGCCGTGCCGCGCCCCGCCGCGCCCCGCCGCGCCCCGCCACGCCCCGCCGCGCCCCGCCGCGCCCCGCCACGCCTCGGCACCGCTTCATTGTCGGCGAATAAAGGAGCAACTGCGGTGTGCACGCCGCTATTATTTCGCGTCGGATCGCTCTGCATTTGGCGGACAGCCAGCTCAGGGCTGCTTGTTGTTGAGCGGACCTACTCCGCGCGCGCCGCCGCACAGTGGGCCGGAAGACCGTTGAGGCGGACAAAATTCCGGACGCGTTTTGAGCAGTAGAGGCGCTAAACGGGACTCGAATCGAACGTGTGACCCCACCAATGGATTCCTCGTTCGGAGAGGAATCCATTGGTGGGGTCACACGTTCGATTCGAGTCCCATTTAGCGACTCTGGAGCTCAAAACGCGTCTGGAGTTGTGGCCGCCTGCTCCGCCGGTCTGGCCCACTGTGCAGCGGCCGGAGCGCCCGCCAATGCGCGGGTAGGCAAGCCCGCCGAACGCAGCTGCCGCGGCTGCCTCGGGCCGCCTACCTCCGAGGCGCCGTGACTCTCTCCAGGAGAAGCTTATCTGGGATGAAATAAAAACCTTTCAAAATCTATCAATCCCAGGCAGCATTTCCCTGCACCCTTGATGCCCGCACCGCCGCCGCGCCGCCGGTGTTCCCGGTCCCTTCCGTCAATGCCGCGGCAGTACCACGCGACCTGTCATCGCCGCGTATTGATTTCGAACGCGAGCTTATTGAATCAGCCGCTGGCTCGGCGGGCCTGACGACCGAGCGGCCCGGCCGGCCGGACGGACGGACACGCCGGGACAAGCCGTGACGGGCCGGGAGGGGCGGGACTAAAAAGCCTTGTCAATTCGTCATTGTGGGCGGCGAGCGGACGTGATAAATGATGGCCTCCTTGAGCCGCGGCGGCACCGCAGCGCCGAGGCTGCCTGCTGCTGGAGTGCTGCTAAGCAGGCCGTCCAGGCCGAGGACCGGGCCGGGCAAGTTCGGGCGGGGCCTGTCGCGCCGCACAACCGCCACCGCCACCTCGATCAGATGGCGGCAAAAAAGAACGCACACACCAACACACAAGTGTGCACACACAAACTCTTTCTCTCTCTCTCTCTCTTTCTTTCTCTCTCTCTCTCTCTCTCTCTCTCTCTCTCTCTCTCTCTCTCTCTCTCTCTCTCTCTCTCTCTCTCCCACACACACACAAGCGATTTGGGCCCCCGTGAACTTCGCAGCACAGACAGATGGCCCGAAGAGACTTCACTTCTTCGCGTGGCGTGGTGGACTCGTGGGACAGCCCCCCCCCCTCTCCCTCAGCCTCCACCAAGCCGCGCCGTGCGCGCGTATGCAAAATAATTCCTCTCGCGCCGGACATGTGGCGCGCACATATGTTGTCACCGTGTTGTTGTGTGTGTCCAGCAGACCGGTGCCCTTTGCACGCGTTCGCGGTGTGTGTGTGTGTGTGTGTGTGTGAGAGAGAGAGAGAGAGAGAGAGAGAGAGAGAGAGAGAGAGAGAGAGAGAGAGAGAGAGAGAGAGAGAGAGAGAGAGAGAGAGAGAGAGCTGCTCCTGCGAAGAGAAGGACTATCCATCATACTGGTGACCCCGGCAGTCCAGCCTGCCAGCGGGCCTAGCCTCGCCCCGGGCCCCGCCTTCCCGCACAAACCACTTCCTTCCAGCAGGCTGATTCCGAACATCGCTGTCGTCGCTCTGTCTCTCTCGCACCCGCGGGGGCGTTCCGTGAGGGAGACAGCACGCACGGCACGGGCTGCAGAATGAGCCTTCTGCTACGCGCTGGCAACGGCCTGGAGGTCCCGAAGACCGCCCCTTGCACTTCCACAGGTAGCGTTCCGGAGGCACGACGCTCTGGAAACCGCCGCCACCGTGCTTCGAGCAAGCATCCAGCACGCCTCTGGCACGCCTCCAGCACGCCTCCAGCACGCCTCCAGCACGCCTCCAGCACGCCTCCAGCACGCCTCCAGCAGGAGGCCATCCGGCTGGGCTATCTGAGGGCCGAGTTAAAATAGTCACTGCCGCCCTGGGGAGCGCCAGAGGCCTGCCCTGGACACACAGCGTCAGGGCGAACGGTACGGGCCCGCACGTTCTCCAGAATTACTCCAGTGCGCTCCAGTGGGGCCTGGAGAGAGAGAGAGAGAGAGAGAGAGAGAGAGAGAGAGAGAGAGAGAGAGAGAGAGAGAGAGAGAGAGAGAGAGAGAGAGAGAGAGAGAGAGAGAGAGGCAGTGTGTGTGTCTGTTTTCCCGTCTGTGTGTCTGTGGAGCTCCAACGTGGTGCATTCGCGGACCTTGTAGTGCTAGTCGCTGGCAATGAGAGGGGGTGGGGTGGAGGTGTTGTTCCCTGACCCACAACCACACAACGACTACTTTATTTTCACGTTTGCTTCCCAGCCTGTCTACGACACGTCACACAATACTGACAGGCGGTAACATTACCACAAACGAAGGCAGTCTTAGATGACCGCTTTTGGGAAGGCGGTCTCCTATGTACCGCTCCAAAAAGGCGGTACAAAAGCAAATCCAGAGAAAAAATGAGTTCGGAGTGTAAAATGTTGATATTAAGTTGTACTGCCAATGCAGATAAAACATATTTTGTATCGTCATCCCAGGAGACAAATCTCAATACGGGAACTCAGAACAAAGAAAGCAACCAGCAATCTTGATTTAACTAAACACCACTTACCTGCAGTGTATTGCAATACCATGGTATGTGATGCTGCGTTGAGTCTATGGAACCAAGAATAGGAATGGCTGATCCTCACTCGCAGACATGAATGATTTTTAATATCAACACCATATTTTGTCTAAGAAAATCTGTCATACCATTATTCTTGAAATAGATAGACATTCAGATAACACAATCCGTTTGTTCTTGCAGCTATGAAACAAATTCTGTCCACTGTAATGGTTTTCCAGTGCTTCGTGAAGGGAGGTTAGTCGGCCCGCAGCTAGGTTGAGATATTTTAGGCGCTACGAGGTGTGTCAACCAATCCAACACACTTCCGCGTTTCCTTTGCGTCTTGCGTCTTGGTTCCAGGTTTGACTTGTTTTGTAGTTAAAACCCGGTTGTAAAAGTTTTGAAACTAAAAAAAAACCAATATGCTAGAAAATGAAGCCCAAGTATACAACACTGCCACTGCCATGTCGCGAACAAAAAAGATAAAAACAAGCAGGAGAGCCAACATATTTCAACGAACAGGCCTGAAACGCCTGAAACAGGCAGACGGTTCGAGATTATATGTTGGCACTCCTGATTCGTTTTCTTTTTATTGTTGTTTATTTGTGCTTCATTTTCTAGCATGTTCAGTTTTATAGTTTCAAAACTCTTACAACCGAGTTTTAACTACAAAACAAGTCAAACCGTAAACCAAAAGAGGCAAAGGGAACGCGGAAGTGGGTTGCATGGTTGACACACCTCGTAGCGCCTAAAATATCTCAACCTAGCTGCGGGCGGACTAACCTCCCTCCTTGAAACACTGGGGAACCATTACAGTGGACAGAATTGAAGGAACTTCTTATAGTGTTTCATAGCCGCAAGAACAAATGGATTGTGTTATCTGAATGTCCATCTATTTCAAGAATATTAGTATGACAGATTTTCTTAGACAAAATATGGTGTTGACCATAATTTACTGATTTTAAAAATCATTCATGTCTGCGAGTGAGGATCAGCCGTTCCTATTCTTGGTTCCATAGACTCAACGCAGCATCACATACCATGGTATTGCAATACACTACAGGTAAGGGGTGTTTAGTTAAATTAAGATTGCCGGTTGCTTTTTATGTTCTGGCGGTATTGAGATTTATCTCCTGGGATGACGATACAAACTATTTTTCATCTGCATTGGCAGTATAAATTATTACCGTCATTTAAGACCTCAACATTACTTTTTTCTTCATTTAGTACCGCCTTTCTGAGGCAATACATACAATACTGCCTTCCCAAAGGCGGTAATTACAAGACCGCCTTTTTCGATCTATTTGTACCACCTTTTAATTTTGGGTGGTGAATCTGGCGTGTCTGTCCATTCGTCCGCCATGTGTCGTTGGAGAGCAGGTCTGTCTGTATGTTCGTCTGTCCGTCCATCTCTCGGGGTGTCAGTGATTGCGATCTAGCCGTATGACTTGCAGGCAGAGTAGAGGGCTCGTGCATTCTGGAAACAGGCGAGGTCCGTCCCAGGAGCGTTGCCCGGCCCGAGCTGCCGACCGCCCGCCTGCCACCCCGCCGGGGCTGGCAGCCAGCGCAGCAGCACAGCACCGCACCAACGCAGCAGCAGCCCTTCTCCCCGAGAATGGAGTGACGGAGGGAAGACAATGTGTCCCTGCAAAACGGACGGTTGCCCAGAGCCACTCTCGCCGCCAGTGCAGCAGCAAGCCACGCCACGCCCCGCCACGCTCCGCCACGCCGCGCAGAAAAAGAATCTAAAATATTAGTCTCACGAACTGTGCATTTTTCTCCATCGCCAACTTAACAAAAAGATGCACCAGCGGCGAATTCGCCTTTCTTCAAGGGAAAGGGGAGGTGGTGGAATCTCACCCTGGTCGTTAGAGCGCTGAAAACTGAGAATTATAGAGAGATGGAGGGAGCATGGAGGGGGGGGGGGCTGAGCTGAGGACGGGGCTCCATGGCAACACACGCGTCCAGGCGTGACCGGACATACTTCATGGAGAGCTGGTGCCGTGCCTCTCTGCGGCCCCTCGAGGATTAAGGGTCCCGGGGGGTAGGCTGGGTGGGAAAAGGGGGGGGGGCACTTGGGGCCTTGAATTTCGACGCGTCGTTCAAACCAGGAAGCGAAAGGTTCCTATATTATTATTTTTTGTCCGTTGCTGCCGCTGCACACAGCGGGCCGTGCTCGACGGTCACGCAGTCGACGTGTTGAAACAGTTGAAGCGTCCGGGCATGACCTGCGGGACACCACGGCACACCGCGCGACGCTATGACCTGCCTTAAGCCCTCTCACTGGCTGAGCTATGGGACTACTTTATCACGTACGCGAGCAGTGCCGCCCGCGGGCCGCGGCGGCAGCGGCGCGGCCTTAGCATGCAGTGCGGGCTGGCCGGTTTCGGCTCCACCACTTACCACACCAACACGGCCGCCGAGGAAGCGGAGAGAGAGAGAGGCGAGGAGAACGATATGAAGCATGGGGACATTTACGGCAAGCGTTTATAGGTCCTTTATGTCGTCATAGCCAGGGCGTAAGTTGGCGAACGTGAGGGGCTTGGGCCTGTGCCGCTATGCGTAAGCGTGGAGGTGTGTGTGTGTGTGTGTGTGTGTGTTCGCGGTGGTTTGAAAGAGGTCGGTCGGTCCCCACCTCAATATCACCTCAAGCGTCCCCGGGATGGAGGCTGCCAACGACCGCAGTGAGTCGCCTCCTCACGTTCCACTAGTACGCGTCTTTCTTTCGCGCAGAGGACTGTGGTGACCGGAATGTATACCAACTCGCGCGGTTCAGTAAGAAGAATGAAACTAGACTAGCCACAAAATACGGACAAGCATATACCCAGGGTGAGCGACCGCAGTCAGCACCGCGAGCGAAGGTTAGGTTAGGTGGCTCGACACACCGCTTCGCATTAACGGGCATCCCGGCGACCCTGCTCCGCCTGCAATTTGCAGCGGCTGCAGTTGTTGGCGAGTTTTAGGAGAATCAAGCTTGCACAGGGCTGCCGCTGGGTGGCCTCTGTTCAACTTCCTTGGCTTCCCGTCAAACAACTTGGCCGAGGCGGGGCGCGGGCTAGGGCGGGGCGGGGTGGGGCGGGTCGGGGCGCAGCGTGGCCCTCTTTCAAGGCAAGTGTATCTGCGGCGCGGACCGTGGACGAATAACGTGTTTTTGTACTGCAGCCGGTTTTACAGGGGACCCCTATGGTGCAGCGAGCGGGCGACGTGGCGTGGCGGGGTGGAGCGTGGCGGGGCGGGGCGGGGCGTGGCGAGGCGTGGCGAGCCACTCTCCAAGATTGGCAGCCGCACGCGCGGCCGAGGGGCGCGAGGAGGGTGCGCGGTCCACGAAGGCGCGAACCTCGGCCGTCTTGATGTGGCCGCCGATGTACTGGACGAGTTTCTTCTTCTTCTTCTTCTTCTTCTTCTTCTTCTTCTTCTTCTTCTTCTTCTTCTTCTTCTTCTTCTTCTTCTTCTTCTTCTTCTTCTCCCCCTTCCCCTCCTCCGCGAGCGCTGGAGTGTGTGACACGCGCCGCCGCCGGCAGGAGCCGCCTCCAACGCTGTGGCCGACTCGCACGAATATGTGAAGTTAGGCTACGGTAATTGGTTATGCCTGTCTGGTGAAGTTGAGGAGTTTAACTCGAGTTAGCCGATGCACGCTGCTTGCCATTATTTCGTGCTGAGTACGACCCCGCGGATGACGCTTGGCGAGCGCGCCGCCGGCGCCGCCATCCTCCCCGGCCCACAGTGGACCAGCTGGACGCGTTTTGAGCTCCAAAGTCGCTAAATCAGACTTGAACCGAACGTGTGACCCCACCAATGGATTCCTCGTTTGGAGGGCAACCCATTGGTGGGGCCACACGTTCGGTTCGAGTCCGTTTTAGCGACTCTGGAGCTCAAAACGCGTCTCGAATTGTCGCCTGCGCCGGTCTTCGGGCCCACTGTGCGCCGGCTCCGCCATCCTCCCCGGCCGCAGAGAGTGTGGGTAGCGCTTTCGGGCAGGAAATCTCGAAGCGCGCTTCGAGAGCGACTTTTAAGAGCAGGACGCAGTGGGCCGGCGGGAGTAAAAGGGAGGCTAGATGGGCTACAGGGCGGCAAGTTCTCCCCCCACCCCTCGCCACTCCCCGGCAGTGACTGCAGGATGCTCCAGGCAGGCAGCACTGGACTGAGGAAATGAGTCGCCTTCCGGAGAGAAAGACGAACTGCACATGGCGAGACAGCAGTGTCTCCAGGAACACAGAGGGCCTGGCCCCCAGTGAGGACCAGTGCAGGCGGCCACAACTCTAGACGCGTTTTGAGCTCCAGAGCCCGATGGGGAGACAACTCGAAATTTTTGTGTACGTTTTAGAAAATTTCTTGAATTTTTTTGAATTTTTTGAAATTTGTGGTGTTTGGATATGGAAAACGGTGTTCTCGGGCGCTGACGATCGTGTTTAACTAAACATAAATCTAAAAATGGAACTCTACACCCCCTCCCCAGTCTTAATGGGGAGGCCTCCTGCTTTACTTCGGTGTTCGGGATGGGAACCGGTGCTATCAGGTAACTGGGGTTAATCCGATCCAGCGACTTCGATATCGTACGCCGGGGGACCCAGTAGGACCCGAGCCGCCGACACGGCTCAAACATGGGCAGAGTAGAGTAAGGCAGAGACGATAGAGAGACAGAGAAAGAAAGAAAGAGAGAGAGAGTAGTTTTGGGAGCTTTTGTTTGCGCAGGCTGGTCGGTACCCAAATGGTACACCCGCTGTCCGGCGCTCCCAGACCCGAACATGCAGTCAGTGGGCCAGCTTCAAAGGACTTATCAACTCCATCCGACGAATCGGAATGGACCCACTCGCGACCAATCTCGAGTGGCTGGCTCGATCGGGGATCGAACCAGTGCCGAGGCCAATCCGCCGAAGCGGACTGCTTTTTAGACACCCGGGTGTAATGGCCTGGATTGAGCCTAGACCACTACACCACCCTGACTTGCACGTCTGCCGAGTGTTGGACGACGGGTTTGAGTCGCAGTGGGAGGAAGCTAGTCGAAAAATGAAAGGGTGTAATGGGATTCGATCCCCGGACCTTCAGGTCGGGGTCGGACGCCTTTACGCCCTCAGCCACCACGGCTCATGTCTGACGCCGCTTGAAGCGGGTTCTTGACGTGACAATGAGCAGCGGTCAGAGAAAAAGGTTGTGAAGTAATAAGATTTGAACCGCCGATCCTCGTGCCGGGAAACCGACGCATCGACACCTCCAGCCACCACGGCACATGATGGTCTCTGCGCATTGCTGTGGCTTGGAAGCACACTGGGGAGGGCAGTGGAAAATAAAAAAATGTTGGGTCGGTCCTGGAAAGACAATTTCGTGATTTTTTGCAATAAATCTTCAAAACTTTTCAAATTTTCAATAGATTTTTCAAAATTTTCGAAATTTTTTTAAATTTAATTTTTTGGTGTACATCCTTTTAGGCCAGTTGTTTCCCCCTCGCCAGAGCCGCTACACAAGACTGGAACCGAACGTGGTGACACCACTCATGGATTTCGGTTCGAGTCCTATTTAGCGGACTCTGGGGCAAAAAAACCCGTCCGGGATTTGGACCACCTCCACTGGTCCTCTTGCCCTCTGGCCCACTGTGCAGCCACTCGTTTTACATTTTGCGAGGTTATTGAACCCGCACCCATTGTCATGGGAAAGCACGGCCAGCACCTGGGGTAAGCCAAAGCCGCGAAGCGGGCCTGAGAGCACGCTCGGTGGAGTTGCCATCTTGTTTGACATCAAGTTGGCCACTGCTGGAGTTGGTGCCAGGTTGCCTATAGCGTGCTCGGGAGTTGGCGAGCGGCACCCGTAGAGTAAGAACAGCTGACGGGACACTCTGGCGAACAGACAGGGGGACATCCTGCTGCCACGGCAAAGGATGATCGAGAAGAACCTTTTAAGATTGGCGGTGAAAATCAATAACACACTCATTTCAGTCCAACATGATTTATAACATCAATATTTTACAAAAATGTCCACACAAATGGTATTTGTCAGTCACAAACTGCTTATTGGTTACAACTCTTTTAGTATTAGTACAAACAATATCCTTTTGGTTTCTTGCCGAATAATACAAAGTTCAACTCACAACTCTGAAGCTTTCCTGTCACACGGGGAAGTAACAGCAAAACGAATTATTGTAAATCAAAGATCTTGCAATTTGTTTGAATATTTTTTTTCAATCTGTTTGGCTAGACGCTCCTCAGTTCACAACTTGTTCTCCTTTCCAAACAACAACTTCACACAAAAAATACAATTTAACAAAAAGAATACATATGTGACACATATATTATAACACGGACGATTTACACATAATGTTACACCTAGGCACTGGAACTTATACCAACAATAAGAAGCCCAGGGAAGATAAATATGTATCACGAAAGTTTCTCATTCTTTCATAAAAATAATTCTCAGCGAATAAGTATCAGAATACCATACATTATGTGAGGCTTATGCCCCAAAACATTCAAATCTTAAGCCATGATCAGATTCACTTGTTTGTTTCTTGTCGATATGGCATGTTTCCGCCTATAAGAAGACAACCAACAATCACACAATCTTGTCTAGTTTACAGAAAGCTGTTGGAATAAATCAGGATGACACAATCCTTTAATTAAGACACGAATTCGTTCCAAAATCAAATCTACAACAGTCTCAAGAAATGTGAAAAAAAAGCGTACACCGCACTCCAAGAATCTCTTCCTTTACTGAAGACAGTATCTCAAGGCGATTGCATCGCATTTGGTCCCAACTGCCTCTAGAGGAAAAATTTACGAGTCATTTGCAATTTTTATAGGCATAAACCAGAGAATGCAGTACTTTGAGATTGGACCAGATAAAAGCAAGATATGAACAAAATTCCAGCGACTGAAGGAAACTTTGTTTTCAATGGGCCATTTTAAGTATGCTCATCATATTTAACTAATTCATTAAAATGCTTTGGGTGCACTGCTAAGTATTTACAACAATTTTTGTCACAGCGCATAATGCAACGAAATTGCATAACTCATTATTTTCAACAAGCAAGCAAAAACAAATATTTTGCTCTTACTGTTTTGTTATCAAAATTAAGTTAAAACACTTTAGAACATGATAACAAATGAACATAATAAAACGTAATGTCTCACAACACGTTCACACACTCTCAGACGCGCCGCAGACGCACACACACGGTCACACGCACACACACGCAACCAATGAGTCACACAGAATGATATGGTTGCAGCACCACAACTCTGAACTTATCAATTTAAATTGAAATACTTGTCAAATGATTTCACATGCATACGTGGGCTGAGACCACACTGCACTTGACACACATTTAATTAACTAGAATTTGAAAAAGACGGTGTTTAGAATCTCATTGAAAAATAGTGTCCTTTTTTTTCCCACTTGCAGTCTTGTCGAGGAGGTTCACGTCTTGACGGCGTGTTGTGGTGGAGGCGAGGACCCCAGCAGGTCCCGTCGCACTGAGGGCGAGTCCTCACAGCAGTCCTGGAACATTAAAAAAAAAAGCCGTTAATCATAATGAATTGTTTCCAGCATCTTTTTCTTTTTCTCCTCCTCACAACGAAAGGGTTACCTGGATGTCCTCTGAGTTTTCGAGAAGCCCTTCCTCTTCCGCCGTGGGGTCCCGACTCCGCCCCCGCGGCCGCCCCCGGCCACGCCCCCGCACCCTGGACGCGGGCCCCCTGGGGGCGGCCAGCCCCCCCGCCGCCAGGCCGGCCAGGCGTGAGCGTGACTGTAACACCAAAACATGATTAATTTTCATTTGGGACGTTTCATTACGCGAGTGCTCTCAACTGCTTCCTGCCCTGGGAATTAAAAAAAGGGAGTGGAAAGAAGCGGCAAGGGGAGCGGAACAACGGGACATAAACACGAGCAAATATCGGACAAAAGTTGGCGGCCGCCCCGCCGCACCACGGGTTGTGAAAAACGTAATCCGCTTGCGCGTGCCGCGCACAGTGGGTCAGAAGACCGTTAAGGCAGCCAAGATTCAAGACGCGTTTTGGGCCCCAGAGTCGCCGAATGGGACTCGAATCGAAAGTGTGACCCCTCCAATGGATTGCTCCCCAAAGGAGGAATCCATTGGTGGGGTCATACGTTCGATTCGAGCCCATTTCGCGATTCTGGAGCTCAAAAAGCGTCCGGTATTTTGGCCGCCTCAACGGTCTACCGACCCACTGTGCGGCCCGCGTGACTTTGGGTGTGATAAGTCGTGCTTAGTAATTTACGAGTGCTGCTCTTCAAATGAGGCTCTTCAAATCGGTGGATTCACACGTTTGATTCGAGTCCCGTTCAGCGACTCTGGATCTCAAACCGCGTCATTGGCCGCCTGCAGCCCACTGTGCTGCGCGGGCTGCGCAGCGAGTCCGCTGGCGACCCCTACCTGCAGCATGGCGACGACGATGCCCACGATGAGCACCAGAAGCGCGGCCACGGCGACGGCCAGCGTGGCGGTGGTGGTGGTGAGGCTGATGGAGGTGGTGTGCGGCCCGCGGCGGCCTCGGTCAGTGCTGGCGGCCTCCACCGGCTGCGGCCCGGCGGCGCCCCGCCAGTCCGACGGCCCGTTCGCCGAGGCCGTCCGCGGCGAGCCGGCCAGCCCCGCGGCCGCCGAGGCCGTGCCGCCCCGGCCGATCGGAGTCGCCACCGCGGCCTCGGCGATGCGCCGCTTGCCGGCGCTGGACACGTCCGGACACACCCCTGCAACCAGAACAGCGGGACAGTCAGAGCAGACGCGGCACAGTGGGCCAGAACACCTCCGGACACACCCCTGCAACCAGAACAGCGGGACAGTCAGAGCAGACGCGGCACAGTGGGCCACCTCCGGAGTCGCAAGAAATTGGAACTCGAACCGACGGTGTGACCCCTCCAATGGATAGCTCTCCGAACAGGGAGTCTATTGGTGGGGTCACACCTTCGGTTCGAGTCATTTTTGGGGACTCTGGAGCTCAAAACGTGGCTAGAGTTTTTGCCGCTGGTCTTCTGGCCCACTCTGCCACGGCGAGGAACAGGGACGTGGGTTCAAGCACCGGCGCGGTGGCGAGCTTTTGGCGCCGAGATCCGAAAGCTGCACGGCTTGCTGCCGGCGGCGCCACGTCGGCGGGGCAGGCCACCGTGTCCAAACCTCGCCGACGACAAGCAAGGCAAGACGCCGCCGCACCCAGCGCAGCAGCGCGGCAGCGCGGCACTAGGCAACTTTCTAATTAGGTTTGCGACGACTCTGCCTGCGTGCCAGGCGGCCAGCCCGGGCGGTGCGACCAGGCGGCCAGCCCCAGCAGGCAGCCAGAAGCCAGGCAACTTGTGAGAATCGCTTGAGAATAAGTGAGATTTACGCGACACAGCGCGAAGACAAACGGTGGACGTCGCCAGAAATTTATTCAATCGTTGCTGCCAAGAGGATGTGAGAGGAGGCGCGGGGCGAGGCGGGGCGGGGCGGGGCGGGGCGGGGCGGGGCGGGGACAACGCCCTTCCCAAGACGCGCCGACAGCAAGCTTGAGGCCCGCGACACTGTGGGGAGGCGGCAGGCAAGTGGCGCTGTGCTGCGGCGACTCGTCTAACTACTTCGGACGTGTTGACGAGTCGTGCCCGGTTATAAAAGTACGCCCGATACTCCTTCGCCGAGACTTCGCCTCTGCAAACAACAACAACTTGGACTTGGTGGAGCTTGTTGTTGTTGTTGACGACGACGCCGGGCACGCACCGCGAGGTGTTGTTTGCGGAACTGCAGGCAAGAGAGGCAAGTAGGGCGCGTGCATGAGGGAACAAGCGCAAGTTACGGACTCGCCAACAGAGCACTGCCGTTTTCAGCAGCACAGAATAACCACCGGCATGGTTAATAATTAGTCGCTTGTCGAGTATTCGCGTCTTTGACAGCGTCGTTGGGTCATCTGCATATCCTCCCTTCCAATGGGCAGCTGCTAAGCTACTGCCGTCGGGGCTGCTTCTTTGACGCCCGGGGCTCAGACCGGATGGGTTAGGGGAAGGTCAACAGACACTATCAGCTCTGTGACCACGATAAACCAACACGGCCGCGAACGGCAAATGGACGAGAAATGACCACGCCAAGGGCGAAGGGCTGCCAGGGCACTTGCGGCCGGCTTGGCTAACAGGCCGGATTAGGGCTTACAGGGCCCGGCCAGCCGGCCGTCCTAAGCTGCTTTCTTGATGATAACACCAAACCCTTTCGTTTGAATAGAGATTACGCGCGGGTTGGGCCGGCCGCCGGGGCACGAGGATTGAATGCGAGCAGATTTTAGCGGGTCTTGCCTAAGCGCGCCGTGACGCGCACGATTCTGACCCTCTCTCTCTCTCTCTCTCTCTCTCTCTCTCTCTCTCTCTCTCTCTCTCTCTCTCTCTCTCTCTCTCTCTTTCTCTCTCTCTCTCTCTCTCTCTCTCTCTCTCTCTCTCTCTCTCTCTCTCTCTCTCTCTCTCTCTCTCTCTCTCTCTCTCTCTCTCTCTCTCTATGTTTCCCTCTCGGAGCGAGTCAAAGGGCGGCCCTCTAAAGCGCGGCAAAACGCCGTGTCAATTTGCTGATTTGAAAACGCTTCCCTAAAAGGAAACCTATGGCTCAAAAAAGGCTCACACCAACCAAAAAATAAATAAAGGGGGGGACGAAAAAAAAAGGAAACTGGCAGGAAAAAAAAAAAGATTTTGCTAATTGGTTATTAGGAGGGCTTCGCTCCGCTGGATACACTGCGGCGTGGTGGAACCTCCCGATTGCCGCGCGGCGAGACGAGACGACGAACCGCTGTTGCGGTACGTAGCATCGCGCGACAAGTAGTGTCACTTATTCATGGGGCGGTCTCCTTCTTTCCATTCAAATATTTACAGCAATTACAGCGTGCCAGAATAACGCGCGCGAAGAGAGAGAGAGAGAGAGAGAGAGAGAGAGGGAGAAGAGAGAGAGAGAGAGAGAGAGAGAGAGAGAGAGAGAGAGAGAGAGAGAGAGAGAGAGAGAGAGAGAGAGAGAGAGAGAGAGAGAGAGAGAGGACCACGCCGGCCGCGGAGAGCAGCCGGCGAACTCAATATTCACAACAACACAGTCACAGCGCGACCGCGGTGGCGGTGCGAGAGAGAGAGAGAGAGAGAGAGAGAGAGAGAAGGAGAGAGAGAGAGAGAGAGAGAGCGGGAGAGAGAGAGAGAGAGGAGAGGGGGGGAAAGTCGATGCATAACTTGCGTATTCGTTCAGTCAGACACGCGCGTGCCAGTTGTTTCGAGGTGTCTCCGCGCAAAGTACGTCGTGTGCCGCGTTGCGGTTCGTTCTGGACGCAGCGCCTTGTCGCCGCGTTGTGGACTAGTGCCGCCGCCAAGTTGGGCCGCAAATCCGGTTTCGCGGACTTCTTTTGAAACGCCGCCGCCAACTTCGGTGGCGCGCGCGGCGACCGGAGGCGTTTCGTTTGATTGAATTCGCCGGGCGCGTGTGGCCGCGAGGGGGTGGGGGTGGGGTGGGGGTGGGGAAGCATTGGAATGAGCGGAGGCGGAGGAGCACGCTCGGAACCCCCTCCCCCCTCACCTCAATCTCCAATCCCCGCACGCACAATCCATGAATAAATGCATAGCGCACACACGTACACACACACACACACACACACACACACACACACACACACACACACACAGGCGCGAGGGGGAAGCAGGCACGGAAAGGCGGAAGAGATAGATAAAGAAAGATGGGATTATGACACAGGGACGCTCCAGCGAGCGGCGGCGGTGGCGCCTGACTGGAATGCACTAATGGTCGGCCGGACAGACGGGCAGGCAGGCAGGCAGGCAGGCAGGCAGGCAGGCCCGCTGCAGGCCCGCACAACAGGTGTGGTCAACGGGTTGCCTACCCCCCATTCCACAGGGGCTACAGACTCGTCCTCGTGAGGGATCGATGCCCGTGATTCAAATATTAGGGCAAGTTTTGGGGGTCCACAGTCCACAACGAAATTTCAACGATATAAGAACGTTATAGGCCCCGCGCATCGTCGGCGGATCAGTTTTGCTTTCCATGGGGCCCCCTCGGGGGCAGCAAAGTGCGCGAACAGAGCGGAGGAACAAAGATAAACATACGCAGATTGGTGGACACATCAAAAAGGGACGATTTATGGGCCACGGTTTTGGCTATGCCATGACTATGTACTGCGTGGTGCTGCCGCCGGTTTACTGTGGGGTGGCGCGGCCAGCGAGGGTGGACACACAGTCTTTCTCTCTCTCTCTCTCTCTCTCTCTCTCTCTCTCTCTCTCTCTCTCTCTCTCTCTCTCTCTCTCTCTCTCTCTCTCTCTCTCACACACACACACACACACACACACACACACACACACACACACACACACGGCCGCCGCAGCGATATGGTTGGCACAACTGCGGGGTGGCCGCGAATAACACGGTATAACACTCCACCGTAACGCGTAGCGGCCAGCCGCCGGCCAGCCAGGAAGTCAGCCTGACAGAGCAGCCAGCCAGCGGGCTTCCTTTTCTTTTTTCAGGCGGCGGCGAGTGGTGATCGGAGCATTGGGTAACCGAAGGCGTGGAGACATGGTGAGGAGAGGCGCGCAGCCGCCGCCGACGGCCCGCTCAGCAAGTCAAGTCTACAACCAAACTTACTTGCAGAGTCTCCTTTTTCGGTACCGCCCCGCCGTCGGGGCCGTGGGGGCCGCCGCCCACATTGGGCCAGAAGACCGGTGCAGGCGGCCGAAACTCCAGACGCGTTGTGAGCTCCAGAGTCGCTAAATGAGACTTGAACCGAACGCGTGACCCCACCAATGGATCGCTCTCCAAACGAGGAATCCATGGGTGGGGTCACACGTTCGGCATGAGTCCCGTTTAGGGACTCTGAAGCTCAAAACGCGTCTGGAGCTTTGGCCGCCTGCACCGGTCTTCTGGCCCACGGTGCGCGGGGGCCAGCCCCCAGGGGGACGTCTGGTTGAAGGGGAGGGGAGGGGGAGGGGGTGGTGCTTCAAGGAGGAACTCACGGCGGGCGCCGCGGCGCGGCTACTTGAAGCCCCTGCCCGTTTCGTATGCAGACCGCATAAAGGGAATCCGATGGAAAAGCCAAAAGGAACTCTGTGGAAAAGTGTGGGACCTTGAGAAGGTTTGGGGGGGGGGGAAGGGGCGGAGAATAAAAAAAGGAGGAGAAGAGGAGGGAAAAAACACAGGGGGAAAAAAAAGTGGCCGGTATGTAAAGAGGCGGCGGGAGGATGCAGCGACGCACCGGTGCCGCTAAAAGGAGCCGTGCGCCCTCGTGCAAATCCGAAGTGGATTTTGCGAGGGGCAGGGGAGGGGGCCCCCCGGATAAAGGAGAGGGCTTTCAGGGCAATCCGAGTGCAGCATGCCACTGCCGGCCGGCCTGATGCCGCTGCACAAACTGACGCACGCAGCGAAAGGGCCCCCTCAGGGGGGTGGGGTGCCCAGCCGAAAATCTCGGTTACGATCCCGGAGAAAATCACCGGTTACGGTCGGAAAATCGTCTTAATTTCCCGGTAACGGTCGGAAACCGGACCTTATTCCCGACTACGACAAGAATCTCCGGTTGTGATCGGACTTTTCCCGATTACGATCGGACTTTTCCCGATTACGATCGGACTTTTCCCGATATTGTGATCGGACTCGTCCCGGTTACGGTCGGACCCACTTCGGTTACGATCGGACCCGTTCCGGTTACGAAACCGGACTCTATAATGCGTTGCACATGCGTTGAAGTCTCCAGTAAATTTTCAGAAACACTCAATAACTTGTAAAGGGTAACTGGCAAAACCTTTTGACGTCAAAATTGGGCGTAGCGCGCAGAGTTCACTGTGGGATCATGTGAAGACACTCGGTATATCGCTACTGACAAGTGATAGGCAACGGACTTGTTGACTCTGCGCCCCTCCATACTTCACGACGGCCCATCAGATTACGTTCGTAATCGCGACTTTGTCCGGTTACGATCGTACCCGTATCCGTATTGTCCGAAATTACGAAGGTAACCGGAACTCTCCCGATCGGAGTCGTGACCGGGATCGTAAACGGGGCCGTAATCGTAACCGAGATTTTCGGCTGGGTGGAGAGAGAGAGAGAGAGAGAGAGAGAGAGAGAGAGAGAGAGAGAGAGAGAGAGAGAGAGAGAGAGAGAGAGAGAGAGAGAGAGAGAGAGAGAGAGAGAGAGGCTGCAGGTTCAAACACCGACCGACGCGATGGCTCGTTTCGGCCTCACCGCTGTACGAACGACGCAGTCCGCACTCTGAATGGGTGCACTTGTGTCTTCAGGGCGTGTATGGTGTGTGTGTGTGTGTGTGTGTGTGTGTGTGTGTGTGTGTGTGTGTGTGTGTGTGTGTGTGTGTGTGTGTGTGTGTGTGTGTGTGTGTGCATGGCAGCGCGAGGAAGAGATTGGTGCCTGGCTGGGTGCGAGATGGCGGCATCAAGTCTATCCGGCTGCCGTGGAAAGCCCGTGTGTGGCGCCGTGCCGTGCCCACTGTGCGATCCGAGGCGGGCCCCGCGCGACCCGAAGCCCCGTCTCATCCGTTTACGATCTTATTTTTTTATTGGTTGTGATTGCTGCATATAAAACCGATGCAATAAAAGTTGTTCCCTTTATTCGTTCCGAATCGCGCTCGGCTCGACCTTAAAACACAAACGGTGCAGCATCTCCCTCGCGCGACCCGCCTTAAAAATGACGCTGGAAGATCCCAAGTGAGCGTTGCAGGCAACTCGGGGGGAAAGGGAGGGGGGGGGCGCCTCTGGAGAAATCAGGCGCACTACGACCGGAGCAGCCCACATCCGGTGAGAATCTCCAACACGCACTGCTCCATTGCATTACAGAGAGGGAGGAAAATATTAGACTTTTAAACTGGGAGCCAGCAGCAGCAGCAGCAGCAAACTAGTGATTTCATTGGGGACTGCCTCATCGAGGAGCTCGCCGCTGCGCCGCATGGAACGGCGCTGGCGAAGCGAACGTGACGAAGAGCACTGTTATTCAACGAATGTGACGTCATATTCGTTCGAATGTGAATTTTGTCACGTTCGTTTGAATATGATGTCACATACGTTTGAATGTTGATCCACGTTCAAACGAATGTGACACCCTAATTAAACGGCCGTGTCACGTTCAAACGAATGTGACATCGTATTCAAACGAACGTGACAAAATTCACATTCTAACGAATGTGACGTCACATTCGTTAAATTACAGTGAGGTTTCAAAAAGCAGCGCCGTAGCGATCCGCTCGGCGAGGACGGGGAGAAGTAAAAAAAAAAGTCTCCATTGCATGCGATGTTTTGCATCGCCCTGCGATGCACATTCCGCTCATCTGCAAGTCTACTGGCCCGCAAACCGTGCAGTCCGCCGCACAGTGGGCCAGAAGACCGGGGTAGGCGGCCAACTCAAAAAAGGTAAAAAAAAACCCCTTAATTTATTTTGGAATTTTATTGTTTCAATTTTTTTTTTTTTAAAGTAAAATTTTCTTTTAAAAAAAATTAAAATTAAAATTTAAAAAATTAAAATCTTTAATTATTTTTTTTAAATTAAACGAAATGTGTGGTGTGCTGACCTTGCATGGAGTCGGGGCGGCACCGGCAGCAGGTGGCCGACGCGGGGCTGGCGGCGGAGGCGGAGCAGCACGGCACGCACTGGTGGTGCCGCTTGTGCAGCTGCAGCGGCGCGGCGCAGGCCGTGCACGAGTAGGGCCCCGGCCCCGAGCAGGCCGCGCACGTGGCGTCGCAGGGCGCGCAGCGCCGCAGCGTCGCGTCGTAGTACTGGCCGCGCACGCACTCGGCGCACCGGCCGTCCTGCAGCACGTGCCGGGACCCGCACGACGTGCAGCTGGCCGGGCCCTCGCCTGCAACAAGGAGGGACGCGTCTTGAGTTGCGGGGAAGACACAGTGGGCCAGAGGACCGGCGCAGGTGGCCAACACTCTTAGACGCGCTTTGAGCTCCAGATTCGCTAAACGGGACTCGGACCGGACGTGTGACGCCACCAATGGATTCCTCGTTCGGAGAGAAATCCCTTGGTGGGGTCACACGTTCGTCGTTTCGAGTCCCGTTTAGCGATTCTGGAGCTCATACCGCGTCTGGAGTTTTGACCGCCTTGCGCCCTCTCGCGGCGGCTGGCGGAAGTTCGTCCGCCTTCTCTACGACGGAACGCGCCCAGGGTCCCCTGTCTCATCTGCTGTCCTGCTCCTTCGTCCTTCTTTCACCGCTTGCACCCCTATCCCCCCCTTCTCTCTCTCTCTCTCTCTCTCTCTCTCTCTCTCTCTCTCTCTCTCTCTCTCTCTCTCTCTCTCTCTCTCTCCGTCCAGCGGAGACCCTGAGGTTGTGTGCGTGGGTCGGCGTGGCGTGGCCGGGTGGGCCTGTGTTTGCTGACCCCTCAGTTAGGAAGCACAAACTCTTCCCAGCTGCCTGCCTGCCTGCCTGCCTGCCTGCGCCCTTGGGGTGCCGGGGTGACCACACCGCGCTCAGCGCGGTTTTATTGGCTTAGTGAAGAGTAATAACACACAGCGCTTACCGCGCGCGCGCTGCTGTGTGGTGAAAGCTGCCGGAAGTCTGCACATCCCTTCCCCTCTCCGCCCCGCTCCCCCTCCACCGCAAATTTACACGACAAACGGGGTGCGAGCGAACACGACCCCGGCCGGCGGCGGCGGCCCACCTCCGGACTGCACTATGAGCATTTGTGTGGCTCGCTGCGAGGACAGGCACCAACAAAACAGCTATTGTTCAATTTTTTCTCTCTCATTTGTTATCCAATTTCAAGTTCTTTGCACTAAAAAGCTGACGAGTTGGACGTGATTTTTGTAAAAAAAAAAAAAAAAAAAAAGGAGAATAAAGAGATTAAAAAGTCTCCTTCGGTGTCTTCCTTAGTTTTGCACTTTATTTTGGGATTTTTTTTTTATTTTGTGGCCAGTGCCCTTTTTCACGCTGGCCGGCCCCGCGCATGGATTTCTCATCAATATCTGTCTGGAGGGGAGATAATCGCCAATGAGGACCCTTATGTCGCCCCGATGCATTACACACTCTGCTGAATTTGCCGGCAGCCCCCGGCCCGCCCCACCCCACCCCACCCCGCCCCACCCCACCCCGACCCACCCCGCCCCGGTGGGGACACTGGCCGGGACTCGGGTTGGGGATGGGTCGCGGTGGCGGTGTTAGGGGTCACCCTAGCGAAAGCTGTAACAAGGCCTAACTTATTGGGCCAAGCTAAATGAGGACATGGGATTGGCGGATGGAGCAGGGATCCCTCCCTGGAGGGCTGTTTCGGCCCGCCCTCGTGTCACGCCCGCTGCCTCGGCGGGCCTCCGAAGGGCCTCCGAAGGGCCTCCGAAGGGCGACGCGAGTGCGCCCTGGGGGCGGCCCGCCGCCTCAGCTCGCAACACGGCGGGGCCGCCTAAAAATCAACACGCCGCCGCAGGTCCGTCCTCGTGTCCGCCCTCGTGTTCTTCGCCGCGTCCTTCCCTCCCCACTGACCCCCACCGACGCAGGCGGCCGAAATTAATTCTAGACGCCTTTTGAGCAGCCAGAGTCGGTAAATGGGACTCGAATCGAACGTGTGACCCCACCAATGGATTCCTCGTCTCGAGAGCAGTCCATTGGTGGGGTCACACTTTCGATTCGAGTCCCCTTTAGCGACTATGGAGATCAACGCTTCTTTGAACTTTGGCCGCGTGCACCGGTCTTCTGGCCCACTGCGCCTCGTGTCCTTCCCCCGTCCTTCCCACTTGCGTCCCACACTTCCAGTGTCACTCGCCCGCCGGCCGCCGCGTCGCCGGGACTTGGCGCTCTTTTTTTTCTAGTTTTATAGTGCCGCTGTAAGTCCGCAAGCCAGCCAGCCAGCCAGCCGGCCGGCCTGAGTACTTCGTTAAGCCGAGCCGCTCAGCGAGGCGTCTTTTTATGTAGCCGCTTTGCAGGGCTCTTCCGCCACTACCCGATCTGCGCGGCCGCCAGACTGCCGCAAAGCGAAGCCAGCAGCTTGCCCTCCTTCTCCAGAATGTTGTCGTACTTTGATCCTGGATATTGCTTTCTGGCGGCGAAAAAGCGGATTTCAGGATTTGGCTCGTGTCGAGCAGCTGTCTAAACATTACACCCGCAGCTGGGCGCGGCGGAGCGATCCCAAGCATCTTCCCGGGGCGGGGCGGGGCGGGGCGGGGCGTGGCGTGGCGGGGCGGGGTAATGAAGAACGAGGCAGAGGCGGCAGCTAATAGCCTGCTGGCACGCTTCCCACAGTCACATCAAGCTAGAGGCACCCGCTTCCAGACAATTTTAGGCAACAAACACGTTTAAATATTAAAACGCGCGTCGCCGGCAGTCGCGACGCTCGGTGGCGGCGACGCAACAGTCTCCTCGCGCGAGGAGAGAAGAGGCGCTTCTTTTATGGGAGCGTAAACGCGCTAAGATACTCTCTGCCTTTTCGTTGTGTTGCACGTATGGCGCGGAAGGAAAAAAAAAGACCTCGTGATGGCGGCCTGTGCGGCAGGCAACACGGGCTCAGCCGTGTGCAGCGGGCTTGCCTACCCTCCGGCCGGCAGGCGCTGGCGGTGAAAAAGAGGCCTCGATGCACTGCACTGGGCTGCGGGCCCTCTGAGCTACTCCCCGCCCCGCCACACCCCGTCCCGCCCCGCCCCGCCGCCCCGCCCCGCCCCGCCCCGCCTTGGCATGTCGCTTCGCGTTCGCACCCCTGCAATTATTGCGCACGCTTTTTGCCCGCCACAGCCCCGCAGGCCCCAGGCACGCGCCAGCAAAAACACGTCATACATGAACCGGGCCCTATGAACCGCGAGGTCAGCCCGGCTGACGAGAGAGAGAGAGAGAGAGAGAGAGAGAGAGAGAGAGAGAGAGAGAGAGAGAGAGAGAGAGAGAGAGAGAGAGAGAGAGAGAGAGAGAGAGAGAGAGACCGTTGGCTTACGGCCCGGGGCTGAATTACATCTAATTTGCCGAAAGAAACAAAAGGGCGAACGGCTTTGTTATTGCGAGCGAATCGCCGCGCGAATCGCGCAAGCCAAGCCGGGCCGCCAAATTGGCCCACATTGTTTTCAAGAGGCGGAAGCAGAGAAGGGACGCATTTACAGCGGCGGAGGCCGGCAGGTAGAGGAGAAGACGGTGACGCGGCTCAGCGGTCCGGAAGGAAATCAACAAAAACAATAATAACAACAACAACAAAAGCAGGGTCGCTCAGCCAAATCAGCATGATGCACCTTGGCAATGAGCTTAATTTAGCGGCGGTGTTGGGCTGATTTATGGGCAGTCACAAAGGCACCGCGAGAGAGGGAGAAAAAGAAGGAGAAGAAGGAGCAGAAGAAGAAGAAGAGGGCCCAAAAGGCGCGCTGCCTGGGAAGAGAGATTCCTTTTACTCGTGTCAGATGCGGTGAACTGGCTTGAGAATGGGGTGGTGTTTTCAAACTCGGCCGATGCGCCGGCCCGAGGGGATAAGACAGGATGAAGAGGGGTGGGGGGAGAGAGAGAGAGAGAGAGAGAGAGAGAGAGAGAGAGAGAGAGAGAGAGAGAGAGAGAGAGAGAGAGAGAGAGAGAGAGAGAGAGAGAGAGAGAGAGCGGGAAAGGGAAAAAGAGAAGAAGGGAGGAGGGGGGTACCTTGAGAAATGAAGCATTCAAATGTACCGGCAAATCGGCCCGTTACACAAGTGAGTCTTTTCTCCACCATCCCGGCCGGCCGGTCCCCTGGCAGTTTGACGGCCGAAAAGACAAAGCGCTGCGAAGCGCAAAGGAGAGAGAGAGAGAGAGAGAGAGAGAGAGAGAGAGAGAGAGAGAGAGAGAGAGAGAGAGAGAGAGAGAGAGAGAGAGAGAGAGAGAGAGAGAGAGAGAGAGAGAGAGAGAGAGAGAGAGAGAGAGAAGGAGAGCGAGCTAAGGCCCGCGCTAATGAAGGCCAGGCGAAAAGCGAAAGATTATTCAGGTGTCGTCATTGCTTTGGTTTTCCAGTCCGTGCACTGAGAACGCGGAGCGTCGAGAACCACTGCGAAGAATTTAGCGCGACACTACTTTAAAGAAAAAAAATGAACAAAGCAGGCCGTAAACTTGAAATAAAAATAAATTCAAATTCCGGGCTGAATTTCTTTCTGTGAGACGCGAATTTGTTTGTTGTTTGTACGGCGCATCGGCTTCGTCCCGCTAGGCTAAATGGGTATGTAAAACGACTTGCGGGGGGTCCTTTCCGCTTCCAGTCCATTGCCACAAGAAGAAGAAGAAGAAGAAGAAGAAGAAGAAGAAGAAGAAGAAGAAGAAGAAGAAGAAGAAGAAGAAGAAGAAGAAGAAGAAGAAGAAGAAGACGGGATATCTGCAAAAGTGGATTTACGGTAACTAAGTTGTGTGTTGCAGCAAGTTGCGTCTCCCATCCTCCACCAACCCTTCGATTAGGAAGGGCCAACAAACCCATTCTCCTTCATCGGCTTGCACACACTCACACACGCACACACACACACACACACACACAAACACACGCACACACACACAAACACACACACACACACACACACACACACACACACGCCCGCGCGCTCTTTAACACACACGTTGCCGTCGAAGACCGGTACTCTGTGGCACTATGTGTACCTATCGACTGTTTACTGAGCTTGTGCTACACCCTGCGGGGGGTAAAATCTCATTGGACACCGATGCCCGAGCCCATGCCACACAGCCACGACGACGGTGTGGCGGTGATGGTGCGGCTTCAGGCGTCGTCTCGCCGCCCGTCCGTCTGCCTGTCTGCTGTCGTCTGTGTGTCTGTTTGTCTCAGCAAAGAGCCCCGGATTTGGATCGCGTCGCTCAGCTTAAAATTCTCTCTTGAGCGTTTCCGTGTGTGTGTGTGTGTGAGAGAGAGAGAGAGAGAGAGAGAGAGAGAGAGAGAGAGAGAGAGAGAGAGAGAGAGAGAGAGAGAGAGAGGCGTGCTTATCACCTCGGTGCACCTCGGACGGGAACGCCGACTCCCCGCCCGACGAGCGCATCCCGCGGGACCCCGAGGCAAAGGGGGATGGCCGGGACACAGGTCCCCGCGCCGCGCCGCGCTGCCAGGCGTGAAGACGCGGAATGGAATGGCCTTGAGAATGTTTAGCCAGCATTTGCTCGCGCCATCTACCCTCCTGTCCGTCTGTCCACCCGTCCGTCTGTCTGTCTGTCTGTCGCGGAGCGGTTTCATCCCTCTCGTCACACCCGGCAGCGACAAGGCGCACCCCGGTGCAACCCGGAAGGTGCGAGCAGAAAGCATAACAAAAGGTAGAGCGAGCATCCATCCAGCCGATGAGGCGTCGCACAGTGGACTAGCAGACCGGCGCAGGCAGAGGATTTTCGCGCGTCGTTTCCTCCCGCGGCAAAACAAAAATTAAAACATGCCGAGTCCACCGCGCGCGGGCGGGTGTTGAACCCGCGAGCGAACCGGAGTCACCCTATCGGGCCCTGACGAAGGTTGGGACTACGCCAGGCGGGACAGCCGGTGACAGCCGGGGGGCCTGAGGTGGCTCATGGTCCGTCAGGGGGAGGGGGAGGGGGAGGGGGGGAGAGTCGATGTGACGGCAGTGCGACGTACGGGCTGGGAAGGGAAATCAATCTTACTCGCTTCATTTCAAGCCCCCCGTCCGGGATGGCATGGTGGTCGAGGGAAAAGAGGGGAAGGGGAGGGGGGGGGCAGCACTCAGGCGAAGAGGGGAGGGGAAGGGATAGTGCGCGCGCGGATCAACAAAATGGATAGAATATGAGCATGCGTACAGATGAGGAGGGGGGGGGGGGCTAGCGAATCAACAAGGGCTAAGGCTTGGTACGCCAACAGCTGGGCCGGCCATGCCTTGCAAATCTCCACGCATTTAGCAGGCGGCATCTAGACTGAGGGAATGCCCCATGATTCAATCATCGAGGATTTCCACCCTGTCGAAACGTCAACACAAAGGAAAATGAGCGTCATCAGGACTCTTGAAGGCAATAACAGAAAAAGATAGATCGATACCTTCCGGGAGAAAGACTCCAGTTGAGCCGAGGCTCTAAAACTCAATGACTTTCTCAAAAGGATTTTCTTTTTTAATCAATCATCTTAGGTTGTACAGTCTGCTTCGAGTCACCTCCGAGATGCAATAGACTTTGGGACGACGGTGCTGGCTCCAGCTTGCAGCAAGTTAGTTTGCGGGAGAGCGGTACGCTAAATCAAAGATTTTGGCAGTCGAAGATTACGGGAGGGTTGAGGCGGTCGAGGGTAGGATGTAGCCCCGGGGGAAAAGGGGGGGGGCACGTCGGCGTAGCCGTGTGGGTGCACGCCGCGCACCATTACAACACGATCGGGGTGCATCATTGAAATAAGGCCAACGCCCCGCCGGCCGGCCTGCCTGCGGACCCATCCGGCCGAGGTCGGCCCGGGCACTTCCGGTCAAACACGCCGAGAAAGAGAGAGAGAGAGAGAGAGAGAGAGAGAGAGAGAGAGAGAGAGAGAGAGGACCTCATCCCAGTCCTCGCCGCACGACCCTCCTCGGCCCAGCCTTCCTCTTCCCCAAGAGCAGCGGCAAGAAATCGGGGCCAACCGGAATAGCGCTCTGGACACGGACCGCTTGTACAGATCGCAAGTAGACTGCTTTCAACTTTCACTAAAAAAAAATTACCAAAAAAAAAATAAAAAAAAATTTCCAATGCTCATGCATTGCGTGGTGTTTCGCTAATTTAAAAAATAGTTGCGAAAGTAGTTTTTTATTGCCAACCAGGCATGGGCAGGAAAGTAAAGTAAAGTACCGCGGTACCAGGTGGTACAGGTGGTATAGGCGTCGGTTCCCGGTACCGGGGTCGACGGATCGAGTCCCACTTTTTCTCAACATTTTTCGAATGACCCGCTCACTGCGGCTCCATCCCTGCCGCGTCTAGAGACCGGCTGACGCCGCATCTACCATGAGCCGTGGTGGCTGAGATCGCTAAGGCGTCGGACTTGAACAGTAAGGTCCGGGGATCGAATCCCAACATTTCAATACATTTTACGACTGCCTCCCTCATCCCAATGCGACTCAAACCCGTCGTCCGACACTCGGCAGACGTGCAGTCGTGATAGCGTAGTGGTCTGGATCATTTGTCGTCCACTATGCTTGGGTGTCTAAAAAGCAGTCCGCTTCGGCGGATTGGCCTCGGCACTGGTTCGATCCCCGGTCGTTCCAGCCACTCGCAATTGGTCGCGAGTGGGTCCATTCTGATTCGTCGGTTTGGAGTTGATAAGTCCTTTGAAGCTGGCCCTTCACACTGCATGTTCGGTAGAGAGCGCCGGACAGCGGGGGTACCACTGTGGGTACCACTGACCACCCCGCGAAAACCAAAGGCTCTCAACCCCCGCCCTTCACCCGGCCCACATCAGATGAGAACCCCTGGGGTCGCCGCCTGGAATGCACCGGTTCCCCCGATCCACCGAAGTTGCAGGCGGTCCTCCCTACTGTGTGGGGAGGTGGGAGAAGGGCCCCCATTTTTTCTTCTTTTTTTTCCCTCCAAGTTGTTTTGTTGGATGCGCCGCTGTACAGCGGTTTGCAGCGCATGGAGCCCGTGGTAGCCGTGGGTACGTCAAGTACCGTCGGTACTTTCGAAGGTACCTGTAAAGTACCGCGGCACCGAAAATTTCGATAGTACCGGTAAAGTACCGCGGTACCATAGTTTTCGGTAGTACCGGTAAAGTACCGCGGTACCATATTTGTCGGTAGTACCGGTAAAGTACTGCGGTACCGATTGTGGAGTACCGTGCCCATGCCTGTTGCCAACATAGGAAAATAAATTTTTACCAGTAGATAGGAAACAATTGCCAACTTTGAAAAATTTTAATTTTTTGTACAATAATGGAAAACGGAGAAGAAATAAAATTGGCATTTGAAATACACTTCCCCTCCCGGGCGAGCAGATGGCGATAGGGGGTGGCCACCCCTACAACGGTGGTGACGAACATGTTACGAACATGCGATCGCTCGATTTCTCGCCATCCGGAATCCGAGACGAGGCCTACGACTACATTGTAAAGTTAAGCTGTTTAAAATCAATTACCAAGGCATCTTATTTATCTCGCATGTAGCGACTAGTTTTTGGGCACATGTGAATTACGGGCTGCCCCTTTTAGTGTGCTCTGGACTAAAGTGACACAAAGGTAGAGTGGAGTGCTGCTCGCCAACTTTGACGGGTTGCCCGAGTTTTGTGTCGGCGCGAGCGATTATTCCCTTCTCGGTGCGAAACTCGAAACTCGTGCTCGAGTGTGTATCCCCGCTCCACTTACCCCGACGCACTTACCCGCTGCGCTGCCCCTTTTACCCGCTGCTTGCACTTTACCCCCGACGCCACCTCCCTTGTCGCCGTGGCGCCCGACCGGCGCTTCCCCGATATTATTTAGATGCGGCATGCTTGTCGCTGGCTGCAGTTTGAGTCGCTGCATGCATGAAAGTTTCATGCCGCGCTCCCTCCCCACCGTTAAAAATCAATTGGGAAATCCCAGAGCTGCGTCAGGAATTTCCAAGAAAACCTGACGCGATTTCGTTTTGCAAATATTTTTTTTTTGTGCTACATTGACAAGTTATGCAAAATACAAAGGTGGAAGTTTTTGTAATTTTCCGAAGATCGGTGGCAAATTTTTACTCAACAATGGTTCTCCAGAAATTTCCTTTTTTTTTTTTTTAGCTGGGCGCGCTGAGGGCGGATCTGAAGGAACCGCGCCGCGAGGCAGCCGGGGCATCCCAACCAAACGGCGCCAGTCACAACCCGCCGCCGTAAGTTATTCCGAAACACACATTACGTTTCCACTCCCAAAGCCAAAACGCACCCGCGTTCACCAAACACACCAAACAAACAGCGCGCCTAGTCACACAAACACACACACACACACACACATGCACACACACACACACGAACACACACACACACACACCGAAACTCGCTCACGCCACGAACACACTGACACTACACGCGCGCAGAAGGTGGTGGGGCAGAGGCCATTACAAAACACGTTGGCCGGGGCGGCTTGTTGATCGTAGAGTCCTAAAAACTCACTCACTCTTTAGTTTATCGAACACGTTGTGGGCGCAAACGTGTCACGCGCGCCGAGGCGTGCCTGGTGGGCGACGCACAGTGGGCCAGACGACCGGTGTAACCGGTACACCCAGAGAAATGAATTCTAGATTCTTGATCCTTTCAAGAAATATTTCTTGATTCAAGACTTTTTTACTTGAGCCAAGAATTTTTTTCTTGAGCCAAGAATTTTTTCTTGAATCAAGAAACATTTCTTGAAAGGATCAAGAATCTAGAACTCATTTCTCTGGGTGTATAGTCGCCGAAATTCTAGACGTGCTTTGAACTAGCTAGAGTCGCTACATGGGTCTCGAATCGAACGTGTGACTCCACCAATGGATTCCTCGTTCGGAGAGCAATCCGTTTGGTGGGGGGTCACACGCGTTCGATTCGAGCCCCATTGAGCGACTCTGGAGCTCAAAACGCGTCTAGAATTTCGGCCGCTTGCGCTGGTCTTCTGGCCCACTGTGCGCACGTGCAAGATTGGATGGATTTGGACAGCGTCTCTCTTTCGGCCGCTCTCTCCGGCTTATTGAAGAGCCGTTACCCAAGATTGATCCCCGCCGGGCGTAATGGGGCACGTCACGGGCAGAGAGGCAACCCCGCTGCCCACCGCTGGCGTGTGTGTGTGTGTGTGTGTGTGTGTGTGTGTGTGTGTGTGTGTTTTCTTAGAGGAGGGGTGGGGCACAGTGGCCGAAAAATCCCGGACGCGTATAGAGCTCCAGAGTCGCTAACTGGGAGTCTGGAGCTCAAAACGCGTCTAGAATTTTGGCCGCCTGCAGGCCGGTCTTCTCTGTCCCACTGTGCCGTGCCGCCACGGGTGCGTGGGCTGAGATCTCGGGCAAGATGACCTCACCGAGACGCCGCTCGTCCGCCCCCTCCCCGTCCTGGACAATACGTCTCCCCCCGGCGTCGTCCCGGCGCAGGCCCCGGTCCGGGCGGAGCGCCTCCCTCGACCCTTATTTCTCTCGAGCGGGCCATCACATGTCTAACCTCGACCTTGAAATTGATGCCCCAACCCGCGGCCCTCGGGGGGCAGCCAAGGGCGGTGGCCGCGCGAACCCTTGCCAGCCCCTCACGGTGGGCCAGAAGACCGGCGGACAAAATCCCGGACACGTTTTGAGCACCAAAGTCGATTTAAAATCGAACGTCTGTCCCCAACAATGGCTTGCTCTCCGAACGAGGAATCCATCGGTGGGGTCACACGTTCGATTCACGACCCATTTAGCGACTCTAGCGCAAAAAATTTCGGCGACCTCTACTCCGGAGAGAGAGAGAGAGAGAGAGAGAGAGAGAGAGAGAGAGAGAGAGAGAGAGAGAGAGAGAGAGAGAGAGAGAGAGAGAGAGAGAGAGAGAGAGAGAGAGAGAGAGAGAGAGAGAGAGAGAGAGAGAGAGAGAGAGAGAGAGAGAGAGAGAGAGAGAGAGAGAGAGAGAGAGAGAGAGAGAGAGAGAGAGAGAGAGAGAGAGAGACCCGGAATGAGCCTGCTGGCGCGACCATCGCCAGAGAGACGACGCGCGTCTTTCTTGCCGCTGCGAGCGACGACGCCGGGTCTTTAAACGCTTTAAGGGGCGCGGGGAGCGCTTGAGCACGGCGTCGGCCTCGACAGCGGCCTCGGCAGCGGCCTCGGCGTCGGTCCCGGCAGCGGCCTCGGCGTCAGCGGCTCTTCTGCGCCAACTCCCTCGGAAGCGCCTAAGAGGATACGGTTAATCCTGCGCGCAAGACGCCGCGCCGCGCCGGAGGCATCTTTGTGCTCTGATACACACCCCGGCCGTAATACTTCCCCCCCCCACCGCTACCCCCCTCCCCCCACAGCCATTAGCCGAAGGGCTAAAGTCGCCCGGGGCTCTCACGCCCCGCGATGTCCTGCGCCCCGCGTCGCGGACTGGGTCACGGGGACGCTCAAACAATTTGTTTTCCGGCACTGCGCGGACGCGCGCTCCGTGGTGGCTCAGGCGGTAGCGACGCTGAAATGGCGCACCGAAGGTCGCGGGTTCGAGCCCGCGCACTAATTTTGCCTTATTTTGACGCTGTTCTGCGGGGAATGACCAGCGCATTTTCAGGTGGAACGAAACCTCACGGCTTTGAGCTATTTAAATTAAACTTCCTAGAAGGCAAAAAAGATCAGCTGTAAAAATTAAATGAAATTTTTTTTATTTTTTTAAAATGCACGAAATAAGCCGGCCTTGCCACTACGCTACAAGGCACCGCAAACCTCGTCACCGCAGTCCGTGCGGCGACGGCGTGCTGTCCGTCCGTCTGCTGAATGCGAAAGCATTGTAACCGCAACGGAGCGGGGGAGTGGGGGTATCGGGCTGGCAGGGCCCTGTGCGAGGGAGATAGGCCGAGGGGTGAAATATCGGGCCGGCGACGTCACTCAATGGAACGCGCGACTGCGGACGGACACGGATCCATTGCGTCCATTGCTTCGTGTCGAGGTTCCGCGAAACATCGACCCTGCTGAAAAAAAAAATAAAACTGGCTGTTTTTTGTATTGGTTTCATACGTCACTAAGCTCGGCCGGTTCGGGCGTGGCTGTTAGTGGTGTGGATCTGTTTTTCGATTGTGTGCACAGTGGGCGGTTAAGCCCGTCCTGGAACGTTAGTAATTGCCGCGAAGCACACTGAATGGAGTGCCACAACCGATAAGTCGTTAATCAACGCGCGCGTAGCTGAAGACACTCTCAACAAAATGCGAAACAAAACCCTCACAATAAAAGGAAACAATATTGAGAAGCGAAAAACGAGACCAAGTAGTCGAGTGGGAGGCCGCGCAGACAGTGACGAGACCATCGGATGGGATGGTTGAGGTCGAAAAGAGGGGCGAGGCGGGGGACAGCCACAGGTGTCTTCATCCCCAGGGCCTAACCGCACGCGACGCGCCCGCCAAGTGACTACGCAAACATAACATATGCACACGAGTGAGCGCGTTTCACACGAGTCGCCCGCCCGGCCCGGCGGCGTCTCCGCCGCACAGTGGGACAGAAGACCGGCGCGCGGCCAAAACGCTACACGCGTTTTGAGCTCCAGAGTCACTAAATGGGACTCGGGTTGAGCGTGTGACCCTACCAAAGGATTCCTCGTTTAGAGAGCAATCCATTGGTGGGGTCACACGTTCTATTCGAGTCCCATTTAGCGACTCTGGAGCTCAAAACGCGTCTAGTTTTGGCCGCCTCAACGGTCTTCTGACCCACTGTGCGGCGGGGGGCGGTGAAGTGTCTAAGTCCGGAGTCGCGAATTGACAACGTCCGACACTTGTTTGTGAGAGCGCCACTGTCGGCGCCGTTCCGACCGTTCCGGGTGGGAAAGAGGGGGGGGGGGGAATATTGGCGGCCTTCCTCGCACTCAATGGCGGCGGCGGAGTGGGAATGAATCAGACAAGCAGGACCGCGGACAGAGAGAGAGAGAGAGAGAGAGAGAGAGAGAGAGAGAGAGAGAGAGAGAGAGAGAGAGAGAGAGAGAGAGAGAGAGAGAGAGAGAGAGAGAGAGAGAGAGAGAGAGAGAGAGAGAGAGATTGAGAGAGAGAGAGAGAGAGAGAGAGAGAGAGAGAGAGAGAGAGAGAGAGAGAGAGAGAGAGAGAGAGAGGAAAGTGCAGGGAGCCCTGACGGGTCCTCGCGCCCAACCCCAGACCGTCCGGGCCGGGCCAGAGTCGTGGAGTTGAGAGCCGGCACATATTTTAATAACAATACACGACCTGGGCTGGCGGGACGGGTCGGGGCGGGGTGGGGCGGGGCGGGGCGGGGCGGGGCGTTAGGGTGGCTCTGCGAGGGCGCCTGTAGGGCACCGGGTCAGACGGGGCGAGCGAAGGCACTGCGTGCGATAGATAGCGAGCTGCAGGGCGCTGCCCGCGTGCTGCCCACTGTGCGCGGCGAGAGACGAGTGCACGCTGCACGCCGGCGATAAGCCACAAAGCGCGCGACGGCACTGGAAAAAAAAAACAAAAAAAACAACATGTGACGGTAGCGCTGGGCCGCTCAGAAAGTCGTTGAGCTCAACAAAGTAATTGAATGCAAACACAATAAAAATCCTGAATTTTTTTTTAAAGACATTTTTTCATGTCATCTCTTTTGGGGCATACTGTGTAAAATGTTTGTTAATCCTATCGTAACGCCACTGACAAATTTTGTAGATTTGTTCAAAAGGGCAATCAAAACTTTAGAACTTCTCTCAAACATCCACGTTGTGACGTTCAACGTGGACGACAGGGTATCGCGGGCATACCTGTCCATACAGTCAACCCCAGCACCCCGCGTGCCGACCCGGCGACCACTTTAACTCCGACAACTCACCCCGCCCCGCCCCGCCCCGCCCCGCCCCGCCAGCGGGCCACTCAGCGCACACAGCAGGGGCATCGCGTGTGACTAGAGCGGTGCCCACAACAGCAGTGGCAATTCAATTAAATCAAGCAGCACTTGGCGAAGGGCTGCCTATCCGCCGGGCGGCGGCGTGATAGACTGTCAACACAATGGACTGTCAACGGCAGAGGTCGCGACACCCACACACCCGTACCCACACCCTCTCTCTCTCTCTCTCTCTCTCTCTCTCTCTCTCTCTCTCTCTCTCTCTCTCTCTCTCTCTCTCTCTCTCTCTCTCTCTCTCTCTCTCTCTCACACACACACACACACACACACACACACACACACACACTGCTGCCGCGGTGCAGCGCGCGACACGTCTCGCCCTTTGCTTCGGCCCCTTAGCCTCCATAGCTCATCACCACCCACACACACACACACACACACACACACGCTCTCGCAGCTGCGGAAGGACAAGTCAAACACGCAGACAAGGAAACGCACACACACACACACACACACTAGCAGCGTCACGTCGGACGCACTGACAAACACACACGCGTGCCTATCCCGGCATATTCACACAAGGTAGTCTGGCCGCAAGGATTTCATCCACGTCGCCCCCGTAGTCGTGAACTTGACATTTTCGAAATGAGACGACATTCTAGTACCGGACTAGACAGCAGAGTTTCGGTGTCAAGGCTTGCTCCCCCCCTCCCCTCACCAGGCACGAATAGGGGCTGCACTGTTAAAAATAAAAGCTTCGTTTTTCAAAAGAATTTTTGTGTACTGTACCCATTGAAAAGTCATACAAAATTGAGACATATGTTGTTTTTTATTGTTTTTTTTTTGTAGTTTTTCGAAGATTGAAAGCAATTTTTTAACGCAAAACATTCTCCGGGAATCCGAAATTTCCTTATTTCTTTCACAGTGCGATGCTGCTCCGTTGGTGGACCGTGGACCCGCTCCGCTCGCCGGCGCGAGCAACGCGCTGCTCTCATAATGGCAAATGATTGTGGCCCGCCATTACAACCGCCAAGGGCGTGGCGGCCAGACCGCACACACACTTGCATATTCACACACACACACACACACACACACACACACACACACACACACACACACACACACACACAACACACCAAAACTACACTGTGTTGGTAATAGTGCAGGGAGCGCTCTCTGTGGTGGAGGGAAAAATTAGCGCGTAGAGTAGGCAACCGCTTACACACGGACGCCGCGCAGGGATTGCCTGGGGCAGGGGGAGAGGGGAGGGGGAGAGAGGAGGGGGAGAGGGGAGAGGGAGAGGGGAGGGGGAGAGGGGAGGGGGAGTTGGCGCGGAAGAGAGACATCCTGGAGTGGCGAGAAACGGCGCGAGTGAGGGGGAGGACGAGAAGAATCCGGTGCAGTAGGCGGCGGGGGCGGCGGGGGCGGCGGGGGCGGCGGGGGCCCCGGGCCGGTCTGCGGAGGGCCCCCTGTCCCAGATCGCGCCTCCTGGCCCCTCCGCCGCTCTCATACAGGATATGAGGGGAATATTTTTTTGATTCAACAGGGGCCAGGGCGGGGTGGCCGCAGGGCCACGGCGGGGACCTCACGAGGGGCGCAACGACGTCGTCGGGCACTTGCCTTACCCGTGCAACTCGGGGTGATGTGCTCACCTTTCACCCCGCCCCGCCGCGCCCCGCCCCGCCCCGCCCCGACACGATCCAACACCTGTAGCGCACGGCACGCCCTCATCGCCTGAGATAAGGGCAGCCTGTCTGCAAATACCCCGGTTTGCAACATTCACGGCGTGGATCACTTGTGGCCGAGAGCGTTGGTTGGATTGCCCTCTGGACGAGGAATCCATCGGTGGGGGTCACACGTTCGATTCTCGAGTCCCACTTGGCGACTCCGGAGCTCGAAACGCGTCTAGAATTCGGACCGCCTCAACGGTCTTCTGTCCCACTGTTAGCGTACCGTCGCAGGAGCGGCACGAGTGGTGGCAGCGGGTGCAGCCGTACTGCGTCTGGAAGTGGCCCTGCGGGCAGTCGGGGTGGCAGGCGCCGCCCAGCAGCTGCCAGCCCTTAGGGCACGACACGCACTCGTCCTTGCGCGGCCCCACGCACGTGGCGCAGCTCAGGTAGCACGCCGAGCAGACCCCGCCGTCCGAGTAGTAGCTGCAACACAAAGCGAGGCGGAGGTGAGCGAGTGCACGGTGGGCCAGGAGACCGTTGAGGCGGCCAAAATCCCGGACACGTTTTGAGCTCCAGAGTCGCTCAATGGGACTTGAAGCAGACGAGCGGCCCCGCCAATGGCTTCCTCGTTCGGAGAGCAATCCATTGTTGGGGTCACACGTTCGATTCGAGTCCCATTTGGCGACTCTGGAGCTCAAAACGCGTCCGGGATTTTGACCGTGGGGCGCCGCGCGCCGGAATGAGGCTCCGAGCTCGCGTGCGCGCTCGGGAGGTTATAAATTAAAATAAACTGGGGCAGCGCCACAGGTTAGAAATAAAGTACCGGTTCTGAACTTATCTCAACGAAAGCATACAGTGGTACTGAAAAGCAGCCCTAGACTGGCGATGCAACGCAGTGGGCCGGAACGAGGGCGGGATGGCGTCCTGTCCTGGGATGACGGCGCCAAAGGGGCAGGCCGTGACGCGGCCGGCAGGTGAGACGAACCCCCCCCCCTCCTCCCTTCCACCTCCGCGGGGGGGGGGGGGGGCACAATAAAGAGGCACCGGGGATTTATAGTGAGCCATTCTTCCCCTTTTCCCCTGGTCCGCCCCTGATATAGATGTTTATGGGGTTGTCCCAGTACCTGACCCCCGGCAGCAGCCCCAGCAGCACCCCTTCAGGGTCGCCACCGAGAGTAAAAGTGCCATTACACATATCGTGTGTGTGTGTGTGTGTGTGTGTGTGCGTGAGAGAGAGAGAGAGAGAGAGAGAGAGAGAGAGAGAGAGAGAGAGAGAGAGAGAGAGAGAGAGAGAGAGAGCTAGCTGTCCCAGCCGCAGCCAGCCAGCCGTCCTGTCGTGGCCTGCAGACCCAGTGCGGCCGGGACCGTCCGCGGGGCCGTTTCCAATAGACCCCCCACCCCCACCCCCTGCCGGTATCTGTAGCATGGGGGTCGCTGGGCGTTGCGACTCGCAGTGTAGTGTATTTCCCTCCCTCCACCGCAACAACAACAACTATGCCGGCCTACTCCTGCCGGGTCGCCGGCCAGCACAGCAGCAGCGCGGAGCACAATGCCGCAACCTCTCTATTTAATGCAGTTGATTTGCGGCGCGCGCTCGCCGGACGCGGGAACCGAACGCGGGAACCGAACGCTCCAGAGCAAATCATTTTTTTATCGTGCTTGTCAGGAACGCTATGCGGGCGTGTCCATGGATACGCGCACGCGCGAGAGGTATTGTTTTCCAATTCGCACCTGGTATGTTTTTTTTTGTCCTATTCGCAATTTGATTTTTATTCCAATTCGCACCTGGTTAGGGGTTTTTTTTTTTCAATTTACACCTAATATTATTTTCTTTAATTCACACCTGGTATTTTTTTTCCAATTTGCACCTAGTAGTTTTTCCAATGCACACCTAAGGGGAGGGGAGGAGCTGTGGGCCACTGGCCAAACTTCCCGACGGGGCCAAAAGCCCCCAGTCGCGCGCACTCACTCAAAACACACACACACACACACACACACACACACACACACACACACACACACACACACACACACACACACACACACACACACACACAAGCACGCTCGTTGAATTGGAATCCTAGCTGCCCCCCATTGTGCCAATCACGATGCCGATGAGTGCGAGTGGAATCGAACGAAAGCGTTCGTAAATCATGGACCACTCACTATCGGCCCATTGACTCCGTGCACTAGAAAGTAACCTGGTACTGAATTTTTCAAAATGTGAACTCGGCTTCGATTGTACAAAAAAATCTCCATTTAAGGAACGTTCATGGAAGCAGATGATATACGTCTGGTACAGTCTTATGGAGTAGTTGTGGCAGTAGTACGCTCTTATTTCAGTGATTGCGTATGGTAAATAAACAAACTGGCGTGTCCTGTGTCTTCGGGAGTAAAAGCAAGCTGACACCTTCATGTGTCTTGTAGTTTTAGGTTGAAGTGTGAAGGTATCATCTGCTTTCTGCGCGACACTCCACCTGCTTGTTTACAAAAGTTGGCGGCCCTGTTTGAAAGGCGAGCCACGGCCTGCGTTAGCGACGGCCTTGTCCCACCCGCGCCCCGCTCGGCGGCCTGGTGGAACGGCACAGTGGGACGGCGGGGCGTAACGCGGCGGCAGGGCGCGGCGCGGCAGTAGTATGCAGGTACAACGCACCATTGTTTGACAAAGTTCTAGCGGCGCGGCAAAATCACCCCGCATGCCTTGGCGCCCCGGCGGCCCCCGCGGCCCCCGCCCCGTGGCCCTGCCCTGGCCGCGACACGGACCCCGGGGACATGAGTTGGAGAGGCAAAAACAGAATGGCCCGGGGGGGAGGGGGTCGTAGTGTCAGGCAACGGCTTTGGCGGCCCCGAGTTTAACCGCCGTAAGGGCACCGCGGCGTGCGAGGAGCCAAGCGGCCTTGGCGGCCTCCACGGCCTCCTCCACGGCCTCCTCCACGGCCTCCTCCACGGCTTCCTCCACGGCCTCCTCCACGGCCTCCATGGCCTCCTCCACGGCCTCCTCCACGGCCTCCACGGCCTCCTCCACGGCCTTGGCGCGACCTGCTCGCGGAGCCATTCGGGGGAAACTACCTAAAAAGTGCGTGTGGAATCCAGGTCTGTTGGTTGGGCCTTCCCCTGGCTCGACGAACGCACAGTGGGCCAGAAGACCGGCAGGCGGCCAAAAGTCTATACGCGTTTTGAGTGGGACGCCGTGCAGTCATAGGCTTTTAGGATAGGGTAGGATTTTTTTATTTTTTTTACACATTCACACCGCCAATGGGCGTCACGGCAGTAGGCGGCGACAGCGGCTGTGAGGCCCGGCGGCGCCTCGCGCGCGTTGGTCGGTGGTGGCCGTGGAGTCGCACAGTCTCGACGGCCTCAACGGCCTCGCCCCCCTGGCCAGCCTCCCCTCGGCGGCGTCCTCGGCAGCGTGCCAAATGCACAATGATGTTGGGTCGGCGAGTGTCGCCCGGCCTCCCCCCCCTCCCCCTCAGACCGGAAACTTGGCCATCGCGCCACCATGCTCTCTAAGCGTCATCCAGGACCGCCCTAGTCGCGCGTGGACACAGTGGGGACACAGATACCGTTCTGAGAGGGGCGAGGTCGCGGCCGCCGACACCACCCAGAGACACATGCACACGGCCGCCAGCTCAGAGCCGCTCTCTCTCTCTCTCTCTCTCTCTCTCTCTCTCTCTCTCTCTCTCTCTCTCTCTCTCTCTCTCTCTCTCTCTCTCTCTCTCTCTCTCTCTCTCTCTCTGACACACACACACACACACACACACACACACACACACACACACACACACAAAGAGAGGCGGAAACTTACTCGCACGCACTAAAGCCAATCCAGTCAAACTTCAGCCAGAGGCACGGCATCTGCTTGCCTCCAAACTGGGGCGCTCCAAACCGTACAGAAGCAGAAGGGGGTTTCGATGGCGCGTAAGATATATGAGCCGTGCCGTTTGTTCTCCCCCCCCCCACCTCCCCTGAAACTAAACTCGCAGTGCACGCGCACGCCGCGTCGTGTTACTTTCAAGTTTCCGTTCAAACTACACAGAACAAATGCCCCGGGGCCAAACACATCAGTGCAGGCCGACCTGCCACAGATATGCGCCGCTCTTCCCCCCTCTTTCGGGAAAACGATCGCTGCTTAATTCGGCCGGGGTCTTTCCTACGCTCTCAGTCAGTGATTCAGTGTGTCGAAACTTTCGTGTATTGAGCAAAAATTCAACTATTTGGGAGGGGGGCATAATTTAATGTGGTTCTCGGACTTCCGTCGTCTTCCGCCTTTACATATCTTTCTTTATATTCCCCGCGACCGAAACTCATTTCGCGCCCCGCCACTTGATCCCCATTGGCCCACAGCAAGCCCTGCAATTTATTTTTCTCAAGGATCATCTCTCGGATCGCAATATGGCCAGGCGGCTGTCATGTCCGTTTAGCCGCCATTACCATTGTGTTGTGCCCTTTTGTGCGTCTCGGCAGCAACGCTCCTTGGCTTCTGCTTTTGTGCGCGCCTTGAGGCCCGCCAGCAGAAGAACACCCCCTCCCCACCCCCTCCCCCTCCCCTTCCCGCCCCTGGCCGGCCGCCGCCGTTCCGAGCGCCTCTTCGTTTGTTTGTCCTTTAAAGTGAAAATAATGGAAAGAGGCGGGAGAATGTAAACCTGCTGGCACGACGCGACGTCACGACGACCGTTGGCGCGAAGAATGAAATTGCACGCGAATATTCTGGCGCTGCTCCTTGAGACCGCGAAGGGGGGAGGAAACCCACCGCGGCCTTGGCGGGAAAGTGTTGGAGAGCTCAAGCCCCCCCCCCCCCAAAAAAAAAAAAGTTTTAAAAAATGCGCACACACACACACTCTCTCTCTCTCTCTCTCTCTCTCTCTCTCTCTCTCTCTCTCTCTCTCTCTTTCACACACACACACACACACACACACACCAAAAAACGGTCTTTTTAATTATTTTTAAAAAAAAAAACAAAGAAAAAAACAGCAGTTCATTTTTGAAAGAGGGTTTTGGTTATGGTTTTTGGTGCGCGCCTCGCCGAGCTCGCTCTCTCTCAGGCTCTGCCAGCCACTACTCGCCCGGCCCACTCGGACGCCTGAATAATAAAATAATGGTCGCTCAAGAGCGGATGTCTGCATGAGACAGTGCGGGTGTAGATGGGGCCGTACCCAGCCACGCCCGGCCAGGGTGGGTAGATGGGGTGGGGGTGGATTTTTAGTCTCAGCGTCAAAGCAGCGGAGCATTCTCAAGCAAACAACGCGTGGAGTCGTATAGTGACGATAGGACTCTAACGCGCAGCAAGAGTCCCTTCGGCTTCGGTGTTCCGACACGCGGCGTTGATATTTGAAACCGGTGTTAGAGCGTGCGCTTTCTGCAGTTGTTGAAGGTTTCGCAGTGTACGGGACGCCGAGACCAGGGCGAGTCGGGAAAGAAGGGCGCCGAAACGCTCAATTAGACCGAGACGACGGAGCGGCCGGCAGCCAGGCCAGCCAGGCAGGGGCAGTAATCAGGTTATAAGGTCAGTTCGGTTCCAACGCTCCACTTGGCGCCGTCGGCAGGGAGCATGCACGGCTGACTCATTGCGATCCGCTGCTGCAGCCAGGGGCTCGTAAAGTGATTTCGGAGAGAGAGAGAGAGAGAGAGAGAGAGAGAGAGAGAGAGAGAGAGAGAGAGAGAGAGAGAGAGAGAGAGAGAGAGAGAGAGAGAGAGAGAGAGAGAGAGAGAGAGAGAGAGAGAGAGAGAGAGAGAGACAGAGAGAGAGACAGACAGACAGACAGACAGACTTGACTAGCGACCGGTTTTCCGCCGCGCTCCATTCCTTGTCATTTTCCCGCGATAACAAGGCTGGAGCAAGGCGCCGTCATCGCCGTGCAGACCGAGCGGAAACTACCATGTCTCTATTTTGTGTGAGTTTTCGGTAGGTGTAGCACCAAAAAGAAATCTTTGAGAAAAACGATGTCTTCGGAAATTTCCGACGGAGTTCCAATCGCACCTGGCAGGATTTTACTATTTATTTCCAACAGTGCAGTTTAATACGACGTGCCGGGCAGACAGAGCAGGCAGGCGGGCGGGCAGACCGAGCAGGCAGGCAGGCAGGCGGGCGCTGCCTTTGCATCGACATCAGCGTCACGGCAGGTTGGAATCAATTAGAAGCGTAAAAATGATTGGCGGAATGACGAGAGAGCACGCCACCTGCACCAAAGACAGTCCGAAAAAAAAAAAAAAACAACAAAACGAGGCTGGAACGGCGTCAGATCAAAAACGAGAGGAACAGCAGCAACAAGCCAGCGCCGTTGTCTTTCTTGATACCAAAAAAAAAAAACAAAAAAAAAACGGAATAACATCTTTCCGACATATTTTCCCGCCTTTGCGGTGTTCCCCGTCGCATCGGCTGGGACCGCGCCTCCCTAATGCAAACGTCGATTATACCGAATCGGCCTTGGAGCTTCGCGCTCCGGGCGGCATGAGTGACAGCAGCCATTCGTTGTGACACACTTCGCGACGCGACGCGACGCGAGCACAGTGGGCCAGAAGACCCGACGCGCGTTCGGATCCCTAGCCCCCAAATCTAGCTGTATGTTTCTCGACTGGAAAGCAAACATACTTAAACACCGTAACAAACCTACAGCAAAAAAAAAAAGATGGCACCAATTCGTGCGAATTGCATCGAAATGTGGACGAAAGGCAAAGAACGCATGCGAAAGGGAGAAAGAGGGAGAGAGAGGCGGCGTAGAGAGGCCAAGAGAGGCGGATTAGAGAGACCGAACGAGGGCGGAAAGTAACGCGGGGCGCTATGGAGCGGCCGGCTGGCTGGGCGAGAGGCCGAGATACACACGGGGAGATACAGAAAGCGAGAAATTAATGTGTTAGTGTGCGCGGGGATGCGAGTCAGTCCGGCATTGAGTGTGTGTGTGTGTGTGTGTGTGTGTGTGTGTGTGTGTGTGTGTTGGAGGGTGCGCGAATTGCGCGCGTGTGTGTGTGTTTGTGTGTGTGTGCGCGCGCGCGTAATCAGTCTTCCGTGAGGTGCGTCGTGCTTGGCCCGCAACTCCAGCGGCGAGGCGTTTACAAAGCGGTTCGAGGGCGCTTTAAGCTAGCCGTGAGAGCGAGGCGGGGCGGGGCGGGGCGGGGCGGGGCGGGGTGGGGCGGGGCGGGGCGGGGCGGGGCGGGGCGGGGCGGGGCATGGGGCAGTCAATGTAACCCCTCAGTGGGCCAGAGGACCGGCGCAGGCGGCCAGAGCTCTGGACGCGTTTTGAGCTCCAGAGACGCTGAATGGGACTCGAATCAAACTTGTGACCCCACCAATGGATTCCTCGCTCGGAGAGCAATCCATTGGTAGGGTCACACGTTCGGTTCGGGTCCCATTTAGCGACTCCGGAGCTCAAAACGCGTCCACAGCTCCGGCTGGCAGCGTCGGTCTTGCGGCCCACCGTGCGCTGGCGCGGTATGCCCTGGACTCACCCGTCAGCGCAGGCCACGCGGCACTGGCCGCTCTGCAGCTCCAGGCCCGGCGCGCAGGCCGTGCAGTTCTGGCGCGACACGCACGCCTTGCACGTGTGCGGGCACCGGGCGCACGTGTTGGCCGGCCGGTCGGCGGGCCGGTCGGCGGGCTGGCGGTCCTGCAGGTACGCGCCGTCGGGGCACGCCGGGTAGCAGCGGCCCGCGTACAGCATGGGGCTGGCGGCGCCGCACGACAGGCACGCGTCCGCGCCGGGGCCGTGGCAGGTCAGGCAGCCCGCGTCGCACGCAGAGCAGCGCCCCGACGCCTGGTCCAGGTGCTCGCCTGCAACACAACAACGCGGTACGTAAACACTGGTATTCAACGAATGTGACGTCATAAGGCGCGTGGCGCTGTCCGTCCGGGGATGCTAGAGAGACAGAGCAACACGGCAGTGGGAGTGAGTGGGAGAGTGGACGGAGTGAGTGTGGTAGATGAAAAAAAAAGGTTGAAGTAGAGGGGAGAGAGAGGAATGGAGAGCTGGGCATAGAGATGGCGGGGATGGAGAGGATAGATGGAGAGAGAGAGAGAGAGAGAGAGAGAGAGAGAGAGAGAGAGAGAGAGAGAGAGAGAGAGAGAGAGAGAGAGAGAGAGAGAGAGAGAGAGAAGGCTGGGCGGAGTGAAAGGTTGATGGAGTGGAGAGAGAGAGGCCCGCAAAGGGTCGAAGGCCAGGAAGGCGCTCATTCCCAGAAATACGGCTTCTTCTTCGCTTTGCCATCTCAGTGCCTGGCAGCGCTCCCTCACGGCCCCGGCCGGCGTCATCGCCCTACCTACTCATTAGCACCGTATTATCATCAAAAGGCCGAGTGGGCCCGGTGGGAGCGGGCGGGGTGGGGGAGGGTGGGCGCGGTGGGCCAGAAGACCGTTGAGGCGGCTAAAATCCCGGACGCGTTTTGCGACTAAATGGGACTCGTATCGAACGTGTGACCCCAATAGATTCCTCGTTTGGAGAGCAATCCATTGGTGGGGTCACACGTTCGATTCGAGTCCCATTTAGCGACTCGGGAGCTTAAAACGGGCTGTACGTCGATTGCGGACATACCTGGGGGGCTGTGCACCTGGACTGTCGATTGCGGACAAGGAGGGAGAAACTGGAGATTATGCGGGAAAAAAGGGAAATTGTCGATTGCGGACATCACCTAGTGTGTGCGTTGTGTTGCCTGCCTCCGCGGGGAGTGCTCCCCCACTCGGTCTGCCTGCACAGTCTGTCTCTCTCACACCTGAGGACTCGGCCAGTCAATGTTTCGGACAGTCAAAGTTTGGCAATAAGTGCGCTATTGTGACTGGTTTTACTTTCACTCAAAGAAAAGGAAAGGAGAACAGTGCGATATGCAGGTGATTTTTGTTTTGCATTTGCGTCCCTCTGACAGTCAGTTTCCTGAAAACAATTACATTTTTGCAGCTGTACATCCTCCTAAGTCGTGCAAGTGCATTGTGACGCTGGACGGGGATACCGTTGTAAGATTTGACAGCAAGACAGAAATACATTTTAAACTAACTGACTTCATTCACGCACCCTACCAGTAATGCATGCAAGTGTTGGAACGCAAAGCTCAGCTGAGCGGCCCAGGCTTGCGAGCGCCGGGAAGGCAGGCACACAACGCACACACCTGGTGATGTCCGCAATCGACAATTTCCCTTTTTTCCCGCATAATCCTCCCGTTTCTCCCTCCATGTCCGCAATCGACGGGACCCAGGCCTGGGCACCTCAGGTATGTCCGCAATCGACGGGACCCCTAAAACGCGTCTAGAATTTTGGCCGCCTTAACGGTCTTCTGACCCACTGTGCGCCTCGCCAAAACTTGGAAAGCCGCGTGGCGCGGAAAGGCCCAGTGTGCGGCCCAGTGTGCGGCCCAGTGTGTGGCCCACGGATGGCTGGTCAGCCGCTGAACCGCGGCGGCGGGAATCAGAAGGCTCATTTCCAAAGGGCCGTTCCGTCGCCCTGTCTCTCTCGCACCCGTGCGGAGCGAATTTGAGGAAAGAAGTACGGGGGGGGGGGAGAGAGTGACTCCCAGCGGTATTTCTGTCGGACCGCGAGCTTCTTTTTTCTCGTTTTTTTTTTTCGTGTCGTTTTCTATTGCTGTTTTTTTATTTATTTTGCTGCTGGTGTTTTGCGGGTGTCGCATCAGGCGGGCAGCCCAGGTCACGCCTGCTAATGCGATGGTGTGCTGATGCCGTGCGCGACGCGGCGGCGCACAGTGGGACGCCTCTCGGGGAGCTCCTTGACACGGCACGGCTGAATGATGAGGATTTAACGTCCATTTAATAGTGCAGTGAACACCTTCGGGGCCGCCGCCTGGCCTGCCCGGGGCCCGGCCCGCCCGCCTATCGCACACCGACGGGGGAGGGGACCAGAGTGCCGAGGATTATACTCGAGCTGCTAATGGGCACAGAAAGGATCTAGATGTATATGGTGGGTGCCGACACAGCCACCATCTTCACGCACACATACACAAATTCACACACACACAGTGTAACGCGCGGGGCTATAATTACCATAATGGGATCGCGCGTCAAACCTTTTAGGCAGCAACCGTGTGTTTCATTCGGCGGCGTCCCAACCCGCTATGCCTTTACTGCGCACGCACACACTCTCTCACGCACACCAACTTGCTCTCCATCTCCCTCGCCCACACGCACACAAACTCGTCCCCTCTGTCTGTCTGTCTGTCTGTCTGTCTATCTCACACACACACACACACACACACAGAGGTCGTTATCACGCACCAAACATATCCGTGCTTGTTGGTATTAGTGGGGGGATCTCTCTCTCTCTCTCTCTCTCTCTCTCTCTCTCTCTCTCTCTCTCTCTCTCTCTCTCTCTCTCTCTCTCCCTCCCTCCCTCCCTCCCTCTCTCTCTCTCTCTCTCTCTCTCTCTCTCTCTCTCTCTCTCTCTCTCTCTCTCTCTCTCTCTCTCTCTCTCTGACGCAACGAAGGGACATGGTGTTTGGCTGGCTGAGCTAGAGGGGCGGCCGCGTCGTCTCCAGAGAGCTCAGCCCGGCTTGTTCGACTAACTCCTGTTTCCCCAACACTTCCGCACGCCGCGCGTGGAGTGGAGGTGCGGACGCGGGCTTTCACAGGGGTTGGAAATCAACCCAATCGCCCCCATTAATTTACTTATTTATTTATTTATTTATTTACTTTGAGGGGAAAAGATGCAAGAAGATTGTATGTCCGGCTGGGTTTCACTCAGACGCAGCTTTTACGAGTCGGTTGCATGTGGCTGCACGCTGCCGCCTCAGAGCTCCACTCCGAGCCCGGGCCGCTGGGCTCGCCGGGACCGAGGCCCGGATGGAGGGCCGCCGAACCGAACCCAGAATAATTTCCACCGGTTTCCTTCTCTCGGCACCTCTGCGGACCACATCACAAGGCCAGGCGTCAAGCCGAAGCTCGAGGGATCCGTCCGAAGCCACCCGAAGCCGCCCCGAAGCCGCCCCGAAGCCGCCCCGAAGCGTGATCCCGAAGCCGCCCGAAGCGTGATCCCGAAGCCGCCCCGAAGCGTGATCCCGAAGCCGCCCGAAGCGGCATCCCGAAGCCGCCCGAAGCGTGATCCCGAAGCCGCCCCGAAGCGTGATCCCGAAGCCGCCCGAAGCGTCATCCCGAAGCCGAAGTCGAAGTGGTTGTTGGTTCGGTCCAACGCACAGCAGCAGGCAAGCGGTCAGGTGACCCGGTGCGATTCAGAGGTCGGCCCCGACTGCAATCTGCGTCCGACTCTCGAACCGCAATGAGTGCAAGAGCGAGCGGGGGGCAGCGTGCTTGCCTCGGAAGCAGTCGGCGGCCTCGAGCAGAGCGTCGGTAAATCACTTTGCCGAGTCCAGCGGCCGTGGCGCTACGGCGCTGCGCTACCCAACGCTAATGGCTGGGCTGCGTCCGAGCGGGCCCACTGTGCCGCCCGCCCACAGTTCCGGGCCCACTGTGCCATGCCTGCCTCTTCGGACGCCGCCCTTCTGGTCCGGCAACGCGGCGACGCACCGTGGGTACCGAGCCGCGGCAACGCGCACAGCTTGCGCCAAACGCGGCGGCAATCACAACCACAAGTCGGCAAAAAAGAAAAAAAAGAAAAAAAAAAAAAACGGAGGCGCGGAAAAGCCGGGTATCGAACCCGCCCCTTGCGGCTATCGGATGGCCACCGCGTTGTCCACGTAACCACGAGTCAGCGGAAAAATAAACCCCCCGAAAAACCTTAGCCGCGCCGGGCGGGTATCGAACACGCAACCTGCGGCTCGGTAACCCGCCGCGTTGTCCGCTTGGCTAAGCTAGCTATAGAGCAGCGCATTGTCGCTGCTTGGCGTGTCAGCGCGCGGGCTTTGCGGAGGGCGGCCGGGGAATAGATTACCCGCCATTTTCGGGCGGAGCGGGGCGGGGCAGGAATCAGGCCAGACAAAGGCTGGGCGGCCAAGTCAGCGACTCGCCCGCTGATTCGGATAAGCGGAGCGCTAAAACAAATCTGGCAGACGCGGCCTGGAGGAGGATGAGGAAGAGGGAGGAGAGGGCGTCACGGAGCGGAGCGGCGAAGCGGCGTTTCGTTTCGGTGACCGCGGCTGTGACGGGGTGACTTTGCTCTCGACTACTATGGTCCTTGTGACTCTTCGCAAACTCTCAACCAATAGACATGATGTATTTCTGCGCCTCCACTGATCTTGAAAATCCCAAAATAAAACAGATCCAACAGCGGCCCATTCCTGAGAATCGCCTCCCGTCCCGAATTCCGATTTCCGACAACTCGGCCACCCGTCGGGCAGAGCCGGGCAACATTGTGGGGCATGGCTTTCACAAAGCCTGGTGGGCTGTCGTGAATCGGGAGGCACAGTGCAGTGCGGGGCGGCGGGGCCCAGGCGGGGCGGTGGGCCCCAGGCGGGGCGCGGCCAGGACGCTGCGTTTAAATCCACTCCGGTCGCAAACAGGGGTCTAGTCTCAATCAGCAGTCAACTTGTGACGTGGGACCAGAAGGCCGCGGATCAAACTGCCACCAAACTGGCACCCCGCCCCGCCCCGCCCCACCCCGCCCCACCCCGCCCTAGGTGGTCCTGTTGTTGCCACGCCCTCGACGGCAAGCCAGGCAAGCCAGGCGCGGGTGCACAGTGGGTCAGAAGACGACACAGGCGGCCAAAACTCTAGACGCGTTTTGAACTCCATAGTCGCCAAATGGGACTCGAACCGAACGTGTGATCCCACCAATAGATTGCTTTCCACACGAGGTAACCATTGCTGGGGTCACACTTTCGATTCGAGTCTCATAATTTAGCGACGCAGCAACTCAAAACGCGTCTAGAATTTAGGCCGCCTCAACGGTCTTCTGACCCACTGTGGGCTGGAGGAGAGCGCACAAGATTCAAGCCCGGCCGGCAACTGGCTGCTCTAATCCACCCAGGAGGGATGTGGCGGTCTGCTCTGCGAGTCTGCTAGACTGAGGCCCCGCCTTGTTGCGCGCGAGTCAGGAAGCAGTGGGCCAGAAGACCAGTGCTGGCGGGCGAAACTCTGGACGCGTTTTGAGCTCCAGAGTCTCTACTGGGACTCGAACCGAGCGTGCGACCCCACCATAGATTCCTCGTTCGGAGAGCAACCCGTTGGTGGGGTCACACCACACGTTCCATTTAGCGACTCTGGACCTCAAAACGCGTCTCCCTGCCGCCTGCAGCGGTCTTCTGGCCCACTGTACACTATTTAAAATAATCACATTCTTGGACCGGTCATTTTGAGCCGTGCCCCCCGGGATGGATGATTGCCCGCTCCCCCAATCCGACGCTAATTTTCGGCCGGATTCGATCGGGTTTGGTGCGGCCCCTTCGGCCGGACGGGCCGGCGGGGCCCTCGGCACGGTAATCTTGAACCCCCTTCCCTCCCTCCCTTCCCTTCCTCCCCCCTTCCTCCCCCCTCCCTCCCTTCCCCTCCCTTCCCCTTCCGCCTTTCCGCACAAAGCGTGGTCCGCAGGCTGACGGGGACCGCACCCTCCGGGCGTTCGGGACCGCCGCCATGCTGCCGCACCCGAGGCGTCAGTCTCACACCAGACCCGCCAGACCCGCCACTTGCGCATGGAAATGCTAAAACGCCTCCGCTAAATGAGTTGCGGCGGGCGCGACCCCTCCGCCGCCAACCGCAGACCGGGCCCGGGCCCAGGGCCACATGGGTCCTAATGGCCGGGGACAGATATCCGATGATATCCGATCGGCCGGTCGGCCGGACCAGGTGTCCAATCAGGCACGGACGCATGGCCGCCGCCCGCGGGCCGGCGGGTAGGCTGCCCACAGCGCACGCGTGTCGGCGTGCGGCCTAACCCGCCCGGCGGCTCCAAGCGGACAGTGGGCCAGAAGACCGGCGCAGGTGGCCGCAAAGCAAGATGCGTGTTGAGCTCCAGAGTCGCCAAATTGGACTCGAGTTGAAAGTGTGACCCCACCCATTGGATTCCTCGCTCGGAGAGTGATCCGTTGGCGGGGTCGCACGTTATCGGTCCGAGTCCCATTTAGCGACTTTGCGGAGCTCAAAACGCGTGTCGAGTCTTGGCCGCCGGTCGGCTGGCCCACCGTGAGACGCGGCTAAGGGTGTTAGGCTAGGCAGGCCGGCGGCACCGAGGAGAGCCTCTTTGACGAGGGGCTTGACAGAGGGCCTAACTCGATACACCTGTGTGTCAAGCGTCCAAACCGCCGGCACACGGCGATGCCTTTGATCCAAGGGCCGTCGGCTGGCCGTGGACTCACCGTGGACTGGCCGTGGACTGGCCGTGTGGGCCGGTTGCTGTGCCCACGCCACGGGCCGGACCGACCCTCTCTCCCATCCAGATCTTTGGGCTCAAAGCTAAACATGCCCTTTAACCCCCTTAAGCCCCCGCGCCCTTCTACTCTCAAGGCACATAGACTGACCGCACGACCGCCCCCCCCCCCCCCACTTCAGCCCGAGGGCCAGCAGTGCCAGCAGGTGACACTCAAGGAACGCTGGGGCCTATAGAGTCCCCAAAGACCGAGGCCAGCGAGGCGGAAACTCAAATTAGCACCGAAGAAGCCCATCCCAGCGCCGGGCGAGCGCCCTAGCGCACAGTGGGCGGAGGAGCGGACCAATTCTACCCGTTTGCTTGGAGCGGGGGAAGTTATTTGGATTCGCTTGCGGGGAAGACTCCGACCAATGAGCACGCCGCCGCCGCGCGCCTTAATCATCGGCACCACTAAACAACAACAACAACAACAACAAAAACAGGCTTCGAAAATATTAAAACGCGACGATCTGGCTTTGACATCGCGTCGGAGGAATGCGTTTGTATGGAGAAACAGGACAAGAGGCGAAGGAAACGGTGGATGCAAATAGGAAGTGGGAGTGAGAGGGGTGAGGGGGGTGGGGAGAGGGGAGAGGGGGAGGGGGAGGGTAGTTCGAAGCGGTGAAGAAGCGGCCGACGTCCCAATGGTCTTTTGATGGATGCAGGCCAGGCCACTTTCTTGATTACGTCGCGTTGCTGCGAGCATTTAATTTCATTAACTAAGCGTCGGGACATTGTTTACCGCCGCGCGCTCCTTTTCCAGTCTTCCAGGGTTCCAGTGTAGTCTTCTAGTCAGCTGGAGGCACATCGCAGTGTCACCCATTCGGCCATTCGTTTAAGTTTTGCACCCCTCCAACCCCCCTCCCCCCTTACCATCCCCCACTTTTTAACCCCCACCCCACCCCACACCCTCCGCCCCCCGGATGCCCTCGCCCTCCTGCTGGTCTTTGTCTGCGTTTTTCCACGCGTCGCCGCCTATTTACTGGCAGCCACGATGGTTGGTTTGTCCCACACAGCGAAATAAGCGAAACCCAGACTAAAAAAACCATGGGCTGGGCCATGGCGACGGCTGACCATAGTGATCCACGAATCGCCATGGTCAGATGATCTTGACCATGGCGAAATGGCGCATGGCGATCCCCACCATAGGGCAGCGCACCATGGGGGTGGCTCCGCTATGGTGCGCTGCTCCATGGTGCGCTGCCCCATGGTGTGCTGCCCCATGGTGTGCTGCCCCATAGTTAACCGCTCAATGGTGGAGTGCCTCATGGTGATTTTAAACAGCTGGTCAGTGACCATCAAATTATGTGCTCTGACTGACCAAAGCCGTACCCCAGTGAAAATTCGACTCTACGCACGATTGTGAAGTCATGGTCTCTCGTCTCTCTATCTCCAGTAATTTAAATGTTACAGACTATTTCTGAATAAACCTCGGAGACTTGAACGCACGGGCAAGAGAACATTCACTGTGGTGCGAGCGCCACCATGGCGACAAACACCATGGTGCAGCTTCCACCATGGGCACGCCAGACACCATGGTGACGAGCACTATGGAACGATCTCCACCATGGTGGAGTCCGCCGAACCATGGTGGTACTCCCCATGGTGCGCCTTCACCATAGGGCAGCCCATTTAACCATAGTGATGACGACCTTCGCCATTGTGGACTGCCCTATGGTGATGGAAATTCACGATGGCGACCATGGTTTTTTTAGTCTGGGAAATAACGAAACGCCATTAATTTTTTATTTTTTTTTTGATCTCACTTAGCCTTTTTTTTCAAAATTAATTCCGGGTACAATCCGTCTACGAGCCGTGTAAAATACCCCGTTCATCTTTTGACAAAATTTTTTTAAAATTGGTCTGCCTATTTGCAACGTGCGGGCGCTGCAATGTTTTATGTTATGTACGTTGTGAGTGTGTCGATGGCAGGGTGGCTGTCTCCGCATGCCCCCTCCCCCCCAATCCCCTTGCCCTCCAACGCGGACGTCGGCCTGGGCATCCCGCCCGTGAAATATGAAAGCATGACGGGGGACACATAAATAAGCTGGGCGAAGAGCGAGAAATCAACGCTACACTGATAAAAAAAAAGAAATAAAATGTTAAACAAAATGGAAACTGGGATGAGCCATTTTTATTTATTCCCGCCCGAGGGGGGGTTGGGGGTCAGGGTGCATAGTAGCGAGAAGACGAGCGAGCCACGAGGAAAACTCGGCCGGGACTTTTGTTTTCCAAGTCAAAAATAATACTGACAATCGGGCAGCATCGACATTCATTTCGTTCCATCCCACATACCCGGCGGAAAAGCTATCGCGAGAAATGCACCCAAAGCTCTGAATTCGACTCGCTCTCCCCGTGGGACACACCCAGACACACACACACACACACACACATTTCCCTTCGAGACAGCTCATATCCCACGTTCTGTGAGCAGCAGACTGAAGCATGTTACCACACAAGTAATATCCCCGTGTCCTCTTCCTCCTTCCCCCACCCCTTCCGTCCCACACCCACTTTTGTCTCACCCTTCCCATTTTCCCAACGCTTCTTTCATTTCCCAGGCGAATCTCCTTTGTCCTTCAGAGAAACCATCGTCGACTCAACTTGAACGTGATACACAACCTACGCCAAATCCTCCCTATCAGATTCTTTTTTTTAAATGGCAAAAAAAATAAAAAATTATCTACTTTTCTTTAAATAAGACCATTAGACTTCTGCAATTGAAAAATAATTTTAACCGCCGTTGAAGCGGTGCCCTTAAAAGGCCCGTGCGTGTTAAAATCAGCAAAAGATATGGCAGGATTCGAACCTCAGCTCTCGGATTTCGTATTCGGCGCCTAGACGCTTCCGACCACAATGACCCACGCCTAGGTCCCAGCCGCCGCGCCCGTCCCCCTTGTTCACCCTAGTCGGCCCGTATGGTAAACTCTTTGCGAAACGGGGGTCCCTTTATTCTGTACACCAAACCCTTCGCCCCCCGGGCAGTGCGACCTTGTGCCTAGTGCTTACTCAAAAGGGCAGTAGTGGTCTCACGCTACACACACAGACACAGACACACAGAGCTACTCTCTCTCTCTCTCTCTCTCTCTCTCTCTCTCTCTCTCTCTCTCTCTCTCTCTCTCTCACACACACACACACACACTCACAATACGCGAGTATGGCCCCACAACGCCCACGCAAGCACATTCTGCTCGGCCTTTGCGTCTCCCCTTCTCGCTGGCATAGTTCTCCGGTTACCGCACAGTGTGCTGTGTGTCGCCATGGCAACGCGACGGCGCGGTGTCGGCGACACTGCTTTGTCTGTCCGTAAACCTGTTTTGCGCGCCACCTGTTCGTCAGCCTGCGTGCGCCGCCTCAAGGAGCAGAAGGCGGGGCGCAATGAGTTGGAACTTTTCGTTGTTTAGGACCGAAACACGGCCGGGGTCGCTCGCGTCACACCGCGCGGAGCAAGCACAGCGACGAGAAGGCAAGGGGAGTCAGACCGAGAAGCAGTGCTGTCATCCCAGAGGGTCAAACAAAAGAAGGATTTAATGTCGGAAAAAAAAATTACAAAAAAAATACCCCATCAAAAATAATTTAAAAAAATCCCAAAAATCAAAAAAAAAATCCAAAAGATACAAAAAAAAAACAAAAAAAACCAGTTGTTTGAAAAGGTATGTATTCCTTAAAAATATTTTGAACATAAAACGTCTTAAAATAAAATCAACAAACGAAGCTTGCGGATGTGATGCCCGATGTGATGCCCGATGTGATGGCCGACTGACCGACTGACACCAGTCCAATCGAGCTGACTGACACCAGTCCAATCTGATACCTCTTCTTCGGCGTCGCTGCCCAGTGTAAGCAGGCGCGGGTCAAGGAATTTTTCAATGAAGGGGGTAAAGCAGAGCTTTTTGCCTACCTACAAGGGCAAATTATTGTTGCCTACCTTCCAGGCGGCCTATCTGGCACGCGGGGGGTAATTACCCCCATTACCCCTCCCCTAATCCGCATCTGAGTACTCACCGTCCTTGCAGCGTCCGGAGCCCTCGCGGCTGCAGCGGCCCTCGGGGCCCAGCACCCAGCCCTGCGCGCACACCAGGCAGCCCGAGTTGGTGCACAGCGTGCAGCCCAGCGCGCAGGGGGCACACTCCTGGGCGTGCTTGTCGGGGTGCCAGCCCTCGGGGCAGCCGCGCAGACACGTGCCGGACAGGAAGAAGCGGCCCGCCGGGCAGGAGATGCACTGCGTCTCGTCCGGGCCCGCGCACGTGTCGCACGACGAGTGGCACTCCTGGCACCTGCAACGGAGCATTCATCTTCACTTTCGCGTTCACGTTTACATTCACGTTCACGATGAGTGGCACTCCTGGCACCTGCAACGGAGCATTCACGTTCACTTTCGCGTTCACGTTTACATTCACCTTCACGATGAGTGGCACCCCTGGCACCTGCAATAGAGCGTTCATGTTCACGTCCGCCGTGTGCATGGCGGCCACGCTCTCCAAGGCTAAGGCGCAGTGGGCCAGAAAACAGGTGGATGCGGTCAGAATATCGGACGCGTTTTAAACTCCAGAGACGTTAAATGGGATAACTCGAACCGAGCGTGTGACCCCACCATTGGATTGCTCTCCAAACGAGGAATCCATTGGTGGGGTCACGACGTTCGGTTCGAGTCCTGGTTAGCGACTCTGGAGCTCAAAACGCGTCTAGAGTCTCGGCCGCCTGCACCGGTCTTCTGGCCCACTGTGCATGGAGCCATTTCTCCGCGGGCAGGACGCCGCCAGCGCACCGCGCGAGGATGCAGACGCCCTAAAATGCGGAATTTCGTCAACTTAAGAGCCTCTGTGGCGGCGGAGGGGCGCTGGCCGGCGGCCTGCTGGGGGCGTGCGGGGGCCGTGGAGGGGGGCAAGTGGGGGCAGGCGGGGAAGACGAGTGGAAATTCAAAACTTTACGGACGGAGACTGGGTCGCCTGAAATGGGATGAGGACAGCCCCCCGCCGCTCAGCCATTTCCGCAGAGCCTTCCCACGAGTGTCTCTCCCCTTCCACCCCCTTTCGACCACTCAACAGCAGCGAGTCTCCGAGTAGGCGGGGGAGAAGGCGGCGTGGAGAGCGCCCGAGAGGTGGCAAAGTATCGCAGGCCTGCTGGGCGTGTTGCCTACCCCGCGCGTGGCAGGCGCGCTGCTTGCTGGCCGACCACGCGGCAGCAACTGCCTGCCTATGTCCGCGCCCCAATCGCAGCAAGCCATTTCAACACATCTTCTTCTTATTAATATTCCCTCTTTCTTCTCCCCCTTCTTCTTCTTCTGGAGCGCAAGATTTGCAGCGAATGTTTCACCGCACGCGTGTGTGTGTGTATGTGTGCGTGTATAGGTAGGTAGTGTCTTTGTGTGTGTGTCTGTAAAGAGAGATGTGTGTGTGTGCGCGTGGGCGCGCGCGCGCGCCAGGTAGCGCGTATGAATACTGAATAAGAGAAAGTGAGGCAGGCGGGCCGGGGCCGGGCGGGGTGGTGAAGACGACTGGGGACCTGGCCCGGCACCGCGCCGCTCTCATCCACTTACACCCCCCCTGGAGTCTCGCGCCTCCGTCGTTTTTCCGACTGTCTGACCGACCATACGCTCGGCTGCGTGCGCCGTGTTGTTTCTCGTCCGTTCGCCCTCCGATAGTCGGCCTGGCGTGCGCGCGCAGCATGTCTGTCAGCCCACTGGCAGGTACACTCAGAAACTCTCGCAAGGTGTTACACCCTCAACACGCTTCAAACCTTACCAAGTATTGTGACCAAATTTTGCTTGTCTCTTGATGACAATTCCAAGACTAATTTTCCTCACAAACATGTCATCAAAACGCCCTTGCAAAAGGTATGGGAGCTGTGATGAAAATGTCTGTCTGTCTGTCCGTCCGCACCCTGTCCCTGGATTACTTATAAAGAAGCAGATCGCACTGCGCTCCGCGGCGCTCCGAATATAACACGTGGAGTGGGTGAGGTACGTACACTATATGAGTTATGAAAAGGAGTCGTCATTCCGTGACCACCACGTGCCTCGTGGTGGCTCTGTGGAGCTCCCTTTCTTCGCGAACCCATACACATACATACACTCTCTCTCTCTCTCTCTCTCTCTCTCTCTCTCTCTCTCTCTCTCTCTCTCTCTCTCTCTCTCTCTCTCTCTCTCTCTCTCTTACACACACACACACACACACACACACACACACACACACACACACGGCAACAGAACTGCACTACGCGGTGCCGCGCCAGCCAGATTTTTGCATTCGCCCCGTAAAGCAGCATAGCGGCGCGGAGGTGGAGGCAGACACAAGGAATGGCTACTGCCGGCGGCAGGCACGCGGCTTGCAGGCCCACTGTGCGCGGCGGGCACGGCGCAGGTATGCACATCGCGCCAAATCGCATGAAGGGACGGGGACTGCGGGACGGAGCAGCGAGATGGCCGGGTTGTTTATGCCCGCCGCACTTTTATCATGCATAAAGGCCCCCTGCACGCCCACTCCCCCCCCTCCCCTTTCCCCCCTCGTCCTCCCCCACCGCCCCTCATATCCATGCAACTTTGAGAACGATGCGGCATCTTCACTGTGAGAATGCCGAAACTAACAAGCCTACGGCAGCAGCTACATGTGCTTTGCTCATGGCTTTATTGCTTGCCTCTGAAAAAATAAAGAGCCCCCCCCCCCAAAAAAAAAGAGAAAAAAAATTCCAATGCTCATGCATTGCGTGGTGTTCCGCTAATTTAAAAAATAGTTGCGAAAGTAGTTTTTTATTGCCAACCAGGCATGGGCAGGAAAGTACAGTAAAGGACCGCGGTACCGGGTGGTACAGGTGGTATAGGCGTCGGTTCCCGGTACCGGGGTCGACGGATCGAGTCCCACTTTTTCTCAACATTTTTCGAATGACCCGCTCACTGCGGCTCCATCCCTGCCGCGTCTGGAGCCCGGCTGACGCCGCATCTACCATGAGCCGTGGTGGCTGAGATCGCTAAGGCGTCGGACTTGAACAGTAAGGTCCGGGGATCGAATCCCAACATTTCAATACATTTTACGACTGCCTCCCTCATCCCAATACGACTCAAACCCGTCGTCCGACACTCGGCAGACGTGCAGTCGTGATAGCGTAGTGGTCTGGATCATTTGTCGTCCACTATGCTTGGGTGTCTAAAAAGCAGTCCGCTTCGGCGGATTGGCCTCGGCACTGGTTCGATCCCCGGTCGTTCCAGCCACTCGCAATTGGTCGCGAGTGGGTCCATTCTGATTCGTCGGTTTGGAGTTGATAAGTCCTTTGAAGCTGGCCCTTCACACTGCATGTTCGGTAGAGAGCGCCGGACAGCGGGGGTACCACTGTGGGTACCACTGACCACCCCGCGAAAACCAAAGGCTCTCAACCCCCGCCCTTCACCCGGCCCACATCAGATGAGAACCCCTGGGGTCGCCGCCTGGAATGCACCGGTTCCCCCGATCCACCGAAGTTGCAGGCGGTCCTCCCTACTGTGTGGGGAGGTGGGAGAAGGGCCCCCATTTTTTCTTCTTTTTTTTCCTCCAAGTTCTTTTGTTGGATGCGCCGCTGTACAGCGGTTTGCAGCGCATGGAGCCCGTGGTACCCGTGGGTACGTCAAGTACCGTCGGTACTTTCGAAGGTACCTGTAAAGTACCGCGGCACCGAAAATTTCGATAGTACCGGTAAAGTACCGCGGTACCATAGTTTTCGGTAGTACCGGTAAAGTACCGCGGTACCATAGTTTTCGGTAGTACCGGTAAAGTACCGCGGTACCATATTTGTCGGTAGTATCGGTAAAGTACTGCGGTACCGATTGTGGAGTACCGTGCCCATGCCTGTTGCCAACATAGGAAAATAAATTTTTACCAGTAGATAGGAAACAATTGCCAACTTTGAAAAATTTTAATTTTTTGTACAATAATGGAAAACGGAGAAGAAATAAAATTGGCATTTGAAATACACTTCCCCTCCCGGGCGAGCAGATGGCGATAGGGGGTGGCTACCCCTACAACGGTGGTGACGAACATGTTACGAACATGTGACTGACATGTTTGTATGTATGACTGACATGTCGTATGTCATGACCAGGAAGTATCGTTGAGGTCAACGATAGAATCGTTGAAGTCAACGATAGTATCGTTGAGGTCAACGATAATATCGTTGTGACATGTCACGAACATGTCACTGACATGTCACGAACATGTCACTGACATGTCGTAAGTCACGACGGTGGAATTAAAAAAAGAAATTTCGGTCAAATGCAATAGGGGCTCCTGTCGGAACCCCTAAAAACGTCCTGCTGAGGAGCGCTATGTCGCTGCGCCGTTGCCTGGAACACACTCCACAGTGGGCCAGAAGGCCGGTGCAGGCGGCCAAAACTCCAGACGCGTTTTGAGCTCCAGAGTCGTTAAACAGGACTCGAACCGAGCGTGTGACCCCACCAGTCGATTCCTCGTTCCAAGAGCAATCCATTGGTGGGGTCACACGCTCGTTTCGAGTCCCATTTAGCGACTCTGGAGCTCAAAAGCCGTTCTGAATTTTGCCCGCCTGCGTGGCTGCCCTGCTGGACTAGTGCCCCAGTCTCCGGCACGGCGGGCCGTCAGCAAGCGGGAGGCGACGACACACATCGTCCCCGCCGCGCCTGGCCCACTGTGCGCCGGGCCGCTCAGTGTCGCGCGGCCATACAGTGCAGGCGCGGCGCGGCGGGGCGTGGCATTTTTGGCTCGTCGGCCAAATTTCTTCCCGACGTTCCGTCTAGGGCGGGCCAAGGCCACCGACGCCCTGATGACAGCTTCCGGCCTGCCGGGCTTACCGTATGATTGGTGCCGGCCGATTGGCAGAGGCGTTGGAGAGAGAGAGAGAGAGAGAGAGAGAGAGAGAGAGAGAGAGAGAGAGCGAGCGAGCAGGGGTTCCTGCAGGCCCGCAGGCCCGCAGATTTGGAGCGCTTTGTGGCGCGGCCCCTCCACTTGGCCCGGAGGCCCACGGCGTGCGGTGGTCAGACAGATGCAGGCTCTCCCGTTCGACCTGAATATTTCAAGTGTTACGCCGCCTCCCCCCCCCCCCCTCACCGCGACCCTACTCCCCCACTTGAGCCGGCCGCAGGACGTTTGTTCGGGACGGGCTCTTCTCTCAACTGGCCTTTTGTCTCCCGATGGGAGCGGAAGGGAAAGGGGCGGAAGGGGGAGGGGGGGGAGGTGTGGATGTGGTGGCGGCGCTCGACGCGGCCCCGCGCCCTCCGCCATCCACTGGCTCATCTTGCGATGTAGGTCGCCGGCCCTCGACCCTCCCTCCACCCGCTGCAGCGCGCTGCATGTTCCACAGCTGCAGGTTCCATGTTCCCGGCCGGGGAACCAAATTAATTGGAAGGCAGACTGCTCCGCCACCGCGAGGACGTCGCGCTGAGGGCGAGCCTCCCGCCGCCGTGCAATAAAAAAATTTAATTTCTCAAATTAAGAAAAAAATCCTTTCTTTTTTTTTTTTTTTTTTAAATTCTTGGGCCCCATCCTTTTTTTTGTATAAAGAAAACATTTCTTGTATCAAGGTTTTTTTTTTCTAGAAAAAAAACAAAACCCAAGGAATTAAAAAAAAATAAGAACCCGTTTATATGGGTTTGTTTCCAGAGGCGAGGAATTTCGTCAACCCGTTTTTTTGAGCGTGAGTGGGTCGTACTCGAAAACACGTCGATTAAAATTTTGCAGACTGACTTCCTTACGTCAGCATCAGTATCAGTGAATGAAGACCGCGCGAAGTTTGAGCCGAAAGAGCACAGCAATTACATGTTTGATCGATCTCGCGCTATTTTTTTTAGAGTGTGGAGAAGAGAAACAGAAGCTTCATCCTCGGCAACTATGAAAGTCAAACTTTCGGCAGAGTTTGGGGGGTTCCATTGCGCTGGAAAGAGTAAGTCGTCTGGCTGGCACGGAACTGATCATCCGACAATCAACTATGTACTTCAGGAAGTAATAAAGGTTGAGGGTGAGATGGGACGACGAGGAGGCACACAGTGGGCCAGAAGACCGGTGAAGGCCGCCAAAATTCAAAACGCGTTTTGAGCTCCAGAGTCGCTAAATGGTCTCAAACCGAACGTGTGACCCCCCACCAATGGATTGCTCTTCGAATGAGGAATGGGGTCACACGTTCGGTTCGCGTCTCTGCAGCAACTCTGCAGCTTACAGCGCGTCGAGAGTTTCGGCCGCCCCCGACGCTCTTCTGGCCCACTGTGCGGCAGCTCTCTTGACAGTCGAGCATCGAAAACCATTTCCTAACCCGCAGTCACGGAGACGCGACACCCGACGACACTGTTGGCGAAACGGACAAAGCGGCGCCACGCAATCGCTGGCAGTCGGCGTCCCGCGCGAACAGCAGCGGACAGGCGTCGGGGGGATCAACATGTGGAAGATTGGTCTGTGTCTACCGCCAATGGCTGCCACGCCGAGGAGTTTCAATGGCGAAAGTAGCGACGTTGGCCGTGTGGGGGAGCGGGAGGGATAGAGCACGCTGGCGCTAGCGGCTGCCGAACACCTCTCTCTCTCTCTCTCTCTCTCTCTCTCTCTCTCTCTCTCTCTCTCTCTCTCTCTCTCTCTCTCTCTCTCTCTCTCTCTCTCTCTCTCTATTTCTCTCTCTCTCTCTCCCCTTCTCTCTCTCTCTCTCTCTCTCTCTCTCTCTCTCTCTCTCTCTCTCTCTCTCTCTCTCTCTCTCTCTCTCTCTCTCTCTCTCTCTCTCTCTCTCTCTCTCTCTCTCTCTCTCTCTCTCTCTCTCACACACACACACACACAGTGAGCCGCATTCTTGTTGGAACACATACTGCTGGCTGCAGCCAAGGTGGCTGGGGAGGCGAGCGGCGCGCATAGCGGCGGTGAATGCGTGTGCGATTGCAAACGGACTGAATTGGCGTGATTTCGCGAATCGCAAGCCTGAGAAGCGGAGCGCGCGGCGCGCGGCTACGCCTTGTGGGGCCCCCGGCGCCTCTTCCGCCCCGCCCCGCCCCGCCACGCCCCGCCCCGCCTCGCCACGCCACGCCCCGCCCCGCCAGGCGGGGCCCCATTATACAGTGAGAGTGACGAGGGGCAGGAGGGGCGGAAGCAGGAACGGAGAAGGGGGGGGGAGGGTGGTGGTGGTGGTGGTGGTGGTGGTAGCTCAGAAGCAGGAAGAGACCATCCCCGTCATGGTTTCACGCCGCACCCCGCCCCGCCCCTAGAGATGTGCGAACATGTTCGCATTCGAACAAACTCGAACGAACATGCGGACTGTTCGGGTTCGTTCGAACCCGATCTTGCGGTGTTCGACCCCGAACTGTTCGAAAAAATGAGCAGTTCGTGCACGAACACGCGAGGTGGTTTAGTATTACTTTAATGTGTGTGTTCGGATCGAATCTGAACAAAAACCTTGTTCGTTCGGTTCGTTCGTTGGTTCGTTGGAAGGCTTCGGAAGTTAGAAGTGTTCGTGTTCGTCCAAATTCGACCTTGGCTGTTCGCACATCTCTACCCACCCCGCCTCGCCCCGCCTCGCCTCGCCTCGCCCCGCCCCGCCCCGCCCCGCCCCGGCGTCGCGACGTGGCGTGCTGTGCTGCGCGCGGCCTCGCTCGCGGCGGCTCTCCCTGGGGGACTTTATGTCGTGAGTTTGGCGAGGAGCCGCAAAGTAGTCCTGCGATTTGAATTTCCCGCCGCGCGGTAGGTGGGGGCCGTGCTTGGCTGCCGCGCCTGGCTGCCGTGCCTGGCTGCTGCCAGCCCCGGCGGGGCGGCGGCAAGGCGCGCACAAGCGGCACCGCGCACCGCGCCAGCGGAGCCAGCGGACGGATTTCATTGCCGACTATAAAATGTGTTCCCACTTCCGAGAGGCTACGAGCGGCGCGCATCAGGACAGAGTAGGGGTGCCCCTCGTCGCACACGCTCACACTGGCACACGCACACACACACACACACACACACACACAGAATGAGCCGATGTTGCCATCCTGATGTGACGGGTTGCCGATGTCACAGGGGCTGGCCGCACGCAGCGAAAGGAGCGAGGGTGTAAAACCCCGGAGGCGGCGGAGAAAAGAGCCACTGTGGGTGCTGCGTCACACACAGACGCCTCTGAGACTACCCCTCCCTCTCTCTCTCTCTCTCTCTCTCTCTCTCTCTCTCTCTCTCTCTCTCTCTCTCTCTCTCTCTCTCTCTCTCTCTCTCTCTCTCTCTCTCTCTCTCTCTCTCTCTCTCTCTCTCTCTCTGTGTGTGTGTGTGTGTGTAAGTGTGTGAAGTGTTCCTGAAGCAGCAGCTTTGAAACTGCTTGGAAAAATAAAGGACGTGGAGGCGTCGATGTCTGTGTGTGTAGAGGAGTGAGAGAGAGAGAGAGAGAGAGAGAGAGAGAGAGAGAGAGAGAGAGAGAGAGAGAGAGAGAGAGAGAGAGAGAGAGAGAGAGAGTCCCGCGCGGCTTCTGCGTAAGGGCCTCAGCCACCACACAGTACACTAGAAGGAGGAGCGCTACAGTCAGCACCACGAAGCAACGAGTCCGACGGACGGGCAAAGTGGGTAAACCTCATGAAGCATTTGGCACCACAGAGCGGCTCTCTCGAAATAAATGCTGCAAACCATCGTTGAAGCTGGCTGTCCGCAAGGGGCATGTTCACCGTTCAGCAAGAAAGCCTTCGCACAGTGGGTCAGAAGACCGTTGAGGCGGCCAAAATCCCGGACCCGTTTTGAGTTTCAGAGTCGCTAAGTGGGACTCGAATCGAACGTGTGAGCCCACCAATGGATTGCTCTCCGAACGAGGAATCCATTGGTGGGGTCGCACGTTCGATTCGAGTCCCATTCAGCGACTCTGAAGTCGTCTTCCGACCCACTACGGTCCGTGCCGGTCCATGCCGGTCCGTGCCTCACCTGTCGAGGCTGATGTTGAAGGTGCCGGGCGGGCAGGCAGCGAAGCAGCGGGAGTCGTGCATGAGCAGGCGCTCGGCGCAGATCGTGCAGCGGTCGGGCTGGTCCGAGCAGGACACGCAGTTGGAGGCGCAGGGGATGCACAGGCCGCGCTCCGAGTCTGCCAACCAAAACAGGGAGGAAAAAAAAAAAGTTACTAAAAAGTGAAAACATAAAACCAAATACAGGGTTTATTGATAAAATTTTTCTCTGGTCAACTTCACTGTTATTCGACGAATGTGACGTCATATTCGTTAGGATGTCGTGAATTTTGTCACGTTCATTTGGATACGATGGCACATTCGTTAGAATGTGACACGGCCGTTAAATTACGGTGTCACATTCGTTGAATAACAGTGTTGAACTTTTTTTTTCCGGTGTCAACTTGAACTGGTTTTTTTTCCCAGTGAACACTACACGCTACCCACCTTCGAAGTAGCCGTCGGGGCACTGCTGCAGGCACACGGCGAGGTCAGTGACGCGGAGGTGTGCCGGCGCGCACGACAGGCACGAGTCCTGGCCCGGGCCGGCGCAGGTCTCGCAGGACTCGTGGCACGGCAGGCAGGACGCGTCCTTGGAGAGGTAGCTGCGCGGCGGGCACCGCGAGACGCACGCGCTGTGGACAAGAGGGGCGATTAGAGCGACGCCACAGGACCCAACATGACAAAATTTGGTCCTTCGCACAGTGGGCCAGAAGACTGGTGGAGGTGGTCGAAATTCCGGACACGGGTATTGAGCTCCAGATTCGCTAAATAAGACCGCTGGAACGGAACCGAACGTGTGACCCCACCAATGGATTGCTCTCCGAACGAGCTTTGTAGCCCAAACCGCGTCTATAGACTGTACAGTCTTCTGTTTTACATGTGCTCCGTGAGGAGTCACTTCCCGACGCAGGGCTCATCTATTGTTTTGTTTTCTCCCTTTAGCCAAGAAACGTAAAGTCGATGGTGAAAGAGGAAGAACCGGCTGGCGAAGCGCGTAGTGACTGTAAACTTCCACCGCAAGTTGGCCGCGTTTGAGAGAAAGGCGCAACTGGTGCGGTTCTACTGTACATTCACTCATCCCTGAGGCAGCGGCGACCAAAGGAAAGTTAAACAGCCCAGCCCCACCGGGGGCGTCATTGTCCGAGTGCTGTTCCGGTGCATTATAAGGGTTCGATTCTTTGTTTTGCTCGTTGTTTCGAGGCTGTTTGCCACACTCATGATGGCACCAAGAAAAGACCTGCATAGCAAAGGTTCGCCGCTGCCTCAGGGATGAGTGAATGTACAGTACCTCTGTGATGAATATTCGGGTGCAGGTAGAGCCGCTGCAGCCGCGCGCAGGGAAGCGTTAAGGAAAATGGCCGTCGCCGTCGGGGAGAAGAGAGAGAGAGAGAGAGAGAGAGAGAGAGAGAGAGAGAGAGAGAGAGAGAGAGAGAGAGAGAGAGAGAGAGAGAGAGAGAAGAGGCGTACATGCCGGCCGGTGCACAAAAGGCGCGGAATTTTTATGGGCTCACTATTGAGGCGCGAATAAAAACATAAAACATCGACTAACGGTGGGGGTTCCCGGCCACCACGGCATGGTGGCACACATTGTCCTGCAGTTGCCACCGACGCCGACGCCACCAGGGCACAGTGGGCCTGAAGACCGGTGGAGGCGGTCAAAATCCCGGACGAGTTTTGAGTCGCTTCATAGGACTCTAACCGAACGTGTGACGCCACCAATGGATTCCTCGTTTGGAGGGCAATCTCTTGGTGGGGTCGCTTACTTGCTCTGTTAGAGTCCCATTAAGCGAATGAGAAGCTCAAACCGCGTCGAGAGTTTTGGCCACCTGCGCCGGTCTTCTGGCCCACTGTGCGGGGCCAGCTCGGGATCGCGAACACTTTTTCCTTTTTACAGTGCACGTTACAGGGAAGAGAGCAGAAAGCCTCGGCGTGGATTATAAAGTTTCTGAAATTAAGGGCAGCAGTCTTTAGGTTGGAACGAAAGAGAAAAGAACAAGAATGAGCAGCCAACCGCGAGCCACGCAGCAAGGAAAAAATTAACTTTGTATGCAGACGTCCTGTTTTGGAGTCCTGACTTATACGCGGTGTGCGGTTTAGTAGAATAAATATTTGGCGAACGTTAAATGCCGAGGTTTGAGAGGGAATTTCGGGAAGCCAGGGCTTTTGTAGGGCGAGTCGTTCAAGGAGCAGCAGAACAGGGTGGGCGAGGCGGAAGGTTAAGGTTGGCGGTCGGCAGTCGGGGAGAAGGTTTCGCTGTCAGCAGGACGGCCCTTGGCAAGGGCCCCGTCGAGGTGTCTTACATTGCACTGCACGCCGAGCCCTTCGTGTCCGCAGGGAAAAAAAGGGAAAGAGGGAAGAGAGAGGGAGAGGGGGAGAGACAGAGAGAGAGAGAGAGAGAGAGAGAGAGAGAGAGAGAGAGAGAGAGAGAGAGAGAGAGAGAGAGAGAGAGAGAGAGAGAGAGAGAGAGAGGGCCGAGCCGTACAGTAGCTCTAGCTCGCGCACACCATGCCGATTGCACTTTTTTTATCTTTGCTGCCTGTTCTCCGCCTGCGGGGCACTGTGAGTCAGAGGACCGTTGAGGCGGCCAAAACTCTAGACGCGTTTTGAGCTCCAGAGTCGCTAAATGGGACTCGAATCGGACGTGTGATCCCACCGATGGATTCCTCGTTTGGAGAGCAATTCATTGGCGGGGTCACACGTTCGATTCGGGTCCCATGTAGTGACTCTGGAGCTCAAAGCGCGTCACCTGCATCAGCACTTGAGGCAGGCTTGGCGCCGCACCGCAGCCGTCCCATCCCATCGAGTGATGCCTCCCACGCCGATGGATACAGGGGCGCGTCCGCCGCGGGCCTTTTGCAGTGTAGCACCGTGTAGCCCGGGGGCGTCGCGGTTTGCCGCGGACGGACGTGCCTTGGTCCGGGGCGGGGCGGGGCGGGGCGGGGCGGGGCGACCCTCTAGGTGAAACAGTCCCCACGGAGCCGCGAGCGGCAGGCCCCAACGGAGCAGGCCGGCACTACGCGGCCCAGGCGAAGTGTTGCTGAAACCTTAGCCGCGTCGCGTGGCGGCCATCCCCGCCCCCATCACACACACACACACACACACACACACACACACACACACACACAGAGAGAGAGAGAGAGAGAGTTACCATCTTCTCCTCCTCCGCTCCTCCTCTCCTCGCTCCCTCCCTTCCCCTCTCCCCGTAACGAAACGAAATATATTATTGGCAGAGCGCCCACCGGGCCAGGCAGGCAGGCAGGCAGGCAGGCAGGCCAGGGGGATCGCGTAACACGAAACCCAGCACCGCGCCTCGCGCTGGTGCTGCAAGCCTGAGGCTGTCTCTGCCCCCCACCCCAGCCAACCCCTCAGGACCTCGGCCTCGGGGTGCTGCCTCGCCTTTCAGCAGCGATGCCAGGGGCCTCGCCTCGTCGGGCCCACTGGTCTGGCCGCAGGCCTCGCCGCCAGCCTCGCCCGCCCAGCCGCCGGCCAGGTGATCCGGCACTGCCAGGGTGTGGCGGTGGGTTGCCCGGTGGGCCAGAAGACCGTTGAGGCGGCAAAAATCCCGGACACGTCTTGAGCTCCGAAGTCGGTAAATGGGACTCAAATCGAACGTGTGACCCCACCATTCGATAGCTCTCCGAACGAGGAGTGCATTGGTAGGGTCACACGGTCGGGTCGAGTCCCATTTAGCGACTCTGGAGCTCGAAACAGGTCCGGGATTTTGGCCGCCTCAACGGTCTTCTGGCCCACTGTGGGGCGGAAGTCGAGTCCGTTAAGGTTGAAGCAGCTATAGCATCGACTTCAGCGTCGTTGCTTTTACTTTCCGGGCTTTCCACATGTAAAGTCCTAGAGGACAGCTTTTCCCCGACAATCGTGCCAAGCCTTCCGTGTTGAAAGGAAATGGCTTCGTCGTCACGGCGATCGTCGTGTAATTTCATCTCGCACATCATCCACGCCTTCGGCAATAAATCCCACAACTGCTCATCGCGAGTTAATGCCCTCAGTTTTATGAAGGCCCCTCCTTCTCTCTCTCTCTCTCTCTCTCTCTCTCTCTCTCTCTCTCTCTCTCTCTCTCTCTCTCTCTCTCTCTCTCTCTCTCTCTCCATTTTCTCTTTAGAGGGTGATCGAGCAGACTCGTCGAGCAGCTGATGTAAATGGAGTCGGCTGAATGATGTGTGGGACAAAGGCATGGACCGGCCCAGGGGGTGGAAGGGGGGGGGCAATGGCTGTACAGGGACCACTTAGAATGCTGTCTGTGTGGGCGGCGATGCTCCGCCAGGTTCAATGCACGCGTGGCTATTTCATCGGCTTTACCGATACTATAATACACTGCAAGGTGACGCCATTCACTTAACATTAAAAACAAAAAAAGTGAATTTTTCTTCCTGGAGAACAAAAATTTGGTTTCGGCGAAATTGAATAAAAACCACGCACGTTTTTTATTCGGCGATTTGATTTTTTTTTTAAATGATGAGTTTTGAAACGCATCATAAGTTCCCTTAAGGTTTCCAATTTTATTATTTTTTTTTCGGCACACTGATGATTCAGTTTGCCGTTCAATTTCCGCTGACATGCGCGCTGCCGCGCCATTGCGCTCGCCCAAGAAATTGACCGTTAAACAGACCAGCAGCAACATTACATTACCGCTCGGTCATTCCGGGGGGTGGAATTACCTGGAGCCGAAAATGGATCCTTAGCCCCACCGCCACGCGGCGCCACGCCACGCCACGCCACGCCACGCCACACCACGCCACACCACGCCACGCCACGCCACGCCACGCCACGCCACGCCACGCCACGCCCTCTGCCCCATGCCCCAAGGCGTGAACGGTTGGCCGGCCGGTGTAGTGTATCATTTGCGTGCCCCTTGCCAATCACGCTGGGCAGCGCGCCCGCCCTTCCCTCTGCTAGACGCAGCGCGCCGCCCTCGCCTCCGTCGTCGCCTTGCACTCACTCGCTACTGACTGACTGAGTGACAGGTTGACTGACTGAGTGACAGACTGACTGACTGAGTGACAGACTGACTGACTGACTGAGTGACAGGCTGACTGAGTGACAGACTGACTGACTGAGTGACAGACTGACTGACTGACTGAGTGACAGGCTGACTGAGTGACAGACTGACTGACTGACTGAGTGACAGGCTGACTGACTGACTGACTGACTGACTGACTGACTAATTCTCAAACCGGTTTGGATGACCGACGATGCGGGTCGCCTTTGACGGGCGCATTGGCCGGGCGCATCGGTGCGAGCGAGAAGGCGGACAACAATTGGAGTATCGGGCTCGGTGCGGTCGCACCGCACAGTGGGCTAACCGTGGTCGAACCGATACGGAGACAGAGAGAGAGTGAGAGAGAGAGAGAGAGAGAGAGAGAGAGAGAGAGAGAGAGAGAGAGAGAGAGAGAGAGAGAGAGAGAGAGAGAGAGAGAGAGAGAGAGAGAGAGAGAGAGAGAGAGAGAGAGAGTCGTCCAGTATCAGTCTGGGGTCGCTGTATCCGCACGTCCTGGCGCCCAAAGCGCGGTCCTGACCCGCGCAACCGGCACACTGCGACCGCGGAGATACGCGTTTCTCGCGAGTGTCTTTCGCGGCGCCAAAGCTGTCCCGCCTCTAAGAAGAGGAAGGAGAAGAAAACCAGTGGTGGTGTTTCGGGGCGCGTCCTCTACTCGGGTCTTCTTCCCGTTTTCTTTGCCCGCCAAGAGAGGGTCCAAGCGGGGCTACGCGACAAGCCCGCCTGCCGCCGCCATCGGCACGACCGCCGATCCGTGGTTCCCTGTGCAAATTCGGGGACTTTAAGGCGTCCTCAATCAGTTTCCTAAAAATAAACAAAAAACCAAAAAAAATCACGGTACTTCGTTCTGCCATTTTTCCAAGTCTTATCAAAATCGTACAGAAAATTTTACAAATGCCATAAAGGGCAAGACTAATAATAATAAAAAAAACCACAATCCTGAGACAAACTCATAAGGCTACTTCGTGCCTAAAAAACATTTGTTTAATGTTAAAGATTTCTGCTCATTTTTTTAATTTTTTTTTTTCGAAATTTGGAATCTTTTTTAGCAGGTTTTAGACTAAAAACGTGAGTTTCTTCTTCAGAATCCAATCGCCTTCCATGCAGCCGTTGGAGCTTTGGCCGTGGCGTGCAAACTGTCCCTCTGCACGGCCTCCATTCCCGCCCCAAATTAGTACCTTTGCCGGCCGACCCGGTCCCCGGCGTGGCGTGGCGTGGCGTGGCTACGGCAGCCCCGCCCCGCCGCACCGTGGGCCCCACAGCCGCACAGCCCACTGAATAATAATATCTTAATATCGCACATGGGGCCTACTTAACAATTTCGCAAAGAGCTCAAAACGGCAATCCTCTTTGGAGTGGATGGGGCGGCAGCACGCACGTCGTACGGTAGTAGCAGTACAGTGGTCAGGGCTGGGGAAAGAGGGGGCGGGGAGGGGGAGGGGAGGGGGAGGGGGAGGAGCGGGGGGAGGGGAGGGGGGAGCGAGGGGGGGGGGGCCTCAGCGAAAAAGACTAGCCTCGGTCGGCAACACAGTAGCGCGGACATGAAAACGCGACGGTTATTCTCGTCCCACCGGTCCTTACGATATCTTCGGGAGCCCCGTCTACCACCGAGAGCAGCGGAAATAAAGAAATACCGAAAGCAAAGGGGGGTCTCGCGTTTCTCCGAGGATGCGGGACGAAAGACCATCACAACAACGCCACTTACGGGAAATCCACCACCCGGTCGAAAATATCCCCTGGAAAATTGGTGCGTCCGCGATGCAATGCTCGCGCACGCGATCCGGCAGTGAAGTGACGTTCAGAATTACAATCGTAAAGGAAAAGGAAAGGCAGCCCCAAATTACAAGGCAGCCGGCCCACGAACTCCACCACTCCGACCAGAAAACCCACTACCATTTTTTTTTCCGGCCCCCGAAAAAGGTCTCTAAAAGAAGAGCCCGGGGGAAGGAGTGAAAAAATGGGAGGTAATTGTGCCGCTGGCGGTATTCGAACCCGCCCCCCCCCTCCCCCTCCGTGAACACGGTGACTACAACACGTAAGGGCATATCTTGGCACACAAGTTCGTTGAACTTGCCGATTCCGATGCTATAAACGTTCGTAACGTTAATCTGCATGCAGTTATCTACTTTTAGACTTGCGAGTCGGCAACAGTAGTTGCTCCGGGTGTGGGGGTGGGGAGTGGGGGTGGGGAGTGGGGGTCGTGCTGGTGGCGGCGGGGGTGTAAGCAAGACGGGGATAGCGCTGTGGTTTATCCCCGCTGCACGGTATGAATTCTTATTGTCCTGCTTCACCGCCGCCACTTCGCGTGTGCCGTTTCATATCGGTTTTCAGATTGGCCGCGGCAAGCTCAGCCACGCGCCGTAAAATAATTATTGCGATTCGTATAGCGGTCCGTGTCGTCGCAGCACCGGAAAAGAGGGGGAGGGGAGAGAGAGGGGGAGGGGGGGGGGGTAAGTTCACTGGAGGGTGTCGATGGCGGAGTCCACCCGCTCCGTCTCCACCCGACCGACGCTTGTCCAATAAAACTTTACGGTCTGTCATTCGCGATAAGTCAGTCCTTCTCATCATTTATTACCGATCTGGTGTCTGCTTCCTGGCCATAATGGAACCGGTGTTGCTCCCCGGACAGGACATCGCGAGCCTCGACGCACAGTAGTGGGCCTGAGGACCGGCGCAGGCAGGAAAATGTCTAGACGCGTTTTAAGCTCTAGAGTCACTGCACAGGACTCGAACCGAACGTGTGACCCCCACCGATGGATTCCTCGTTCGGACAGAAATCCATTGTTGAGGGTCACACGTTCGGTTCAAGTCCCATATAGCGACTCTGGAGCTCAAAACTCGACCGGGGTTTTGACTGCCACCACAGGTCCTCTGGCCCACTGTGCGACGCGCCCTCAACTCCGAGCTTCGGCGCCGCCTTCGGATCAGGCCGAGGCGACAGTGAGATGAACCCGATATCGAGTTATGGAGATAAGGACCCTCATTCAATACTCCGATAAACAGCGGGGGACTCCATCCACGCAGGGCCGGGAAACAGGACGCGTTGTTTTGATTCGGACCTCACCTGGCTCGCACCCTACGCCGTTTTGTTTGCAGGTTAAGTCAATTGTTTGGATACTTTTCGCGAGTCTTTGCTTATTCCAATTCTTTCCCCGTGCACCACATCACCCATTTTTTTCAATTTTACGCCCAGTAGGCCAGAAGACTGGCGCAGTCGGCCAGCCAAAACTCAAGACGCGTTTTGAGCTCCACAGTCGCTAAGTGGGACTCGAATTGAACGTGTGACCGTGACCCCACCAATGGATTCCTCGTTCGGAGATCCATCGATGGGGGTCCAACGTTCGGTTCGAGTCCCATTCAGCGACTCTGGGAGCTCCTAACACGTCCGGGATTTCGACCGCGCGCCTCCACCGGCATCGTCTGGCCCACTGTGCCTCGCCGCACCCGCCCCGACACTACCACTCACTTGTCCAACTTGTAGTGCCGGCAGGCCAGGCAGGCGGTGGGGCCCTTGCCGAAGCAGCCGGCTGACTCCAGGCACTCGTGGTCGCAGTCGTGCAGGATGAGGGGTCGCATGGAGGCGGGCAGGGGCGGCGCGGGCTTGTCGCCGACGTGGTACCCGGTGGCGTCCGCGCCGACGCCGCCGCCGTCCAGCGGCACCAGCTCCACGACGGACACGCCGCCCGCGCCGCCGCCGGCCTCCGAGCTGTTGGACGACGAGTAGAGCGGGTCCGTGGCCGTGCCGTACAGCACCAGCTGCCACTTCTTGACCACGCCTGGAGCACCAACGAGGAAAAAAAAACAACATAATGTTTCTGTTGCAAGTTACGATGCAGATTTTTTTAAAAATAGATTGCGTAAGAGTGACTTCCACTGACCGTTCTGCTTGGCGGCCTCCTTGCCCTGGTTGGACACGCGCAGCGTCCAGCGTCCGTCGGCGCGCTCGCCCCAGAAGTGCACCGACAGGAAGGCCCAGTCGTCCAGGTTGGAGGACTCGGTGTCGAGGGGCCGCTCGGTGAGCAGCACGGACGTGGTGCCCATCGGGGACGTGAGCGTGATGCGCAGCGCGCCCCGCGGCGAGTAGCGCAGCGTCACGCGCGCCTGCACATGCTCCAGGTGCCGGATCTGCGGACGGACGGACGGACAGACAGACAGACAGACAGACATTAATCAACCTGCAATTGCCGCATATCTCGAGGCCGGATTCGAAGCCCGGCCCCGGCGGGCCCTGAGACGGGTGGAGGCTGGCGGAGGCGGACGGGGGAGGGAGAGGGACAGCCAGTCGGCCCTTTCCGCTGCCGCGTGCGATAATGGAGCAGGAGGACGTCGTCGTGGTCTCGGGTTCAATACCCGCCAGCCCAGGACCGTTTTGAACAGACAATGGCGGTATTGTTTTAACCAACAGAGAGCCATTGTTTGACACTCCCGGTCTCGGCCCGCAAGGCCACCAGGAAGCCTAACCTAACCTAACCAGCCGGGATCTCCTTTTACTTTTACACACACACACACACACACACACATACACACACACACACACACACACACGGCGACACTTGACCCCGGCACGGTGACCACCTTTAGGCAGCCGCACGCTCCAACTTAAACTACTGTATACATCACAGAAAGGCCGCGCGGGCTGGCTGCCTGGTCGGGCTGGCCGCCTGGTCGGGCTGGCTGCCTGCTCGGGCCGTCCAGCCGCGCCTCCGGGGTGAATACATTGTGCCCTTGTGGTCGGCCAAAGTTGTGCGTCGCACCCCCCGGTTCCCGTTCCATGCGGGGTCGGACGACGTCAACCCTACCCTAGGGTTGCCACCCGGCGCGCTGCTCGCGCTGTTCACCTGCAGCCGCGGCCACCGCAAGCAGCCGCAGTGCCGGGCGGCAACCCCAGGCTGCCCCCGCCGCGGTGGGAACGCACACCCTGGGGGCACACAGCAGCAGGCCCATGAGTTGCATCGGGCGATGAGACACATTCGTGATTGTAAATGATGGCGCGCTGCATAGTCAAACTAGGCGATACACGGGAATGCGACCAGCAGACACACAGAGTCAAACACGCCCGCCCAAAACCGTTCACATAATTTACGCGTGGACCACTGTGACTGCTTCGCGTTTGATTTGAGAGGGGATGGCTTCTTTAAAGGGTAGCGATCTTCCGGCCCTGACTCAGCGGGGCTTCGTTTCACAACGCGGAGTCTGTCCACCCCGGATGCGGTGACAAAGCGTGCTTCCGGTATCCGGGGGCGGGCCGTGCCGTGCCGGAACCCAGCGTAATTAACCTGGAAGCGTCTCCGGCAAGAGTTTTTCACGGCGTGCAGGGTCTTCTTTCCCCTACCCCTTTTCCCGAAACGGCTCTAGCGGCGGCGTCTGTTGCGCGGCCGGGGGGGGGGGGGTAGACTTGGCGGAACAGCAGCAGACGGCTCGCACCGCAGGGCTGGCGGCCCGGTACCTTCAATAACGGGCGGGGTCACACGTTCCGTTCGAGTTCCATGAAGCGACTCTGGAGCTCAAAACACGTCGTCCCGGTATTTTGATACCGCCTGATGCGCCGGTCTTCTAGCCCACTGTCAGCAGTAGTAGCCGTTGAGCCGCAACTTTAATATCGCTTCCCTCTCTTGCCGGTGTCTCCGGGTCGTTGTACCCCCCGACAGGACTGTACCCCCGGTACACCATACCTAAGGCATCGTGTACCGGGGGTACACCATTCCTAAGGCATGGTGTACCGGGGGTACAGCATTCCTAAGGACTGGTGTACCCCCCACCCTCGAGGACAGGGGGTACACCAGTCCTTAGGAATGGTGTACCCCCGGTACACCAGTTCTTAGGAATGGTGTACCCCCAGTACACCAGTCCTTAGGAATGATGTACCCCCATCGTGAAGGACAGGGGGTACACCATTCCTAGGAATGGTGTACCCCCGGTACACCATGCCTTAGGAATGGTGTACCCCCTCCCTCGAGGACAGGGGGTACACCATTCCTAGGAATGGTGTACCCCCGGTACACTATGCCTTAGGAATGGTGTACCCCCTGTCCTCGAGGACAGGGGGTACACGAAGCCTAGGAATGGTGTACCCCCGGTACACCGTTCCTGAGGCATGGCGTACCGGGCCCAGAAAACAGAAAAAGATCAAGTTGGCGTCGAGTGAGCTAAAATTGACAAAATTTAGTCATGCTCTTCACAAGTGACCCCTCATGACCTGACTTTGACAAGGTGTCAAATACACAACAAAAAATATCATATTTAGTGAAAGGATATCAATTGATGTGCACTTGACGTCAAAAAACGCTGACTTTGACCGTCGTTTATAATGTCATCTTGACACCTGTCATTTGACATCATCGTGACCATTTTCTGTTCCTTGGGGGGAGGTGGGTACACCATTCCTGTGGCATGGTGTACCGGGGGGTACACCATTCCTGAGGCATGGTGTACCGGGGGGTACACCATTCCTGAGGCATGGTGTACCGTGGGGTACACCATTCCTGAGGCATGGTGTACCGGGGGGTACACCAGTCCTTAGGAATGGTGTACCCCCTGTCCTCGAGGGTGGGGGGTACACCATGCCTAAGAAAATGGTGTACCCCCCGGTACACCATGCCTCAGGAATGGTGTACCCCCTGTCCTCGAGGGTGGGGGGTACACCATGCCTAAGGAATGGTGTACCGGGGGTACACCATGCCTAGGTTTGGTGTACCGGGGGTACACATCCGAGGGGGGGTACACCATTCCCGTTACACCGGAATCGGAGGCAGGGAAAAGGGGGGAGGGGGGCGCTGGCACTTTCGACGACTAAACGCAACTTGGGATTTTTTACAGAATCAAGATGCAGGGCCGAGAGCTAAGCTGCAGCGGGCGGGGCGGCGAGGTGGGGACACAGAAAGAAAGAAAGAAAGAAAGAAAGAAAGAAAGAAAGAAAGAAAGAAAGAAAGAAAGAAAGAAAGAAAGAAAGAAAGAAAGAAAGAAAGAAAGAAAGAAAGAAAGAAAGAAAGAAAGAAAAAAAGAAAGAAAGAAAGAAAGAAAGAAAGAAAGAAAGAAAGAAAGAAAGAAAGAAAGAAAGAAAGAAAGAAAGAAAGAAAGAAAGAAAGAAAGAAAGAAAGAAAGAAAGAAAAAAAGAAAGAAAGAAAGAAAGAAAGAAAGAAAGAAAGAAAGAAAGAAAGAAAGAAAGAAAGAAAGAAAGAAAGAAAGAAAGAAAGAAAGAAAGAAAGAAAGAAAGAAAAAGAATTGTGGTTTTGTCAAACTCCCGTTCGAAACGAAACGACACATTAAATATCCTCGCCCTGCTCCGCAATTTCGCAAACCGAACACGCGTACTTTCGGCACGGCCTAAACCTACAACAGGCCGTCTAAGTTTGGACCAGCAATTTTTTTCTCCTCTCGGAGGAGGCTCCTCCGAAGCAGCAGCGGGGAAGAAGTAGGGAGTCGAGTCCCTGTGTCCTGGACCGCTTTATCTTTTTGCCTTGGAAATTAAAAATCAAGCCTCCTCGCCACGACGACGCCACAGGGCACGGCGCCGCGACGCTGTCGGCAAGAAGTCGCGTCGCACCACCGTTCGACGCCCTCCCCCCCCCCCCCCCGTCCGTCCCGTCGGCCCATCGTCATCATCATCCCTCTCCTTCCTCCTCTATCCCCTTACATACTCCTTCCTTCCGTGAAAGCACTTTGTCCACGGTGTCATAGCCATTAAGATTTGCACTTCTCTCTTTTTTTTCAGCCCCCTCCCTATCCTTTTCTCTCCCTTTTGCAGTGTGCAGGTTAAAAAGAGGAAGGCGGGGAAAGGGCGCGCGCGACCGGGCCGCATAGGTCCGACCTGCTGAACCACCTTGTCCTTTATTCCGCCCTGCTCATTTGCTGACGCCAGCCCTTACCTACCCTTTGCCTCCCCACCCCCTCCCCACTCCCCAAGTCTGCTGCGTCAACTTCGTGCGCCATTTGCAGCGCGAAGGGAAGCAGATCGTGTGCAGTGTTGTTGTTCCCAGCATGTCAGCGCGGACGCGAGCGCGCGGCAGCCCCACAGTGGGCCAGAAGACCGGCGCAGGTGGCCAAAACTTTAGACGCGTAGCTTCAGAGTCGCTAAATGGGACTCGAACCGCAAGTGTGACCTCACCAATGAATTGTTCTCCGAACGAGGAAAACATTGGTCGGGTCATACGTTTGGTTCGAGTCCCATTTAGCGACTCTGTATAGCTCAACACGCGCCTCCACGGCGCTCGCTGGCCCACTGTGCGATCCGCCGGTTAGACCCACTCAGCGGCCCCGCCTTGAGGGGGCCATCCCCGTCGGGGCCCCACGGGGGCCGCGCCACGCCGCTCCACACAAAGCCTCCGCCGTTTTTGTCGATCCGCCCGCAATCGTGCAATCCCGCGCGCACAAAGTCGTTTTCGCTCGACGCACTCAGAAGTTGGTCCCCGCGGCGGGTCTCGCTCGCTACCTACTTTTGTAATGGGCTTCTGACATAATTGCAAATTGCCGAGCCGAGCCGCACTGGGCTCAGGTGCAGCCCCACGGCCCCCGCGGCCCCCACGGCCCCCGCGGCCCCCAAACCCGGAGAGACAACTGCCACACGCGACGGGGGTGGCGGGGGGGCTTTCGATGGTCGCGACGGGAGAGAGAGAGAGAGAGAGAGAGAGAGAGAGAGAGAGAGAGAGAGAGAGAGAGAGAGAGAGAGAGAGAGAGAGAGAGAGAGAGAGAGAGAGAAGGCAGGTCGTTACACCGGGAGGGCACGCGGTGGCTAGCCGTTGCGATGGTAAAAGCCCAGCCGTCACGTACGTGACTCCGCCGGCCTCTAATGACGAAATTTACTCTTAAAATTTTATGAGAGGAAACGGAGAGAAGAATGTGGGTGCGTGGCTCGTGGTGCGAACGCGGACGCGGGCAATTCAAACGCGCAGACGTCGCAGTTTGATGCATAGCAGCGCTGTACTACTGTTTTGCGGTGATGGATCAACGGAAAGGGGGGAGGCATCAAAATATGGACACTAGTACACTCTGAAGGTCTTCTAGATATGTTTTTACACTGCTAGGGTTTACAAGAGTAACGCGTGGTAAAATCTTAAAAAAAAATCCTTTTTTAATTATTATTTTTTTTTATGCACGAGGTAGCCTAGTTTTCGTAGTTTTCGTTTGTTTATCAACATTTTTGAAACTTTCCCCCATGCAGCACCGCTGTTAGAGCGAACGGCGTCCCACTGTGGCGTGCCTGGCGCAGCTAAAAGCACCCCTGGGAAGAACCTGCTGGTGCCCGGCGAGCACGGCCGCCTGTCACAAAACTCGACACTCGCGCGCGCGCGCGTCCGGACCGCAAATAAATAGAGGGGGCCATAAAATTGCGAAATAAAACGAGGCCGGCATGGAGGCGGAGGTACATTATCAGGGAAAGTTTACACGAGAGGCACTCCGTCGTCATGTCAGTACCCGAAATTCTGACCGCACTTTACGGGGAAAGTTGCGCTGCACCGAATGACTGCCGGGGGCATAAACATTGAATGGAAACCTCGTGTCGCGCACGCACGCACACACACACACACACACACACACACAGAGAGAGAGAGAGAGAGAGAGAGAGAGAGAGAGAGAGAGAGAGAGAGAGAGAGAGAGAGAGAGAGAGAGCTACGAGTCTCCGAAAAAATGACACTCGTGAACGCAATAAGTATTGATCCACGGATACGGCGTCCAAGGAGGCCCGGACTGAGTGTGTGTTGCGCTGCTGGCCCACTGTGCATCGGGTCGCCGTAACTCGATCGGGAACCCAGCCGAGTTACGCCACAATTTGCGGAAGTTGGGTCGGTTTTAGCGGCGAGTTGTGCACCAGTAACGCAGCGGAACGGGCGAAGTGGCCATTGGCGTGGCCGGGCAAGAAGAGAACGCAACGGCGGACGCCGTGCACCGCACAGTGAGTCGGAAGACCGTTGAGGCGGCCAATATCCAGGACACGTTGTGAGCTCCACTAGATGGGACTCGAATGGAACGTGTGACTCCACCAATGGATTTATCGTTCGGAGCGAGCAATCCATTGGTAGGTCACACGTTCGATTCGAGTCCCACTTAGCGACTCTGGAGCTCAAAACGCGTGTAGAATTTTGGCCGCCTCAACGGTCTTCTGCCTGCGCACCTCCCCCTACCCTTCCTCCCCCCACTCACCTCATTCGCAGTGCCTCTGCATCCGTTCACGTCCACTTGCATCTCCAGCAGCGTCCCCTTGGCTGCGTCTATCGGTCTGGAGAACAACGAAACAAAGTAGGTTCCAGTGTCACCGCCACAGCCTTGACCAGTCACATTACAGAGCTGTCTGGAGGTTTTAGGCGTAAAGTAAGGCACAGTCAGCCAGAAGACCGGCGCAGGCGGCCAAAACTCTAGACGCGTTTTGAGCTCCAGAGTCGCTTAAAAGGACTCCGAACGTGTGTCCCTACCAATGGATTCCTCTGCGGACGGGGAATCCATTGGTGGGGTTACATGTTCGGTTCGCGTCCTATTTATCGACTCTGGAGCTCAAAACGCGTCCGGGATTGTGACCGCCTCCACCGGTCTCCTGGCCCACTGTGCAAGGCAAGAGTTGCAGTGGAATCATTGTTGAGTGGGTTTACCTTTCCTCCGTCATCTCCTGGCTCTTGCAGATGTGCTGCGGCGGCACGGGGGTCCAGGTCTCCGCCGTGGTCACCATGGCGGCCGCGTCCATCAGGCCGTAGCCGAACTTGTGCGACACTGCGGAAAACAAACACAGCGCATTGAAACGACGCTGCGAGCAGCGCCACTCTTCCGGTGAAGCGAAGCCAGTGATTTCCATTTTCCATTCCCAGACGTCGCGCCTGCTGCCCACGAGGACGGCCACCCTATAGCTACACTGACAGTGAAACTTGTACCACAGTGGGCCAGAAGTCCCAGCTCAGGCGGCCTAAAGCCAGAGTCGCTAAATAGGACTCGAACCGAACCGTGTGACCCCACCAATGGATTCTTCGTTTGGAGAGCAATCCATTGGTGGGGTCGCACGTTCGATTCAAGTCCCAATTTGCGCGACTCTGGAGCTCAAAACGCGTCTAGCAGTTTGGCCACCTCAACGGTCTTCTGACCCACTGTGCCCCACCCCCTGCCCCCTGCCGCACCACGTCGGCAGAAGCATTCACCAGAATAAGTGAGTTTTCAACTCAAGTGCTATCATATTTCCGGGCCACCACCCTTAAACAGTCGGGACGCAAAGTTTGGCACCCCTCCTCTCGTTACCATTCGGGCGTTCGGGTGTTCTCACCGGCCTTGCTCTCGGCGTCGGTGCCGTCCTCCAATCAGGCAGAAGGCGCGATAGCCTGGGCCAGGTCCACGCCGGGGCGTTCCGGGGGCGTTCCGAGGGCGTTCCGGGGGCACGTCGCCACCATAACCATCCTCGGGCTGCCCCGGCCGCCAAGGGGACGCCCCGCCGAGTGATTCCGATGAGTCGGCCGCTCTGTCTCTCTCGCACCCGCACGACACGCCCCACCAGTGCGAGAGAGACAGAGCGACGAAATAAGCGACGTTCGGAATCAGTCCACTCTACTGGCGACGTGGGGACACTGCCTGCTCGAGGCCGCGCGCGGTGGCCTGCAAGGCCGATTCCGAACGCGGCGCTCTGTCTCTCTCGCACCCCTGCGGGACGCCCCATGAGTGCGAGAGAGACAGAGCGGCCGTTCAGAATCAGCCTGCTGGCACGGCGCCCGCGCCCCGCCCCGGAAATGACACCACGACGTATATATAAAGTCCGCGCACATCTTGGGCTGGCTTTGCTTGCTCTGCGAGGCGGGGCGGCGGCGCACAGTGGGCCAGACGACCGCGAAGGCGGCCAACACTCTCGACGCGTTTTGAGCTCCAGAGTCAATAAATGGGACTAGCACCGAACGTGGTGACCCCACCAATGGATTCCTCGTTCAAAGAGCAATCCATTTGTAGGGTCACACGTTCGGTTCGAGTCCCATTTAGCGACTCTGGAGCTCAAAACGCGTCTAGAGTGTTGGCCGCCGCCTGCGCGGTCTTCTGGCCCACCGTGGGGCGCGGGGCGGTGCCGCCGGGTGCCTGCACGGCCTGTTTCAATCCGCAGCAATGCCCTCGCAGGAAGTATTCCAGAACGAGTCGCCGCGCGCCGCTGTAAGCGCAGCGGGTATAAAGTTCGCAACGCCTCGGACTGCGTCCTCTATCCCGTTACCAACTTGCGCCGCGCGGGAAGGGGGTGGGGGGGAAGCTGATCGTCGGGGACTCTCATACCCAGCTACCCTCACCTGGACCGTAACAACCCCACGGTCGAGCATCTCCGGCCGGGCAGGCTCGTTCTGTTCAAGGGCCTCAGCCTCCAGACGCACGCGGGGTCCGCACCCACATCGCCCGCCGCCCCTCAGCGGCCCGCAGCAGGCCAGTCGCTCGGGGAGACAGGTGGATCAATTAGCATAACAAATGGCAGGTCAACCTGCGGGGCGAATAAGTTGGTAATGAAGGACAGGGAACTCCGGAGGGCTGTAGGGTGTGGGGCCCCGGTCGCAAGGGCGGAGGGCTGGAGTGGTGCAGGGCCACTGCACAGTGGGCCAGACGACCGGCGCGGCGCAGGCGGCCAAAAATCCAGGCGCGTTTTGAGCTCCAGGGTCGCTAAATGGGACTCGAACCGAATTGACCCCATCAATGGATTCCTCGTTTGCAGAGCAATCCACTGTCGGGGTCACACGTTCGGTGCGAGTCCCATCAAGCGACTCGGGAGCTCAAAACGCGTCTACAATTTTGGCCGCTTGCGAGGTCTTCTAGCCCACTGTGCACTGGTTGGTGTGAGGCCCGTTTACAGTGGGCGGTCGCGGCGACCTCGAACTATTGGACGCCGTTGCGACGGACAGAGCGCCGTGCAGACTGCGTCCGGATTAACCCCGCCACTGCGAAGTCAGTTAGTAGCGTGCCCGGCGCGTACCAACACAACAACTTTTAACTCTACGCAACTTGGCCGCAGCCAGGGCCGCCAACTCTATGACCACAGCCTGCCGCCCCGCCCCACCCCGCCCCACCCCGCCCCGCTCACTAATTCAGGCAACAACTGTGCGGATATTTAAACCCCGCATGTTCGGCGATCCCGTGTACACCGCCGCACAGGACAGGCCGAATGCATCCATTTCCATATAAACTCCATCGGTTCGGCGCGGAATGGTACAGGCCGCGGGGATTACTGCGTGCGCCTGGCATTTGCTCCTCTTGTGATTTCACTCTTCACCGGGCACAGCCACAACGCATCAACCTCGCGCTTTCCGCAGCCTGCAACCTATTATTATTATTATTATTATTATTATTATTATTATTATTATTATTATTATTATTATTATTATTATTATTATTATTATTATTATTATTATTATTATTATTATTATTATTATTAAGAAAATGTGTGTTTTTTTAAAAAATCCTAAGTACTATGAATATTTTTTTTATCAAAAAGTAATTTTTTCTCAAATCCCTTGAATTTCCGTGTTGACCGCGACGCGCTGTGTCCCACCCCCCTCCCTCCACCCAGCGGCCGGCCGCGCGGCCAAAACAAGCCGGCCTAGCCTGCCGCAATTAACCTGAGCCTCGTCCCGCGGCACTTTATATCTTCTTTCACGGCCGCGCCAAACATGCAAATCGCACAGCTCGCTTTACAAGTCTCATGATTATTAAAGCGTGCCCTAATTAGGGCTTGTCTAGACGAAATAAATCGGCTGGCTCCCCGGAGACATTGAGAAGCCACAAAACTCATCGGGGGCCCGAGAGGGATTTCCATTAATGTCGACCGAGGCTCGATAGCGAATACGGCTGGCCACTTCCGGTCCGGAAGTCTCCCAGTGAATGGAGAGACGTTCGAACGAGGAATCCATCGGTAGGGGTCACGCGTTCGATTATTATGTCCCATTTAGCGACTCTGGAGCTCAAAACACGTGTAGAGTTTGGGTCGCCTACGCCGGTCTTCTGGCCTTCTGTGCGTCGGGTTGGCAGTCCTGAGCGCCGCCCGCTGCATGGCATTGCATAGCGTTGCATGGCGTTGGCGTTGCAGATGCCACGTTGCATTAGACATGAGGTCCGCTCATGATGTGTGGCATGGCCCCATTACTAGCGACAAGTCGACGACATGCCACGCCGAGCCGAGCGATGGAATCCGCTGGGTCTGCCTGCCTCTCTCAGCTGTGGGATTTCCCAAGGGATTTTCTCCCGATTATCGCGGGGTGCAGTTGCCAATATGCGTGTCCAGGCAGTTTTCCAGGTTGGAAGAGCTGTTTTGCTCGCCGAACGATTGGTGGGGCCACACCTTCGGTTAGAGTCCTGCTTAGCGAGTCTGGAGCTCAAAACGGGTAAAGAGTTTCGGCCGGCGGCGCCGTTCCTCTGGCCCACTGTGCAGCCGGCGCCTCCGCCTGAGACCGCGGCTTTGACAGCGCCGCCACGACAGCCGTATCGGGGCCGGCGGGGCCCAGGACGACAGCGCGCCCTGCGTGATGGCACAGCCCTGCCGGCGCACTGTGGGCCAGAAGACCAGCCCAGGCGGCCGAAACTCTACACACTTTTTGAGCTCCAGAGTCGCTAAACAGGACTCGAACCCAAACGTGTGACCCCACCGATGGATTCCTCGTTCGGCGAGCAATCCAATGGTGGGGTCACGCGATCGGTTCTGCTTTCATTTAGCGACTCTGGAGCTCAAAACGCGTTTTTGTCCGCTTCTACGGTCTTCTGGCTGTTCCAATGTGCGGCGCAGGGAGCCCCACTGACGCGCTGGAACGAGCCAGGCCGCACAGGTGTCCCTTCACTTAACGGGCAGTCCCGCGGTGCGCGGCCAACCAAGTGGATCAATTCCAAGTGTTATGCCGAGGCGTGGCCGTGGCCGCACCCTCAGGGGCCTAACCGCCGCCGGGGAGGGGGGGGGGAGAGCCATGGGGGTCCTTCGGGGTCTTTCCTTGCAAAAATGAACTGCTTGCCTGGTTAGTGGGCAAGCAAGGCACGTCCTGTCGGCTGGGGCTGAGATAAGCGGCACGCGTTGGCAGAGAAAGAGAGAGAGAGAGAGTGAGAGAGAGAGAGAGAGAGAGAGAGAGAGAGAGAGAGAGAGAGAGAGAGAGAGAGAGAGAGAGAGAGAGAGAGACAGAGACAGAGAGAGAGAGAGAGAGAGAGAGAGAGAGACAGAGACAGAGACAGAGAGAGAGAGAGAGAGAGAGAGAGAGAGAGAGAGAGAGAGAGAGAGAGAGAGAGAGAGAGAGAGAGAGAGAGAGGGGAGGGGGCTACGACTTCTGGCGGTGGCGGCAGGGCCAGGCCAGCACGAGCCCGGAAAGAGAATGGGTTCATTTAAACTCGAATCGATTTTTATGTGGTTGCGTTAAGTAACACAAAAGTGGCGGTCACACACAGAGGACGGTGCCTTCCAGAAAAACTTTCTCTCTCTCTCTCTCTCTCTCTCTCTCTCTCTCTCTCTCTCTCTCTCTCTCTCTCTCTCTCTCTCTCTCTCTCTCTCTCTCTCTCTCTCTCTCTCTCTCTCTCTCTCTCTCTCTCTCTCTCTCTATCTATCTCTCTCTCTCTCTCTCTCACACACACACACACAGAGCGTGCGCACACAGTGCGAATCCGAATGGCGCTGATGTAATTGAAACACAAAGGGAGCGATACCAATTGATTTAAAGCAACGCATGTGACTGGATGGTGAAAAGAGCGGGGTCATGTGGAATGCCTGAGAGCCCCGAGGGAATGAATTATTCGGCCCCGCTGACTCCATGTTCTTTCCAGGAGGCGTGGATTCTCTGCAAGGTCTCTCCATCGAGTAGTGAAAGAAGAGTCGGAGAGAGTAGCTGGTGCGATGCGGCAGCCAAACAGTGGGCCTCACAGTAGGCCAGAAGACCGCGCAGGCGGCCAAAACTCTCGACACGTTTTGAGCTTCAGAGTCGCCAAATGCGACTCGAACCGAACGTGTGACCCCACCAATGGATTGCTCTTTGAACGAGAAATCCAATTGTGGGGTCACACGTTCGGTTCGAGTCGCATTTGGCGACTCTGGAGCTCAAAAAGTGTCGAGAGTTTTGGCCGCCTGCGCGGTCTTCTGACCCACTGTGCGCCGCGTTCCCATAGTGGGTGGGTGGGTGCAGTGGGCCGGTGACGTGAGGCAGATTAAGCGGTTCCTCTCCGCATGCCGACTGTGCGAATAAGCGCCCTTCTGTGCCCACTTCCGACGCGTCCGCAGTCGCCGGCCACGACCCGGCCAGGGGTGTCCAGGGCCCACCTGCGGCGAGCCGCCCCGCCCCGCCCCGCCCCACCCCGCCCCGCCCCGCCCCGCCCCGCCCCGCCCCGCCCCGCCCCGACCCACCAGGATCCCCGCACAGAAAGAGAGGTCTACCTGCCTAACGACCCCGAATAAATTCGTGTCCTGGCACACGCACTGTCCTCGTCCGGGTTCGTGTGCGCCCTGCGGTCGCCTTTGTAGTGTCGCACTTCGCCGTCAGCCACGCCGCACAGTGGGCCAGAAGACCATTGCGGCGGCCAAAATTGTAGACGCGTTTCGAGCTCCTGAGTCGCTAAATGGGACTGGAATGGATCGCATGACCCCACCAATGGATTCCTCGTTCGGAGAGCAATCCATTGGTGGGGTCACACGTACACTTCGAGCCCCGTTTAGCGAATGTGGAGCTCAAAACGCGTCCGGGATTGAGACCGCCTCAACGGTCTTCTGACCCACTGCGCGGCGGTCGCCCCGGGGGATGGCGCCACAGCCACACCCACTGCAGGGAGAACCGATCCTCCACAGTGTACACAGCTCCGAGCGGACAACGCACCGGCAGACCGGACCAGCGCGTCGCACAGTGGGTCAGAAGACCGTTGACGCGGTCAAAATTATAGACGCGTTTTGAGCTCCAGAGTCGCTGAATGGGACGCGAATCAAACGTGGTGACCCCACCTAAGGATTCTTTGTTCAAAGAGCAATCCATGGGTGGGGTCCTACGTTCGATTCGAGTCCCTTTCAGCGACTCTGGAGCTCAAAACGCGTATGGAATTCTGGCCGCCTCCTCAATACGGTCCTCTGACCCACTGCGCGTCGGGCGCCGTGTTCGACGGGGTGCTGAGCGCGCTCCGGGACGCCGCCCAAGTCCCTGCCATGTTTGGATGACCGCTAGATCAAACAGGAGAACCGCTCGCTCAGCGCCGCAGCGCCGCTCAGCCACCTCCGACATGTGTCTAGGAAGCGCGCTCGCAGGGGCCGAGCGGAGCGGGCCACAGTGGGCCAGACGACGGCGTAGGCGGACAAAACTCTCGACGCTTTTTGAGCTCCAGAGTCGCTAAATTGGACTTGAATCGAACGTGTGACCCCACCAATGGTTTGCTCACCGAACGAGGAATCCATCGGTGGGGTCACCCCCTTGATTCGAGTCCCATTTAGCGACTGTGAGGCTCGAAACGCGTTTTGAGTTTTGTCCGCCTGCACCGTCCTCTGGCCCACTGTGCGGGCTGCCTTGGAACGGAACGCACGGGCCGAGCCGGGCCGGCCGAGCGGCGAGCCAGCACCAGCGCTTGAGAACAGCTGAGTCGGGAACTGTTGGAGGGAGGGAGGCTGAGGTGTGAGGGGGGCAGAGCGTGGGGCGCGGCCGACCGGGCCGCGGCCAGGACTCTCGGCGGGGCCTGCTGAGTTAAGCTGCGATCCTCCGCCTACATCGCGCCGCCGCAGACCACAATGCTCCACAGGGTGGTCCAGCCCCAGCCCGCCCAGCGCTGGGTGTTCTCTGTCTGTCTGCTTGTCTGTCCGATCGCCTACTATGACAGAGGACACGGCCTTGAAAAGAGCGGCGGAAACCGGACGCCCGGACTCGGATCGGATAAGGGTCCCGGAACCGCGGACTCTCTCTATCCTCTCTCTCCCTCTCTCTCTCTCTCTCTCTCTCTCTCTCTCTCTCTCTTTCTCTCTCTCTCTCTCTCTCTCTCTCTCTCCCCCTTTCAGCTATTTTCCTCCGACCATCAACGAAATTGACTTTGCCCTCTCCGTTTTTCCCCGCGTCGCTCCGGGGACGCTAATCGCTGCCGGATTCGCAAACACTTGGAGAACATTCCCCGGAGTCGTCCGGGCGGGCTTGCGAAACAAATCGCGCGTTGCCGCGCGCCGCGTGGGGACTGTCGCCTCGCCGCAGCGGGGGCCGTCAGGCCGTGAGCCGGGGAATGTCGCCGACACGCGGCCGACTTGGAAAACTAGAGAGGACGGCGGCGGCGGTTCGGGTTTGTTCGGCGCGGACGGACGCAGACAACTTGCAGGCCGACCAGTGCGACGTCGCTCTGCCTCTCTCGCACCCGTCTCGCGGTGAGCCAGAGGACCGGCGGCGCAGGCGGCCGAAATTCTAGACGCGTTTTGAGCTTCAGAGTCGCTACATGGGACTCGAACCGACTGTGTGACGCCACCAATGGATTGCTCCTCCAAATGCAGTACGCAACGAGAGAGGACTCTGCGTGACAAAGAAAACGCCATCTCGGAGTTTTTCTCTTTTCCTGCCGGCGGTGTGCGCTGCGCCCGCACGGCAGGGGAGCGGTGGATTGGCCACTGGCGGCGCGGGGATGGGGGACATTCTTTTGTCGACCCACCCCCAGCGCCGGCTATTGAAACATGATGTGACAGATTGGTAAAGTAATGCCCTCCCCGATGTCCAAGCCGGACTAGTCCGGCGGAAAGGCCGAGGCCAGGCACACGGGCCAAGGATGCCCGGGCACAGTGGGTCAGAAGACCGTTGAGGCGGCCAAAATTCTAGACGCGTTTTGAGCTCCAGAGTCGCTAAATGGGACTCGCATCGAACGTGTGACCTCACCAATTGATTGCTCTCCGAACGAGGAATCCATTGGTGGGGTCACACGTTGGGTTCGAGTCCGACTCTGGATCTCAATACTTGTCCGGGATTTCGGCCGCCTCAACGGTCCTCTGGCCCACTGTGCGGGGCTCCGAGGGGATTGGTCGGCCCGAGTTAACATCAGCGAGGTCAAGGATTACAGGTTAGGTTGGACGTGTCGGTCCCCTGGAAGCTGGTTGGCTTAACCCGCAAACTAGTTCCCCCCAGTAGCCAGCCCGTGCCGTTCGGGCGGAGGCAAAAACATCTGGCCCACTGCGCGACGACGACCTACCTTTCCGCTTGGCGCCGTTGAGCACCCATCCGTCCTCGCGCTCCAGAGGCGCGGCGCGTGAAGTTCGGACCACGAGGTGCTGCATGTCCCGCCAGCCCAGGGACGGGTTCGCCTCCAGGGCCAGCGCGCAGATACCCGCCGCGAGCGGCGCGGACGCGGAGGTACCTGTCGAACGAGTCCTTTCGTAAGTCTCACGGCCACGAAAAGAAAAAAAAAGGCAAAAAGTGAGTACTGCACCGGGATTCGAACCCGCGACTCACCCGTGTGCTCGCTTGTGCAGATGTGGTCGGGCCGCAACTGGCCGTCCATGTCCACGGTGGCGACGCTCTTGTCCCTGCCGGGCGTGCCGGAGCTGTAGGTGGTGGCCAGCGTGGAGGAGCACTCCTCCAAGTACCACGGCTTGTACCTGCCAGGGCAACAGAAGCGAGTCAACAACAACAACAACAACAACAACAACAACAACAACAACATTTCCCCCGGGCCTCTCTACTGCCTGGACACGTATACTGCACTGGAAGTGGCCACGTCCGCATTGGCCTAGCGTTGCCGCGTCGCCCGCGTCGCCCGCGTCGCCATGGTTACCGAGTGACTTGATGGTGACACCGGATACGGCCAGACCAGTAACGGGCGCGGATGATCAGATTTATACCCTACGGAATAGCGGTGGGAGCTGCGACGGCGCCTTGCGGGTAGGCAACCCTCGGGCACCGCAGCACGGCGGGCCTGCCTACCCTCTCGATGACAGGCGCCGAGGACAAGTAGTCCGAAACGAAGACGACGCGGAGGAGAAGAAGACGAAGACAAGCAGCGAGAGATGGGCGGAACGCGAACAAGAATGACGAGGGGGAAGGCAAGCGCCGAAAGAGAGGGGCCCGGCCGTGAATTTAGATCGGGTCACCGATATCTACCCCCCTCACCCCGGGCCACCACGCCCCCCCGGGGCCGCGGAGGGAGCTTGTGCCGCGCCGCTGTAGTGAGCATCCCAAACGACGGTGTACTGTATCATCGCGCAGACGAGGGAATCCATCTGGGATGACGGCGCAAAATGTACGCCACGGAGAAATCGGCCAGCCCCGCCCCGCACCCGCACCATACCGGACGGGAAAAAGGGAATCGCGGGAAGACGGTGCTTGAGTCACGCGAAACGCTCGTCCCACTCTGCAAGTTCAGGAATTTTTCGGGCCGTTCGAAGAAGATATATAGTTGATGTGATTATCGGTCGAAAAAAGAGCGACCCCACCCCAAAAAAAAAAATCAAACAAATTCGAAAAAAAATGTAATTGGTATTTTGAATTTTTTTAAATAAGAACAAGAAGCTTTGGTTGTTAAAAAAAAAAATAGAAAAAATCGGGTGTCGAACTCTGGTACCCTAGACTAAGAGTGCGACGCCTTTTAGGCTCAGGTGGGCTGCGCTTCCGACGCTGGAGCATCCTTGGAATTTCGGCGTACTTATGTGGAAGCACTTGGCTGGACCCCTTAGGCAGCCGGTCACTGGCCCTCTCCACCTGCCCTCCCCTCCTCCCCCCCTCCCCTCCCCTCCCCCTCTCCCCTCCCTCCCCCCCCACGCTACATCGTCATGTCATCATCGCGGCCGCAGCAATCCGAGTGGTCACGCGAGAGCCGGGCACCACGAAAGGGGCGTGGAGGCAACATCATCATCAACAACAACAACAACAACAAAATGAAAAAAAAAAGAAAGAAAGAAAAGAATATGCGAGGGAAAAGGGCGGCAATCACATAGGCAATCAGGTAGGCAACATCGAGTCCACCGCTGCAAGCTGCGAGCAAGTAGTGACCCCACCAATGGATTCCTCGGTCGTTGGGGTCACACGTTCGGTTCGAGTGCAATTCAGGGACTCTAGAACTCAACACGCGTCTAGGCCGGGTGTCGGCCGCCTGCCTGCGCCGGTCTTCCGGCCCACTGTGCACCGCAACAGCTGCAGCGAACGAGCGCGTCGGACTCAGGTAGGCAATGCGCCGTGAGTCGAACACCGCCACAGCAGCTGCAGGAAATGGGCACCCCGGCTATCTCTGGCCACTTTGTTATGATGCCGACATACAGTGGCGCGGGTCCATCCATCAGCGCTATCCTGCGAGACAATCGAAGGAGGAGAAGAAAGGTTGTTGCGTAGCGGCGTGGCAGCCGAGGCGGCCATTTGTTCCATTCACTGCTCTGGCCCACTGTACGCGCCCCACGAACCTCGCAAACCTCACGAACTAGACGAGCCAGATACTTTTTTTTGTGGGGGGTTGGGGGGCGCTTGAATTTCTTAAAGTCCGTCGTGGCAACACTGGAAACAGTCGCACGCTGATTGCTTTCGGGTGTCACCTGGCCGCCCTGCTGCTCGCCACGTTGCCAACCTGCCGCGAGTGACTTTAGAAGCCTCGTTATCCAACAGGCTGCTGGCCGGCCGCGCCACACCGCTGTTTTATTTTGTCACTCATTACGTGACCTTCCCGCCGTCTTAGGCCCACCCCGCCCCTGCTTGCCCTTTAGCCGCTCGCCATGGCTTGCGCTCCAGTTGCTCTGCCCCCCCCCCCTCTCTCTCTCTCTCTCTCTCTCTCTCTCTCTCTCTCTCTCTCTCTCTCTCTCGTTCCCCCGTCCGTCCGTCGACGCGTCTTCGTCTTTCTCGCCCGTTTTCGTTCTACCTTTAAGGGCGTCAGGTTGCCCGCCTACCCAGACGCCCCTGCCAGCAGCGCGTCGTCTCCCCTTCCCGTCCACTGCGCAAAAACCTTGGGAAAGCAGGGGGGAAAAAATTCCCGCGACCTTAATTTGTTGATTCCGACATAAATCGAGGTACTTTTTTTTCACTTCCTTTTTTCGGGAGCGGAATCGCTTAGCGTAATTGCTGTCTCGCACCGTGACACGATAGACGCAGGCTAACAGGCCCACCTGTAAGCGTCGCCGCGGCAGAGGGAATGGAGCGAAAGAGCGGAGGTTCGAATCCCAGCGGCGGCGCCCGCTCGCGTTTCGAAATGGAACCTGAAGACACCGGCCCTGTCATTTGTGTCGTTCCAGCCGTCCGATGACAGGCGGGCGGGTTCAAGTACGGTCACTCGCGAGGTCGTCGCGTTCGTGTTGTGACGTCATTGCCTTTGTTCCCTCCTCCTCTTTTTTTTTTTATTTTATTTTTTTTGCGTCTAGTCGGATGCAAAATCGTGGTGTCGTCAGGGCAGCCGGGAGGAAGCGGCATCTGCATGACGAAGGGGAGGGGCACGACGACGTCTTGGAGGACGCCGTCGTGAACGCAAATGACGTCATCTCAAAGGCAAGTCGGACTGCATGCACCAAATCAAGTGGGCGTGGATGAAGTGCTGCCAGAGAGAGACAGAAAGAGAGAGAGAGAGAGAGAGAGAGAGAGAGAGAGAGAGAGAGAGAGAGAGAGAGAGAGAGAGAGAGAGAGAGAGAGAGAGAGAGAGAGAGAGAGAGTAGAAACTCACCCGCCCTGCGTCGCGCTGGAAATGCTGAGCGTGAAGATGGAGTTGGTGTAGCCGTCGCAGTTGCACGAGTCGGTGTGGCGCCCGCCGTTGCCGGAAGCCCACACGAAGATGGACCCCTTGCCTTTGCGACCCTGCAGAAAACACAACAGAAAACACACAAAAAAAATTATTTCAGAGCGGCGCGCAAACCAAGACCCTCTTATTATTGCACTTTGGGGTCGCGACCTTCTATCATTTGTCGCGACCGTATAGCAGAAACAAAATTATTCGTGCCGGGCAATAATTATTCCAATTTATCCGATCGGACAGAGAAACAGCTCCCTGGTTCCGGGCGGCTCCGGGCGGCTCCGGGCCGCACGACCTGCCGCCGTGCCCTCTGTGGGTCGCGCCCGGCCCACTCGGCTCGGCCTGCTGCGCCGAATCGCTCGCAAACACAATTAGCTATGATTCAATTCCGCGGCGATGTGCATGAGTAGAACACCAGCCAACCGGACGGCGGGACGGACGGGCCGAAAACAATTATTAATCACGGCGCCACCGGCACTAGCCTTCTCTTCGTCCTTCCTTCCCACCCTTTTTCTCTCCCTTCCGCACCCCCTTCCCACCCTTTTTTCTCTCCCTTCCACCCCCTTCCCACCCTTTTTCTCTCCCTTCCACCCCCTTCCCACCCTTTTGCTCTCCCTTCCACCCCCTTCCCACCCTTTCTTTCTCCCCCCTGCATGGCTGCTCGTCGGCCTGCAGGTGTGACGGCGCGCTGCCCGGACGACCCGGACGCCGCAGCAGTGCGAGCAGTGCGCGCCCAACGAGGTTACGAAGTTCCCGTTTCCTAACTTGGACGGGACAGGCAGCTGGATTGGCACACGGCCAGGCGGGCGGGTGGACGGACGGACGGACGGACGGACACGCAAACCAGACACACAGACAGACAGACAGACAGTCAGAAAGACAGACAGAAGGGCGGACATCTCGAAAAGCGTCGGTAATGCAAGCTTCTGAACGCTTGTTGCAATCGTTCGCTCTCCTACACCGCGTGGTCGAATCTGAGGTGTTTCTTTTTTTTTCCTGAGCCGAACGCTGGCGAGGCGCAAACCGCGACACACTGTAAATAAATGTTCCTCGCACCGTGGAACACGGCACGACAAACAAAAGCCACAAAATGAAAAAAACAAAAACACGCCGCTTAAGGGGCTGCCGAGGGCTGCCGCGCGACGCGGCGGAGACGACGACGACGCTCCCCAGGTTGTAGCCCTCCTTGTGGCGTTCCATAGATTACGAAGCGAAGGCGGTGCCAAAGCTGCTGCTGCGCACAGTGGGCCAGAAGACCGGCGCACGCGGCCGAAACTCTAGACGCGTTTTGAGCTCCAGAGTCGCTACATGGGACTCGAACCGAACGTGTGACCACCAATGAATTCCTCGTTCGGAGAGCAATCTAAAGGTGGGGTCACACGTTCGATTCGCGGGTCTCATTTATCGACTCTGGAGCGTCCGGGATATAGGGCCACCTCAACGGTCTTCTGACCCACTGTGCGGGGGCGTGCCTGCGCGCGGCTGCGGCCCCCACCCCCGCGCCTGGAATGAGGGCAGGAGTGGGAATAAAATCAAATCGCGGAGGGAAGAGGAAAAGGGCTGTCAGAAAATTAGGCGGCGCCAACGGAAAAGCAAGCGCTGCCGACCGACTCCGCGGTCCTCCGCTCCCCCTTAACCCCCGGACCTTCCCCCCCCCCCCCTCCCTTCCCTTTCCCCAAACGCCCCTTCCCGTCGCGGAGTCCCCCCGGGACGTGCCCGGTGGCGCGGCGGCGGCTGCGGGGAAGACAGTTCTGGAAGGTTGCGCAGCGCCGCCGGGAAAGACAAGAAGAAAATAAGGCTTCAAACCGGGAAGTTATTTGTCACATTGACTCGCGCCATCCGTCCCGTCGTGCAGAGCCGAGGGACTGCCGCACAGTGGGTCAGAAGACCGTTGAGGTGGGCAACATTCTAGACGCGTAGCTACGGAGTCCACACTGTTAAATAGAAAGATCCGAAGCTCAGTTAGGAATCTTAGGAGGCTTCACCGAGGGGGCTGCCACTGTTTGGGGACACAAGAACGTGACACGGCCGTTAAATTAGGGTGTCATATTCGTTTGAACAAGCGTCAACATTCAAACGAACGTGACAAAATTCACATTATTCGAACGAAAATGACGTCACATTCGTTGAATAAGAGTGGAGTTGGCCAAGTTAAAGTAAATAACGCGACTCACCGTGGATACGCCCTGCAGGAAGGCGCGCTTGGCGAGCGGGCCCGGGCCGTCCACCGTCTTGCCGTCGTCCTCGGGGCCCCAGGACGCCGAGTACACGTCGATGTGCGACGGGTTGACGCTCAGCGCCGCCGCCTCCACCGCGTCGTTCACCGTGCCGTCCAGCATGCGGACGCCTACAGGACAGAAACAGGGTTCAAGTTGAGGAAGAAGTTGAAGAAATTGAAGAAATTGATGAAGAGGTTGAAGAAGAAGTTGAAGAAGAAGTTGATGAAGAAGTTGAAGAAGAAGTTGATGAAGATGGCCCAACGGCCAATCCGGGAACCCGTAGAATCTGCCGTCCAATTAGCGTTTGCGATCGGACGACGCCCACCTTCATTTGGACACGCATTTCCGGCGACTCCCACGCCTTTACTCCCTTCACCCGGTTTCTCTTATTTTGTTATTAATTTTTATTATTTTATCTGATATGAGTCACTTGCCACCGTACGAGCAGGCAGTTTCGCACCCCTTCCCCCACGCCCTCTTCGTTGTCCCCCCGCCCCCCGCGCCTCTTTCTATATTAATGGCTTCGCTGATTGCGTGACCTATTGCTTCTGAGAATGGTAGCCGCGGCTACACTTACGGCCCCCGTACAGAAGGAATGGGATCTACGTCACACACACACACACACACACCTTATAATACCATTACGACAGAAAAGACACCATAGGTTTCATCGGCAAACGTCCGATTTTCCTCCCTACTCTCCCCCTTTTCCCCGCTGCCATTACCGCTCTCATCGATATATATATATATATATATATATATATATATATATATATATATATATATATATATATATATATATATATATATATATATATATATATATATATTATATATATATATCTCCGGCGCAGGTGACCGAAACTCTAGACGCGTTTTGAGCTTTAGTGTCGCTAAATGGGACTCCAACCGAACGTGTGACCCCACCGCCCTGTTCGGAGAGCAATCGATTGGAGGGGTCAAAACACGTCTTTGGCCGCCTGCGCTGGTCTTCATGCCCACTGAGTGGTACCTTCCATTTCCAAGTCCGGCAGAAGTTATCTTGTTGACACCGCGTTTTCTTCTCAAGCCTGACAAGTATTTCAGAGCCACCGTCTCCGGACTTGGAGTATGATGGTTCACCTTGACTGATGCGGGACCCCGCCTCGCCTTTGGCTCGGCGTTGGCTGGCTCGGCTCCGCGGCATCGACTTTACATCACTGTCGGCTCCCTTTGTATTCAACCTCGCTCATCCTTTCTGGACAAAAAGCGCCAGCTCTACCCGCCACAGCCATGGAGGTCATGAAGGTGACTTATTGCCCGCCGCCTGTTGCTGCGCCCATGGCGGCCCGTGGCGGCTCACAACACAATGAGAGTGGCGGAGACTGCCAGATGGATGGATGGATGCTTGCAGCGCGCAGCGTATTTTCGGGTCGAGCCGAATGATGGCGGGTCGGGGACAGCCGAAGTGCTTCGGACGACAGACGAACAGCCGAGTGGTTTTATTGCCGCCGCTTTGGCCGTTCCCCCTATATTTCGACGTCGTGGGAAGCCGTTGTTCCAGCGGGTGGGATTGTCTATCCGAGTGGCGCTCACCTGTTGTGGCGACCGAGTAGCCGCCCCGCCGCGGGATGGCGCCAATCCCCGGCTGCTGCACAGTGGGCCAGAACACCGGTGGAGGCGGTCCAAATTCCGGACGGGTTTTGAGCTATGGCGTCGCTTAACGGGACTCGAATCGAACGTGTGGACCCATCAATGGATTACTCGTTTGGAGAGAAATCCATTGATGGGCTCACACGTTCGATTCTAGTCCCCTTTAGCAAGGCCATTATAGCCCAAAACGCGTCCAGATTTTTTTTTGCCTCAACGGTCTTCTGGACCACTGTGCAGGTCACCGAGAACAGCCATGCTAATTAAGTTTCGACTCTTTCAGGTCACTGGGCCGGCCTACGCCTGAACACGGCATTCAAACGCCCAGCTCGGACGAGCTAACATTGATTCACGTTTCGGAGGCTCAGAGCAGCGAAGTTTTGTATTCGAATCGGGAGGCTCGATGCTGAGGTTCACCTTAATTACGGCTGAAGTGCGAGGCGGGCCGGGGCGCGATGGTTGTTTGATGATGCGCATGCAAGGAAGCGCCGCCCTCAGCAGACCCCAGCACAGTGGGTCAGAAGACCGTTGAGGCAGCCAAAATCCCGGACACATTTTGAGCTCCAGAGTCGCTAAATGGGACTCGAATCGAATGTGTGACCCCTCCAGGATTGCTCTCCAGACGAGGAGTCCATTGGTGGGGTCACACGTTCGATTCGAGCCCCATTTAGCTACGTACTCTGGAGCTCAAAACACGTCGGGTATTTTGGCCACCTCAACGGTCTTCTGACCCACTTTGCGCAGCCTTCGCAGCCAAACACATTTGCGGAGACTCGAGGGGAAAGTAGCGAAATTAACCGACAGCGGCGCTGCGGCAATCTGCTGCCGGGGTCTTGAGGGAATCAGGGGCCTGGGTGGACTGTTAAAAAATTCGTCCCTATGCAACAGCTGGGTACAGTCCTTATGGCTGAAGCGTCTCAGATGACGTGGCGTCATGCACTGTGAATAAAATAGTAGTCACTTGATGACAGTTTAAAGCGAGTTTAAAGAAAAGTTTTTCGACGTTATTTTAATGATGTAAAATATAATTCATAAATTTGTCCTGAAGGGACAAAATTTTTGAAACTATTCAAAGGAGCTACACCCCAACGTTGTGACTGACGGTGCTGAAGCATCTGTTTGGCCCACCCTATAATTAAAATAGCTCAGGCCATTTTTGGCGGAAACCTTTTCAGTTTTGCAGGTGGGCCGCTCACGCCGACACGTCCCGCTTTGCAGGCGCCCCTCATTATGGGGTCGCACTTGGACACTTCTCGCCACCTCTAAAATGAGCGGCTTTCCCTGCTACCGATTTCCCCTTCCCTTCCGCTGCTGCCGCGTTGCGAGGGAAACCGCTGGACTGCGGCCCATTCAGGACGAAAATTAGAATCTCCGAGCGACAAACGGTGGTCCAAACAAAAAGGGAATGATATTGATTGAAGGGGCTGCTGTGAAAGCTCTCAGCAAATTGGGGATTAGAGGCGTTCACCCTCTTTTGCTGGCCGTGTTAATAAACAATTTCTCCCCCCGATGGTGGAAACCGCCGCCCTTCGGAAAAAAGGCACGCCTTGAGAAAGCTCCCAAGAATTTGGATCAAATTCGGAGCGGAGATTGTTGCTGAGGTGGATTGTTGCCGTGCCTCATTCTGTGCATGCATCTTGAGGCTCAAAATGGGTTTCATAATAAGCAGCCAGCTTACACTGATTTCAGTGATTGAACCTGACTGTAAGACAGGAGCGAAACTTGTAATCTTACTATAACTTAATTTTTCGGAGGACTGCGATAGAGAGAAAAGAGACAAGGAACCGGACTCGGTTAGAGGCCTCGGCGTGCTTATAGGGGGCGCCCGCAGGCGGCCGGAATCCTGGACAGGGGCTTCGGGCCGTGAGGGATGGTGGACATACATAACTCCGCAAAAGGCGAATTCCGCGAGGAGGCCGCGTGTTCTATAATAACCGAAAGGATGGGAAAACTGGAGAGGGGAAGTGAAGAGAGAGAGAAAGAGAGTAGATTTTCAAAATCATCATGTCCGAAGCGATCGCTCTTAATTTTCGTCACATCTCTAAGTCGTTGTTGTTTGGTTCGTGCACCTCAGTTTCAGAAGGAGTGTGTTAATTCCGGGGTCGCATCAGAGAATTTTGGATTTTGGATCGAATAGTAACAGTGTGGTAACAGGTACACGGGTCGGAACGCCATCGGGTGGGCGGGGCATAGGACGGCCGCCTCACCTCCGATGCTGGCGTGGTACGCCACCCCGACGCCGCAGAAGGTGTTGAAGGCCTGCGCCGCCACCTCGCCGGCACACCGCGTGCCGTGCTTGTTGTCGCCGTTGTCGCGCGGGGTGGGGTCCGCGTCGCTGTCGTTGATGTCGGCGCTCGCCATCGGGTCCTGGAATCACAGAGACAGTCGCGTCACACGCCTTGGAAAAACACCTCATTTACAAGAGTCAGCAAGGATCCTGTGTTTAGAAAAAACACCCAAGACCGACGGATGCCCCCCGGGCCTTGCAGCAACGGAAGCACACTGTACTTTTGCCGAGAGCGCCACGGTACAGTGGGCCAGAAGACCGGTGGAGGCGGTCAAAGTTCAGGATGCATGTCAACCTCATGAATCGAACCTGCGACCCTACCCATGGATTCCTCGTATGGAGAGCAATCCATTGCTGATATCACACGTTCGGTTTACGTCCTGCGGTTAGCGACTCTGTAGCTCAAAACGCGTCTTGATTTTTTTTTCGCCTCAACGTTCTTCTGGCTCACTGCGCGGCCTGGCCTGGGAGCGTGTCGGGTCACCTGATTAGCCTGATAGTCCCTCTAATGCGTGGTTGTCAGCCCTAATAGACACGGGCAGCGCGCGAGGCTCACGCAGAACACGCTCTCAAATGGCGAACGAGCGACAGGTGCAGTCATGAGTGGTGGCAGGCGGGGGAGTGTTGTTGCTCGTTCACGGTTCTGTGTTTGTCACGCTTTACGCGCTTTTCGCCGTGCAATGATGTGTCCTTTCTGTTGTTACGCCCAGTGGACCAGAGGACCGGTGTGGAGGCAGGCGGCCAAAACTCATGACGCGTTTTGAGCTCCAGAGTCGCTAAGTGGGACTCGAACGACTCGAATCTAACGCGTGACCCCACCAGTGGATTCCTCTTTCTGAGAGGTGGGTCACTCGTGTGGGCGTCGAGTACCACTTAGCGACTCTGGAGGTCAAATCACGTCCGGGATTTCGACCACCTCCACCGGTCTTCTGGCCCACTGTGCGAGGAAGCTAAAGGGAAACGACACCTGCACCCAACCAGAGACATACACAGCACACGATCTCCAAGTGTCAGCGCTGCCCTGCTAGTGGGCCTGTCAACGAGAAGTCTACTTTCTTTCATTAAATTTTGGCTCGCAATCAATGCAACTGCAAGAAAGGAAATTAAAACGGGCGCCAGGAGGAGAGGGAGGGGGGAGGGGAAGCTGAAAGGTCGCTGATTCTTATTAGTCTTTCCCACTTTTCTAAAGTTCACCCGGAAAAGGGACAGCTGCGGCCTAATTGGATTTTTCATTGATTTTGTGATTATTTTGCCTGAGAAATGTCAGCAGATTGTGTATACCGGCGTTGCGTTCGGCCCCATCAATATTTTGCTCGTTAATAGATTTGTGAGGAAGCAAGAAGGAAAATTCCCTTTTCGGGGTGGTGTGTTCTTTCGATAACCGAATCAATCAAGGTCCGGATTGCCTGCCGATTGCCTGATTGCAAAAGGCCGCCATTTTCCGGCGGTAATTCCGTTAAAAGCGAAACAATGAGGGGCTAATGAGCTTGCCGGCCGGGGCGCCGCGACCTGCTTTGTCCTCGAGACCCTTTTCCCGTACTCGGCATCGAACAAACCGGAACCAACTCGAGCAAACCCGAGCAAAACTCCACGTTAAGTCGCCTCACCGGTCAGTGGGTCAGAAGACCGGCGCCGGCGGCCAGAACTCTAGACGTGTTGAGGGGGCAACCACTTCGTATGTTTAGGCACACAAGGTTTCTCAATAGGGAAGAGATTTCGTGGGATTTCGCCAAATTTCGACCGATTTTACGCCCAAAATTTGCTTGTGTTTTGCTGTTTTTTGGGGCGAAATTTCCGATTTCCAGAGATTTCAGGCGCTCAAGGGGACACATGATTTCTTGAGTGGTTGCCCCCTCGGTGTGACCCCACCAATGCGTGCCCGGGCTTTTGACCGCCTCCACTGTGCATCCCTTTCCCGGCAGTGTCGTTACTTCCAGCTCCCCAGGCGCGGATACAGGGAAGGGGGGGGGGCAAAGGGGTTTTTGCCCCCCCCCCCAAATAGCACCTAGATAGCCGCGCCTGAAAGGTAGGCAGAAAGTGCTACTTTGCCCCTGTAAGTAGGCAAAAAGTGCTGCTTTGCCCCCCCCCCCCTCCAAAAGGCCGCCTCTGGATCCGCCACTGCAGCTCCCGGCGGTGCGTTAGCCCTGGTCCCGGCGAAGCCCGGGGTTGTTCCTTCCGGTGGTGTGGAGAGTAGCCAGCACCCACCGACCCGCGTACGGCGCGGCAGCGCCCTGGCCGCACTGCCATCCAAGACCAGAGCAATGGCTCTCCAGGGGCCGCAGTCGGACAAGCTCTTACCCTTGCATTGGTCCGCGGGGAGAGGGGAGGGGAAGGGAGGGGGAATTAGAGTCCTCCATCCGGTCAAGTGGTCGGCGGGCTGTTTACGGCGGGAGGTTCCTTACTGCAGAACCCAGCCAAATATTTAACGAGATGGCTGGGAAGAATTGCACGCGCCGCGTTTGTTGTTCTGCTGCGGTGGAGACGGTCAAGGAATGAAAAGTAAAAGCCTTCCGTCCGGCTCCTGACGTCCGTTAACGACGCGCGCCGACCCAGTACTCGACTGTGGCACCCCTACTCAGCTCACTGAGCGCTGGCCGACCCAGTACTCGACTGTAGCACCCCTACTCAGCTCACTGAGCGCTGGCGGCGCCGCTGGGGAGGAAGGAGGAGGCGGAAGGGAGTCTCATGATATGCGGGGGTGAGTGCGTCAGGAGGGGGGGGGGGAAGGCCACCACCAAGTGCAACGGAGTGGCCTGCCAGCCGCGAACCCCTAATAAACTGCGGTGCCAGGACCCCGCTCTCTAAGCCGGGGAGTATTTTGTACTCGGCGGTACCCAATTCAGCGAAATATTTATCGGGTGGGGGTGATAATGCAACGGGGGTTGGAGGAAGGATACCGAATTAAGATAAAACGAGGAGAAACTGTTGTCGTAAAACGTGGATCGTCAGCTGGAAAACCTATACACTGCAAGGGGGGCACGCAAGTCGAAAGGAGGCGCAGGAGGGAGGGAGAAGTGTTCCCTTCCTCCAGGCAGGCGGTGCAGCACGCCCCTCGCCTCCGCAGACCCCTTTTGGGGCCTCCGTTTATCCAGCTCCTTCTTTAAAGCTGTTCGCTTGTTGTTTTTGTGTCGCGTTCTACGGCCCCCCGGCGTCTATTCCGATACGCAGCGCTCCACCGACCGGCCTCGTATTGCCATTCGAAGGGAGAGCAGCCACGGAAGCTACACTGCCCTTGTTATTCAAGATGGTCCACCGAAGATAGCCTCACTCAAGGCTAACAAGAAGCCATTCGCAGGGCCAATTTTTTTTTCCTTTTTAGAGAAGATACAGCGCGTTTCTTAGTTAGCATCCTTGCCCGCCTGGTCGCTGATATCTCTCTCCCGAGCTCCGCAAGATTGCAATGCAAGATAAACTCGCACGCCGAGATGAGCGTCCCTCGCTGCTGATGAAAAGCGGGAAATGAAATTCAAATTTTCCGCCGTTGGGTCAAAACGGGATTGAACCGATTAGGGCGCAATCAAGGCGCCGCTGCCTCCGGGTTAGTTTCGGCAGCGCCATTTTTTCCGGGATAGTCGGAGGCAAGGCTTCAATTTTAACTTTTTCCCTCATCTTCCTTCCTTCCGTGACGTAGTGGAGGTTCAAGTCGGCTGCCGGAATTCTCCTGCGTTGCGCCCCTCTGCAGAACATGGTAAACCGTTTTGTGTCTTCATCAAATTCCGCGACCTTCTTGGGGGAGGCAATTGAATTCGCGTTTAGGTGGCGTGGCACCCTCCCCACCTGTTGCCTGCCTCAGGTATTACCTACGACCACCACAGGCTTGCCTTGCCAAACCTAGGCATATTGTGTTGCCGCCTGCGTACCTGTTGCCTGCCCCAGGTATTACCTACGGCCACAGCACAGTGGGTCAGAAGACCGTTGAGGCGCGGTAAAAATTCTAAACGCGTTTTGAGCTCCAGAGTCGCTAAATGGGACTCGAATCGAACGTGTGACCCTATCAATGGATTCCTCGTTCAGAGAGACTGTGCACAGGCTTGCCTTGCCGAGCCCAGGCCTACCTGTTGCCAGCCCAAGGTCACCTACACGCTCTACGATCCCATCCATATTGCGCTGCCGCGCCGCCATAGCGACGACGGGCTCCGTTGCCATGGCAACCAGTAAGATTCTCGTAAAAGTGTCTTTATGACGCGCTTCCATGTGGTCAGTGTAATAAGTCGTAAACATGTGGAGCTGGACGCGGCGGCCTTCACTAGACAAGGCAACCTAACCTCACACTCACAGCCGCCGCAAAAAAAAAAAAAACAAGGGGAAAGTTATTGCCGCGGAACTCTGGACGGGAAAAATTACCCCACGGGCAAAAAGAAAAAAAAAAGGCCTTCGAACGGGAACCACATTTAATCCTTGACAAGGCCGCGTGCGCTTTTCCTTAGTTTCGACCTACCTTGCTTTTCCCGCGGAACCCCGCCACACAGTGGGCCACACGCCTGCCACCCAGACAACGACAATAAACACGGACTATATTCATCGGCCTGTATGCGACGTCACAGCCGGGGCGGCGGTGCCACTTAGCATGCCGCGCCACGTCTCGTAATTAGACACGGCGTGATTTATCCCCCACGGATTGCGCTGCGATTACTGCGGCTTACATCGTTAACCCTTTGCATTTTCAGCAGGGCGGGGTTGCCAACCCTTTTTTTAAGGCACGAAGTAGCCTTATAGCCTCACAAAAGTGTTTTTTGTTGTTGTTTTTATTTAAATTTTAAGTCTGGCCTCTTATGCATCTCCGAAATATTCTATACGATTTTGATAAGACTTGGCAAAGTGCCAAAACTAAGTACCCCGATTTCATTTTTTTTTTAAATTCTCATTTTATTCTTGCCAATTCTTTTGCTCAAAACTCGTCTGGGAGTTTGACCGCCCAACCGGTCTTCTGTCCCACTGTGCGCAGTGGCACGGAGACGGCTCGGGTTTGATTTACTCGGTAAATCTGGGACAGGGGAATTAAGTGCCATATATTTTGGCGGGAAAGGCGACGTGTTGCGCGTTAAGTTGGCGGCCCTGGGAACGGCGGCCGCGCGGCGGAGCTGCCAACCGAAACAATAAAAGTCCGCGCCCAAACTGCTATTGATAAGTTTATTGATCGTAAACTCGATGCCACGCGCGGAAAGGAATTGGACACGATTTTTTTTTTGACATTGTTCGCAAAGACACGACAGATTATTCAGAGAGCTGAGGGGTTTGAATCACAGGTTCAATGGGCTGCGGGCTAATGATGGAATTCGAGCAAAATTCACTCAAACCGGCTGAACTAGGCGAGTTATGGCATTATTTTATTCCTGCGGGAAAGGGGAGGAATACCCCAGTACCCCAGTATACCTGCGTAAACAGTGTAACAGCACGCTTTTAATCATCTGTCTGTCTGTCTGCCTGTCTGTCTGTTGTCTGTCCGTGTATCAAGCATTCGTCCATCGGCCGGTCAAAAAAAAAAAAAAAAAAAAAAAAAACCAACATCAGCATTGCATTCAGGTGCTGTATGGACGTAGGGACAAGGGGCGGCACGTCCTGTCACGCTGTCACGCCGTCACAATGGGCGTCACAAAGGCCGTCACGGCCGTCGCGACGCGTCACGCGTAGATCCTCTATCATTGTGCGAATCTAGGGGGCCGTGGCAGCACTGCGCCGCAATGCGCAGCACACGTGTATGGCGGCGCGGTACAGTCCGAGACAGAAGCGGCGCCTGTTCGGCACTGTACGCTCGAGAGCCCAGCGGTGTTTAGCTTTATATGAGTCCCGCTATGGCACGCAGATGGGCCGCGGGCGCGGTGGGGCGTGGCGGGGCGCGGTGGGGCGTGGCGGGGCGCGGTGGGGCGCGGCGGGGCGTGCGGGGGCGAGAATATCCCACAACGAGCGAGGGTTGGCGGCGGCGGCGGCGGCTGGGCGCTGAGCGGTGCTCCAGGGGAAAAACAGCCCACGGGAAATCAGTGCCCGCACCTGTACTGCCCGCAAACACACACGCGCGCACACACACACACACACACACACACACACACACACACACACACACACACACACACACACACACGGCGTGACGTGGCAGGTGATGGGAACGCGATGCCCGCGCGGCAGCAAAGAGGCTCAGGACGCCCAGGCACCGCTTGCAAAGCCGCGCAGCTCTGCCGCCCCGCGCCTCTCTGCCGGAATCGCTGCAGTTGCTGTTAAAAGTTGAACCGTCACCATGACAACCATGACAACGACATTTCACCTCAGCGCCGCGGCCGCGGGCGGTGGGTGACACGCCGCCGGCCGCCGCGCCACAATCATACCAGCACAACCCCGCCGGGTCCACCACAATGCCCCCCCCCCCCCCGCACATGAAGGGCAGGAAATAGACGACATTCCTGCGTCACAAGTGGAGCCGCGACATGTCGGAAGGCAAGTCCGGTCCGGCGGCGCTGTGCACAGTGGGCCGCCCCAGGCGGACAAAATTCGAGACGCGTTTAGAGCGAACCGAACGTGTGACGCGTCAGAGACTCTGGAGCTGAAATTGCCCCTAGAGTTTTGGCGCCGGTCATCTGGCCCACTGTACTGCGGTGCCCGCGGCCTCCCCACGTGTCGCGGAGGAAAGAGAAAGCCTCCAGGTCATTCCGGGATGAAAAATAGCGCGCGCAGCTCGCGGCCGCCACGGCCGACTTTTTATTTTATTTAATTTTTTGTTTCTCGTTTATTTGCCACCGGCAAACATCAAGCCGGTCCTCGGAGACGGATTATTGCTCCGCGGAGGTGGCGCATCGCGGGGGCAGAGAGAGAGAGAGAGAGAGAGAGAGAGAGAGAGAGAGAGAGAGAGAGAGAGAGAGAGAGAGAGAGAGGGGGGGGGGAAGGGGGGAATTCAGAGCGGAGTAAATGCCCGAGTCTTGGGCGGGCACGGCCTGACGCCGAGGCTGCACGCGGCCAGAGCGGAGGAAGGTGTTGGTTTGGGCAAACACGAGCGGAAGGGGCGCGCCGCGTCTAATTGAGGCGCACGTGACTAGGCAGGGTGGGGCGGGGCGGGGCGGGGCGGAGTGAGGCGGGGCGGGGCGAGGCGTCTCGATAGACCAGACTCCCCCTTCTTGTTCGCCACGACAAGGGTTTTACATGCCGCGTTTGCATGGCCAAGTCGGGCGACGCCACCACTGCCGGCGACGCTGCTACTGCTGCTGGCTGCTTGGATGCAACCAGACAAAAACATTTCCTTTCTCCATTTCAAGAGATATTTCCTATTTTTTTTTCCTCCCTCGTTGCCCCGGGGCGGCGGAAAGGCCGAGTTCGAGAGCCTCGCTGTGGCTTCGGCTGTGAGGCTCTTTAGCTTCGGCTTGCGCGGAGGCGGGCGCGATTTACAGGGTGAATAACGCGACTGTAGCTCTCTCTCTCTCTCTCTCTCTCTCTCTCTCTCTCTCTCTCTCTCTCTCTCTCTCTCTCTCTCTCTCTCTCTCTCTCTCTCCGCATGCATCACGGCAGCGCTGGCTGGCCCTGGCCGGGCGGCATTGTCCGGGCAAAATGCAAATGAGTCCGCGCAACAAATGTACTGGGAGAGGTGAGCGGCGCTGTCATGGCGCAAGCGCGTCCTCTCTCTGCACGATCAATCCTCCACTAAAAAATCGGAAAAGACATGTGTGGAAGTTCGGTCCAGTTTGTGTGTGGCTCGAACCGTGGCACAGGGGGTCAGAAAACCGATGAGGCGGCCAAAATTCTAGACCGTGTTTTGAGCTCTAGAGTCGCTAAATGGGACTCGAATCGAACGTGTGACCCCACCAAT
>CM060100.1:6519124-6529124 GCA_030522485.1 Stenchaetothrips biformis
GCTCTAACGGACGCCCTGACCTGTGCCGCCAGCCATATCTCACCCTCGTTATGCCCCAAGGGTACGCCCCACGGTACGCCCCGCGGAACGCCCCACGGTACGCCACGCGGAACGCCCCACGGTACGCCCCGCGGAACGCCCTGCGGTGCGCCATGCGGTACACCCTCCCGCCTCAATTTATACCCCGGCCGCCACCTGATTGCAGTAAGTCGCCCCATTCTTCCAAACGTGTGCAGGGAGGGCGATTAACGCGCTGCGATGTGCCGGTGATTGTATTATGCACCACGCAGGTCGGCCTCAGGGCAAGCAGACAGACAGACAGATAGACAGACGGACGGACGGACGGACAGACAGACTTACGGGGTGGTGCCAGAGACGCGTCGTCTAAATCTCTCCCAAGGAACTGATTTTAACCCGCACGCACTCTGGTGTCACTGCGACAACCATTCTCCGCTACGCCACGCCGCGTTAGAAGGAGACCCAGTGAGACAGGCTGGGACGCGCGGGGGGATAGGGGATGGGGGAAGGGGAGAGAGAGAGAGAGAGAGAGAGAGAGAGAGAGAGAGAGAGAGAGAGAGAGAGAGAGAGAGAGAGAGAGAGAGAGCGCACCACGCGTGTCGCGTCGATGGCAGGGCTGAGGGTTCGGACGGGGAGGGCTAGAAGGGCTGAGGAGGGAAGCGGATCAAGGAAAACCTAGCCTGACAAGAACACATTTACGTACTTACTCGACGCAGCTCGGTTCAAAATGCAGTTTTCCAAAAAACCAAGCTCAAAAATTCGCCACTTAAGACCGTCACGTTTCAGTGCCGTTGACCGTACGTTCCACAAAGTGCGTCATACACGGCAAAAACAGTTCCTGAACTTCCCAGGAACTTCTAGGAAATCACCCTTGTCTGCAGGAGGCCACCTGGAGAAAGCAGAAAGCAGGTACCGCGATTGCCGTGTAAGGACCTGCACTGTGAGTAAGTACCACGTACTCTGTGGTGCAGTGCGCGCGCGCGACGCGCCGGGCGTCGGGAACATCATTTCCTGCCTTTCTTTCTTCTTTTTCCCCCTCGCCGTTTCCGGCTTGTGCTCGTCTCCTTTTCCTCCGGCAGCCGAGCGCCGCGCTCTCGGGCAGCGCCAGGCGGAATGAGCGGCTAGCTGGTGTTTGCCAGGAAGCTCTTAACACTGACGAGTGCGCGGTCCGCGGCGGGGAGTGCGTTGCGTTCGCTGGCGCGTCGTTGTCGCTGCAGTGCATTCATGATCCAGAATTAGTGCGCGTCGTTCCGGTTCATGGACGGCCCGCGTTGTGTTGCGCGCGGAACAGCGAAAAGAAATTTTGAATTAAAACGAAAACAAGCGCAACGGCAAGCAGGGCCATTTAGAGGGCGCGCACCACGCTACTCGTGCTCAGCATTGTGAGGCCCCTGACAACACACGGACGCTCGTCCGTCGTTCTCACAAACCAGCAACAAAGTCAACAAAACATTAACTTTTTTTGTCGAGTGTACAGTGGCGGAACGCCTCGTCGAGTGTACAGTGGCGGAACGCCTCGTCGAGTGTACAGTCGCGGAACGTCACTTCGAGTGTACAGTCGCGGAACGTCACATCGAGTGTACAGTCGCGGAACGTCATATTGAGTGTACACTCGCGGAACGTCACTTCGAGTGTACGGTCCCGGAACGTCACATCGAGTGTACAGTCGCGGAAGGTCATATTGAGTGTACAGTCCCGGAACGTCACATCGAGTGTACAGTCGCGGAACGCCGCCGCAGCGTCGACTAGTACGTTTTGGGGGAGGGATGAGGAGGGGGAAAGCAGCTACGCGGCGTGTAAAATAAAAATAAAACAAAAATTGAGGGTCGCGCGCCGCGCGCTCACGTGACGCCTTAACCCAATAACCATGACATGTGCGCCGCGCGCGCACTCTATCGGATTAAACTGCGTCAATTAGGAGAAAGGGTAGCAGCGGGCTGTTTCAGCGGTTAATATTTCAGTCGAGTATCATTTCCGCAAACGATGTAGGGCACAGTCGGGTCCACAAGTTGGGCAATAACGGTGAGTGAGGCCCGAGACACCATTCTTACGTTGGAGACAGAGAGAGAGAGAGAGAGAGAGAGAGAGAGAGAGAGAGAGAGAGAGAGAGAGAGAGAGAGAGAGAGAGAGAGAGAGAGCTACACGCGGCTCGAGACTGCAGGAATGTAATATAGACGCAGCCACTTATCCAAACCGCACGCATTCTCTCTCTCTCTCTCTCTCTCTCTCTCTCTCTCTCTCTCTCTCTCTCTCTCTCTCTCTCTCTCTCTCTCTCTCTCTCTCTCTCTCTCTCTCTCCGAGGCATGACGTGCCTGTCCGTCCCATATCGGCGTAACATGAGACTCCGAACACCGCACGCGGCACCGGATTTGCTGCAGCAAACTTGCATAACACCACAGCAGCAGGTCGTGCCGCAACCCGCAGTGCTGCAGCAAGGAGGTTGGTGAATCTGCAGTGATAGCCATCGGGGCGTGCGGTGCGGTGGGATGGCGTGCACTGCCTATGCAAATGCCGAGCGCGAAATGAGTAGCCCCGCACAAGTACACCTGCAATTGGGCGGCTGCCACGCATCGTGCCGCAGAGCAGCACAGTGCGCCACGACACACAGTGCGTTAGGTTAGGTTGTCTCTGCTGGGTCTTCTGCACTCTACGTGCGAAACGCACCAGTAGCAGAGCTATCTGTCGCACAGTGGGTCAGAAGACTGTTGAGGCAGCCAAGATTCCAGACGCGTTTTGAGCTCCGGAGTCGCTAGACAGGACTCCAACCCAACGTGTGACCCCACCACTAGATTCCTCGTTCGAAGAGCAATCCATTATTGGTAGCGTCACACGTTGGGTTTAAGTCCTACGTTGAGCGACTCTGGAGTTCAACACGCGTCAGGAGTTTTGGCCGCCTGCGCGCCCACTGTGCGACAGATAGCACTCCTTAGGTTTCGCAGAGAGACCCAGCGGCGACAGCTTTTAACACGTCCATCCTGTTCTGTAGGTTCCCTTCGCTGGAACCGTCTCCTCTGGGCCCCGCTTTTCCGCGTGCCTCCGCACCGCGCCCCTCTGAGAGGCCCTCTTGTTGGAGGCCCTCTTGTTGGAGGCCCTCTCTGAGGGACCGACCGGGCAGGACGGAAGATTGTACTGATCGGCTGCGAGCTTGCACGGGCCCTTCCTTCCCCTGGCCCGGCGCCCGGCCCACTGTGTGGCCCTTGCCCCGACTTGCTTCCCTCCTCCATACAGTGATGGGATAAACACGTTATGGACCCTTTCAAACCGACCATTGTGGGCCAAGGCACGTCCTGCCGCCGAAATGGCTGGAGTCGCTGGAGGCAGCAGCGTGCTGGTCCGAGGCACGCTCCAGACTACACAACGGCGCTTCTTTCAAATCCCCCCAGCCCGGCCGCCCAGCGGCCCAGAAGCGCCAGCAGCGGCGCCGCACAGTGGAACAGCCAGAAGACCGGCGCAGGCGGCCGAAACTCTAGACGCGTTTTGAGCTGCAGAGTCGCTAAATGGGATTCGAACCGAACGAGTGACCCCACCATTGGATCCCTCGTTCGGAAAGCAGTTCATTGGTTCGATTCGAGTCCTTTTCACCGACTGTGGACTTCAAAACACGTCTAGAGTTTTGTCCGCCTGCGCTGGTCTTCTGGCCCACTGTGCGCCGCGCCCCCTGCACGACTCACAGCGGCGAGCGGCGCAGACTGGTATCTATTATTTCTTTCCAAAAAGCAGACAAGCTAAAGGCGACCGCGAATCGACTTTTTGACAAATTACAGGGACGTTGCCCCTTCCCCGCCAACAGCGCTGCGGAGTAAGAAAACTGTCTGCGCACAGAGAGAAACTGGAAAAAAAAATACGGTTGGTTTAAACCCTTCCTTCCTTTTTTTTTAAACAGTGAGCTCCTCAAGGTGCGAGGTTCATCCAGGCGGCGAACTCGTAGAGCCGCGCACTGCTGGCTTTGAAAGACAGTCGACGAGAGAAAAATGCGGCGGCGCGGTGCTAGGTCAAAGCGGGGAGGTAATTTCATGAGCCCCGCCCGTCGCGGCGCGTCGCGGCGCGTCGCGGCACAGTGGGCCGACGGCTCCGCCAGCACAGCCCCTTCAAACTTGAAAATCCTCTTTACCTAAGTAAGATCAATGTGTCACGCGGCAGACAATCGTCGCTTCGAGCGTCTCTGCAGACATTTCCGAGCTACCCGACCGGGCCGGCCCGGCACTCGATTTCCCCTGTCTTTCCAATATACCTATCCAGCACGAAAAAAAAAGAAAGAAAAAAAAAAGAAAATGCATTTCTTACTCTCTCAATGTTGGCTTTGTCCAAGAGATTCACTGATGTATAACAATCTTTAGCAATGCACCTTAAAAATACGCACCTGCTATAAAAATTATCACTAAATCAGTGCTCATTTTCAGTGCCATATGGCACTCTTAAAAATAATAAGCTGAGCTTGGAACTATTTTTTTGCGAGTGCAATGGGGTGCAGGTGGTGGCTGTCTCGCTGGGCTCGTCGTTGAGTTGGCGCTTCCCCATCCAGCAGCAAAACTAGCAAGGTTCCAGGCGGCAAGAAATGCAGTGGCGCTGCCGGCCGGCGGCACCAGTCTTTTACCCGATAATAATAAACCCAGTGAGAAACTTGGCGAAAGTTTGGGAGGCGTGTGCTGCAGTAGTGGGCTGCAGTCCTGCTCCCCGACAACTCTCTCTCTCTCTCTCTCTCTCTCTCGTCCGAGTCACACACGGTTTTGGATCGGACTGTACACCGACGGGCGCTGGCTGTTTCACGCGCTACTATAGCGTCGTTTTCCTTTTGTCGGGCAGCGCAACCTGCAGAGCGTTATTTCTTTTAGTTTAAAAATTGCGGCAGGTATGTGCGGTGTAGGATCAGGGCAGGGGTTTACAGAGTTGGTGGCGGGGAGAGGGAGAGGGAGAGAGAGAGAGAGAGGGAGAGAGAGAGAGAGAGAGAGAGAGAGAGAGAGAGAGAGAGAGAGAGAGAGAGAGAGAGAGAGAGACAGAGACAGAGACAGAGAGAGAGAGAGAGAGAGAGAGAGAGAGAGAGAGAGAGAGAGAGAGAGAGAGAGAGAGAGAGAGAGAGAGAGAGAGAGGGGGAAAGAGAGAGGGAGGAAGGGACTGTACGTGAAGAAAGTATTCGGACGGGGATGAAGTATATATATATATGTGAATGTGCGCAAAACGAGAGGAAAATTAGGGCGGGTGTGCAGAGCGTCACCAACGGCGGCATGACAATCAGAGCGAGCGGGACGGTGCTTTAGAAAGTAAAGAGTGCCGCCGGATAGAGCCGCGGGAGACAGGGGTGTCCTCAGGTGGGGGGAGGTGGGGGGGCGGGGGGGCGGCAAGAGGGAGGAGTGGCCCGCAGATCAGCGCTCTCATTCCTGGCTAAAGACACACTCGCACACACACACCTACACGCACTCATTTTCTCTCGTCCGAGCGCGCGCGCGCGCGCGCGCGCGCACACACACACACACACACACACACACACACACACACACACACACACACACACACACACACGTGGACGTCGAAGTTTGGCAAAATAAAAGGAACCGGAACCGACGGGCTCAATCCTCTTCCGATAACGAGGCTTCGCCTCAGCTTTCCCGGGCGCCGTTTTGGACAGCGCAGCAGCAGCAGCTATCTGATGAGATTCTCCGTGAAACAAAAGGCAGAGGGAAAACGGAACAACTAGTATGGCGAGCTGTTCAAAGTTCTTGCTGTTGTTGTTGTTGCAGCGTCTGGTTTATCACCGTTTTTGTTGCTCTGTCTATGTGTGTTTCAAAGTTGCAGTCGAGGGGCGTGGGACGGCTGGCTGGCTAGCCGGGCCTACAATGTCACCGGTCGAGATAGGCTGGCTGGATTGGCTGGCTCGGCGCGGCACATCCATATCGACTGGCTGTGCTGCCAGGGCCGCCACACGGTGGGCCACCACACAGTGGGCCGCACGGTGGGCCAGGTGGCTGCGACGCAGGCGAGTCATGAGGCGCGGCTTGGCGGGTAAAACGACAAAGACGTAAAGACCGTAAAAAAAAGAGGAAGAAATAGCGGGGCAAAAGGAGGACGAACGTGAGGCAACGAGCAGCAGACACGACTCGCATACAGCAATTAACTGCAAGGCGGTGCCGGGCGGCGGCGCAGCCGGGCTAGGCCGGCATGGGGGCTCCGTAACCTGGCGCGGCTCTGAATTTCAGCCAGTGGGGCACACCTTGCGAGGTGCTACTGTCGTCGTTCTGTCGGACCACGCACAGTGGGCCAGAAGACCGGTGGACGCGGTTGAAATCCCGGACGGGTATTGAGCACAAGAGTCGCTAAATGGGACTCGAACGACCGAGCATGAGACTCCGAGGAATCCATTGGTGGGGTCACGCGCTCGGTTCAAGTCCCATTTAGCGACTCTGGAGCTCAAAACGCGTCTAGAGTTTTGGCCCACTGGGCGGCGGTCCGCGGTCACCTGTGGACCGGGAAAACACACGCTTTTTACTACACGGCTACTTTGCACCGGCGTGCCAGCATGCACTCCATCACGGCGCCACCGCCGCACAGTGGGCACTGGGCACGGCCCAAGGGTAGATGGGACAGTGGAAACCCAGGGGAAGGTAGGTGGCATCGCTCTGAACGTCACATGATTCAGGGCCGCGCGCGCTGGTAGATAAGAAGAGGTATGCGGGTTGTGTATGCTGCGCCCTCACAGCACCCACCCCCTCCAACTTCCACTCACCCCCTCCCACTTTCACCCACCCCTTCCCACTTCCACCCAACCCATCGCGCCATCAAGATGTAGAGGAATGCCCCAAAATGACAAAAAAAAATAGAGTCAAAGGCACTTTAATGAAGGTGAAAATTTCCAGGTTTTTATTTTTGAATCACTTCCCGCGACAGGTTAGAAGAGGTGAAAATCCCGCATGAGTATTGAGCTCCAGAGTCGCTAAACAGGACTCAAACCGAACGTGTGACCCCGCCAATGGATTGCTGTCCGAACGAGGAATCCGTTAGTGGGGGTCACACGTCTGGTTCGAGTCCCGTTTCGCGACTTTGAAGCCCAAAACGCGTCAAGAGTTTCAGCCGCCTGCGCCGGTCTTCTGGCCCCACATGACAGGAACTCACGTAGTTCTGCGAGAGGTCCGGGTGGTTGCCCTGGATGCCGTCGTCCAGGATGGACACCACGACGCCCTTGCCGGTGTAGCCTCGCTGCCAGGCGTCCTGGATGTGCATGTCCAGAGAGCCCTCCGTGTCGCCGTTCTGAAACAAACAACAACAAAAAATAAACTTGCGCACTTTGCCTGAGTGTCGCACACTTTCCTCGAACATGGAGAGGCGCTGTGCGCGGCCGGGGCTGAAGCGAGCCGTCTCCCACGTGCCAGGGAGGAGTAATTTTATGCATGTTTCCACACTTGGTGGCAAAGGAAGCCTCTCTTGCATTCTCCGTCCGCAGCCACAGGTACGCGTGGTCAGGGCAGAGAACGGTGGGGGAAGCACTCCCATCTCCGTGCCTTCCAGATCTTTATTTTTTATTCCGTAATGATAGACAAACGCCCCCGGCGCCATCGGCGCGTCAAGTTCCTTCCGCCGGGAAGGAGCCCGCCGAGGCACGGTGGGCCGGAAGACCGGTGCCGACGGCCAGAGCTCTAGACGCGTTTTCAGCTCCAGAGTCACTACATGGCGCTCGAACCAAATGTGCGACCCCACCCATGGATTCCTCGTTCGGAGAGCAATCCATCGGTGGGGACACACGTTCGGTTCGAGTCTTATTTAGCGACTCCGGAGCTGAAAACCCGTCGGGGATTTTGACCGCCTCCGGCCCACTGTGCGAGGTTGGCAACGCCGCGGCCGGCCCGTGCAGTCAAGATGAGCGGGCCCAGTGGCTGCACGCGTTCATAAATCAACGCCCCGCCCTGCGGAGCTCTTTGCAGAAGCCACCCCCTTCCCGGAGAGACTTGCCAACTACCGCACTCGAAAATCCGGCGGCTCGCCCTTCTGATTGTGTGTAAGCACATTTAGCCGCGGCGGCCATCAATGGTGTAGAATCGAATCAGACCAACTCAAATAACGTGCCAAAGTCACGCTGTACTTGATAATCGACTCGATGGTTCCCGGCGGCGGTGGGGGAGGGCCAGCGGTCGGGGGCCCAGTGGGCCAGAAGAGGCAGTCGAAATTCCGGACGAGTTTTGGGCTCCAGAGTCGCTAAATGGGACTCGAATCGATCGAGTGACCCCACCAATGGATTGCTCTCCGAACGAGGAATCTATTGGTGGGGCCACACGTTCGATTCGAGTCCTGTTTAGCGACTCTGGAGCTCAAAATGCGTCTAGAGTGGTGGCCGGCAGCGCCGCGGTCTTCTGGCCCACTGTGTGTCCTACAGCAGCGCCGCGCCGCCGCCGGCGACCTCGCTTTCTAGGGGGAGACCGGAAAAGCGCGGGAAAACGACGGCGGCGGAATGGCAGCCGACATTACGGTGACAACGATTACGCCGCGGGACGGCATTGCGCCCGAGTCGTCAAACGGCAGTCAGAGACAAAGTGGGCGGCCAGCGGCACCGCCAAAAACCATACACACTAAATCCTTTTGCACTTTTCTGTACATAATGTCGCTGAATGGGACTCGAACGACCGAGCATGAGACCACGAGGAATCCGTTGGTGGGGTCACACGTTCAATTCGAGTCCCATTTAGCGACTCTGGAGCTCAAAACGCGTCTAGAGTTCCGGCCACGTGCGCCGGTCTTCTGGCCCACTGTGCCGCGCCGAGAGACGGAGCGGCAGCCATGAGGTTTGCTCAGCGAGTTTTCACGGAACATCGCCCGGCCAGACGAGGAGTAGTTGAAAATATGGTGGGCATAATTACCACGGCTCGCACAAGCCGCACTGGCCGGGCTACAATAATGACGCTGTTGGCAGCAGTCTGACGTCCATCCGCTTTTATAAAACGTCCTTAATTTCCCCCTTTTTTTTTCGTCTCGCTCCTTCTCTCTGCGGCGCGTCGCTGCTGAACAATGGGCATTAGCTGCAAGGGAAGGGTTCAAGCGTCGCGGGAAGGGATGGCTTTCATTACGCTTCCGGAAGCGTCATCGCATTTGCAACTTTCCGCTCTCCTTACTCTCACCCTCACCCCTTTTCTGGGTGAAGTCATAGCGATTCCCCTTGTCAATTGAAAAGAAGTTAAGAAACTTGCTTCATTTTCACATTGTATCATCCATTGATCCGTTGATTGAGTCACACTTTCGGTTCGAGTCCCATTTAGCGACGCTGGAGCTAGAAACACGTCCGGGATTTGGACCGTCTCCGGCCCACTGTGCACTGCTCTTTCGCGCGCTGTTCTCCAAGAGTTATTATCACAGTGTAGCGCCGCGCGGCGTTGTCTTGGACTCGTGGGCTCACGGACCGGACCAGCCACTCTCGCTACGTGGGGGGCGGTTTAACGATGTGAAAGTCTATAAACGGCGCGGCGAGATGAGTTGGAGGAGAAGGAGAGAGAGGGAGGGAGGGAGGGAGGGAGGGAGGGAGGGAGGGAGGGAGGGAGAGAGAGAGAGAGAGAGAGAGAGCGAGAGAGAGAGAGAGAGAGAGAGAGAGAGAGAGAGAGAGAGAGAGAGAGAGAGAGAGAGAGAGAGAGAGAGAGAGAGGCGATGAATCTGGCAACGAGGAGGTGAGAGCCTTCCTTTCAGGCCCTGGGAGCGCGGAGAGAAGGGGCAAGGCTCTGGGGTAGCCGACTCCAAACACGAATACTGACTTGGTTCCCCACGATACGACCTGAGACGAGACATGACGGCGGCCATGCCACGCGTCGAGCAGGAGGAGTCCTCCAGCTAAGAGCTCGACTAAGAGGGAGGAAAAGGAGCGGCTGGAGTGGGGGGTGGGGGAGGGAGGCGCGGGCGGCACCCGTAAGGGGAGGCGAGATACGTCGCCGACACTTGTAGGCGCCTGTCAAAGACAGAGTAGGCAACGGGCCGCTTCCCTTAATCATTCGCGCGTGCCTGCCAATCACTCCAA
>CM060100.1:6531624-6655974 GCA_030522485.1 Stenchaetothrips biformis
CTACACCTGGAGTTTAATGGACTGAGGAAGGTGTTAAAGCGAGCCGCAAGCAGGGACTTTGATACCAAACAAACGGTCACCGTCACCTCCCCCTTCTTTCCCACTTCCCACTCTCATGTCCCTCCGGTTTCTAACTCCAAGATGCTTGTCAGTTTGACTGAAGCAAAACAAAAGGGCACTTTCATTTATTTCCCAACTCGTTGACTAAGAAGGAAAGCAGCATGTGCCCGTGCACAGTGGGCCGGGAGACCGGCGCTGGCGGACAAAGCTCTTAGACGCTCCAGAGTCGCTACACAGGGCTCGAGCCGAACATGTGACCCCACCAATGGCTTCCTCGTTCGTACACCAATCCATTGGTGGGGGCCACACGTTCGGTTCGACTCACATTCAGCGACTCTGTAGCTCAAAACCTGACCGGGATTATGACACCGCCTCCACCGCGGTCTTCTGGCCCACTGTGCAGCGGCCAGCAGCGAGGGAGATAGCCGAAAATCCTCCCCCTCTGGCGCCATTTCCGCTTCCTGTGTGACTCACCAGGTACCACTGGTCCTTGAACAGCGGGTCCGGGAACATGGAGTAGGGTCCGGACGAGCGGGCCGCCCTGGAGGCGTTGGCGACGCCAGCCACGCCAGCGCCCCCGGCGGCCGTCAGACCAGTGAGCGATCCATCGCCCCGGAAGTCCCTCTTGGTCCGCCTTCTCTCCACCTGCTGCTGGGCCCACGCCACCTGGAAACAAGTTGATGGATTAGAACAGGTCGAAGAAGAAGGAGAAGAAGCAGACGAAGAAGCAGAAGAAGAAGGAGGAGAGGGAAAAGACCCTCGCCCACCAAGGGATCAACATGGCGTGTATTTTTTCCCCCGTGGTCACGGCACGGCTAAAGGGGTGGGGACATGGATGGCCACGGTATTTTTCTAAGCGGCTCAGCCAGGAAGACGGGGCCAGGGGCCAGCGGACGGCCAGCTTTGGGCCGACCACCTGCGGTTGGGCGCAAGTTAGGAGGCATCGACGGACAATCCTAACAACTAAAATTCGTTCTCTTCCTCTTAGCGAAGGGCGCGGGTCCTTTCCACAGACGCTCGCGGCATAATGACTTTCGCCTTGCGTGCGAGGCACCTTATTTCCATGCCTAGAGGGAAGCGTCACGAGGGCAAGGAGATGCCAAAAAGCCCCGCCCCCTCCCAGCTGGGGCTTTACATTTTCCTTGAGCTGTTCCCTCCAAACGAACACGCCAGTTTTGCTTTGATATCCCACCCTAATGGAGAAGGAAAATATGTGTCATCCTCATTAGGAGGCTGGGGCTCTATCACATAGGATTCCTTCTATCTCTCTCTCTCTCTCTCTCTCTCTCTCTCTCTCTCTCTCTCTCTCTCTCTCTCTCTCTCTCTCTCTCTCTCTCTCTCTCTCTCTCTCTCTCTCTCTCTCTCTCTCTCTCTCTCTCTCTCTCTCTCTCTCTCTCTCTCTCTCCACCCCTCCCCCCATCACCAGCCCGGCCCGACCTCCTTCCCTCCCCAGCTCGCTCTTGGCGCCCGAGGCGACGCGCAGTCAGTCGCCCGCTGACAAACGACTGTGTAGCCGTGGCCCCTCCGTGGCCCCCGCCGTGGCCCCCGCCGTGGCCCCCGCCGTGGCCCCGCCGTGGCCCCACCGTGGCCCCCGCCGTGGCCCCGCCGCCGAAGCGCCCCCTCCCCTCTCTTTCCGCGTTCCGTTTTCAAAATAAGGAGTCAGGCTGCTGGTGCCAGGGCGATGACAGGCTTGGCGTCGTCAGGCTCTGCGTCCCACTGTGCGCGATCCAACGACACGGACCCATAGCCTCGGTGGCCCGCGGACGCTGGACCGTCCTTCTATTCTTTTAGGTCGGCGAACCCGCGGCGTTTCCATTACGCTAATACGGGGTCTTCCCCTGTCCTCGCTTCGTCCCGCTCGCACTCACGCGCCGCAGGCACACAGTGGGTCGGAGGACCGTTGAGGCGGCCAAAATTGAAGACGCGGTTTGAGCTCCAGACTCGCTAAATGGGGCTCGAAGCGAAAGTGTGACTCCACCAATGGATTCCTCGTTCGGAGAGCAATTCATGGGTGGGGTCATACGTTCGATTCGAGTCCCATTTACGACTCTGGAGCTCAAAACGTGTCTGGGATTTTGTCCGTCTCAATGCGACGGTCTTCTGGCCCACTGTGCGGCCTCCGGCCCGCCGCCCGGACGGCCCGGACACGAGTGATGGATGCGACACTCGTCCGGGAGTGGTCGGGGCGGACACTGGGATACCGGCCGTGATCGCATAACACCTCAATCCCACGGGCCACTTGTCTGTCGTCCGGTGGGCGGATCGACCACCGCCGCCCTCTGTCTCTCTCGCACCACTAACCTAACCCGCGCGGGTGCGAGAGAGAAGACACGTGTGAGGCGGTGGTCCGACACCGCCGCCGCAGTGCGCCGCAGGCTCGCCCGAAGCGGAGCCGCGTCCGGGCGTCTGGATGGATGGCTCTCTCATGATGGGCAAAGGGCGTGAATTCGACACAACGATAGGTGCACTGCAAAAATCAGCTCACACCAGCGCAATCGACGTAGGAAAATTTCGACTTTCTTCAAGTCGACGTGCACCCAAATAAGGCGTTTCTTGAACCGAGATAGAGTGTAAGAGCGCCAGGATGGCGTCAGTCGGTATCTTTGCCCTCCCCGGTCTTCCCCTGCCTCACTGACTCACACGAGAACGTATCGTCATTTCCCGTTGGTGTTTTTTATCTTTTTTCAGTCAGACAGACGCGTCTGATACCCAATTCACACGCTGCTTCCACCTCCCCGACACGAGCGCTCTCTGCGATACGGTGGCCGTACAACGCGAAGGGCGGCGCCGAAGGTGTGTGTACGCCAGAAATTGGAAAGCCGACACGTTTTGGGCGAAATGGGTGGCGGAGCACACTGGCAGCAGGAAGTACGGGAAGCAGAGCAGAGGGCGAGGCACAGGGGGCCAGAAGACCGGCGCAGGCAGCAAGAATAGACGTGTTTTAAGCGCCAGAGTCGCTAAATGGGACTCGAACCGAACGTATGACCCCACCAATGGATTACTCCTTCGGGAGAGCGATCCATTGGTGGGGTCACGCGCTCAGTTCGAGTCCTATCAAGCGACTCTGGAGCTCAAAACGCGTCCGAGGTTTTAACCAAATCCAGCGGTCTTCTGGCCCACTGTGGGGAATTACAAACGCTGGGGACGAGGCGCTTTTAAGTTTACAGAGGCAGCGGCGAGGCCGCTGGGAGACGGCCCACTCAGGCGCCTGGGAGGTATGCAGCGCAGCGCACACGTGTCCTGCACGTGCCTACCTCGCGAGTGGCGGGCGCTCGCGGGCGCTGGCTGCGGCGCTGGGCGCGGCGGGTGCTTTGCTCGCTGCCATTCGAGTCGGGGATAGCGAGGGGCACAGTGGGCCAGAAGACCAGCGCTGGCGGCCAAAACTCTTGACGCGTATATTGAGCTCCAGAGTCACTACACAGGACTCGAACCGAACGTGTGACCCCCACCACTCGATTCATCGTTCGGAAGGCAATTAGTAGGGTCACACGTATGGTTTGAGTCCCATTTAGCGACTCTGGGGCTCAAAACGCGTCTCGAGTTTTGGCCGGTCTTGTGGCTGTTCCACTGTGAGCGGGAGGGCGGCTTCCCACTACTCCCGCGGCACCCAGCTGCCTGGACTCGAAGGCCTTAGGAGCCTCAGCGACAGTGGGGCTCAAAACACGGGCCGGATTAAACTTCCCACGGGGGAGTGTTTTGTCGGAGGGGCGGGGACAGGGATTACTTGGGCTCGAACGGCCAGAACGGGTGGCCGAGGACAACGGCGACGGCGGTCCGGCGGCGGCGGCGCACAGTGGGTCAGAAGACCGTCGAGGCGGCCTCAAGTCTAGACGCGTTTTGAGCTCCAGAGTCGCTAAATGGGACTCGAATCGAACGTGTAACCCCACCAATGGATTCCTCATTCAAAGAGCAATCCATTGGTGGGGTCATACTTTCAACTCGAGTCCCATTTACCGACGCTGGCGCTCAAAACGCGTCTAGAGTTCTGGCCGCCTTAGCGGTTTTCTGACCCACTGTGCGGCGCCGGTCCGGTCCAGGAGGTCGCGTCTGGAGGCCAGATCCCGCCAGAGCCGGCGGCCAAACTTTGCCGGACCAATCAGAAGCGGGCGGCGGGGAGGGCGCCGGTTTTGAACGGGTGCTTCAATTTGCATTAGTGGCGGAGTCCGCCGTGGTGCAGTGGGCCGGCCGGCCTTGCGGCCAGGGAAAGGGTGGAAGCGGAGGGCGTCTTCAATCACTTCGCCTTCCTTTGAATGAACTTGGCTCGCAAGGCAGCGCGCCGCACAGTGGGTCAGAAGACCGTTGAGGTGGCCAAAATTCTAGACGCGTTTTGAGCTCCAGAGTCGCTAAATGGGACTCGAATCGAACGTGTGACCCCACCAATGGATTCCTCGTTCGGAGGGCCATCCATTAGTGGGGTCACACGTTCCATTCGAGTCCCATTTAGCGACTCTGGAGCCCAAAACGCGTCTAGAATTTTGGCCGCCTGAACCGTCTTCTGACCCACTGTGCGCCGCCAGGCAGTGGGAAGCGCTGGCAAGCCGCGCCGCGGCAAAACTGATGATACACCACTTGAGTCTGAGCAAACGGCGATGATGGGGGAGCGGCACGAGGAGCGAGTGAGGGAAATCATTTGCAAAGTTTGATAACGACATTGGTCGGCCGCGGTGCGACTCGCTATGCCGAATCGGAGACGCCTTGCGCGCGGCCTCAGCGGATCAGTGTCGGGCCACTTTTAGAAAGTGCAAGGCACAGTGGGCCAGGCGGCCAAAACGCTCGACGCGTTTTGAGCTCCAGAGTCGCTAAAATGGGACTCTAGACCTCACCAACCATCCGGGATTTTGACCGCCTCCGGCGGTCTTCTGGCCCACTGTGCAATGCCTGCCACTGCCGCCAACCCAAGACGCAGCAGTTCCAACAGTGTTACCGCCGGACCACACAGAGCTGAGCCGGCTACTGAGGCTCTGCAGTGCTGCCAATGTGCAGACACTGAGACTGTGCGACCCACTGTGCGCCCGTCCCTGCTGAGCTGGGTAAGGTCGCCCAGTGGGACAGAAGACCCTGGAGGCGGCCAAAATCCCGGACACGATTTGAGCTCCAGAGTCGCTAAATGGGACTCGAATCGGACGCGTGACCCATGGATTCCTCGCAAGGAGAGCAATCCATTGGTGGGGTCACAGGTTCGACTCGAGTCCAATTTTGCGACTCTGGAGCTCAAAACGCGTCGGGAATTTCGTCTGCCTCAACGGTCTTCTGACCCAATGTGGGTGGTCTTCTGACCCAATGTGGGTCGGCAGCTCGGAGACCACTGTGCCGTCCGGGCGACACTGTGGCCTCCAAGTTTGGAAGCCGATACCAACGCAGAGCAAACATCAAGAGCCCGGCGGGGCGAAAGCGGCGAGCTACACACACTGCCTCGCTCGCCAACAATTCAGTTTGCCGGGGCAGGCAGCAAGGCACGCAGTGGGTCAGAAGACCGTTGAGGCGGCCAAAACTCTTGACGCGTTTTGAGCTCCAGAGTCGCTATAAGGGACTCGAATCGAACGTGTGACCCCCCCACCAATGGATTCCTCGCAAGGAGAGCAATCTATCACTGGTAAAACTAAAGCATAAAGTTACGCCTCTTACAAGTGTACTCAGGCCTAGGAAGCCTTCATTGAAGCGTAGCAAGTGCTGCGCTTAAGGAGGGGGTACTTAATTCAATTTATTTTTGTGCTGTGAAATGCAGACCAGGGCGGTCTGTGACATCTGTTGGCGCACATTTGTTTTCATCATACAAACTACTGTGAAAATTGGAGTGATTTGGAAAAGTGTTAAAATCTTACTTCATCAACACTTGCGGCCCACGGTGCTCTAGCCTCTTGGTCCTGCTGGTTCTGCTTGTCCTACTCTGCAAGTTTTCTAACCACCATGTTTGGATGCTTTATTTATTGCATACAATGCCATGAAGTGGCCTTCTCTGCATATTTCTTCAGATCAGTTGCCGCAGTGATTATTGTAAGTACATCTGATTCAACCGCAGTGAATACGAGCAGCTTAGAAATACTAACGGGGACCTGCTAATTAAGGTATGTGTCTGTACTAACTGCCTGTAGTTTCTTAAGTGTAAGATGGACAAACTTCACTGGTTTTTACAATAAGATTCTGTTTATTTACGTGTTATTTTTTTAAAATTTATTGATTGTGGAGTGGATTACGGTATTCTTTGACCAATTCAAAATCAATGCTAAATTTTGGCAATACTTTTGGGTAAGTCTATCCGTACGCTTGAAGCAGAGCATTTGACTTCCAGTATGCTTGAGTACGCCCTTCTTCAAGCATAGCACTTGCTGCGCTTGAAACCAAGCGGAGGAGTACGCTTCAAGAATATACGCTTGATAAAAAGCGTAACACTACGCTTTAGTTTTGCCAGTGAATGAGAGGACTGTGTTCGTAGATCGACCTGTAAAATGTATTTCCCTTTACAGTACCGTCATTAGCCCTGCGTTAGGCTTCGTGCGGGGCTCGGCGTGCATCGGCAGAGTAAACACATTACACAATAACTGGTCGGGACGGACGGGGTGGAGGATGAAAGAGAACAGGGGGCAAAAAAAACGACGCCGAATAAGGACAGTTTCTTCCTCGTCGACTTCCGATTCTGGTGGCCAAAAGGCGTTTATCTTTTCCACGTCAGTTGCTGCAGTGTTATTATTTCCCCCTTTTTTTTATTTAAGAATCGGTCTCACCCCGATCTATTCAGATGGCGTCGTCGTCTCCCTCTCTGTCTCGCACCGGCCCCCTCCTTCCCGAGAAACACAAACGGCCTTCCCACATTGTTGACAAATACATCCCCCTTCTGTTTCCAGCTTTCAATGGCCCCAGCAGAAGTATCGGAAGATCTGCCCCACTCGCGCCCCACCCTACCCCACCCCGCCCCCGCCCCGCCCCACCCCGCCCCCGCCGCGCCACGCGCTGCACTTGACAGGGCAGACTCTGTTGTGCTCCGCGTGCGGAAAGGCTCTCACAGTCCCCTCTCTCTCTCTCTCTCTCTCTCTCTCTCTCTCTCTCTCTCTCTCTCTCTCTCTCTCTCTCTCTCTCTCTCTCTCTCTCTCTCTCTCTCTCTCTCTCTCTCTCTCTCTCTCTCTCTCTCACACACTCACTGGCCTTCGTTGGCCTTCCAGTGGCAGTGGTAGCGCCGGGACCGGCCAAGGACACCGCGCCCAGTGGGCCTCTCGCTGTGGGCACGCGTGCGCCGGCCACAGTTTGACCTTCCACCCGACAGCAACAACAAAATGCAAGTTGATCATTTCCCGTCGGACGCAGCAAGTTTTCCTCGTTTCCAGCCCAGCGTTGCCCGTCCTCCGCGCCTATCGCGGGCTGCGGCTGCGCGGCAACAGAGAGCCCGGCACCTCAGACTCCTGCCGCGCCGATGCACTGACCCAGTTCCAGCCACGCCCCCTGGCCCCCCGAGGAGCTGGCCGGCTGGCCACGCGGGGAGGAGAATTAAAGGCAATCCTGAGAGGCGAGACTCGGAGGAATTTCGCGCGCGGCATTTTCTTCCGTTTTGTTGTTATTAGCAGGGCAGCCCCCTGCCGAGTTCGTGCGACCACCAGCTTTTACACAATCTCCCCCTCCCTCCACTTTAATTATCGTTTCAATCGCTATCACGGCGCGGTGGGCAGTGCGCACGGGAAACAGCACGGGGGCGTCACTCCGAGAATTTAGATCTGATTATCATCTTTTCGTCGCGTCCAGAAATAAAGGCGGCGGTTCAAAACTTTTTGGCGCGAGAATTAAATTAAGTTGGTCGTGGGCCGCGCTGCCGCCGCCTCCCTGCTCCTCTGGGTGCAGTGATACGGGCCGGCCGTGCACCGCGCGACGACGGAATTAATTTTTCCCTCGTCCGAGTTCTCTCTCTCTCTCTCTCTCTCTCTCTCTCTCTCTCTCTCTCTCTCTCTCTCTCTCTCTCTCTCTCTCTCTCTCTCTCTCTCTCTCTCTCTCTCTCTCGGACGAGGTCTATAATAGAGCTCGCAGATTGCTTCCTCCTTCCATGCATTCCCCGTTACAGTCCCCGATAATCCTCGGAAGAGGACGCGGCAAAAACACGCGGAAGACGCGACGCGTTTCCGTCCCGTCTCTCCGGCCGCGGCACAGTGGGCCAGAAGACCGCGCAGGCAGACGAAACTCGAGACGCGTTGTGCGCTCCAGAGTCACTAAATGGGACTCGAATCGAACGTGTGACCTCACCAATGGATTGCTCCCCAAACGAGGAATCCATCTGCGGCGTCACACGCGTTCGGTTCGGGTCTTGTTTCGCGACTCTGGAGCTCAAAACACGTCTAGAGTCTCGTCCGCCTGAGCAGTCTTCTGGCCCACTGTGCGGCGTTCGGTTTTTACAGCGAGGCTGATTGGTTTTTGTTTTGGCGGTGCAGCGCCGCTAACTGAATTAGCCATAATTGAGTCCCCCCGCCACAGACGACGGGGCGACAATCAAAAATTTAACACAAGGGGATAAAAATTAGGGGCCGCGATGAATAGGGGGCACGACAAAAGGGGAGCAGACGACGAGCGGGAAACAAAACAGCAAACGAATGAATGGAAAATCAATGGAAGCGGCCGATGGCAAGGTTCGCTACGTAAGCGAAAATGTAAATAGCCTGTCGGGGTCTGGAGGACCTGGGCTGGGGGCAGGAGCAGCATCCGGTGTCGAACGCGCCTCGGGGTCGCCATGGCGACACGTTGCTAGACGCTCCGCACAGTGAGCCAGCCAGAAGACCGGCGCAGCCGCACAAAGCCCAAGACGCGTTCCACACTCAATGTTTTTGTACAAATTTTGTACGAGACATCACAGTTTTTTGTGCAGATGAACTTTTCGTACAATTTTGTCCTAGATTTTGTAGAAAAATGGGGAAATCGGTGCAGATTTTTGTACGAAAATTGAACGAAAAGTTCATCTGCACAAAAAACTGTGATGTCTCGTACAAAATTGTACATAACATTTAGTGTGTCGGAGATCCAGAGTCGCTAAACAGGACTCGAACCGAGCCCACCGATGACTCCTCCTGCGGAGAGCAATCCATTGGTGGGGTCACACGTCCGGTTCGAGTCCTTATTTAGCGACTGTAGGGCTCCGAACGCGTCTAGCGTCTTGGCCGCCTGCGCCGGTCTTCCGGCTGGCCCACTGTGCGCCGGCGACCCTGCCGCACTGCTAATCCAAGAGTGGACCAAAGTCCGCGCTTGAAGGCTCCACACTTGGGTTAGCAGTGTACTGCGCTGGCCGCGCTGCTGCACTCGCTCCCAGCAAATGATTCTAAAAGAGGGAAGGGGGGAGTGGGGGCAGGACATGTGGCGAAGCGACTCATCGATTCACTCTGATTGAAGAGTTACATTGCATGAAACGCGGTGAACTTGTCGGCCGGATGGTGTCATTCCCATTAAGGCTGCGAAACAGACGGACGGACGGACGGACGGACAGATAGACAGACAGACAGACGCACTGCATGGAGTGGAAAGCGTGCCCCACCCCCTAACCCACTCACATTATGCCGTGCCCCGACTGCACCGCCGCGTTTGCCAGCACTGTCACAGTTTTCCTTATTTTACTGTCTTTTTGTTTCGGTGCGTTTCTTTTTTTTCTTCTCTTTTTTTCCTTTTTCCTGTGCGGACTCACGGTGCGGACCCGGCGACGAACAGAAGTGCATCCAGGGTGAACTACTGACCATAGCGTCACACTGTAGTGTGCTGCGCGGTCGCCGCGTTGGCCGGCCGACCTTAAACGCAGCAGCAGCACCAGCTGCATTAGCGGCGCTACACCCTACGCTCAGTGGGCCAAAAGAGCGCCGCAGGCGGCCAGAACTCTAGACGAGTTTTTAGCTCCAGAGTCGCTAAATGGGACTCGAATCGAACGTGCAACCCCACCAATGACTTTCTCTCCGAACGAGGAATCCATTGGTGATGTCACACGTTCGGTTCGAGTCCCATTTAGCGACTCTGGAGCTCAAAACGCGTCCAGAATTTTGGCCGCCTAACCGGTCTTCGGACCCACTGTGCGCCACGGCCCCACAGCCGCGGGGCGCCCAGCCTTGTTTGTATGCTTCCATTCCAGCGGTAAACTTTGACCCGGCGCGTAATTTAGGAAACGGCAGAAGGCACGAGGGGGAGGGGCGCTGGACCGGATTCTTTATTTTCACGCGCCCGTTGCCGGTGTGTGTGTGTGTGTGTGTGTGTGTGTGTGTGTGTGTGTGAGAGAGAGAGAGAGAGAGAGAGAGAGAGAGAGAGAGAGAGAGAGAGAGAGAGAGAGAGAGAGCGTGTCTAACCCCTCACCATTCCGCTAGTGCGTAGGTTCCCACTGTTTGAGGACTCGCAATTAGTTTGTCAGGCGACTTAGTGCGGCTGGTGCACGCGCAAACCGGCGACCGCCGCCCCGGCCCGGTCTTGGCTCGACTGGCGTCGTCATCGGATGCCGCTGTCTGCGAGGCGGACGCGGCGGCACTGTTACTGGCGGGGTGGAATCCATACCAGAAAGTTTTTCCATGTAATGCGAAAATTATTGCACCCTGTGGAGTCGTGCCGAAGCCCGCAGTGGAATGGTGAGGCCGGGCAGCTCTCCCCTCCTCTCTTTTTTTTATTCCTCCCTGCCATCTCTCTCTCTCTCTTTCTCTCCCTCCAGCTCTCTCCCTCCCATCACGCCCGCGCCGCCCCAAAACACTCCCACACTTTCACACTCGCGGAGTCGCCCCTGGGTCTCTCTCTCTCTCTCTCTCTCTCTCTCTCTCTCTCTCTCTCTCTCTCTCTCTCTCTCTCTCTCTCTCTCTCTCTCTCTCTCTCTCTCTCTCTCTCTCTCTCTCTCTCTCTCCGCTTCTCCCCACATCCTGGAATTGTTTCGACGACGTGAATAAAATACGCCGCCAGGTGATAATGTCACATAACGCGCCCAGCTGAAAATAAAATGCCCCAAATCACTTCGAAATTTTTTTAAAAAAAGAAAAACGAAATAGTTACAATTTTGATTACGGTCATGGAAGTGGCTTGGAACAGATCTAGAATGGCAGCTCTCCGATATAAAGAATAAAAATACTCACGCGAGAACCAAGCCTCCAAATAACACCCTTGTGTCAACCTAACCTGGGATTTTTTCCCTGTTTTTTTTTTTTTTTTTTTTTTTCTAGTGTCGGTCTTTCAAAGTCAACGCACCCCGGGTGGGGGTTGTGCCGTGCTGACGGGCGGGCAGCGTCAACTGGACCCCAGAGGGGCGTGAGGGCTAGGGGGGGATGAGGCTGGCGGGACGACGGTGAGATGTGGGTGTTAGTGAGGGTGCGGGCTGGAGTAAGGCCCTCCCCTCCCTGCCCCCTCCCCTCCCTTCCCCCCTCCCTTCCCCCTCCCTTCCCCCCTCCCTTCCCCCTCCCTTCTCCCCTCCCCCCTTTCTCTATAGGCGCCTTCTTGGCCGTGGCGCCGAGCCGCTATCCGTTTCCACCAGGGCCAACCAATTTCAACGTGTTAGCGGCAGCGGGCGGCGGCAAGCCAACCGGGATGGCGCGACGGTACAGCAGGTGGGCGAGCGGACGCACGGACGGACGGACGGACCGACGAACAGTGGGCCAGAAGACCGGCGTGGCGGTCAACAGCCCGGACGGGTTTTGAACCACCCCAGAGTCGCTGAAAGGGACTCGAATCGAACGTTGTGACCCCACCAACGGATTGCTCTCTGAACGGGGAATCCATTGGTGGGGTCACGAGTTCGGTTCGAGCCCCACTTAGCGACTCTGAAGGTCCAAACGCGTGTAGAGTTTTGGCCGGCTGCGCCGGTCTTCTGGCCCACTGTGCGACCGAGCGAATCAAAGCGGCAGCAGCAGCAGCACTGCAGCGGCGGCCATCGCATGCGGGCGGGCGATCAAGCCGTCGACAAAATGCAAAACCGGCAAGCCTTTGCATTGCCTTTGCATGGCCAATCAATGAGGACGGAACGGGGCACGCCAAAGGAGCGCGTGATTCGTGTGAACCCCAGACAGCCAAAAAATAAAAATGGAAAAAATAATAATACATATACGTATTTTAAAATAAAAACAAGGACAAGAAAAACGGAGGCTGAACGGCCATTTCGCACCGCCTGTCAAAGAGACACGCGCGGGCGGACAGCGACAACGAAAAAGGAAGGCGCCGCCTCTGATGACAACGGCAGCGAACGGCGCGCACGGTGAATCAAGAATCAAGAATATTCAACGTTTTGTTGTTGTTTTTACATAGACATCTCGCAGCGTACAGCGTGATCAGCGTATTGGTGCGAGAGAGACAGACGGGAGCGCCGAGACCGACTCTCGGGATTCAGTGGCTGGAATGGCGGAGACGTGTCGCCGGCGGTGTGTCATACGACTGCAAAGGAAACGACCCCGAAACGCGTCCAAATCGTCAGGGCGTGACCCCCCTCCCCCACCCCGACACTCTCTCTCTCTCTCTCTCTCTCTCTCTCTCTCTCTCTCTCTCTCTCTCTCTCTCTCTCTCTCTCTCTCTCTCTCACACACACACACACACACACACACACACACACACACACACACACACACTCACACACACACGTCTCTGAGGTCGCTGGCACACGCTTCCTACCCCCTTCGACATACCGCCGCGCCCCGGGCCGCCGGCCTAAACGTCCCTTGTCTCCGTCAGCCCTTCCCCTTCCCCCTCCACCTGCCTCACTTCACGTCCCTGCTCATCGCAGAGTCGAGCCGGGGGGCGCAAAGCAGCCGGTCGTATAAACTTCGTGGCCCACGTTCGGCCAGAAGTTCGCATTTAAATACTCTGCAAGGAAATGGGTATAAGACGGTAGCGGGGACGCACAAGTGGACCAGAAGACCGGCGCAAGACTCTAGACGCGTTTTGGCCTCCTCTATTTTGGTGGGGTCGCACGTTCGGTTCGAGTCCTGTTTAGCGACTCTGGAGCTCAAAACCCTGTCCGGGATTTCGACCGCCTCCACCGGTCTCCTGGCCCACTGTGCGGCTTCCGCCACCAGGACAAGGAAATTGATTTTCTTTCCGGCGTGCGGCGTTCGGATGCACGGCACGGCACATGCAGCACGGTCAGCGGTCCGTCTGCCTCGCACTCACGCAGCGCGCCGTGAGGGTGCGAGAGAGACAGAGCGACGAGGCGGGCCGGCCGGCCGCGTGCTGCTCTTGTTAATTCCGGCCCAATCTGTCCCCATAACTCTTCTTGCTGTGCTTCATTATGGGCGCTCAGCCCAGCCGCCCGGCCCGGTCCGGACGCCACGACCCCGTACTTCCTCATCAGAGATTAATTTCTGTAAAATTAATGTACCACGACGGAAGGCCGGGCGGCCGGGCGAATAAGATGGGCAGTGCATCGCCATCACATCCGGCCCGGCGGGGAGTGGGCCAGAAGACCGGCGCAGGCGGCCTAAACTCTACGACGCGTTATGGCCTCCAGAGTCGCCGAATGAGACTCGAACCGACCGTGTGACCCCACCAAAGGATTCTTCGTTCGGAGAGCAATCTATTGGTGGGGTCACGCGACGCGTTCGGTTCGAGTCCTGTTTAGCGATCCTGGAGCTCAAAACGCGCCTAGAGTATTGGCCTTTTAGCCCACTGTGTGGTCAGGCGCCGTGACGGCCGCGAGCAGCCTCCCTACACCGTGGTGCCAGGTACAACCACACCAATGAACCGATATTCCTGTGGGTCCTAGAAGATTTGGTTACTTTACCGCGTTCGCCCGACGAAAACACGCCGCGCACGCTCGTTTTTTTCAGCCTGCACAACATTTCCATTTCCATCCACCCCACGGTGCTGCTGGCTGTGCCGGCTGCGCTGCTGCTGCAGGTTGACAGTGGCGCCACTGGCGCGTCAAGCCCCGCACGTAGCGACGCCGTCGTGGGCGTCGCGCACCCCGAAAATGGGGTGGAAGGGGGGGGGAGGGGGGGAGGGCACGTGAGCTCACAAGTGTCACCAACAAACTCGCGCAGGCCAGCAACGCTTCGAGCGCGGCGCTTCTGGGTGCATTTCCATTTGCCTCACTCCCATAGGAGGGAGACGCGCGGGACGAGGAGCTGATCTTGACGTCGTCGTCGGATGCCATCGCACAGTGGGCTAGGTGACCAAAACTCTAGACGCGTTTTGAGCTCCAGAGTCGCTAAATGGGACTCGAACCGAACGTGTGACCCCACCAATGGATTGCTCTCCGTACGAGCAATCCATTGGTGGGGTCACACGTTCGGTTCGAGTCCCATTCAGCGACTCTGAAGCTCAAAACGCGTCTAGAGTTTCGGCCGCTTGCGCCGGTGTCCTCGCCCACTGTGGCTCGGCCTTCTCGGCATACTCGGCCCGCTCGCAGTGAAGGCCCCCGTCGTCTTCTTCAACATCATCCTCCCCTCCCCTCAATGTGTACTCCTTCACGGCGGGCTCCTCGCCCTGCTCACCCTACAGACTGATTCCGAGAGTCGTCGTTTTCGTCGCTCTGTCTCTCTCGCACTCATGGGGCGTCCCCTAAAGGTGCGAGAGAGACGGAGCGTCGAGAGCGACCCTGGGAGTCCTGCTTGGTATGCATAGCGACGCCGCCCCCCACCACCACCCCGGGCGGTAGAGGTACCTGTGTTGTCACCGCCAGCTGCAGCGCGCGGCCAGACCAGTGGGCCACACCACCTCGAGCAGCGGCGCAACGAACCGCCCTGGGGAACAAACGCCCGGAAACTGGGCAGAATTCAGCGAGGAGGCAAGACACTCGGCCAAGCGTGCACACTGTAAAAAAAATTCCGTATTTTTGTACGGAAAATATACAGAAGAATATAGTACGGAAGTACGGACGAAAGTACGGAACGTCCGTAACTGTTCCCTATAAGCTCATGGAAACGGGCACGGAAAAAAGTACAGAAAGTTCCGTATTTGTCAAGTACGGACGGTCCAGGCAAATTGTTCACCAGACATGTTCCATACCTTTTCCGTACTTTTTTCTACCAGTGCACTCCGAAATATAAATCGGACGATTTTCGTCCACGTCGCCCAGTGGGCCAGAAGACCGGTGAAGGCGATCAAAATCCCGGACGGGTTTTGAGCTCCAGAGTCGCTAAGTGGGACTCGAACCGAACGTGTGACCCCACCAATGCATTGCTCTCCGAGCGAGGAATCCATTGGTGGGGTCACACGTTCGGTTCGAGTCCCATTTCGCGACTCTGGAGCTCAAAACCCGTTTGGGACTTTGACGACCGCCTCCACCGGTCTTCTGGCCCACTGCGCGTCGCGGGGACAGTGTACTGCCTCGAGGCAAGGCTCGTGGCAAGGTCACTGCGACCACGCCAAGGTCACAGCAGGGCGGCGCCACAGCGGGCCCAACGCCACGGAGCCCCCCCCCCCCCTGGCACGCCTGAGTGGCCCTCTTTCAGCATTTTCTGGAGTGACCACAGAAATATCCCGACCACTCTCCTGGTACAGTCACATTGCACGTGCGCCGACTGTGAGGCCGGGAACGGGAAGGTGGAGGGGGAGAAGGAGAAGGGGGTAGGGGAGGGAGAGAAAAGGAGAAGGGGGAGCGGAGGAGAGAAAAGGAGAAGGGGGAAGGGGAGGGTAGTCGAGAAGAGTTTGCCGGCCGTCGGTCACCTCAAACTCTTATGGACAGGCGGTCACCGTTCGCTAACCCGTTCCCCCCCCTCCCCCTCCCCCTGGTCCGAGAACGAATCGGTGGGGGACTGGACACGAGTGGGCCGGGGGAGTGTGATGGAGAGAGAGAGAGAGAGAGAGAGAGCGAGAGAGAGAGAGGAAGGGAGGGCGCTGGCCAGCACTTCATCATGCGGACGACGGCTATTTATCACAACAAGGGTTCCGGCCGCCCCCACCACGCCCCGCCACGCCCCGCCACGCCCCGCCACGGCAGCACCAGCAGAAACACACAGAGCGGCGCGCGGGGTGCTAAGCGGAGTGACTGGGGATCGGTTCGGGGGACAGCGCGCCACCTCCTCGCGGTGACGACAACGGTCATGTCGAAAATAAGAGAAAGAGAGAGAAAGCGACCGTCGCGTAATCGGAAATGACGCTGTATTATCTGGAGGAGCGCGCGCGCCGAGTGGCGCTGGGAGCGAAGGGGCGGAAACTGTGGGGTGTGTGCCAGCGAGCCGGCCAGCCAGCCAGCCAGGCAGACAGCCAGCCAGACCACAGCAAATTATATCACGCCCACGGGATTGGGCTGCCCCTGCCGCCACCGCCGCCTGGCTGGGGCGGCTGCAAGCTGCAGGACCCGACATTGCAACGCCTCCACACCCGCCGGGTTCGATCACCCCTCACCCTCGCGAGCGGACAAATTAAAATTAGCGTTCGTTTGTTGCGCCAATTTTTTTTCATTTTTTTTTTTTTTTTAAATTAGTCTGGCCCCTTATGGCGTTACTGAAATTTTCTATACCATTATGATAAGACTTGGCAAAGTGGCAGAACAAAGTATACCCTGATTTCACCCTTTTTTTTTCTGTCTCTGCCGTAACTGCCGTAACCAACAACACAGCGTGGCTGTAAACGGCTATAGGCTGCTTCCCCTGGCTCACCGCGCGGCGGCGCCACGCGTCATGAAATTAATGAGAGGTGTAGCGCTGCGACGCTCTGTCTCTCTCGCACTCACGGAGCGTGGCGTAGGGGTGCGAGAGAGACAGCTGCCGGGACGCAACACGTCTCCTTATTAGAGGGCGCGTGGCGCGCGAGCCGCCGCGTTCTCTGATACTCGATACGGACGACGGCAACCACGCAGGGCCGGATTTAGTGCCGAGGTTGGCGACCCTGTCTGCTTTTGCCGGGGCGGGGCGGGGCGGGGTGCGGCGAGGTGGGATGGGGCGGGGTGCGGCGAGGTGGGATGGGGCGCGGGGAACCCGCCTATCTGTTACGACTCGCCCACTAATTAGCATGCACAGCGAGAGTACACTCCATGCCAGAACCGCAAATGAGAATTGGCGCGACACGGCGGTGGCGGAGGGGAGAGGGAGAAAAAAAAACGGTGGGCAAGCGGATACAGGCTGCGGGCTGGACGCAGCTCCAGGCTACTCCAGGCTGTTCGAGGCTACTCCAGGCTGTCCCGTTCCAGGCCGTTCCAGGCCGTTCCAGGCCGTTCCAGGCCGTTCCAGGCCGTTCCAGGCCGTTCCAGGCCGTTCCAGGCCGTTCCAGACTGCTCCAGTGTGGCAGCGGGGCAGGGCTTTCCAGGCGTCGCCGCTACCCACTACCCGTACAGGATAAATCGCGCTAATTTTTTTTCGCGGGCGAGCCCCGGGACAAGAGAGGGGTGCACGCATGCCGGCAGAGAGAGAGAGAGAGAGAGAGAGAGAGAGAGAGAGAGAGAGAGAGAGAGAGAGAGAGAGAGAGAGAGAGCGCACAATGGGCAGTGCGGGCTCGACGCGCAAAACGAGCGGGGCAAATTTAGCTGTTTGCGTGAGTGTGCTATGCTTGGCTTAATTCTCCACACATGACACTGGCCCGGCCGGCCCGGCCGTTTAGATAGAGCGGCCGCCGGACTCGCACTGGTCTCGATGCATCGACACGGCGATAGGGTCGATAGTGGGGCCGCGAGCGCAAACGGCGCAGTTAGTGTCGTTTCCAAAAGCACGGCGGCATCGTTTGCAAAGGAATTGGCCGCCGGGAAGGGAGGACGGACTCGGCGCTCGCAACACAGAAACCCCGGGGGGGGGGGAGAGAGAGAGAGAGAGAGAGAGAGAGAGAGAGAGAGAGAGAGAGAGAGAGAGAGAGAGAGAGAGAGAGAGAGAGAGAGAGAAAGAGAGAGCGAGAGAGAGAGAGAGGGAGAGAGAGAGAGAGAGAGAGAGAGAGAGAGAGAGAGAGAGAGAGAGAGAGAGAGAGAGAGGAGGCAGCGCTTGTCGAGAGGGCTTAAAGCAGCAGCAGGACTCCGTGCTCCAGCCGTACCGCTAGGCTTACGGCCTTTCGTGTGAGCACGCCCGAGTTGACGTTCATTGGAGTGGAGGAGGAAGAAGACGACGATGAAGAAGAAGAGAAAGGGCAGCGAGGGAGGAGGATGGCAGCCGCAGAAGTAGTAGGCAAAGGGTATCGTGCGCCACGGGTGCCTTGCGGGTTTGCCTAATGCTCTGAAATGACCCGAAAATGACCACTGATAAATGGATTTGCTTGCAGCGCACGACACGGCACGCATACGTCCCAGATGCTCATTTTGTTCGAGTACCGAGACGTCTCGCTCTCTCTCTCTCTCTCTCTCTCTCTCTCTCTCTCTCTCTCTCTCTCTCTCTCTCTCTCTCTCTCTCTCTCTCTCTCTCTCTCTCTCTCTCTCTCTCTCTGGCTCCCACGGCGAGGTGCCCAAGGTGGCGGCGATAAGCGAGACGGCTGCATTGTGCGTTTTCATCATCATTCTTCTGGAAGAAAAGGGACAACTGGGAATGAAGGGCGTGGAAAGGGGAAAAGAGGGCGGAGGGAAAAGAAGAATAGTGTTTCTGCGGATCGAAGCCGCGCGACAAAGGAAGGGGCTCGTCAGCATGCATGCCGTCTGCGGCAGAAGCCCCGCACAGTGGGTCAGGAGACCGTTGAGGCGGCCAAGACGCGTGCAGAGGTGCAGAGTCGCAAAACGGGACTCGAATCGAACGTGTGACCCGACCAGTGGATTGCTCTCCGAACGAGGAATCCATTGATGGGGCCACACGTCCGATTCGAGTCCCATTTAGCGACTCTGGAGCTCGAAACGCGTCCGGGATTTTGGTCGCCTTAGCGGTCTGTGCCCCGACTGCCGCGACCGAGGGGGAAACAACTGGCCAACTACATGTACACCAAAAATTTAAATGTCAAAAAATTTGAAAAATTTTATTGAAAAATATGAAAAATTTTCTTGAAAAGTTTGAATTTTTTTAAAGAACAATTTAATTTTTTTTATTGAAATTTTTAAGAATTTTTGAAAAAATTAAAAAAAAAATGCATTTTTTACTTCCCTCTCCAGTGTGCATTAAAGCGACAGTAATGCGCAATAACCATCATGTGCCGTGGTGGCTGAATGTATAGCCGCGTCGGTCCCGGTATGAGGTCGGCGGGTCAAATCTTACTACTGCACAACTTTTTCCTCTGGCCGCTGCTCATTGTCACGTCAATAGCCCGCTTCAATCGGCGTCAGACATGAGCCGTGGTGGCTGAGGGCGATAAGGCGTCCGACCCCGACCATAAGGTCTGGGGATCGAATCCCAGTTGTTCCTTTCATTTTTCGACTGGCTTCCTCCCACTGCGACTCAAACCCGTCGTCCAACACTCGGCAGACGTGCAAGTCAGGGTGGTGTAGTGGTCTAGGCTCAATCCAGGCCATTACACCCGGGTGTCTAAAAAGCAGTCCGCTTCGGCGGATTGGCCTCGGCACTGGTTCGATCCCCGATCGAGCCAGCCACTCGAGATTGGTCGCGAGTGGGTCCATTCCGATTCGTCGGATGGAGTTGATAAGTCCTTTGAAGCTGGCCCACTGACTGCATGTTCGGGTCTGGGAGCGCCGGACAGCGGGTGTACCATTTGGGTACCGACCAGCCTGCGCAAACAAAAGCTCCCAAAACTACTCTCTCTTTCTTTCTTTCTCCGTCTCTCTATCGTCTCTGCCTTACTCTACTCTGCCCATGTTGGGCCGTGTCGGCGGCTCGGGTCCTACTGGGTCCCCCGGCGTACGATATCGAAGTCGCTGGATCGGATTAACCCCAGTTACCTGATAGCACCGGTTCCCATCCCGAACACCGAAGTAAAGCAGGAGGCCTCCCCATTAAGACTGGGGAGGGGGTGTAGAGTTCCATTTTTTTAAATTTATTTTTAGTTAAACACCAGCGCCAGCGCCTGGGTACACCGTTTGCCACATCCAAACAATAGTAAGATTGTGAAAAAAATGAGTAATTTGAAGAAATTTTAAAAAAAATCTTTAATTTTGGCAATTTTGAAATAATTTACAATTAAAAAAAAATTTCTAAAAATGAGAAAAATTTAAATTTTTTTTTAAAAAAATTCAAGAAATTTTGTAAAACGTACACAATAATTTTGAGTTGCTTCCCCCTCGGCCGCGACCCACCAACCTAGCACAAAGCACGCGAGGTTCCTTGCCCTCTAGGAACGACAACAAGTCCGCCAGAAGGCGGTGGTTTGACTTCGAGTGGTAGAGTAGAGACTTTCGCGGTCACTCCTTTTTTCTGATGGTCGATGAATTTTCACAATTTTCCCCTGATGCCAAATAAAGCCACCATCGCGCGTATAACAGTCTCTGCGTCACGGAGGGACTAGAACAATATTTGAAGGGTGTCGGAAGAACTCAAAATTTGTATACTCGGTGACATCGGTCCGCTGCCGCGGTCGCCGCATTCGGTGAGCGATTGCTCGCAGCTTGTCTCAGGCAGAGGCATCTCGGCGACAAGGCGCTCCGTGCACCCTTCTGGTCGGAATGGGCCTCCACTCCACCCTCCCTCCCCGCCGCACAGTGGGCCAAACAGGAGCAGGGGAGGGAATTCGCATACTGGACACATCAAGTGAAGCTTCCAGTGACGCGCGGCCACGCCGTGCTGCAGGACTCTTCTGAAGCTGGCATACCATTACTGATGGCCCCGCCTTTGTGGCCCTCGACAAAGAGGTCCTGGCCGGACTGCTCCGGGGTCCTGGGGGTCCTGGGTCTCTTCCTCGTCATCGTGGTGAGCACCAGGACAATGATATTTTCTCTTTTTCCCCCCTTTCCTTGCCGTCCGTTTTGATGGGAGCGGCTGTCAGCGCCAGCTCACGGGGAAGTCGCCGGACGGACTGAGAGTTTTAGGCGGATTTGGAGGGGGGGGAGGAATTTGCTTGCAGTGTTGCGGGGGGGGGGGGAAGCTTATTGACGCCCGGACAAATATACCGAGGGTGCAAACAATTTCTGGAGCAGTCCGCACGCACGCGGCGAAGGGTCTGAAGCGGAAGGAAGGGGAGAGAGAGAGAGAGAGAGAGAGAGAGAGAGAGAGAGAGAGAGAGAGAGAGAGAGAGAGAGAGAGAGAGAGAGAGAGAGAGAGAGAGAGAGAGAGAGAGAGAGAGAGACGGGAAGAAGCTGCGAGGAGAGACTCCAGGACGCAGAGACAATCCCATCGAAAGGATTAATTAAAACCGGATACCATAATGAGATCAACGCGCGAATTTTTTTCCGGGCGTCTGCTTCCAGCGCCGGGCAGAGCGCAGCACCAGCGTTCCCAGTGGGCCGGACCTAATTAGCTAACATGATGAACCGCCAGGTGAAGCACGCCTCAAATAATGGCGTGAGATGAAGTGCCGGTGCACCCTGGGTTTCCATCACGTGTGAACGGGCCGTCCGGCCCCGCCCCGCCGCACAGTGGGCCACAAGACCGGCGCAGGCGGCCAAAACTCTAGACGCGTTTTCAGCTCCAGAGGCGCTGAACAGGACTCGAACCAAACGTGTGACCTCACTAATGGATTCCTCGTTCGAAGAGCAATCCATTGCTGGGGTCACACGTTCCGTTTGAGTCCCTTCTAGCGACTCGGGAGCTCAAAACGCGTCTCGAGTTTTGGCCGCCCATACGCCCGTCCTCTGGCCCACTGTGCGCCCCGCGCCACGCCACGCCTCGGCAGCCTGGACCAGACCGCGCCAATGGGATCCCTTCCGCTTCATCTAACACCCGCCCTCCCCCGCCGCCCAGCCGCCCCGGCGAAGGGTTTCGTATTCCACATCCTCAGAGACCATCCCCGCGGCCTCGCCCACCTCCTCCAGCGACTCACCAGCCTCGCCCAGACCGGACCGGCCAAACTTGCCGATCAATATTCTGGCCCCGTGATTCAATCCACGGATTTGCTTTTCACGGGCCGCGCCGTTTTGCTTCGCCTTTCCTTCTGTCTGGCTGTCCAGGTGGCTGTCCAGGTGGCTGTCCAGGTGGCTGCACAAACTGCTGTCCAGGTGGCCGCCTCAGCCAACTCCCCCTGCCTCCCGGAGGACGGAACCAAATCGCGGGACTCGAGACCGCAGAAGTCACAGGGGAGTCTTCGCCGCCTGCGCCGGTCCACTGTGCGCTACGCAAAGTGACGGCTCCGCCACGGGACAGCCGCGGGCCACTCCTTGGACAGCCCGGGGACCACCGGGGACAGGGCCGCTCGCTGCCCTCAGCGTTATTTTATATGGATAATGCAGCAGCTGCTCAGTGTGTGCTGCATCGACGTCCAAGTGTATCCCATTCGGGCTGCTTCATCTCGACCATATTTCCCGGATCGCCCCCTGGCGCGGTGGGCCAGAAGACCATTGAGGCGGCCGAAATTCTAGACGCGTTTTCAGCTCCAGAGTCGCTTAGTGGCACTCAAATCGAATGTGTGACCCCACCAATGGATGGCTCTCCAAACGAGGAATTCATTGGTGAGGTGACACGTTCGATTCGAGTCCCATTGAGCGACTCTGGAGCTCAAAACGTGTCTATAATTTTGGTCGCCTCCACGGTCTGTGCAACGGTGTGATGTACGGCGATGTCAGACATCGCTGAAATGAGCGACGTCTGCCAATGGGGTGAAACGGAACTGGGGTGTAAATTCGGAATAATTTATGCCGGACGGGAGATTTCGCGCCAGGGGTCCCAGCCTCAAAGAAGAGGTGGCCGGATTTACCCCGCGAAGAAAAAAAATTGTGTCGGAAATGCGAACAAAGTGTGTAGAGCACGGCTATCCCCTGCTCCACACCCTGCCTGTCACACCCCCTTTTTTAAAAGCAACAAATCCCGAGTCCACCCTTTCTGCCCAGGGTTCAGAGCCCCCTGTCGAACTCACTGAATACATGCAGTAGCTGTGGCGTCAGGGGCGGAGGCAGGAGGCAGGGTGGACCAGGCTGCGTGGGAATCGGTAGAGTGGTCCGCGGCGTGGGGCGGGCGGGCTAAGCCAAGAGCTGCGTCTGAGGCAATCCAATGACGCCCCGCCGAGGGCGCCCCGCCTCGCCCCGCCCCGCCCCGCCGCGGCGCCTCAGACCGTCCTCTTGCACACTTTGCATCATTTTCGAAAGCCTTTTCTCCTCGCGTGCCGGAAAGGGTAGTCGTGTTTCTCGTAAAAAGGGGTTCGTGGGGCAAATTTCCGTAGCGGAACACTGAAAATTTAAGTCCATTCTCATCAATCTTTTTTTTTTTTTGTAACAAAACAAAATATAAAGCCATTTTGGATAAGTGTTGAAAACACGTCCGTGTTTGTACCTTCAAAACGCGCCTCAAGAGCTTATTAACGAGCTGAGTTGTTCGCACTTTTTTCATGCTTCCCCCATTTAGTGAGTGTAAGTTGTACCACCGTACCGTATGCCGGGTTCTCTCGCCATGGAGTGTGTGCGAGTGTGCGTTAGTGTGTGTGAGTGTGTGTGGTCTAGTGCTGTGTGTCTGAATGTGGGTGTGTTTCCCTTATTCTCTCAGACCAGGACGGCGGATGGGGAAGGGTCTGGTCTGATGCATCCTGTTTTCTGGACCGTTTACCAGCCGCCTCGCCGCCCCGCCCCACCACGCCCCGCCCCACCCCGCCCCGCCCGTCTCTTAGAATGGGCCAACGGACGCACCCCGCTCGAGGCGGCAGGGCCGGCCGGGGCAACATGACGTCTCTAAATTCGCCATCTCAATGTAGTGAATGCAGCGCCAGTGGAAACTCGAGCGGTCGGATGGTCTAACAATCAAACAGAATGCTGCTTTGCGTACACTGTTATACTCAACGAATGTGACGTCATAGTTTTCGTTGTGGAGCCCCGTGTGGGTGGCGGGCCGGGGGCACTGCACGACCGAGGCACAGACAATCGAGCTCCGCATTCGGATTGAATGCGTGGCCACGACGCAGCCGGCGTGGCCCAGGAATGCCATCCGGGCGTCCGGTCCAGACGAGGAAGGAAGGGGAAGGTGGGAGTCGCAGTAAAGCGACTGCGAGGCGGCACGGCACACCACAGTGGGTCAGAAGACCGTTGAGGTGGCCGAAATCCCGAACGCGTTTTGAAGACCAGAGTCGCTAAATGGGACCGAACGTGTGACCCCCACCTATGGATTGCTCTCCGAACGAGGAATCCATTGGTGGGGTCACACGTTGGATTCGAGTCCCGTTTAGCGACTCTGGAGCTCAAAAAGCGTCTATAGTTTTGACCGCCTGCGCCGGTCTTCTGACCCACTGTGCACCGCCAGGGAAGCAGTGTACCAGGGCCTCGCACAGGCCATGGCCAGAGGCCATCCGTATTAACGCACGGGTTGTGGTCTGGCTGGGTCGTCCTGGCGGCAGTTAGGCCCCAGTCGTGCGCCCCTACGGCCGGCGTGGATCTGACACCGCGCACTGGACCTGCGCCACACGGCACAGTGGGGCAGAAGACCCTTGAGGCGGCTAAAAGTCTAGACGCGTTTTTGGCTCCAGAGTCGCTAAATGGGACTCGAATCGAACGTGTGACCCCATCAATGGATTGCTCTCCGTACGAGGAATCCATGGGTGGAGACACGCGTTAGATTCGAGTCCCATTTAGCGACTCCGGAGCCCAAAACGTGTCCGGGATTTTGGCCGCCTCTACGGTCCTCCCACCCACTCTGCACTGTAGGGGACAATGCGGGCTTTTTTTTTAAAGGGGGCTGCTGGGATGCATGGAAGTAGCAGCAGGGATGGTGAGATACAAGTGGGATAAAGGGGGGGACGTGTGAAACGGGTCTAAAGCGGGAATCCGCAGCGCAGCGGCGAGAAAGGTTAGGGGCAGGGGGGGTGGGGTGAGGTAGGGGGGGGGGAGGCCGTTGGATGCCGCGCGGCCTGTGGACTAATTACAATGTGTTTGTAGTTTGCGCGCCTTTCTCCACACACTGCTGTTGTTGTCTCAATCCAGCAGTGTTTATTCCCACTTTGAATCTGGGGGGCTCCTGCATCCAGCTTGCCCTTTTGTCCGGGGGAGAACTCCCCGGGCCGTGTAGCCGACCGACCTAATCCAAGCGCTCAATGGAGCTGTTTGAGGTAGGCGGCCAGGGCGTCGTGTGATGGTTTTGCTTCGTCGTTTTTGGCCGGGCAAACATCCGAGCCGATTCCCGGAACACACACAGTGGGTACACGGTCAGGGCTGCCTCGATGAGGCCACACAATGCACATCGGATCCGAAGACTGTTGAGGCCGCCAAAACTCTAGACGCGTTTTGAGCTCCAGAGTTGTTCAATGGGACTCGAATCGGACGTGTGACCCCACCAATGGATTGCTCTCCGAACGAGGAATCCATTGGTGGGGTCACACGTCCGATTCGAGTCTCATTTAGCGACTCAGACTCACACCCCCACTACTTTGTCGTTGCACTCACCTCCGGCTCTTTGTGCAGCGCGCTCCGGTGAGCATCCGCGCCTTGCAGCGAGCGCTTCCGCAGCCGGGGATGTTCCAAGAGGAAGAAGTTCGGCAGCGTCCCGATCTGCAATGAGGAAACACGCACGTTAGGTCCACAGGCTCCATCCAGGCCGCGCGATTTTTCATAGGCCGCGTAATGTGCATCGTTACGGCGGCTAATTTCTTAATCTTATCGATTATGGAGCAGAGAGGGCCGCTCTGCGGGCACCTGGTCCCCAGGAAAAGGAGGAAAAAAGGGAACGGCATGGTGGTGGTTGCTTAGCCTGCATTTCTCTCGCTCTCTCTCTCTCTCTCTCTCTCTCTCTCTCTCTCTCTCTCTCTCTCTCTCTCTCTCTCTCTCTCTCTCTCTCTCTCTCTGTCTCTCTCTCTCTCTCTCTCTCTCTCTCTCTCTCTCTCTCTCTCTCTCTCTCTCTCTCTCTCTCTCTCTCTCTCTCTCTCTCTCTCTCTCTCTCTCTCTCTCTCTCTCTCTCTCTCTCTCTCTCTCTCTCTCTCTCTCTCTCTCTCTCTCTCTCTCTCTCTCTCTCTCTCTCTCTCTCTCTCTCTCTCTCGTTTCCTGGAACGGCACCTCCATAATAAAATCTTAATCCCCATAGATTAAGCCACGAGGTAAAGCCACGGTAGTCAATTACGGCGCGGGCTGCGCGAGGACCGCAAGCACCACCGCACAGTGGGCCAGTGCGGCACGCAGTGGGTCAGAAGACAATCGAGGCGGACAAAATCCCGGACGCGTGTTTGAGCTCCAGAGACGCTAAATGGGACTCCTACCGTCTCCTCGTTCGGAGAGCAATCCATTGGTGGGGTCACACGTTCGATTCGAGTCCCATTTAGCGACTCTGGAGCTCAAAACGCGTCCGGGACTTTGGCCGCTTCGACGGTCTTCTGACTGTTCCACTGTGCGGCAGCGAGTTGGCTGAGCAGTCGCTGCGCATGCCGTGTCCGCCTTCGTGTCCACTGTGCTGCTGCGGCAACCGATGGCATGAGGCACACGTCCAGCAACCCCTCCAGTTTTGATTGTCTCCGGGAGGGTCGTCGAGACCCCCCCCCCCCACGTGACATGTTTCATGAATCGAGTTGCTGACCGCATTGGCCGGCCGGCCAGTCGGCGGAGGGAGGGAGGGGCTGGTCGCTGGTGGGCGCCATCCACTCAGCTAACTTCGCCTGCACCCCATGAGGTGCAGGTGCGAGTTAACCCGCAGTGGGTCAGAAGATTGTTGAGGTGGCCAAAATCCCGAACACGTTTTGAGCTCCAGAGTCGCTAAATGGAACTCGAATCGAACGCACGACCCCACCAATGGGTTCCTCGTTTGGAGAGCAATCCATTGGTGGGGTCGCACGTTCGATTCGAGTACCACTAAGCGACTCGGGGAGTTCAAAACGCGTCTAGATTTTTGGTCGCCTCAACGGTCTTCTGACTTATTGTGCAGTGTTGCCACGTAAGTGGGCTGAAATCCCCTCGATAAACGTGCATCCTGGGCAAAATCCGGGCTTTGCTCTGCGTTGCGCCCTCGCGCTTAGAGCCCTCTGAAGTATTTTGATCGCCCTGGACGCCACAGGGAAGCTCGTCAAAGCCTGAAAGAACTCGTCAAAAAAATGGGTCGGGATATTCGTGGGCGTGGAGTCTCTGTATCTAACTAGCTGGCGGGGCCGGCCGGACTGGGTTCGACTCCCCCCTCCTTCCCTCCCCCACAGTTGGGCCACAGAGGGCAGGGATCTGGAGGGAAAGGGATAAAAAGGGTACGGAAGGGCGCGGGCATCATTACTGGGCCCTAATTACCGCGCAAAGACGGAAGTGGCGCGTCATTCGCCACCCCACCCTCCCACAGTGGGCCAGACGACCGGCGCAGGCGGCCAAATGCTAGGCGCGTTTCGATCTGCAGAGTCGCTAAATGGGACTTGAAGCGAACGTTTGCCCCCTCCGATAGATTCCTCGTTCGGAGAGAAATCCGTTGGTGGGGTCACACGTTCGCTTCGAGTCCCATATAGCCATGCCACTCTAGAGCGAGCTCGAAACGCGTCCGAGGTTTTAACCAAACCCACCGGGCGCCTGTTCCACTGTGCCTCCCTTCCCCGTCCCCCGCGCTCAGCAAAAGTACCGCGCAACTACCGAATTCTCTGACTTATCTGATCCTCCGCGGGGAGAAAGAAATTTGTCCGGACCGCGGCGCGGCCCTGGCCGGCGGGGCATGGCGGCGAATCTAGCGTCCTGGTATGCGGATGCAAACTGCGAGGGGAGCGAAGTGCGGTCTGCTCGGATGTTTGCCCTACTTCCAGCTCCAGCGCTTCCAGCACGCCGGGTAATGAATGGTGACCCTTCTTCTCTGTCTCTCACTTTGCTTATTCCCTTTTGCTCTTCTCTCTCTCTCTCTCTCTCTCTCTCTCTCTCTCTCTCTCTCTCTCTCTCTCTCTCTCTCTCTCTCTCTCTCTCTCTCTCTCTCTCTCTCTCTCTCTCTCTCTCTCCCCTCCACCACTCTCTCGCTCTCGCTCCACCACTCTTTCGTTCTTATTTGCCGGCGTCGTAATAGAAGCGCCGTCTCGTCGCAAACAAAAAAAAAGCGATTTTCGGAATAGGCACAGTGTAGCGTCCGGCCAGTGAAAAGCCCCCGCCGTTGTCACAGACCGGACCGCCCCCTTCACACCCACAGTCTCTCTCTCTTGTGTGACGTGTGACCCCACCAATGGCTTATTCCTCGTTCGAAGTCCCCCCCTGGCGCAGTCAAAATGGAAGGGAGAAAAGGCTGCGATGAAACGGCTAGGTGCGCTGTAGGCGCGTTAGGGTTAGGGCAGCGGTTCCCAACCTCACGCGAGCGCCGGGGTTCAACACCCGCTGTTTCTTTTTTTTTCACCAAAGCTCCTGTATTCACTCAATAGGTACCAAATAAACAATTTTATTTATTTTGCGAGGGGAGGTGGTGGTCGCGAATGTTTGGCTGTGGGGCCGCGCAAATGTTTGGCAGCCATTTTTGGGTCGCGAGCCGAATAAGGTTGGGAACCGCTGGGTTAGGGTCTGCTCGGAGGGCGACAGGTTAGTAAGACATGTTGTCGGTGTGGCGCGGCGTGGCGCAGTGGACTCCGGCACATATGTTGTGCGTCATCCCCACCCCCCACCTCCACCACCCTACCTCCACCCCACCCCCACACCCCCTCCACCCCCCCACCCCCCGACCCAGGAAGCGTGGTGGTGTATGATGGCGGTGGGGGTCGAACGGACGCGAACCGAGTGCACGGAAAAAATGTGACTGCTTTCCGATAGCCTGTTATTTATAAATAACACAGGACGCATCCCCCCGCGCGCGTTCGCCCCTAACCTCCCCGCCCGACCCCTTTGGGCCGGCCTTCAGCGTCCCTGCCTCGCTGCCTCCCCCCCCCCCCACTTCCACTTATCAGCTGTTCATTGAGCGGCAGTTGCACTGCAGTAACATCACACCGGCAAACTTTGCAGCGTGGCGCACAGCGCGCCAACTTTGTTCTCAGTTCGGTCCGTTTTTTTTTTTGTTTTTTTTTTTATGACCCTTTTTTTTCCTCTTTCAAAGTTAAAAAGGTAAATAACGGGAGAAAAATAGAGATTACTTTCCGCCAAAGCGCGCTCCCAAGCAGTGCTTCACGGCAGCGATTTAATCTCTCGATCGCAGGGGGCACGGCTTATTCAGGCAAATTCAAACGAGGCGGGGAATGCCTGCGGAAATAAAAATAAAACCGTTAAAGGAAAGCCAAAATTCGACCACACTGCGGCTCAGCCGTCGCACAGTGGGCCGGAACTCTAGCCGCGTTTTGAGCTCTAGAGTCGCTGGTTGGGATTGGAACCGAACGTGTGACCCCACACCAATGGATCGCTCTCGGAACTAGAAAAATTGAGCCATGCCGTTTCCCGCCAAAAAGAAGCTTCCTGATTGGTCTCTGTGGTAGTGGGTGGAGAGGCGCCGAGGGCAAGGCGGCTGCCGGGGTTCTCGAACGAGCTCTCGAGGACATGCAGGCGGAAGCGGAGGCCAATATCTCGCCGTGCCGGGCAGGCCGGGCCGGCCGGGCTGGCAGACTGGCAGGGAGAGCCGGCTGCTTTTGTTTCTGTGCGAAAAAAGAGCTTCCGCCACTTCCCCCTTCTTCTCGCGCCTCTCGGCCGAGGCGACACCGCCCACGCCCCTCGCTCTGTCTCACTCGCACTGCCGCGGGGCGTCGGCCTGCGTGAGAGAGAGAGAGAGAGAGAGAGAGAGAGAGAGAGAGAGAGAGAGAGAGAGAGAGAGAGAGAGAGAGAGAGAGAGAGAGAGAGAGAGAGAGAGAGAGAGAGAGAGAGGTGGTCTTCTTTATTGGCCGAGGCAAAGCCTGTACTGGCCAGGGGGCGTGCAAGGGAGACGACAGCCTGCGGGTCACTCACCCACACGGCGGCGCAGTGGGCACAACGCCGCCGTCAGGTGACTAATCACCGCCGCCGCCGCTAGGAACTCGCGGAGGTGCCAATCAAGACGGGACGCAGAGAGAGGGGGGAAGAGAGAGAGAGAGAGAGAGAGAGAGAGAGAGAGAGAGAGAGAGAGAGAGAGAGAGAAGGGGGCAGAAAGGCACTGCTACGTTTGACGACGGCCGCGAACAATAATTGAAAGGTCCCGCGCTTGTTGCGTAACAAGGACTTGTATTGGAACTCCGTCTGTCCCTCTGTTCCTCTCTCTCTCTCTCTCTCTCTCTCTCTCTCTCTCTCTCTCTCTCTCTCTCTCTCTCTCTCTCTCTCTCTCTCTCTGTGTCTTGTCCCGCGCTTCCGTGAGCTCAATAATAATAAGACCGACGGATGGAAAAGAGTAAACCGTGGAAAGGCGCAGCCGAATGCGGAAGGCCTGAGGAAGCCGCTGACTTGCTTATTACGCACGCAAACACACGCACACACACGCCCTCACACACACACATGCACAGTGTGTTAGGATTGCTCCATCAAGTATCAAGGCGTTGAGCGGAAATTGTAGTGAAGTGCGCGCAAAACAAGCAATACTTATACACAATAAGGAAACACGCTTACACATACAGGCACACACGCGCGCGCGCACACACACACACACACACACAGACTCCCGCTCGCTCCCTCACACACATTAATACGGTGGCGCGATGTTGAACGACACAAAACGGGCTTTGTTGGGCGCGGCGCGGAAAAACAGGAGGCTGTTTCTAATTAGGTAAGTTTGTTGCTTTCTGGCGTGTCAGCAAGCCAGTCATGCAGCTGTCTGCCAGCCCTGTCTTCCGGCACGGCCCCGCGTAAAGCTCATTAAAAGTGGCGCCGCCCTGGCAGCCGCCAGGCAGCCGCTAGGCACCACCGGCAAGCTGGTGTCAGAAAGACGCCATCGGTGCATACTTTCATTTGACCCCCTTCCTACAATTTCCGGCGTTAATTGGCATCAGTTTAATGCAATAAAATTATATGAAGTCCGATGATGTGGTTTGTTTCACGAGAAGGTGTTTACCTTTTGGTGGGGCCACACGTTTGGTTCGCGTCTCATTTAGCAGCGACTCTGAAGCTCAAAATACGTCCGGTCTTCCGGCCCACTGTGCACCGGTCTCCCGGCCCTCTGTGCAGGGTGCGGCGCCCAGGACGCGGTGGCCCTGTGTTTGAACGCCGCCGAGGGACACGAGACGGGGGAATAGATTGGGACGCGGAGGGCGAGGCGAGGCATTTGACTGTCAGACCGAAAAGAAGGGAGAAAACGGCGGAAAAAAGTGGCATCCTAAAGCGGTGGTGGCGGGAACAGCGTTGAATATCACACTCTGTGCAAGCAAGGCGGGGTGGTGGCGGGCGGGGCGGGGCGGGGCGGGGCGACCCTGCTCCAGGCGCGGAATTCGTTGAGGAATTAGGAAGGGCCAGTCGAAGGGATTCCGCGAAGGGCGAGGTGAGGCGAGGCGGGGCGGGACGGGGCGAGGCTGGGCGAGGCGGGGTGAGGTGCGGCGAGGCGGGGTGGGGCAGCGCAGGGAGTGACGCGGTTGCTGTTGATGTCACGCCCAGGAAACCTGGCTCGGAATTATGCAAACACAATTACATTTTGTCCGGTATTTACTGCACGCGGCGCCTCGCAACCGGATTATTATGCGCGAGTCAGTGCGGAACAACCGCGATTTCGGCCGAGGAGCGTCTCTCTCTCTCTCTCTCTCTCTCTCTCTCTCTCTCTCTCTCTCTCTCTCTCTCTCTCTCTCTCTCTCTCTCTCTCTCTCTCTCTCTCAGGGCAAGGCGGCGGGCTGCTGCAGATAGCCGGTTACCCACCGTGCGGCGCCTCGCGCTTTGACGCGTATAATATGCAAAGTTTGGAATTTTATTTTTTGGGGTGAAAGCGCGAGAAAGCGTGCCGCGTTCATATCGTGCAGCATGACGTGGCGGGGCGGGGCGGGGCGGGGTGGGGAGCGGCAGGGCGGGGTGACGAGACGTGAGGAGGGGATTCCAAAATTATTCGCGCCACAATATACCGCGAATAGCAACATGACAAGCGGAGGCGAGCTGGTGATGCTGCCGAGGCGGGGTAGTGACCTGGCTCATGGGCGCGCCATGGCTTGGCCCGGCGGCTAGCCTCGGCCGGTCCACTGTGATCTATTCAAAGGCTGGGCTGAGCAAGGCGTATACGCACGCACACACACACGCTCTATAGCCCACGCCTTTTCTTAATTAAAAAAAATTGCTTCCCGGAAGCGCCATGTCCTGCTTTTGAAACAAGTACTGAATGAAACCCACCCAGGGCACACTCGGCCGAAGTTGAATTCACACGCGCAAGAAGCGGACCCTGTTTTAATTTGCAGTGTCACTCCTAGTTTGGGCAGCCCCCCCGAAGTTGGGACAACAACAAGATATTCGACTAGGCAGCCGCCTACACGCAGGCCGGCCCGGGCACGGCAGCGTGGCCCGCCGTGGCCCGCCTCCCTGCCTCGTCAAGTAGGGCATCGTCGCGTCGAGCATTCAACGCGTGACCCTCGGGGTTAATGTCATTAATTTCCACCCTGTCGGCGCAACCCCTTCGACTCCTCGGCCCGCCTCCGGGGCCGTATCAGCACTGCGCCCGGAGGAACACACCCCCGTCAGGGAGTCGAGGAGCTGAGCCGAGCCCGCCGACGACTTTCCTATTTGCGTCCGCATCTTTGATCCAGTCGCGCGGACCCCATCAGGCAGGAGGACAATACCGGGGCCAGGGATTTTTTTTGAGGTAGGGCCTTTCTGCGCGACTCACAGTGGGTCAGAAGACCGATGAGGCGGCCAAAAATTCTAGACGTGTTTTGAGCTCCAAAGTCGCTGAATGGGACTCGAAACCGAGCGTGTGACCCCCCCAATGGATTCCTTGTTCGTAGAGCAATGCATTGGTGTGGTCACACGTTTCGTGCGAGTCCCATTAAGCGACTCTGGAGTTCAAAACGTGTCCGGGATTTTGGCTATCTCAACGGTCCTCTGACCTACTGTAAGAACACCCTCTTCCTTCACGGACATTAGCACGTACCCGTGCGAGTACTTTGTTTCCCCCTGGGACTGCAACAACAACAACAATAATTAACTCCCTGTCTCTGTCTCTGTCTCTCTGTCTCTCTCTCTCTCTCTCTCTCTCTCTCTCTCTCTCTCTCTCTCTCTCTCTCTCATGGGGCGCGCCGCCGCAGCGTCGGGGGTGAAGGATAAAAAGTGACTCGCATTTTACCGCCGCACGCGCCGCGCTCCCCGTGACGTGTTGCGCGTTAAACGGTTTACCGACGCGGGGTCATAAAGAAAGGGGAAGGCTCGCATTTTTTATGCGGATGCCACTCATGTCTTCCACTCGAAGCGACCGGCGGCGGACACCGCACTCGTGGGGCAGGCCCCCGGCCAGCGGTGGTGTAGGGGGCAGCGACCCGGGTCGGCAACCAGACGGACGGTGGTTCGATCCGCGCGGGGGGCGATAGTTGAGTCGCTCCAGGAGAGGGTACGGAAAGCGGCATTGGTAATACTTGTTTGTCTTTCTCGGTCCATCTGGCTCCAAACCTGCATGCGGGTGGGCCTGGGGGGGACGCCAGTCTACCTGTTAGTGCCGCCCAGCCACGCCACCGCGCAGTGGGTCAGAAGACCGTTCAGGAGGCGGCCGAAATTCTATACACGCGATTTGAGCTCCAGAGTCGCTAAATGGGACTCGTATCGAACCCCCACCAATGGATGGCTCTGAGGAATCCATTGGCGGGGTAACACGTTCATTTCGAGCGAACTCTGGAGCTCAAAACGCGTCTAGAATTTCGGCCGCCTCAACGGGCCCTCTGACCCACTGTGCGCCCCGCCCTTCCAACCTCCCTTCAGTCGCCGCACAGAAGAGATACGGTTCTATTCCAAAGCCCTCCACTCCCCCTCATCGGCAGCCTCCTTCACCCCCTGCTTGCTCACAAACGCTCGCTGTTACCGTTCAAACAGTTTCGGAACACAGGACCCGTTCACACGGACACGCACGCACACAAACATACACACGGACTGCAGTCAGCCGCGCCTGCAGTAAGCTAGACCGCTGCTGCTGGAGTCTGGAGCATTGGCTTGCTGTGATAGGCAGAGACTCGCTGCCGGCACGCCTGCTCACTCACTCACACACTCACTCACACACACACACACACACACACACACACACACACACACACAGGCAGGGCAAGGCAAACGTTGTCGCAGAGGGTGTCATCGTACTTTTTGACGAGTTTCACACGAGCTGAGCCGAGTTGGTGGTAGTGGTGCGTGTGCGTGTATGTGTGTGTGTGTGAGTGTGTAAGTGAGTGAGTGAGAGAGAGAGAGAGAGAGAGAGAGAGAGAGAGAGAGAGAGAGAGAGAGAGAGAGAGAGAGAGAGAGAGAGAGAGATGTAAAATGCGCCTTGTCGCGGCGTGTACCAGCAACAAGCATCGAGAAAAACAAGGAAAAAAAGGTATACCGGCGGCAGGGGCGTGGCCGGCGTGGCCCACCAAGCAGCTCTCTCCTCGCAGCCCTACGACCTAGAAAAACACAAACACGGCGAGTCTATCGCCATTCCTGCCACCAGGTATCGATCAGGCCGAGGGAAGTCGGCCTGACGGAAAGAGGGCATGAGGGCGTGCGGGGCTCATCATCATCAACAACAACATCAACAACATCATCAACAACAACAACATCAACAGCAACAACCAATTTTCATCCAATTTTCCTTGAGGCACGATTTATTTCTCAGCTGCACCGGACGCTCGCACAGCCAGCGGCCTGCCGTCGCCTCGGTGCGCGATGGAGAAGAGGGGAAGGGAAGGGGTGTGGACAAGACAGCCAACAGTTGTTCCCATGTCAGTCCAGGGAAACTTTCCCACACAGAGGCTCCCCCGTGCCCTATCTATCCATCTACCTATCCTTCTATCTATCTGTCTATCCATCCGCAGCCAGCGCGGCCGCAGCGCATAGTGACAGGGTAGCAGTTAAATTAGAACTTTGCGCGGCCCCGCGCACCGGGCATTAATAATCGCTTGGCGACTTGGCGACTTCGGCCCGGAGTTGTGGACTCAACACTTGAGTGGTTCGACGCTGTGCACCTCCACTCAGTTGATTCTCGACAGGTTTTTTGTTTTTTTCGGTTTAGTTTTTCAGCGAGCTAAATTGAAAATGAAAAAGTCTTGATCAATACCAAATTTTGGGCGAGCTATACTTTGTTACCTAAATTCGGGTGAGGATTATTTTACCACTCAAATTTCGGCGTCGAAGGGTTCATAAGCATCACCCAAATTAAGGTGGTAACCTGGGAGGTAAAATAATCCACACCTGAATTTGGTTGATTTAAAGAATGCCTTGCCTAAAATTTTAGTCCTACGAACCTTTCATTCTGAGTGAGTGTAGGCCTCTGCAATCCTTCCCTTGGATCGATGCTGCACTCCGGAGCGCTACGCGAGCACAGTGAGCCGGACCCAGCTGCGGGTGCATGTGCACCGATGTGCACGTGGCAGGCGGCTGCGTTTGCACCACCATGAGGGCGCGCCGGCCAGCTTACCGGGACTGTATTGATGGGTCTTGTATAAATTCTCATCGCTTTGACGGACTCCTCGGCTCGGCCTCTGCCGGGCGTCGCATAGCGCGGCCAGGCGCAGGCCTGCTGGTTGGCCGGGGTCTGGCCGAGGCCTGGCCGGCTTACGGAGACAAATGACTCTCTCTCTCCTGAAATTAGCCAGTTTGGGGACTCTGGAGTGGGAAAGGCGCCGCGCTGCGCTGCAAAATAATACCTAACGATAAGCGAGGCCCAGCCAGCCGCCGCGGCAAAGCTACACTGCAGGCTTTAAAAAAAGAGCTCTACTTTGCCAACATTTTTTTTTTTTTTGGCCAAAAAATTAGAGCAGCGTGGCAAGTGCAACGCGGAGGCGATTTAGCTTTGACATTCGTTCCACGCCTGAAGCCACAGCTACAGCACTGTTGGCGGTCAGCGGTTCGTGCGGCCGCAGAATTGCCAAGTGCGGTGGACATGCCGGCAGCGACAACGTCCGGCCCACCCCACTCTGCCGCTGCCCCACAGTGGGCCAGAAGACCGGTGCAGGCGGACAAAACTCTAGAGGCATTTTTAGCTCCAGAGTCACTAGATGGGACTCGAACCGAACGCGTGACCCCTGCAATTAATAGGGCACTTCGGAGAAGCGCTGGGACGGAAGTTGAGAAGAAATCGAGAAGAAGAAGAAAAGTCGGACTTGTATGAGAATATAGGTCTGCGGAAGCGGCAGAACGGCGACGCAGACGCTCATTCTCACAAATTTCGCATACTTTGTTCTTCTTGATTTCTTTTCAACTTCCGGTCCTGGTCTTCTCCGAAGTACCCTATCACTCTCCAAACGAGGACCCCATTGGTGGGGCCACACGTTCAATTCGAGTCCCATTTAGCGACGCTGGAGCTCGAAACGCGTCGTCTGGCCCACTGTGCGACATGCTGTGTTTCATCCGATCCCGCGCTCGACGAGGAGCCGGCTGGGGAAGCCTTCTTGTACGAAATGTAATAAAGATGTTCGTTCCAAATTCCGCAGATCCGACCAGCTGGCTGGCTGCTGGCTGGCTGGCTGCTGGCTGCCTGGCTGCCTGGCTGCCTGGCTGTAGAGTCCTATAGTGGGACAGAAACGTGAGCCCTTTCCTTGTCGGATGGGGCTCGACCGAGCGGCGAACTTCTCATACTTTGGCCAAAACGGGAAAAGAGTTGCGTTTAAAAAAACCTCGGTAGCGCCAGCGTGATGAAAACATTTCCTGTTGTGTTTAAGCTAAAAATGAAAGTTTCGTCAAGTCCACCCTAAATTTCATTATCTTTCCATCTGTGCAAAGCGTTTTGAAATCAAAGGCCTAGTTTCAAAATATCTCGAATAAGTGCGCAACCCCTGCAGACGTGGAGAGCACAGCTTGACGCGCTCCTACACCGTTGCCGTGCTCGTTGGCAGGGTGCGGCGGCGTGGGCGCCACCTTGTCGCGTCAACCACTTTCGTCACGACACCTCACGTGACAATAAGCACTGGCTGACGAGGGCCGCCCAGCGCGATACGTCGACTTGCCGCCGAACGGCCTAACTGCCCCCTCCCCCCTCGCACAGTGGGCCAGAAGACCGGCGCGGGCGCCCCAAACTCCAGACGCGTTTTGATCTACAGAGTCGCTAAATGGGACTCGAACCGAACGTGTGACCCCACCAATAGATTCCTCGTTCGGAGAACAATCCATCGGTGGGGTCACACGTTCGATTCGAGTCCCATTTAGCGACTCTGGCGCTCAAAACGCGTCCGGGATTTCGACCGCCTCCACCGGTCTTCCGGCCCACCGTGCCTCGGCCGACACCTGGCCTGTTTGCCACGACCATCTTCGAGCCGCGGGCCACGCAGCGACGCGCGGCTGCCGCGCCACACAAAAGTGGGAACAAAAAAAAGTAGCCTGAAACGGGGCGGTGTGGGCACGGGAAGTCCAGTAGCGCGGCGCGAGATTTTTTAATGTTTTTTTTTTTTCATGGAAGGCTGTGAGTCTTTCGATCTTACTGGCGGCACAATCCATAGCTGACTGCACGAGGCCCAGTGTGTGTGTGGGGGGGGGGGGCGCCCCATCCCCCGCGCAGACCCCATCCATGCCACAGCGGGCCGCACCACCAGTCCGGCCGGCGGTATAACTCAAACTCAAGAGCAGAGGCAGTAGCTGCGGGGAATAACCTTATTTCTGGAGCGCGGGGCACGGCGAGGGTGTAGTGGGGTGGGGCGGGGTGGGGCGGGGTGGGGCGGGGTGGGGTGTCCATCGCACGACACGGCGGCCAGCCCAGCCTCATCCATTGCGTGCCGCGGCGTGTCATTCTGTCCAGTCGAGAGGCACTTCCAGCTCCAGCAGCGGCTTACAGCCCCCACCCCCCATTCCATCGGTCTTCCCACCCTTCATCTCCAACACGACCTCGCACTCTTACCTTGCCCCCACCACCCCTCGCCATCAAGTGCAGCACGCCACTTGAAGATGATGTTCATGTTCACCGCGGGGGTCCTCCTACTCCACCAATGCACGGTCCACCACCGGCGGAGAGACGTGGCGTCCGCCGTCAGATAGAGGGAGACGGAGGAGAGCTGAGGAGAGTTACGAAATAATGAACCTTGCTGCTCTCCCTTTCCCTTTCGGCTGTAGTGTAACGTGTACACTGTGCGTGCACGCTTGCAGCGCCGTCGCCGCTTTCTGTTTGAATTCCGCCGCCATCATTTATTCATCCACCGACTTCCGCTCATTACGGCCATAAATAGACACCCGGAGGAAGCAAGACTCTCTCTCTCTCTCTCTCTCTCTCTCTCTCTCTCTCTCTCTCTCTCTCTCTCTCTCTCTCTCTCTCTCTCTCTCTCTCTCTCTCTCTCTCTCTCTCTCTCAATCTCTCTCTCTCTCCGTCGGGCCGTCGGCAGGACGACGCTACATTACGATACATTTGCAAAACAAACCGCCAAGCCGCTAAGATGAAGGAACTATTTTTTTATTTTTTTTTTGAAGCTTGTCCTCACGTTGTGTGTGTGTGTGTGTGTGTGTGTGTCTCCTTCCATCTGCAGCTCACTTCCCTCTCGTAATCGTCCTCTTCCTGTTCTCTTAACATATTCCGCCGAGGCGACTTCATTTTCTCACGCCCCGACTCTCTTCTCCCTCCCCCTCTTTTATTTTTTATTTTACTTTTTTTGGGTCGACGGAAAACAAGCAATATACTGATCTCCAAACGAGCAATCCATTGGTGGGGTCACACGTTCGATTCGAGTCCCATTTAGCGACTCTGGAGCTGAAAAACTCGTCCGGGATTTTGGCCGCCTCAGCGGTCTTCTGGCCCTCTGTGCGGTGGGTTGCGAGGGAGACAGAGTGGCCCGGCGGCCCCACATCCTCCGCAAACATTGGCCACACGGATTTCTTTCTTTTTTTTCTTCGTTACACGGGGCCCCTTTTACCCCGGCCGGGCCAAGGCAGCCGAGGCGGGGACCGCAAGGGGGCCTAACTCAACCAAGTCGCGGCCAAGTCGAGCGCGACGCGGCGCGGAGAGAGAGAGAGAGAGAGAGAGAGAGAGAGAGAGAGAGAGAGAGAGAGAGAGAGAGAGAGAGAGAGAGAGAGAGAGAGAGAGAGAGAGAGAGAGAGAGAGAGAGAGAGAGCGCACCGGGCGGCCCAGCCCGCCACATTACGGCGAAGAGGGTAAGATGGATTTCGTTTCGACAGTGCTGCCCCGCCCCGCCCCGCCAGCCCTTCCGCCCCGCCCCTCAGTCGGGAGAGTCGGCTCTCTTACTCGGAAGAGCGCGCGCCCGGCCGCACAGTCGCGGGCGTCGCTAGGAGAAGGGCCGAGAGGAGTGACCCTAATGGAAAAAGACACTTTTAGTCCGCCTGAAAAGCCCTGAAAAGTCGTAGACTTGGCAATGAAAATAAAGCAGCCCGGCGCAATGTTGTCTACGGCCAGAAGTCTCGTTCCGCCGGTCAGGGCGTCGGCCGGCAATGTTGTTGATAGTGCAGCCAGGCCGGCCGAGGCCAGGCCAGCACGCGGCGGCAGCACAGCGCGTGGCGAACAGTTCTATAACCTCATTTTGAGTCGGGAAAAAAAAGGGGGGGAGCGTCGACGAAAAGGAACAAGTTGTAGCGCGGCGCTGCTGCATTGTGTCTCGGGGCGCGGCAGCGCGATGCCAACAACACCCGATGACCTCTGCGCCCCGCGCCGCACGACGCCTCGCACCCCGACGCCTCGCACCCCGACGCCTCGCACCCCGGCGTCTCGCCGCCGATTTGCAGCGCTGGCGATCGAGGTCTCTGTTTCCTCGCGGAGCTTTTCCCCGCGAAGGTTTATTCCCGCGAAGCTTTTCCTCGCCGAGCTACAGTATTCCTCGCGCGACCTCGCGCGTGCAAAAAAAAAAAAAAAAAAGAAATGTAATTTTCAGACCAGAGCCAGGCACTCTAGCAATTTAGCACCGGCGCTTGGAGGTTGCGTGTGCCTCTAAGAGATTCACGGCTGTATAGGGAAATCTTTAGCAATGTGCCCACAATGCATGCAGCTCCGAGAGAGTCTTTCCGCTACATCACAGAATCTGCGTCAGTTTATAGAGCCACTTTTAAAAGTAAGCTGAGCTTTGAATTATTTTTATTTTTTTGCGTCCGCTTCGCAGCCAACCGCCTTGGTCCCCATCACACACTAAATGCTTTTTTACAAATTTTGTACGAGACGTCAGACAGAGGGGCAGGGGAGGGGAGGGGGAGGGGATGGGAGGGGAGATGAGGGGGGGGGTCCTGGCAGTAAAAAAGCAGTCCCGGCAGACAGACATAGGAAAGGCGGGGGAGGGAGGGGGTGGGGCGGCGCGAGCAACGGGCAGGGACGAGTCAGGTGTTAAGAGAGCAATCCAAGACGCCGCAACAACACTGTAGTGGAAAAGGGGCGGCGGGAGCGAGGTGAGCGCAGCAAATAGAGATCTCCACCCCCAACCTCGCTCTCCCTCTCCCCTCTCTCTCTCCATGAGTGCGAGAGAGAGAGAGAGAGAGAGAGAGAGAGAGAGAGAGAGAGAGAGAGAGAGAGAGAGAGAGAGAGAGAGAGAGAGAGAGAGAGAGAGAGAGAGAGACTCCTGCGGTGGACGCCGCGCGCACCGAATAGCCGTCCATGCCGTTATAAAAACAACAACAAAAACAAGACAACGTAGCGACGCGTCTGATTGTCTGCGGCGGCGTGCTAATCCGGACATACTCCAGCCGCGATAAAGTGCCTCGTTACGTGGCGTACTCTCTGCCAATGCCCAGTCCGACCGTCTGTCTGTCTGTCTGTCTGTCCGTCCGTCCGCCCCTCAGCGATCGAGCCTCCCTGCCTTTGTCCGTTTGCTGCTTTGACATCCCCGGTCCGACCGTCTGTCTGTCTGTCTGCCTGTCCGTCCGCGGCCGCGATTTATCTGGAAGCAGCGCGGCGTGTTCGGACATCGCAGCGCAGCGCCAAGAATCACGTTTAAGTTCCCTGCATACCAGCGCCCAGGCCGTAGCTCGCCGGGGTGGGGCCGGGGCGGGGCCCTGGGAGGGGCGCGGAATTCAAGAAGGGGAAGGGCCAAATATTGACCTTGCATGGGACTGACTGTGCGTGGTTTCCCCCCTAACCGGATTCCCCTCGGCCCTGCCCAATATAAACCCCCTTTTCCTTGGTGGAGCCGTGCCGCGACGTAAACAACGCACCGCGTGGCGGGGCGTGGCAGGGCGTGGCGGGGTGGGGTGGGGCGGGGCGGGGCGGGGCGTGGTGGTTGTCGATCGAGTAGACTTTGCGCGCTCAATACAAGGCAGGACACCACAGTCTGCACACAAAAGGACTTGCCGCTGGCTTCCTGCATTCGGAGAGGGAACGCCGTGAGTCTACACTGTCAAAATTTGAGTCGTCACATAATGAAAATTTCAAGGCTTTTCTTTTTTTTTTTTTAACAAAAATGTCATCAAAACAATTGATGACATTGTTGTCACGCCCATGCAACGCTTATAGGAGCTTTGATAAAAATGTCATATCAATTTGTGATGAGATTGTCATCATTTGGAAGTGATGAAACTATCATCCACGATTTTGTCATGGAGTGAGAACATATTTTCACAGTGCACTCGCGCGCGGCTGCGTCTGAGTAGACAGGGGCATGTGCTGGTATCAAACTCACGGGGAACTTATTTTTCTCCGCTGCTGCCTCGGCCACCATGACCCGGCCGCCGGCTGGACTAGCAAGGGGGGAAGGGGGCTCTTCGGGCGAGCAATCCATTGGTGGGGTCACACGTTCGGTTCGAGTATACCGTTTAGCGACTCTGGAGCTCAAAACGCGTCTCGAGTTATGGCCGCCTGTCCCGGTATCTTCCGGCCCACTGCGCGACGCCGAGCCGGGGCGCCCGCGCGGCACGCAAAGGACGCATGGTTAGGGGGGAGGGGGGCAGGAAGCGGTTTCAACGGCCCCGTCCTTCGTCCTTCTTTTCCTTCCCCGGCGGGATGCGAAAGCGGAAGTCAAAAGCCATCTTTTGTTTGACGCGTCCGCGCGTCCCGGCAATCGTTTGTGTTGCGTCCTCGCCCCGATGGATAGATAGACAGATGGATGGAAGGACATTAATTTTCCCCTGCACTATGCAGCCCATCGCGCCGCGGACGCGCCTGCCAGCCAGCGTATTGGAATCTGATAGGCGGGGTCCGCGGGTTCGATTCTCGATGACGGTGACGGTGCGATGCACCAGAGCCGTCTGATGCAACTGGAGGTGCGCTATCGCCGCGCACCATCAGCGTGTTAATTGGAACTGGTGCTTTTTGGTTCCACATTTTTAACCAGGCCAAAAATATTCAGCACTGCAAGAAGAGGCTGAAAACAAATCAACAAAAAAAAAAAACATCAAGCGTGAGAAAATAAAAGAAAAGTCCAAGCGCTACGGCATCCCTTGCAGCCCTCAATCGTGTCCACCACGGTCCAGAGGGCAGCGCCGTGCAGCCCCCTTCCCCTCCCCACCCCCAACTCCGTGCCCTCATCGTTAAGGTCAACATTTACCTGCCCCGCTCGGCCTGCTCTCCGCACCGAGAGGCGGCGACATTTTGCAGGATTTTATTTCCAGCCGAAACGCTTCTCCCTCCCTTCAATCCAATTACAAATTACACGGGTGTCCTAATGAGCGGGCCGAGGTCACCTGAGCGGGAGAGGGGGAGCAGAGTAAAATATATTCAAAATACCTCAAAAGGGTGGCAAACGGGCGAAGGAGAGAGAGAGAGAGAGAGAGAGAGAGAGAGAGAGAGAGAGAGAGAGAGAGAGAGAGAGAGAGAGAGAGAGAGAGAGAGAGAGAGAGATCTGAATAGCGAACACCCTTCAGTGTCTCTGGCGCCACCCAGAGAGCAGCCCGCCTATTATTTCTATCTCCGTCTTTCGGCGGAAGATAATAAAGAAAAGTGAAGAGATGCCTCCTCGAGGCACCCTAGACAGGCCGCCCTAGACCAGCCTAGGCCGGCCTAGACGAGCCGGTCCTTGTGACCCGCCCTTCACTCCAGACACACTCCGTGCCGCGGTCCTCTGAGGCGAGCGGCGTCCCGGCTCCCCGAGGTGAAGGGAGAGGAGGACAGCGAGATGCAGTCAGGTGGAATCGGAAGCAAGGGATCCATCCGCGGATCAAGACTGTGCGACACGCCCTACAGGACGTGAAAGGAAAAAGAGAGGCGTGTTCGATTTTTAGGTTGATTTGGCGACGCAATTAAAAAGGAAGCGTGTCACAGGGGCACTCTCTCTGTCTTTCTCTCTCTGTGTCTGTCTCTCCCCCCCCCCAGCCTCGGGCCGGCTGAGCCCCCTCCCACCACCCTCCCAAGCTCACTGCCCCCGATCCAACTTTTCAAGATGGACATGCCGCCCTCCTCGCCCCCTGTTTGCGATGCGTTCACTGAAATTTTCCTAGCGCGCGAGCAGATGCTGGGAAGTGTTTCCGAACACCGTACCGGGGCGCGCGGCTCTCAGAATGGATGGTGTAATCTCACTCTGTCCGTCGCCCGGCCCCGCCTCTCAGAGAGAGAGGAGAGAGAGAGAGAGAGAGAGAGAGAGAGAGAGAGAGAGAGAGAGAGAGAGAGAGAGAGAGAGAGAGAGAGAGAGAGAGAGAGAGAGAGAGAGAGAGAGAGAGAGAGAGAGAGAGAGAGAGAGAGAGAGAGAATCAAATCAGGAAAAAGACGCGGACTATTTACCGCTCCGCTGTAAGTGTCGACGGGCCGAGTGGATTAGCGCGGCGGTCGGCAAGAAACACTTTGAGGCCCCGAGGACTCAGCTTGGCAGCTCGCAGGGACTTATTCTCGCCTAAATAGAACTTTTCCGTGAAAGTTTTTTTGGAAGTAGGTGTAGGCTCTCTCCATGGATTAGGAGGCGACTTTACATCGTGGGCAGAAAGGACTCCGAAACTGAAGGGTTGTTTCGCACTGCCTTCCCGCTCCACAGTGGGCCAGAAGACCGTTGCGGCGGTCTAGATCTCGGACACGTTTCGAGCTCCAGAGTCGCTAAATGGGACTCGAATCGAACGTGTGACCCCACCAATGTATTCCTCGTTCGGAGAGCAATCCATTGGTGGGGTCATACGTTCGGTTCGAGTCCCATTTAGCGACTCTGGAGCACAAAACGCGTCCAGAGTTTTGGCCGCCTCGCGGCCCCTGGCCGCTGAGGCGCCAGGAAGGTAGGCTATCCGAGGCGCAGCTGCCTAGCGTGTTGCCTATCCTCACTCTTGCGGGCGCTTGCCTTGGCCGTGGCATAGCCGCCGGCTGGGTCCTACACCCAGCCGAACTCTCAAGTCGGAGGTCGCGCGCCACCGGACAGCTTGAATAAACCAATTTGAGATCCATCCTTTAAAAGTCAAAGGCGAGGGAAAAGTTTCCAATCAAGATGCACTGATTTGTTCGCTCATTCCGGGACTTCTGTCGTCCTTTTCTTTCTTTCGGCGTCTTCTCTCTCTCTCTCTCTCTCTCTCTCTCTCTCTCTCTCTCTCTCTCTCTCTCTCTCTCTCTCTCTCTCTCTCTCTACCCCCCCCCCTCAGTCCACGTGTCCAAGGCGTCGTTTCGCTACTTTGCGACTCAAGTGCCTTCGCTGAAAGAAAATTAATCAGGAAGCTGTAGAATAATTGACATCCCGAGGCGAGGCGGCGCGCGGCCACTTGGCCTTTTAATTTCGCTTCGACGGCGAGGGCTTATTATCCTTCGGTAATACACCTCAGGTGTCACCTTAAGAGCCGCACAAAGCCTTGTACTTTTTCAAGAGACACCTTCAAGTCGTGTCAGGTTCTAACCGCTCGGTTCCAACGAATTCTGACGTCGCATTCAAAGGAACGTGACACAATTAATTTACATTCCAGTGAAAATGACGTCCCACTCGTCGAATAACAGGGGCGCACAGTGGGTCAGAAGTCCATTGAGGCGGTCGAAATTATCGAGGCGTTTCGAGCTCCACAGTCGCTAAGAGGGACTCGAATCGAACGCGTGACCTCACCAATGCATTCCTCGTTCGGAGAGCAATCCATTAGGGGGTCACACGTTCGGTTCGAGTCCCATTTATCGACTATGGAGCTCAAAACGTGTCCGGGATCTTGGCCGCCTCAACGGTCTTCTGACCCACTGTGGGGCGTCTGAACTAAACCTGAATTTTGGCGGTTCCGGGAAATTTCCCGAGCGCAGCCACTGGAGCGCTGGGCGGTCGGGCCGCGGCCGGGTCGCCGAACTAGGGAGGCTAGAGACCAACACCAACAAGCGACCAGCGGCCGCAACTTCGAGAAACAAACTTTGAATTTTCATCAAGACAAGCGCGATCTTTCTTGCGCGCAATAAAAAAAATAATGTCGTAATGAGTTCTGCTAATGCTCCGGCGAAAAAGTTTGGGAATAAAACTGATTATTAAGTTAATTAGTCGCAAGAGTTGCTGACACCCTACGCGATAGGGCCCAGCAGAGGGGAAAGGAAAACGGAGGGGGGGGGGGCAAATGTCGCCAGGAAGTGCGGACTGCTTCGGAAGCAGGTTCGCTGTATTTGTTCTCGATAACTTTAATTCGCCGCGAATAATACTTTTCGAGCGTTGCCCCTTGGGGCCTCTGGGCGTGGGCCGCACAGTGGGGCGGAGGACTGACGCCTATGTTCCGTTCCGCGGTGTGCCGGCCGGGCCGCCCGCTCTGGAATTGAGTTTCGGCCGCGTTTCTTGGCTGCGAATGCCATCCAGGCCATCCAGGCCATCCAGGCCATCCAGGCCACCCAGGCCAGCCCGGCCTAGCCCGGCCATCCAGGCCATCCAGGCCATCCAGGCCATCCAGGCCATCCAGGCCATCCAGGCCATCCAGGCCATCCAGGCCATCCAGGCCATCCAGGCCATCCAGGCCATCCAGGCCATCCAGGCCATCCAGGCCATCCAGGCCATCCAGGCCATCCAGGCCACCCAGGCCATCCAGGCCACCCAGGCCAGCCCGCCCAGCCAGCCGGCAAAGCAGGAAGAAGGGACGCTCCCAGTCACATTATCTTCAAATTTCGTTTTAATCGATCTCCCCGGCGAGCGCGGCTGCGCGCGGCACTGCGCCACCAAAAGTTGCCTTTATCCTCATTGAAACTTTTCAAATATTTTATCGTTTCCCGCTCTGGTGCGGCTAGCCCGGCCGCCCAGCGCCCAGGGCAGCCCGGGCCGCTGGTGTACCGAGCCACGTGAGTTATTCATGCCCTGGTGCAGGCCGGGTGTGAGCGCAGCGGCTGAGTCCTGCCGAGGAGGCTGGCGTCTGAATTTAAAGAGCGGGTAGCGCACAGTTGGTCAGAAGACCGTTAAGGCGGCCAAAATCCCGGACGCGCTTTGAGGTCTAGAGTTTCCACGCGTTTCCACCTATTATTTGAAGAATTCCGGGGAAATGTGAGAGGGGGGCGTACGATATTGATTTCACAAATCAGTCGTGCGGTCGAATTTCGAGAACCCTGGAGTGATCAGAGAAACACGTGAAGCTACATTGAATGATTAAAGGTCCCACCCGCCGCTCCGGCTGTACACTCTCCCACCCCCGGCAGCTCATCTAACACGCCTATCATTCGCCGCGTTCACGCACACCGGCAAAAACAACAACAACAACAACAACTACTACTATTACTACTACAAAGTGGGGATCACAGCGAGAGTCAATAATCGATCCTTTTCCACACGCCACTCCGTCGGACAAAGTGTTGCCGTGGTCGGGTCAGTAATTCTCAGTACGCACGCAGCGGGGCGGGGCGGGGCGGGGACACCGCTCGCGCACGCCGAATCAATCCCCGAATCTTGTTATCACCCCCTTTCCCGTTTTTTTGCTGTGCCACACCAAGCACCGCCTTGCGGCGATACGGTCACTTTGATTTACGTTGCCTACACTGCAGCGCGCGCGCGCGCGCGTGAGTGTGTGAGAGAGAATGTGTGTGTGTGTGTGTGTGTGTGTGTGTGTGTGTGTGTGTGTGTGTGTGTGTGTGAATACTAACCACGACCGTATGGTCTCTGTTTAAGACCCAGCGCTAACCTGCCCCGACCAACCAACCACTAAAAGCGCGCTCCATCGTTCAGAGAACCGATAAATGCAGTTTGATTTTTCTTCCAGAGAAAAAATTTATCTTTGAGCGAGTAGCGCCGTGCTGCGACCATTCAAACAGAAGGCCCACGCACAACGCAGAAAATCCCATTTTTATGTGGCTAAAGTACTCTTAATGCACGCATAAAACATTCTTCATCATGGTCGCGCGAAATAGCCCCACGCGCGTACGTTGAAAAACTGCAGTGGGCGGTGGCGTGAGTGCTGGGGCCTACAGTGCTGACTGACAGGTGGCCGCGGCGGGGAGGAAGCCGACGCACAGTGGGTCAGAAGACCGGCGCCGGCGGCCAAAACTCTAGACGCGTTTGGAGCTGCTGAGTCGCTTAAAAAGGACTCCAACCGGACGTGTGACCGTGACCCCGCCAATGGCTTCCTTGTTCGAAGAACAATCCATTGGTGGGGTCACACGTTCGGTTCGAGTCCCGTTTAGCGGCTCTGGAGCTCGGAACGCGTCTTCAGTTGTGGCCGCCACCACCGGTCTTCTGGCCCACTGTGCGACGGGCAGCTTGGCCTTGACGGAGTCGGCCGCGCCGCCGCCGGTTCCGTCACTACTGTAATTTCCATTCCTCGCCAAACTTTTCCGACCGCGATATTTACTGCGGCTCAAACGCTTCCACACATATGGCGGCTTTACGGCCGTCGGTGCTTTTTATGGAGCCACTGTCACAAGTTATTATCGCGGCTACCCTCCAGCCTGCAGGCTGCCGGCGGACCCGGCCGACCGATTCAATGGATTTTACCGACTTTCCGTCGCCGCTTAAAGTGCACGGGTTCAACAACCCAGTCAACCAAATTTTTGTATTTTTATTTTTTTTTGCTATTTTTAGAGCATTAAGCTGTGTATTTGGAATACTCGATTTTCCTCCTCGCAACTCTTGAATCCTGCCGAACTATTATTGCGAGCCTTGCGACGAAAATATAGTAAGTTTATGTTTTTGTGGAGTATTTCGAGAGCCCATAAGCCTCCACAGAAAATACTTTGTAGTTAAGGAGGCAATAATTCTTCGTATAGCAAAGTAAATAGCCTTTTTTTTTACTTCCATGTGCTCAACAGTACGTCGCAAGGTTTTTACAGTGCACGCCTCGTATCTTTCCCGTGCGGCTCAGCGCAGAAATTTTTCTCTCCGAGCGCGCGGGGGAGGGGGGGCGGTGCCGACCACCGCAAAAAAAGGGGGAAACGTCGCTCGGCGGCTGTTTTTTCCTCACCTGTCCCTTGTTGACATATCCTAAACGAGCGGCCACGTCAGTGGCGGCGGCTCTGCCCGCCGGGACGTGCACGGCGAACTGGTTGTGGTACACGGGCTGCTGAGCCAGCGGTCGGCCGGGTGGCACGGCGGCCAGCAGGGCCAGCAGGGGGAGCAGGGGCCCCCACATGGCTGGGCCCACGGCTAGGGCCTCGGCTAGGGCCTCGGCTAGGCCCTCGACTGGGCCCTCGCGGCTAGGCCGGCCTAGCACGCGATCGCGGCCGCGGAGGCCGTCGCGGTGGCCATGCCCGTCGTCGACGCGGACGTGCTCAGGGGCGGCTCGGGCCGCACCGCGGGGAGCTGGCCGATCAGACACTCGTTGGCGTGCTACAGGACGACGGCGGCGCGGCGCGACACTCGCGAGGCGCGGACACCACGGCGGCGGCACGGAACGTCCCCGGCCAGGACCGCGAAGGGACTGAGCCGGTGCCGAGGGCGGGGACCCCAGCGGCCGCGGGGCGGAGCGCGGAGCGGGTGGGCCGGACGCCGGGGTGGGGGTGCCGCCCTCGCCGTCCGCCCCGCGGCCCCCGCGGCGCCGAGCCGAGCGACGCCTGGCGACGCCCCGACCACTCACGGACACGGCCGAACGTGTTGGCGGCGGGCCAGCAAAAAAGCACGCGCGCACGCGAAACGCACGCGGAGCGCGCGCGCGCGCGCGCCGGAGGAGAGCGAGGAAGGAGGTGGGCAATAATGAGGGAACGGGGGATGAGGGAACGGTGCATGGAAATATTGACACCCTGCTCGTCTGGAAGGCGGTGCGCCGCGCTCCATATGGCGGCCCGGGAAGAAAGGGGAAGGTGGGCCAGAAGACCGTTGTTGAGGCGGACAAAATCCCGGACACGTTTCGGGCCCCAGAGTCGCTAAATGGGACTCGAATCACACGTGTGATCCCACCAATGGATTCCTCGTTTGGAGAGCATTCCATCGGTGGGGTCACACGTTTGATTCGACTCCTATTGAGCGACTCTAGAGCTCAAAACGCGTCCAGAGTTTTGGCCGCCTCAACGGTCTCCTGACCCACTGTGCGTCGCGACGCCAGCGGCACGCCGGCGCCGCCGGGGGCGTTCTGGTCCACTGTGCGCAGCGCTGCGTGGCGCTTAGAGGGAATTGCCGTGAAGCCTGCCCCGGCATGCGCAAGCCCCGGCAAGGCGGCAGGTAGGTCTGCGCGCCCAAGGCAGCAAGGCCGCCTAATGCGCGTTGAGTGCGGCAGCCACACTCAGGAAGCAGTTCCCTTATATTCAATTAGCTTTCAACCTTGTTTTGCACAAGTCAACAGAGCGGCTCTGCCCGGCCGGGATGCTCTGGGACGCCGCCATCGCGGCCGGCGGACCGCCCGGACGCCCAAAAACAGGGGCCAGTAATTATGGAGCCGACACACGGCGCAAGACCCTGGCCGGGCGGGCCAATGAGCAGCCTCTACACAGTGGGCCGGAAACTCGGTGGAGGCGGTCAAAACTCTAGACGCGTTTTGAGCTCCACAGTCGCTCAATGCGACTCGAAACGAACGAGTGACCCTACCAATGGATTGCTCTCCGATCGAGGAATCCATTGGTGGAGTCACACGTTCGGTTCGAGTCCTGTTCAGCGACTCTGGAGCTCAAAACGCGTCTAAAGTTTTGGCCGCGTGCGCCGCCGGTCTCCTGGCCCACTGTGCGCTGGATTATGGCTGGCAGGCAGGGTTGCCAGCCTCGCCAACTTACCGCTGCCGGTTACTGGTTAATCGAGCGCCGCCAACACCCCGCGGCAAAAAACCGCCATCCTCAAGTGGCTCGGGTGTCATAGCGTGCGGAGGCCGTTCTGAATGAACGTCGAAAAGGGAATCGGGGTTCGCGAAGGCCTCACCGACATCACGCTCGAGGCTTTGTTTTCTAATTACCAGTGGCTTGGCGTGCCGACGGGGCCTGGCTCGGCTCGGCTCGGCACGGCTGGAAAAGGAAACGGTTTCAATCTTATCTCCTTTCCAGCGCAATCGGCCCGTTCCGTTTCCGCCACGCCACAGGCATTATTTCAATCCGCGCGGCTCTCGGTCAGGATTTCAATCCGCGAACCCGCAAGATTTTTTTTTTTTTTTAATTTTTTCTTTTTTTTTTGGCGCGGTGGTTTTCTCCACTTGGTCCACGTGGGTTGCCCCCGGGCACTCCAATGTCCATCTCCCCCACCCCGTGGCTGTGCGCCGTGCCTGGCCGTGCCTGGCCGTGCCTGGCCGTGCCGTTGACCCTCCAGGGCTACGTGCGTTTGCTTTTGCGGCCGTTTCGTCGGAGTGCCTACCGGCTAGACCGAAGCGACTATGTACAAATGCCTTCCGGAAAGGGAGTGGGGGTGGAGGGAGGCGTCTGGCTCGGTGACCCTGCCGCTGCCGTTCCGCCAGAGTGTCTGCCGCGGCTAGACCGGAGCGACTATGTACAAATGCCTCCGCCTTCGCGCGCAACGCAGCGAATTAACGGTTATTCCCTCCGAACTCTAATCAGGTGGGACACTTGGCCGCGCCGTCTCCTTTCGACGTGCTCCAGTAAACCTTTACGGCCCTGAGGAAGCGAGGAAAAAAAGAGAGGGAGAGAGAGAGAGAGAGAGAGAGAGAGAGAGAGAGAGAGAGAGAGAGAGAGAGAGAGAGAGAGAGAGAGAGAGAGAGAGAGAGAGAGAGAGAGAGAGAGAGAGAGGGAGAGAGAGAGAGAGAGAGAGAGAGAGAGAGAGAGAGAGAGAGAGAGAGAGAGAGAGAGGGAGAGAGAGAGAGAGAGAGAGAGAGAGAGAGAGAGAGAGAGAGAGAGAGAGAGAGAGGGGGGGGGAAGAAGAAGTAGAAGAAGAAGAAGAAGAAGAAGAAGAAGAAGAAGAAGAAGAAGAAGGGAGGAAAACTGGGCGCAGGTAGAGAGAGGTGAGTGCGAGCGGCTCAGGTTGCGTACAGCGACGGGCTCGAATTTCTTTTCGCACCTTGCTGAGGCCCGGCCTGGGGGCCAAGGCACAGTGGGCCAGAAGACCGGCGCAGGTGGCCAAAACTCTGGACACTTTTTGAGCTCCAGAGTCGCTAAATGGAACTGGAACGGAACGTGCGACTCCAGCAACGGATTTCCTGTTCGGAGAGCAATCCATTTGTGGGGTAACGCGTTCGGTTCGAGTCCCATTTAGCGACTCCGGGGCTCAAGAGTTTTGGCCGCCTGCGCCGGTCTTCTGGCCCACTGTGCAAGGCTGGGGGCCGAACGCGGGGCAGGACGCCGGGCCGAGGGGCCGAGATGGAAGGTAGATTGGAGTACTGCCCCACGCGGCACGCGCGTTATGAAGATTTCGATTCAGAGCGCCATCACGTGCACCGCCGCCCCGCCCCGCCCTGATGGGGGACGTTGCGTCACTCTCCTTATCAACCATCTCTCAATTACTCCGCGGAAAAAAAAATAATAAAATTGCAAAGCGTTGCTGAGCTAACTCAAAAAACATTTTAATTTTATATTTTATTAATCTTTTTTCCTGAAAAATAGTAAAACGGGTTTCAAACCACGCGCCTTTTGCCGCCCCAGTCCATTCCTCTGCTTCACTTTGTCCGGCCGGTCGCGCCTGACCCCGGCAAGCCGCCAAGGCCCTGGGGATGAAAAATTTCCCCGCCACACGCATTTACTCGCGACTTAAGTTATGCATACTTAACGCGCCACGACACGCCAGCGGGTTGTAAGTGCCGGGCGTCACTCTTGGCGGGGACACTCGCCACGAACTCGGAGAGAAAGGGGGGGGGGGGAGCCAGGTAGTGATCCAGTGTAAAAGGAATTCGGGGTGTGGGGAAGCAGCACAGGGAGTCGAAGCCCAGCCAAGACCCTTCCCCTTCTCCTCTTTTACTTCATTTTCAAGCCTATTCATTGTCGCCTTGCCTGGTCATCGGGCGGTCCTGCTGGGGGGGGGGGGGGACTGGAGCTGTGCACGAAGCCTGCTGGGAGAACGGCCATAATCAGCGGTCTGCAGGCTGTCCCATTTTTGGGGGGCCCAAATAATTCCGCCTAGAATGTTTTTCATCCTTGCAAATGGGCGAGCAGCTGCAGCGTCCGAAATGAAAATGTAAGGCGCCGTTCTTTCGCTTTATTGGAACTCGCGCCTCGGCTCTCTCGGCGAGAGCGCGCGAAAAGTAACGCGGGCCGCTGATTGGAAAAACCACTGCGCTGTCCGGACGCACTGCCGAAAGATTTCACTGCATCCCTGACGTTTAAAAAAAAACAAAAAAAAACCGAAAGAGGAAAATGGCCTGGATTAAAAATATGCACACATCTTATTACATTGAAATCAAAGGCCTCTAAACTTCATGTTGAAATTTTTCAAATTCAATTCTGACATGATGAAGCCTGTTAAAAATTGTGCTGCAATAATTCCAAACAATAAATATGTCGGTGCCAGGAATCGTAGCTGCGTCGTACTGTCCGTGCGCCTGTCCATGCGCTCCACGGGGTTGGACCTTGGTCCCCTTCGGCGCGGCGTTTTGCTCCCCGGCTGGGGCCCTGCCCCTAGCCCTGCCCCTGGCGCACTGTTGTTCCTGGGAAAAACTGAAAACACCATAGTATTATGCTGATTACATACGGAACTGGAAAGTCGGGAACCTATTTTGCTTCCTTTTTTTTTGTCCACAGAACACAGCGCGCGCTCCGAGGCGCGCTCCTTCCTCTCATCTCTCTCTCTCTCTCTCTCTCTCTCTCTCTCTCTCTCTCTCTCTCTCTCTCTCTCTCTCTCTCTCTCTCTCTCTCTCTCTCTCTCTCTCTCTCTCTCTCTCTCTCTCCCCCTTCCTCTGCCGTTGGCGCTCCCCAGGCAGTGAAAACAACCTTAACTACCCGCACTGGTCCATCCCAGCGCCCCGCTGTAACGAACTGCATTCCATTCGGCACGCTGCAGTATGATTGTTCTTTCCTTCCCTCCAGTCCGGCCGGTCTCCCTGGTCTCCCCTGTGGAGATGCGCCGCTGAAAGGCAGCGAGGCAGTGGAAAGTTTAGGAAGCTGCAGCGGCAAAAGATAACATTGTTGCCTCATGTTGTCTCGGAGGCGATGGCTTAGAAACAAAAACAACAAAAATAAAAAAGAAGTAGGGAGAGGGCCCCGCACCGTAACAGGGTTGCGAAATGTCATTCCGACCCTAAATAGCTTTTTCCTCGACACGGAAGGCTTAGACAGACACGGGGGAGGGGAGGCGGGGGGCACAATAGGGGAGGGGAAAAGGGTTGCGAGGTCAGGAATGGTGGGGGGGGGGCAGCGGTGCCAACGCAGGTGGAGCAAACAAAATGTGAGACACACGGGGCGGCGTGCACCGTCATGCCCTGCAGCGGGAGAGCTTGCAGATTCCTTCCTTCCCCCTCCCCCCTCCTCCCACCCCTGAAGCACTACCACCACGCGGAGGCACCATCCACCGCAGCCTTCGGCATGTTCGCCTCCATTATTCATCAATATTTTACTCATAAATCTGCTGCTCGTGGCCGAAAACTTGGCGAATATTCGTCAAAGTTTGGGTGCGCGCGAGTCGCCGCACGGGGCTGAGCGGAGAAGCGATCCGAGGCGGCCAAGACTACCGGTGCGCAAAGCCGTCTAATAGCAATCCTAACGTCGTCCTGCACGGCGCACGGAACGCCGCCGTGCCAGTCACCGCGGGGACCGCGCTGACTCCCGCGCACAGTGGGCCGGAAGACCGTTGGGGTGGCCAAAATTCTAGACGCGTTTTGAGCTCCAGCGTCGCTAAATGGGACTCGAATCGAACGTGTGACGCCACGAATGGATTCCTCGTTCGAAGAGCAATCCATTGGTCGGGTCACACGTTTGGTTTGAGTTCCGTTTAGCGAGTCTGGAGCTCGAAACGCGTCCGGGATTTTGACCGCCTCGTCCTCTGGCCCACTGTGCGGCGGCGTTCCCGCGCTCGCGCCGCCAGCGCTCCCGACGCTTCGCCTCTGAACCACGGAGCCGGCGGCGGCGCTACCCCGCGCTTGGCTTCGGCCGCTGCGTCAAACAGCCCCTGGCGGTTTTCTCAGCAGCAGCAGCAGCAGCAGCGGCAGCAGCACAGCAGCGCGGCCTGTTGTAGCAAGACGCGTTTATCAAAGTCATGGCATCACACTGATCCCAGGAATGCCCCGACTGAATGCGAGAGGAAACGGACAGCGGGGAGGGGGGGGAGGCCCCCGCCCCGCCCCGCCCCGCCCCGGCCGGCAGTCGGTGGGACCCCGCAGAGCTTTTGATCCGGTTGAGAGGCAGTTTGCCAAGAAAAGATATTGGCTGCGATGCTGGTTCTCTGCGGCGGCCCAGCGCCGTGCTTCGATGCAAAACCGTGTCCAGATACGCGGCAAACAACTTGCCAGCGGATTTTGGGAAGTCCCTTGCCATGAGGGGGAAGTGTTAGATTTCAGTCTTTTGTTTCAAAAACAAATAAAAAATACCAAAATTGTTTTTTTTTTCCCCGGGCACGAACTAGCCTTATGAGTTTGTCTTAGGATGGTCTTTTTTATTAGTCTGGCCCTTTATAGCTTTACTGAAATTTTCTATACGATTTTTAAAAGACTTGTTTTTATTTTTATTTTTGTTTTTTTTTAAACGACAGTTCAAACCTTTCTCTCTTACCAAAAAAATAACCTTGTTGTGATTTCTTTTTTTTTCTTTCGAAGTATTTTTTTCTTTTTTTGAAAAGTGAAGGCCAAAATATTGTAGCACACACACGCGTGTCTGGCGCTGCGCGGCGGCTGCGCGTGGGGGCCCCGCCCTGAGCAGCAGCTCGTTACGGCTCTGTGTCGTCTCGCTGCTCCTGGCTGTGCTGCGCCCGGCGGCCCCGCCGCCACACGCCGCCACACCGCCGTCACGCGGTTCGTTAGATCATAAAGCGCGGGCTGCTTTGAGGAGTGGCGTTATTAGCGCCTCCCCCCCTCCCCCCCCAAAAAAAAAGGAGGAACTCCCGGGAAAACAGGGAAAACAGGGAAAACCGGCCGAAATAAGCCGGAAAAGGCAACGCCGAGCGGATAAAGCCGCACACGGGCACCGTCAATGTTTGGTGTGGCAACGGTGAAGCGGTACTGATCCAGTCGTCGTGGCACAACCAGTGGTCAAAAAAATAATTATTTTTTTTCTGGATTGATTTTTTTTTAAATATCTGCTGTTTACTGGTAGAAAAAAGCACGGAAAAAGTACGGAACATTTCTGGTCAACACTTTGCCTGGACCGTCCGTACCTGCCAAGTACGGAAATTTCTGTACTTTTTCCGGTACCCGTTTACATGAGCTTATATGAGACAGGTACGGACGTTCCGAACTTTCGTCCGTACTTCCGTACTATATTCTTCCATACATTTTCCGTACAAAAGTAAGGAAATTTTGACAGTGTTAATGCCTTCAATATCTGCAGCCGTTTGGAGTGGAGAATGCCGGTGAAAGGATTTCCAAAATGCAGCCTCTTCAGCAGACCCATCCACAAGTGAGACGCGCGGAGAGGAGTGGAGTAGAACGATTGTCTCGAAATTACCGCGGGAGTGGGCGATAGAGACAGAGACAGGGGCGTGCCGCGAGTGGGAGAGAGACGGAGAGAGGGGCGCGTTTTCCTTGTCTGCGCCGAGCCGCGCCGGCCGCACCGGCCCACAGTGGGGCAGAGGACCGTCGAGGCGGCCAAAATCCCAGACACTTTTTGAGCTCCGGAGTCGCTAAAATGGGACTCGAATCGAACGTGTGACCCCACCAATGGATCCCTCGTTTTGAGAGCCATCTGTTGGTGGGGTCACACGTTCGATTCGAGTGTCATTTAGTGACCCCGGAGCTCAGAACGCGTCTAGAGTTTTGGCCGCCTGTGCCGCCGTCTTTTGGCCCACTGTGCAGCCGCACGGCGCTCACGGCGAGTGCAAGTGTAACAATGGGCCTTAATGGGGCTGCAGGGCTGCAGGGCTGCAGGCTGCTGGAGGGGGAAGGGGGGAGGGACATGCAGCCAAATGCGCAGGCAGGTGAATTGCAGGTTTTGCCCGAAAATTGTTGCCGTGTTCTCGCACACCTCGGTGTAAGCCTGGCAGGGGTTGCAATGCCTTCCCCATCGACGCCCTCATAGAATATGCTCGACGATGGCTCGCAAAACGACGCACTATTTTTTTTTTATTTTTTTTTCGTCGGAGATATTACTAATCATATTGTGAGCGGTTGTTTACAGGACTCAACAATTTTAATCATTTAACGTTGAATGAAGGCAAGATGGGGTGGTTGGTGTTGACTTGGCCACAGCGCCCGGCCCCCATAAAACCGCGCATGCTCCCTTTAATGTGTTGGGCATACGTGAACTCGCGCACTCGGGGGTGCCATACACGCGCACTACTCGCGGAGAAGGCACCGCTAGGCAACGCTAGGCAACGTCAGCGCGCGATATTTATCCGTCAATCGTGCCCGGCCACGCGCGTCATGGCAATAAGCTAACAACAACAAGAACAATAACAATAATAAAAGCATCCAAAATAATTGCATCCCCGGGCCCTACACCCTCCCTGCGCCTCACAAAACGGGATGTTTGGGAACGCGGCGCTAGCATGTCGACGGCAAATTATGCCGTGGATGAGCGAGAGTTCACGACCCGGATCCCACCCCGTTCCCCCGCGAAGGCCCTGTTCTTTCAGAACCCCGTGCACATTTACAAAGACTTTCACAAGCTAGAAAAAATAGCGAGCAAAAGCACGCGGAGACGGATGGAGCTACCAGGGCCGTAGCTGCCGGGGGGGGCAGGGGGGGCAATGCCCCCCCAACTTTTGGTCAGGGGGGGCAGGAGGGGGCAAGAAATTTGGAAAAGGTAGCTGAATGCAATGAATGTAGACACAGAAATGCGCGAGTATATCGTTAAAAAGGGTCATAGATATCCCCAAAAAACTGCAAATTTCCTCAGCTCGCTTCGCTCGCAAACAATTTACATTTACCAACCTATATTGCCCTAAGAACCACAAATTTTCTCAGCTCGGAGACAAACGCTGACCATCCTAGATAACCCTCAGACCTACAAATTTTCTCAGCTCGCTTCGCTCGCAAACAAATTAAATTATGTTAGCCACCCTTACCCTTTAAAATCGCAAATTTTCTCAGCTCGCTTCACTCGCACCCAACGTTACCGCCAAATAACCTCAAGACCCGCAAATTTTCTCAGCTCGCTTCGCTCGCAAACAATTAACGTTCACCGCCATTTAAATAGATTCAATCGTGTGTTAACAACCGAAAAAAGAAAAACACCTACGGAACCCCCTCATAGGTAGGCAACCCTCACTACAGAAAAAATTTTGCCCCCCCCTGACGCGAGGAGACGGCTACGGCCCTGGGAGCTACTACCAGCCGCTAGCTGCCGCCACACCACGCTGCTCTTCTGGCGTGGCAGGGCGGTTCAGGTGAGCCTCTCGATCTAGGGGGCTTATTCGATTAATTCGTTCACAAAACGCGGGGCACGTCCCTCCTTGTTAGTGAGACCTCAGTCTCTTTTTTTCTCCGCTCCCGCCCCATTCCTGATCCTTTTCAGCAACCTCGAGCCTCTTTTCTGCCACACAAACACACTCACATAAAACCGCACGCACACACGCACACACACACTTACACATACATAAATACACGCGCACACCCACACACCCCTAATCAGCAACAGCGCTATAAGCATGTTGTCATTCCCCGACGCAAGGAGTGCGGCTCGGCTATGAGGCTAACGAAGCGTGTGGTGACGTTAGCTTTACGTGCGCTCTCCTGTCTGTCTGTCTGTCCGTCCGTCCGCCCGTCCGTCCGTCCGTCCGCCTGCATGTCTGTTCGCATGTATCTCATAGCAGCCCGACAGGTCGTCGTCTCTCCTCTAACAAGCCCTCGCGTTTTGCTTTATTTAACCCAATTTGGACTGCGAATTTCATTGCCCTTACTTCAACCCCTTTGTTTTTTTTTGTTTTTTTTTAAATTTTTTTTTGTGTCTCTAACAACACATTCATCCTTCCGGACCATCCCCGTTTCCCTTCCCGTAACGTAATACGCGTAATGTGAAAATTATTGGTCCCACCGGCAACGTGGAGAGCGAACACACATAAACAAACCAGCACAAATACACACGTACGCGCGCGCGCTCACCTCACACTCGCATGCACATGCATGCACATGTACACACACACACACACACACACACACACACACTCACACACACACACACACACACACATGAGAGGCACGGAAGGCAGAGCGGGCGCACAGACGAACCAAAACCAAGCACGGCTTACTTCATAATACGAAACCGTAAAAATAAAAGAAAAAATCCTCCTCTGGTATCTTTTGACAATTTTTGTATGCCTGTGAGTTAGCGCTCCGTACACACACGCGCGGAGTAAAAACAACAGTGGAATCCACGTAGAGGCCACTTTGCCGCCAGACTGACCTTATTACAATCGGAGAAAACACGAACAGCAGGTCACACGAGCTCACACACACACACACTCACTCACACTTACACCCATGTACACACACACACACACACACACACACACACACTTACACCCATGTACACACACACACACACACACACACACACACACACACACAGGCCGCGAAAGCAAACAATAATTCAGAGGCCCTTTAGTGCTCTCTTCAAAGCCCTTGGGACGGGCCCGTCGTGGTGGTGGACGGCACAGGTCGTCGCCGCGCGCGGGGAGAAGGGAGGGGAGGGGCGAGGGGAGGGGCGAGGGGAGGGGCGAGGGGAGGGGCGAGGGGAGGGGCGAGGGGAGGGGCGAGGGGAGGGGCGAGGGGAGGGGCGAAAAAGGGCAAGCGGCGCTCTCGGTGAAGCCCGACATCGCACAACGGCCGCACAGAGGGACAGAAAACTGGCGCAGGCGGCCAAAACTCGAGGCCCGTTTTGAACTCCAGAGTCGCTAAGTGCGACTCCAACCGAACGAGTGACCTCACCAATGGATTGTTCTCCGAACGAGGGAATCCATTGGTGAGGTCACACGTTCGGTTCGAGTCCAGTTTAGCGACTCTGGGGCTCAAATTGCGTCTAGAGTTTTGGCCGTCTGCGCCGGTCTTCTGCCCCAGTGTAGGCTGGTCTGGTGGCGGGCATCGCGACAGGGTGGTCAACCTAGCGGCCGCCAGCCCCTAGCGGGACTGCTGGCAGGGCTAGGTTGGCAGGCCGGCAGGGGCACACCTCACGCACATCGCGTGTTTATGGCCGCCCTGGGCAATATTATTCACAATTTCCACGTCGTCTTTCTTGGCGTCCGCCGATGCATGCCGCGGCGGAGGGGAGGGGGGATATGAAGGGGTTACCCCCTGGATGCCGCTCACAGCTTGTGAAGTTTGTTAGTTTCGAAGGAACTGAGGAAGGCGGTGGCCGTGCGTGTGAACTATACTCGAATTGTGGGAGGAAACGCCCCCGCTCACCGTCGAGCGGGATCGAAAACCCGCACGCCAGCGAGGCGAAGGAGGCCGCGCGAAAGCTATTAATCAAGCTATTAGTGCTGACTCAAACCTGTCGATTATGTCTTTGCCCCCTGACCCATGCGCAGGCTCAGTCTCAAACACATACAGGGAATCTATCGCTCTCTCTCTCTCTCTCTCTCTCTCTCTCTCTCTCTCTCTCTCTCTCTCTCTCTCTCTCTCTCTCTCTCTCTCTCTCTCACACACACACACACACACACACACACACACACACACACACACACACACACACACACACGAGAATTACTTTCCGCGCCGAAGAGGCCCGGTCTCTCCATTACTCCTCCATTTCCAGGGGATTAGTTCCGTGTTCCAGGGTGGCCAGGGTGGCCGCATCGCACCACCCGGTCGCCTCACTCCGAAGAACGGCAATAAGGGAAAAACTTGGCGAGAATTTATCGGCGCGTGGCTATATTGCCTGCAGCACGCCGCCGCGCCTTGCAGCACGAGCCCCGACCTGCACCACAACGCGTGCGCGTGTGCGCACGGTGAGGGGCAGCAGCACGTCCCTACACGCCCCACAGAGGGCCACAAGACAGGTGCAGGCGGCCAAAACTCTAGACGCGTTTTGAGCTCCAGAGTCGCTGAATAGGCCTCGAACCGGACGGGTGACGCCATGGTTGGACTCCTCGTTCGGAATCCATTGGTCGGTTCACACGTTCGGTTTAAGTCCCGTTTATCGACTCTGGAGCTCAAAACGCATCTAGAGTTTTAGCCGCCTGCGCCTGTCGCCCACTATGCGCCCGCGCGCGCGGCTCGCAGAGAAGAGTCTGTATATTATTCACAACTTACGCTGTACACTTTCGGATCCTTCCCTCCTATTTATATTTTTTTTTCCTCCGGCCCCCACCGCGGCAAGCGCATCCTTGCCAGCCGGAAGCAGGCAGGCCTATACCCCTTTCTGGCGGAGGGGGGGGGGGCGGCGTGGCGGCCAGACGCTGGAGGGCCTAATGGACATATTAGTTATGCATTAGGCGGCGAAGTGATCTGAGTCTTGTCCGGCGTCGCCCGAGACAGCCCGACGCCGCCGGGGACGACCCCCTCCACGTCCAGTCCTTTACTGCCTACCCATCCCCTTGCGCTTCGATTAGTCGATTGCGCTTCGATTAGTCGATTGCGCTCCGATTAGTCGATCAGAGAGCGAGTGCTGGCTCAGCAGCTTAGGTAGAGGGGGAAACAACTTGAATTTTGGTGTTCGTTTTCCTTGAAATGCCGTGAAATGCCGTGAAATAACGTGAAATAACGTTGAAATAACGTTGAAATAGCGTTAAAATTACGTTAAGATAACGTGATTTAACGTGAAATAACTTGAAATAACGTTGAAATAACGACAAATAACGTTGAAATACCCTTTTAAGAACGTTGAAATAACGTGAAATAACGTGAAATAATTTGAATTTGAAATAACGGTTTCCAAACTTTTCGAAGTGGTTTGCCCCTCGGCTCAGGTAGAGCTCGTCTGAGGCCTCCGAGTCCGCGCCCACCAACATCGCCTGTTCTCTTGACTCCATTTTGGAGCCTGTCAGATTCCGCCATATCCGCTCGCTGCAAACTTTTCGAAAGACGCAAAAACGGCGGCGGCTGGCTTTGCCTCGCGGCGGCGGTGGCGACCCGACCGCCGCGTGAAGGGGAGATTCTTGGCGCCGTAATGGCAACGAATTTGTGAAATATGCAGCACAGTTCCAGTTCCGGGGCTTAGAGGGGCGGGCTCTGTTGTGCAAGGGCAAAGGGTGTCGCCCCGACGCCTGTTGCGCCTCTATTAGTTAGCAACAGCCACATGCACCTGCTCGTCTCGCCGACAGACAGACAGACAGACAGACAGACAGACAGACAGACAGGCAGGTGGGCAGGCAGACAGACGAACAGGCTGGTACGTGTGAACAGCTCCCACGTGCTTGAGGAGACTTTTTCTCCATCCCTTACTCTCTTATTGCCGTTTTTCCTCGACCCACGTTTGGCTTGAGGAGGGGGGGGTGAGAGTTAGAGAGAGAAAGGGGAGAGAGAGAGAGAGAGAGAGAGAGAGAGAGAGAGAGAGAGATAGAGAGAGAGAGAGAGAGAGAGAGAGAGAGAGAGAGAGAGAGAGAGAGAGAGAGAGAGAGAGAGAGAGATGAGAGAGACATCAGTGTCCTAGGCGGACGCTACACTGCAGGCTGGTGGCTAAAGAGGCCGCAGCACGTCGCCACCAGACAACATGTTACGCCGTTGCCACTTTTCAAGTCGGGACGTGATCCAATAACCGACACTCTAAAACGGTCGAAAAAAGGTGAAGGACAGTGACTTTTTTTCGTTACTACTCGCGAGTTTTTTGTAACGGCGACTCCACGTTAAGTACACGCTGGAAAGGTAGCCGCTCCTCCCCCTCCCCTCCCCTCGCCTGGCCGAGGGGCTGCAGCCGGCTGGCTGGCCTCCAGAGCCTCCCTGGCCAGGCCATGGCTGGGCCACCTGGGGGTCGTATCGGCTAGCGATGCTCTAACGACACACGTAACAGCGCGTTTGCTGCCGTGCTGGCCGCCTGGCCGCGCTGCCGGCCGAGCCGAGCTCCAAACGCACGGCTCGGCTCCAAACGCTCGGCTCGGCTAGAGCCGGGCCGAGCCGAGCGTGTGGAGCCGAGCCGACCCGCCACCAGCCACAATCACTCCGATGGAGCGGGCGAGGCGTCAGAGGGCCGGCCGGGCGGCCCGGCTACGCAGGCTACGATGACTACGCAGGCCACGCTGGCTACGCAGGCAACGCAGGCAATGCAGGCAACGGAGGCTAGACCTCTGCGATTAATCGATTAATTGACCATAAATGTCGATTATTAATTTAATTGTCAAGGAATTATGTCGAAGACCCGATTCGATTAATGTGAATCGAAACAGTGGCAATGATGGACCAGCATTTTTTATTGGTTTCTCGGCCACGCAGGGTGCACTAGCGCGGCGTGTCTCACCACTGCCGAGTGCTTCAAGGCGACCCAATTTTCTTCACCATCCACATAACTCCCCCCCTCAGATCTTCACCTTGTTGCTGGCTTTGATTTTTTATGTTCGTTTGTCGTTGTTGTTGTTGTTGTTGTTGTTGTTGTTGTTCCACGCCTTGGCGCGCCTGTCGCCGCCGGCCATTTTTCTCACGCCGCATCATCTCTTCGTTTCCCTATCAGCGGTATCGAGTTGTATCACATCCCGCAGATTGGTTTTTTCCTCGCTCGAGCGGTGGCGCGGGGGCGCGGTGCGGGGGCGGCGCGGGGGAATGGAAGGTCCCCCGTGAGCTCTGAGCACGGCTTCCTGAAATGCGCCGCCAAACCAACAGATTTGTTTCCTCCATTCGAATTTCCCGCGCGCGCGAACTCGCTGCTTCCGCGCCTTTTGTTAACACTATACACGGCGCTCTGGGGATTACTTGGCTGCCGCGCGCCCCGCCCTGCAGATTGCAGCAGCGCCTGCACACAGTGGGCCAGAAGACCGGGAGGCGGTCAAAAGCCACGCTGCTTTTTCAGCTCCAGAGCCGCTAAATGGGAACCGAACCGAACGTGTGACCCCACCATTGGATTGCTCTCCGAACGAGGGGTCCATTTGGTGGGGTCACACGTTCGGTTCGAGTCCTGTTAATCGACTCTGGCGCTACAAACGCGTCAAAATTTTCTTTTGCTTTTTCAAAGTTCTAGAAAAAAAAAGTTCGGTTAGGTTTTGAGAGTGCATCATCGCGGATGCGGTGTCGTTGAGACACACACAGAGGCGCCCTCCGGCGCCACAAAGGTGAGGCAGGATGCCGCCGTGGCTGAGGATCGTATTTTGTGACATAACGACGAAACAAGGAGCAGCGCGTCGGGGCGGCTGCGGCGCAAAACAGCAAAGCACTGAAACTGGATCCCGGTCGCTCGGCAGGTCGTCTTACTCGCAGGTAAACACTAAATTCTTGCGTACTTTTTTGCACATAGTTATGCACGATCTTGCACATGCGTTTGTTATGCATAATATTATACGTTGTTATGCATAATGTTATGCAGAAGCGTGCAAAATCGTTCATAACTATGTACAAAAAAAGTGCATAAGGATTTAGTGTGTACCCAGCCAACCCACCTTTCATATGATCAAAATTCTTATTAAAAGTGTTTTTTTTTTTATTATTTTTTTATTCTGTTGTTTTTTTTTTTGTTCCCCCCCACCCACCCGCCCCAAAAAAAAAGTGAAAGATTAAAAATTGGGATGGTGCGCCAGGCGTAGAGGTGCCATGGGACCAGGCCGAGCCCCGACGCGGCGTTCGCTGCCTAATGATAATACTACACCCCACCGACAACAACAACAACAACGGCAAACAAGAACAGCAACACTGTGCCTTCTGAATGGCCGCCTCCCCCGGGACGGTGGCCGGGTGGCGTGAGCAGCGCGTCGGGTATCGATGCCGCGTCGGGGAGCCACACGGCACAGTGGGTCGGAGGACCGTTGAGGCGGCCAAATTTCCAGACGCGTTTTGAGCTCCAAAGTCGCTTCATAGGAGTCGAGTCGAACGTGTATCTCCATCAATGGAATGCTCTCCAAACGAGGAATGTATTGGTGGGGTCACGCGTTCGATTCGAGTCCCATTTAGCGACTCTGGAGCTCAAAACGCGTCTAGAATTTTGGGCCGCCTCAACGGTCTTCTGACCCTTCGAGCACCGTCAGCCACCGCAGCCAGCTCCGGGCTGGACTCAGGCTGGATGCCGGCAGGGTTCGGCAAACCCGTGGTAAAACCTGAAGAGTCAGGGAAAGTACATGGTTTTGGTCAGTCATGGAAAAGTCAGAGTCGAAATTTTGTCGTTGTAAGTCGTGGAAAATACGCGAGAGAAATTTTTGGGAACCACGTGACAGCGGCGTCCGGGGCGCGTTGCGGCGAGGGGGCACAGTTACCGTCCCACCCCACCAATAAGCCTCTCCTCTCGGAGGAATATTACAGTGCGGACCTGTTGCGAGCCGGGCAGGCATGCCACCTGCCTGGCTGCCAGCCCCGTCCGCCCCGCTCCGGGGAAAGCCCGTCTGCCTGGCCGCCAGCCCCGTCTGCGCGGCCCGAGCTCCATACAGCCCCGAAGAAGATCGCTAAAATCCACCATCATGCACAGCACAGTGGGCGCGGCGGGTCGAGAGGGCCGTAGAGCCGCGAGACGCACAGTGGGCCAGACGACGGTGGCGGCACTTAATGTGTTGAGAGAGACAACACGCGCAGCGTGGACGGCAGACGCGGCACAATCGGAACGTGTATCAGGATCACGTGGGAGGAAATAAATGACCGGAACGTGACAAAGTTTTTTGTCTTTCTCCTGCGCTACTGCTCTCTCACTTTTTTTTCTTTTTTTTTCAGAAAGGAGAAAGGGAGGTAAAGCACGTTGGTGCAGAGTTGCGGAGGGACGTGCCGGCGAGGCCAGATTGAGAGAGAGAGAGAGAGAGAGAGAGAGAGAGAGAGAGAGAGAGAGAGAGAGAGAGAGAGAGAGAGAGAGAGAGAGAGAGAGAGAGAGAGAGAGAGAGAGAGAGAGAGAGAGAGAGAATACGAGGACGCCGGGTGTGGTATTGGAACCCGGCCCCGGCGGCCACGCTCTTCTTGCGGGGCGCGCGCTCATATCCCTCAGGACTTGCTGCTAATTAAAAGCCCTCCCAGATGTACTGTATCTATACACAGACGAGGGTTAGGACGGGGGCGCTGGTCACTCGCCCTTGCGGTCCAGCCCCCCCCCCCCCCTGCACAATGCGGTCCCACGGGACCACCCCAGATCCCGGATCCCGGGCCATGTCCTATGCCGACGGCAAGGACTATTCGGGACGAAAAAAAAACGGTATCCTTGCTGCGCTCGGTGATTATCAATGACGTCCGACTTTTTTTTTAACGACCCTGTCTATTTTTCTGGCGGCGTGGTGCGGGGTATAATTTTGTACGTGCGAACATGCTAACTTTTTGCACAAATTTGTACGCAAAATCGCACAAATTCGTGCGAAATATCGTACAAATTTCTACGAAAAGCACGTATGCGGAGAATTGTGTAGGACCCACGTACAAAGGAATTTAGTGTGTGGGCTTATTCCAAACAGCGCAATTGTCTCTCTCTCTCTCTCTCTCTCTCTCTCTCTCTCTCTCTCTCTCTCTCTCTCTCTCTCTCTCTCTCTCTCTCTCTCTCTCTCTCTCTCTCTCTCTCTCTCTCTCTCTCTCGCTCTCGCTCTCTCTCTCTCTCAGTGCGCCTTGCTCCCCTTTTTCGTTTTGCCTCCGTCCGCCTTGGACGGTTTATGACAGAATTCGCTTGCGCGGCGCGGCCGTTTCACGGGTAAGCGCGGCGAAATGAGCGCAAACTGCTTATTACGGCTGGTATCGAAAAACTACGGGACGGGCCAGAGGCCACGAGGAATGCCCTTCACTGGAAAAAAAAAAAGTTTGGAATCCGGGAGCATTTAGCTCACATCCAGAGATGCTTTCGGAATATCTGAGAGCATTCCATCAATGCTATACCAATACTTCCAGATTCAGAATCGTTAACTGGGGAGACTTAGGGGTGAAATCACTCCAGGATACCGATGTCACTCCAGGATACCGATGTCACTCCAGGATGCCGCTGTCACTCCATGATGCTGATGTCACTTCAGGATACCAAAATCACTCCAGTTTACAAATCTTTTTTTTTTTTTTTCCATTTTTTCACTGTGCGAGATAAAGGTAACAGTGCGAGAACAGGCCGCGTGGTTGGCTGATCCGCTCGGGGACGGATGGGACGGGATCAGACTACTGAGTCGGAAACTTATCTGCACCGGTGATCATGCCGGAGCCTCAAAGGCTTGTGCAGGAAGCGCGCAGAGGACCCGGGGAAACGGCTTGCAAAGGTTCGGATGGCCCGGCCCTCTGTGCGCCGGGCCGCCGGCGACACGCGACCACGCCGCGCCGCCCGGTCGAGAGAGAAGGCGCACCTGACGGGATCCGCTCCGGATGCGTGAATCAGGGGCGTTGGCTCGGTGCCGCCGCTGCCAACATCAAAAGTGGAAAAACGCAAACAAAACAGCGCTGAGGTGAAAACGATATAGCACTGCAAGCATATGCTGTATACGTTTTGAATTTTTGTTTTCGCGCATGTATTGTTCCCTCGAGAGTGCTCTATGTGTGTCCTTAGTACACACGCAAGTTTCCAGTTTGCTAATGAGAAAATGTCAGTAGAGTGAATGGCAGTCTGCAGACTTGGGGCGCACAGTGGGCCAGGAGACCGGCACAGGCGGCCAAAACTCTAGACGCGCTTAGAGCTCCAGCCAGAGTCGCTCAATTGGACTCAAATCGAACGTGTGACCCCACCAATGGATTGCTCTCCAAACGAGGACTCCATTGCTGGGGTCACGACACGTTCGATTCGAGTCCCATTAGCGACTCTGGAGCTCAAAACGCGTCCGTGATTTTGGCCACCTCAACGGTCCTCTGACCCACTGTGCACTGCTCCACGGTGACACGCTGTCACGGCGGCTTGCCTACCCTCATGCTGCCGAGGGTGGGCGCTAAAGTGTAGGGGATTTGAGCAGCCAAGGCGGCAGGGGGCGGAGGGGGCGGAGGGGGCGGAGGGCGTAGAGGGGCCGGCAGATGGAATTCGTGCCCACGACCGGCGGCAGTGAATTATCACGCCAGGCGACCGTCAATATAGGGGGGAAAGGGGGGTGGGTGCTGATACCAGGGGAGGTGTAATGTTACAGGGCCCAGTAGCGCCGTGAGGCCGTGGCCGGGCCCTTTTACAAGGACATCACCCTCAGGCTCGCCCTCGAGCCCCAGGCTGCCCCGACCCCCCGGCCCAGACGCCTCCAACGGACCCACGGTTTTTCCCGGTTGTGTTCAAGTTCAAACCTGCGGTAGGCCGTTTCCACAATGATCGGCGGCGCGTATCAGGGTGAGTCTGCATCTCAATTAGCCGGTCTGTCGTCTGTGTCTGTCTGTCTGTCTGTCTGAGAGACGTGTTCGTCCTGACGTCGCGTCCTCGCAGCGGAGGCGGTTAAAGTGGGCCGGCCGCCTTTCACTATTCCTCCCCATTACTTCTCGCCCTGCACAACTCCCCCTCCCCCACCCCACCTTTCCCGGTCCCTCTTGCCCTCTTGCCCCCCGCGCCTCTCTCCCTCTCTGTCTCCCTCAGGGTGAAGGAGGTCCCGCTGAGCAAACGCAGGTGACACGAGGGCAAACACATTCAGTGCTCCACCAGGGCGACAGCTTCCCTCTCCAGTTTAAATTTCCTGCGTCCTCCCCCCGCTTCCCCCCCACAGTGGGTCAGAAGACCGTTGAGGCGGCAAAAATCCCGGACGCTTTATGAGCTCCAGAGTCGCTAAATGACACTCGAATCGAACGTGTGACCCCACCAATGGATTGCTCTTCAGACGAGGAGTCCATTGGTGGGGTCACACGTTCGATTCGAGTCCCATTTAGCGACTGTGGAGCTCAAAAAGCGCCTAGAATTTTGGCCGCCTCAACGCTCTTCTCACCCACTGTGCCCCCCTCCCCCGTGTCTACCCCTCCACCGCCTCCTCCCTCTCCGTCGGCCGCTCCTCCTTTCCATTGTGGAAAAACTATTCCGCAATTGTAAAATCCACTTGTGTTCTCTGTGTCGGCCGCCGACCGGAAGCAAAACACGCATCTGCATCATGAGGCGACCGGTCAACCGGACGGGCAGACAGTCAGCAGACAGACTGACAGACAGGCAGACACACACACAGACACAGACAGACAGACGGGCTGGGCGGGCAGCTAGGGCGCCCATTATGCTCGGAGACGTTTCGCGAATTTGAAATGAACACAGTGCCAGGCCGCCATGGGTCTCCTGGGGTATGGATGAGCCATCGTCATCCGTCCGTCGCTCTCTTCCTCTGTCCATTCGCACTCCGTCTCACGCCTGGGACCCTTCACACGTTCCAGGAAACGCGGTGAACAAGCCACTTTTGTCTGAAAGGCTCGAAATAGTTCGGGAGGTTTTGAGAGCACCGAACGGGCAAACACAGCACAGTGGGTGGGTCAAAAGGACCGTTGAGGCGGCCAAAATTCTAGACGCGTTCTGAGCTCTAGAGTCGCTAAATAGGACTCGAGCCGCATAGTGTGACCCCACCAATGGATTCCTCGTTCGGAGAGCAGGCCGCCCGTTTGGGTTCGTCATGCTGTTGTTGAGGTCAGCGTTCCGCCTTGGTGAGCGCCTCGCGTCAGAGAAGGCCGATCCTTCCACCCTGATCGTGTGCCAACTGGTTATTGATGGTAGGAAGAGAGGCTCGTTTTATTCGAGGCAGAGTGAGTATACTTTGGTAATTGCTGGGGTGCGAGATGATCCATTTTTGTTTTGGAATAAGCAGTGTTGCCGCAAAGTTAGACAATTGGTCAAATCAGTGCAAGGGGGCAACCTCTCCAGAAATCATGTGTCCACTTGAGCCCCGGAAATCTCCGGAAATCTGAAATCTGCCCCTACAAAAGGAAAAAAACAAGCAAATTTTAGGCGGAAAATCGTTTGAAATCTTAAGAAATCAGACGAAATCTCTTTCCTGGAGAAATCTTGTGCCCCTAGATATCCCAAGTGGTTGCCCCCTCGAATCAGTGGCGCTACCAGCGCTACCACCGCCAGGGCTGCCGTCGCTGCTTTGCTTGTCTGCGCTGCATTATTAAGCGAATCACAGCGGAGCGCCGCACGCACATCTTCCTTCGCACTCACTCAGGCCTGCAAACAGCCCCGCAAGCAAGCCGCTGTTGTTTACTGACATGGTTTACTGCAACGGCCGATCTCTTCGGCAATTGTTTTATCGACCGCTCCCAACCAAAATTAGTTAAAAAGAAAAAGAAAAAAGCAAAGTCCGCGCGCCGCACGCGGGCGGCCGTCTTCCGGCGACATTGCATTGGCGCGTGCAGTGCGGATGGCATCGTGCTCTTGAGTGTTTGCGGCTGGAGAGAGAGGGAGAGAGAGAGAGAGAGAGAGAGAGAGAGAGAGAGAGAGAGAGAGAGAGAGAGAGAGAGAGAGAGAGAGAGAGAGAGAGAGAGAGAGAGAGAGAGAGAGAGACCGCGCGTGAGGCAGGCAAGGCAGCAGCAGGAAAGGGGCTGGAACACCCACGAGACGCGCGGGGCGGGGCGGGGCGGGGACGCCATTCAAGGTTCCTTTCTGTGTGTGATTGAGGTGCGCAGCCCCATTAACATATTTCAATTGAGTCGGGCGGTGCTCTGCAGCCGCTGGAGGGGATGGCAGGGCGTCACCGTCTCGCAGGGTTGGGCGGGGCGGGGCGGGGCGGGGCGGGTCTGTCACGTCAAGCTGTTTCATGAACAGGTGGTAAACATGCGCCAGGCCAACCGTTTTCGCGGCCACATTGCAGTGGGGCTGATGTGATTTAATCGGGTGTGACTTTAGCCAGGGGCGTGCTTTCTCAAGTTTGTACACTGAGCTTTTTCTTTTCGTAATACGATATTCTAACAAAACAGCTCAGCATTATCACTGCACAGGTGAGGTCGTAACTTGTGGTGAAGGTTTCTCAGTAGTAATTTCAGAACCAATTCTCCATGTTACGAACGAAGCTCTGAGTATATTATGATAGATTTGTGTCAGTATCATGTTCAGTATCATGATCGCACAGCATTTCTCAGTAGGGCACTGAGGGTGTGGGAAAGACGTCCCCCATGGGGCAGGCTTGCCAGGCTGGGCCGCAGCACTGTAATCCCAGTGGGGAGGCGAGGCTACCCCCGGGTACCTCCGGGTGCCTTCGGTGAGTACGTTCACCAGCACGCCACGGACACCAGCCCGCACAGCCCGGCCATAAATCGCAGAGCAGCCCATCAGTGGCACGGAGACCGCGAACACGCCCGGGTCCGGCAAATCTATTCCATCCCAGAGCGCGGCCCGGCTAGCTGGCTGGCTGCGAGGGCGGCAAAAAGGTGCGCCTGATGAGAGGGCAGGCAGGCAGAGCAGGCAGAGAAGGCAGGCAGGCAGAGCAGGCAGGCAGGCGGGCAGAGCTGGCAGGCAGAGCAGGCAGGCAGGCAGAGCAGGCAGGCAGGCAGGCAGCACGGTCCAGCGCACTGGTGCGTGGGATTCGTGATTCGCGCAGCTTTACTTTGATGTCAGGCTTGGAACGGCCAACCTCCTGCAAGCCCTGCAGCCATGCATGTGCACAGTAAATCCATATCCTGGAATTTCCAGGAATATCGGTTAACTTCACTGAAAATCGAAAGGTCATAATTCTGACCCTTAAAGGGGTGATACTAAAATGTTAGGCCGAAAGAAGGGTCATACACAAATGTATGACCGTTGTGAAGGTCATACACAAATGTATGACCGTTGTAAAGGTCATACACAAATGTATCACCGTTGTAAAGGTCATACACAAATGTATCACCGAAAACGGGTGATACTTTTTTGTGTCACCGATGAAGGTTGATATATCCCCAAGCTCAACGAGGGCCAGCCTCGCTAATGTCTGACCTTTTTTTCGGTCATACATTTGTGTATGACCGTTTCTTCGGTCATACATTCGTGTATGACCTTTTTTCGGTCATACTTTTTGTATTGCCAAAAATTGGTCCTATGTCTCACCTTTTGAGTTTCAGTGTTTCCAGGAGGTGGTCTTGCCGTGCACCTCTGCCGTGGTGGGCGTTCACTCGCGCCTCGATGGCCGCATGGCGGCGCCCTGGCCGTCAGACAACGTCCAACGAGGCGGTCTGCATGAGGCAGACGCCTTCCCGTTTTATACCGTCGTCACATAAAAGGCGCATTCATCCGGGCGGCTCTGGCAGCGGCATGGCGCTGCGCGGCCTTCGACAACGGCCGTGTCTTAACCAGGAGCGCCACCTACCCCGTCGCGACCGCCCGCCCGCTATATTATGTTGTTTCCCCGTCTCCACTTTTTTCCCTCCATTTTTACGCTGCTTTTTTCATACCAAATGGAAGAAAGAGGCTCGCGAAAGGCCGAAAATTACGGAGCGCCAACCAGCAATTGTCCAGACCATGAGCATCCTGCCCGCACGCCACCACCACCCCACTGTGGGCCGGGCAGAGCCAGGGCCCCGGGCTCCGGGCTCCGGTGCGGCGCGGTGTGCTCGAAAGTAACATTCCCTCGTCCTCGAACTCGATGGCGGAGCAGCAGAGGCAGCAGCAGCTAGGCCGGGCACGACGGCACGCGCCGCTTTTTGCCGCAGCGCCGACTGTCTTTTGTTTTTCGGGCCGGCAGGCTTTTCCCTTCTCTCGTATTTCTATCTCTTTCTCTCTCTCTCTCTCTCTCTCTCTCTTCTCTCTCTCTCTCTCTCTCTCTCTCTCTCTCTCTCTCTCTCTCTCTCTCTCTCTCTCTCTCTCTCTGTCTCTGTCTCTGTCTCTGTCTCTCTCTCTCTCTCTCTCTCTCTCTCTCTCTCTCTCTCTCTCTCTCTCTCTCTCTCTCTCTCTCTCTCTCTCATTCCCTGGGATCCACACAAGAAGCGAGGCAAGCTGCGCGCGGAATTTCCATCAGATTGTGAATAAAGGGCCGTGCAGCCCGCGGCTGTCAATAATAATTGGACTGTCAACAATTTGAAACGGAATACTTCCCCGCGCCGCGAGGGAAGGACCCGTCCTTGGTCCTCCGCCTCCCCGAATAAAAAAAAAATGTGTTCAAGTACTTATTCTAACCAAAAGCAAGAAGTTAAGGTTCTCTCGTATCTGGAGCTCAAAAAGTGACCGGGATTTTGGACGCCTTAACGGTCTTCTGGCCCACTGTGCCGCGCCGCGTTCCAGGCTCTCAGAAAGATTGCCGGGGCCACCGCCTTTTATATGCGGCGCTTAAGTTGAACGACTTCCTGCGCCCTCTCCTTCACCTGTCTTTCTCTCCCTTCGCGCCTCCAGCCTCCCGTCGGCTCTAGTCCCGCAGGAACACGTGCCATATCTCGCCCCGGGTGTTTGCCCGGCCATCACTCTCTCTCTCTCTCTCTCTCTCTCTCTCTCTCTCTCTCTCTCTCTCTCTCTCTCTCTCTCTCTCTCTCTCTCTCTCTCTCTCTCTCTCAGACACACACAAACACACACACGTGTGTGTCCCCGCTAAAAGACAAGGCCGAGGGTCGAGTGGCCACCACGCCAGAGGTGTGGTGACTGTACACGTCGAATTATTTATCTCCCTCACTCCTACCGTCTTTCTGTCTCTCTCTCTCTCTCTCTCTCTCTCTCTCTCTCTCTCTCTCTCTCTCTCTCTCTCTCTCTCTCTCTCTCTCTCTCTCTCTCCCTCTCTCTCCCTCTCTCTCCCCCTAAAACACCACCCCCCCACACACACACACACCGACGCGCTTTTGCGGGGCCGGAAGGGGCAGACCTGCAAGAAGAGGTGGGAGGGCGAACCCAAGATAAAAAGGGCGGCGGAGCAAGAACAATAAGACGACGGGAGGCGAACCCAGTTAGTCCCTTTGCCGTTTGATCTGCTCTGACGGAATTGACGATTAGGAGGAAGTGGCTTCCCGGCCGCGCGGCGCCGCTCAACCCTTGCCTCGGACACTGTGTACTCTGCCTGACTTGCGCCTGGCTACGCCGCACAGTGGGCCAGAAGACCGGCGCAGGCGGCCGAAACTGTACACGCGTGACTCGAACCGAACGTGTGACCCCTCCAAAGGATTCCTCGTTCAGAGAGCCATCCATTGGTGGGGTCACATGTTAGGTCCGTTCGGTTCGAGTCCCATTTAGCGACTCTGGAGCTCAAAACGCGTCTACACTTTTGGCCGTCTGCACCGGTCTTCTGGGCCACTGTGTGCCGGGCTACGCCTGGCTCGGCTCGGCTCCGTGTAGCCTGTGTTTAGTAGCAGCCATCAGTCGCCGCAAACAGGCCGGCCGCCTGGCAGTGCCCGGCAGTGCCCGGCAGTGCCCGGCAGCGCCTGCAGCCTGGAGCTGGAGGCAGGGCCACGCTGGAGGGCCTAATGTGTCGACAAACAGCCGGCTGGACGCCGAGTCGGAATCAAAGCGGCACAGTGGGCCAGAAGACCGGCGCAGGCGACCGAAGTCCCGGACACGTTTTGAACTCCAGAGCCGCTAAATGGGACTCGAATCGAACGTATGTGACCCCTCGAATGGATTCCTCGTTTGGAGAGCAATCCATTGGTTGGGTCACACGTTTGATTCGAGTCCCATTTAGCGACTCTGGAGCTCAAAACGCGTGTCTAGAATTTTGGCCGCCTCAACGGTCTTCTGACCTACTGTGCGGCTGCCCCCCCACACGGCGAGACGCCGCCGTCGTTCTACCCTGAGTCCAAAGGTTAGAGCTCACTCTAATGGATACGTCGAACTTGAAAGGACTTTGTGGAAAGAACTTGTACCTGGGCTGCCGGGCGCGGCTACCGGCTGCCGCTGCCCTCGCACATGTTCGTTCCCGCCCAAGGCTGCGTTCGCCGAATTCCTCCCCTGCAATCATCGTCGGAGAGGCGAAATGGATTGGACGGGATTGGATTGAGTCGGATCCGATCGACCGGGATTAGGTTTCGGATTGGCCGCGAAGGAAGCGACTCGGACGGACAGGTTCGAGCCGCCGGCCTAGCACCCACTTTTATTATTATTTTCATTTATTTTTTTTTGGTCGCCCCCGAGTCTTGCCGAGCGCGTCCTTTCAGAGTTCATGAAAACGTTGCTTTTTCCAAGGCCCTGTGACTTCATACAGGTCGCTTCGTGAGGACTCAGCAGAGCGCACAACGCACGTGCGCGGTGCGCATTTTATTTCTAATTTTTCTCAAACCCGTTCACGGGTTAGGTGCATCATGATGCACGAAAAGAAAAGGGTACCGTGATGAACGAGTCGGTATGTTCATATTTCGCCGTCAAAAGCAGTGCTGCCGAGGGGGAAGCAACTCGTGTTTAACTAAAAATAAATTTAAAAAATGGAACTCTACACCCCCTCCCCAGTCTTAATGGGGAGGCCTCCTGCTTTACTTCGGTGTTCGGGATGGGAACCGGTGCTATCAGGTAACTGGGGTTAATCCGATCCAGCGACTTCGATATCGTACGCCGGGGGACCCAGTAGGACCCGAGCCGCCGACACGGCTCAAACATGGGCAGAGTAGAGTAAGGCAGAGACGATAGAGAGACAGAGAAAGAAAGAAAGAGAGAGAGAGAGTAGTTTTGGGAGCTTTTGTTTGCGCAGGCTGGTCGGTACCCAAATGGTACACCCGCTGTCCGGCGCTCCCAGACCCGAACATGCAGTCAGTGGGCCAGCTTCAAAGGACTTATCAACTCCATCCGACGAATCGGAATGGACCCACTCGCGACCAATTTCGAGTGGCTGGCTCGATCGGGGATCGAACCAGTGCCGAGGCCAATCCGCCGAAGCGGACTGCTTTTTAGACACCCGGGTGTAATGGCCTGGCATAGAGACCTAGACCACTACACCACCCTGACTTGCACGTCTGCCGAGTGTTGGACGACGGGTTTGAGTCGCAGTGGGAGGAATCCACTCGAAAAATGAAAGGAATTATCGGGATTCGATCCCCGGACATTACGGTCGGGGATCGACGCCTCTCCAATCTCAGCCACCACGGCTCATGTCTGACGCCGAATGAAGCGGGTTCTTGAAGCGACAATGAGCAGCGGCCAGAGAAAAAAGTTGTGAAGTAATAAGATTTGAACCGCCGATCCTCGAACCGGGACCGACGCGTGTACACATCCAGCCACCACGGCACATGATGGTGACTGCGCATTGCTGTGGCTTTGAAGCACACTGGGGAGGGCAGTAAAAAATGCATTTTTCGTAATTTTTTTCAAAAAAAAATCTACAAAATTTCTAAAATAATTCAATAAAATATTCTGAATTGTTCTATAAAAATTTTCAAATTTTTCAATAAAATTTGTTACATTTTTTGACATTTAAATTTTTGGTGTACATTGTACATGTATTTGGCCAGTTGTTTCCCCCTCGAGTGCTGCTTTCCCCCCCCCCTCCTCTTAATAATCACGCTGGGCTCCCCGCGGTGAAGCAGCGTCCTCCGTGGGGCGCTCAGGTTAGGGGAGCGGCCCTCGTTGCGGTCAATGAAGAGGTGCGGCCCTGGCCATGCATCACGGCCACTGGATCAGGGAGGGGGAAAGTAGGGGTAAAAAGGGAAAGTTCCCTGCCGCACTGCTTGTATATCAGTGCATGTGCCGCTCGGTAGAGTCCTAGAGAGCTCGGTAGAGTCATTTTGTTCGCAAGATGAGAAATTACGCGTAGCACTTTCGGCTGTTTTGAAAAATCAAACGTTCACTTTGCCCGGACGCCAATCGGCGTTCTCTCCCACTCTAGGGCTCTACCGCTCGGCAGCCCACAGTGGACCAGAAGACCGGTCAAAATTCCCGGACGGGTTTCGAGCCTCAGAGTCGCTAAATGGGACTCGAACCGAACGTGTGACTATGGATTCGTCGTTCGGAGAGGTGGGGTCACGCGTTCGGTTCGAGTCCTGTATTCAGCGACTCTGGAGCTCTAAACGCGTCTACAGTTTCGGCCGCCAGCGCCGGTCTTCCAGCCCACTGTGCGGCGGGTCTCGCCATTTTCGGGCTCTGTGGAGAATGGCGCGGCCTGCCGGTCCAGCTTGCGCTTTCGCCTTTATCTCGACGTATCAAAGTTGGTTTGTGCTGTCGTGGTTTTGTGGTCGTGCCGCGTTTGTGCGTGGCGTGGCGTGGCGGGGTGAGGCGTGGCGTGGCGGGTCGAGGCGGGGTGGGGTGGGGTGAGGCGGGGTGGCGCGGGGTGGGGACATTCCTCGCAGCGAAACAGGCCCTCGCGGCAGATATATCTCCATTTGCCTTGATCCTCCTTATTTTCCCGCTACTGGCCTCTGCCGTCCCTTCAGTGCCAGCGGCAGCCGTTGTCTCTCTCTCTCTCTCTCTCTCTCTCTCTCTCTCTCTCTCTCTCTCTCTCTCTCTCTCTCTCTCTCTCTCTCTCTCTCTCTCTCTCTCTCTCACTCTCTCTCTCTCTCTCTCTCTCTCTCTTTTTTCTTTTTTCCGAAACCTGCATGCCTGCCCGGTGCCTGGCCCACTGTGACGTAAATGAAGGTAATTGGGGCGTAGCGCATGCAGCTCCGGCAGTGCAGCGCCAAAGTTTGTCTGTCCCACACTGTCCCCTGACAGTGCGGAAGCACATGACATCCCGGCCCATTGTGCGACGGCCGGAGCCACTGAAAAAAAAAAAAAAAAACGAGTTCTTAATCTGAGATCATTCGCATCACTATGCTGGATTGCTCTCGGATTATCCGAGAGCAATTCATCATAGTGATGCTAATGTGCTCAGATTGAAAATCTTTTTTTTTTCAGCGTGCACACTGTGAATGGACTCATTGAAGCACTGCCAATAAGGTCGGTAACCCGACTTACAACTGCGAACTGACGTGGCTCACCACGACTATCCCCGTTTGCCTCCCGTTTCTTCCGTCGGGTCTGCAGTAGTAGTTAACGGAGGCGATGCGGCACTTTCCAAAGACGCAGGCCTGGTGGCCTGGGAGCTGATTGGATGTGAGGGTTCGGTTAATTTACCTTGAGATCCAGCCAGACTTTAGGGTTCCCTCGACTCTTGGGTAGTTGCTCTTGGTCGCAGGCGGGCCGATCAGTGGTCCCACGCCTGTACGGTCGGCTCGTCAGTTGAACCGCAACACTGCAAAAGGGGAAAAAAAAAGAAAAAAAACAACAAAAAACAAGAAATATACTGCTAAAATCAGCAACATTGCTGTATTTGTCGCGCGTCCCCAGATTTGACACCAGCGGGAAAAGGGAGCGGAACAAACACAGACACGGAGAAGGGGTGAAGCTTGTTCCTACGCGCTCCGTGTGTGAGCCAGGGGCGGCCAGGACGCACACTTGGACTTGGAGGAGGGGGGGGGGGAGGGTAGGTGCCGCAGCCACCGTTGCGTGGCCGCGGCCAGCAAATGATGAAATGTAGCCCCGGCGCCTGGGCTTCCCTCCAGCAGCAGCCAGCAGCGGCCAGCCCCCCACCGCACGACCACCGCCCCGCGCCGCGCCGCGCGACATCAGATAGGGCGTGAGACTGATGCCCGGCAGGCTACTGGCAGCCCGCGGCACTAGCGGCAAAAAAAAAAAAACACCTAGAGAGAGAACGAGAGAGAGAGAGAGAGAGAGAGAGAGAGAGAGAGAGAGAGAGAGAGAGAGAGAGAGAGAGAGAGAGAGAGAGAGAGAGAGAGAGAGAGAGAGAGAGAGAGAGAGAGAGCCACGGCCCCTGCCATTTGGAGGGTAGGCCGGCCGCCGCGCAGCCCCGCGCAGCGCAAGTCGCTCCAGGCCTACCCGCCAGGCGTCCGGTCAGAAGACCGTTGAGGCGGACAAAATTCTTGACGCGTTTTGAGTTCCATGGGTCTCGAATCGAACGTGTGCCTGCCTGCCCGCCCGCCTGCCTGCCCGCCCGCCCGCCTGCCTGACAGCGTCGTCCGTCAGCGTCCGTCGAGCTAATTTGCAGCGCGATCGCTAATTTCGCAGCGGAGTGATGAGGAAATTGCCAGCCTTGTTTATTCCCCGCCTTGCCGCCGCTGTGCGGAGCGGAGCGGGGCACAGTGGGCCAGAAGTTCGGTGGAGGCGGTCAAAATACCCGACGCGTCTTGAGCTCCGGAGTCGCTGAATGGGACTTGAACGAGACGTGTGACCCCACCGATGGATTGCTCTCCAAACGAGGAATCCAGTGGTGGGGGTCACAGGTTCGTTTCGAGTCCTATTTAGAGACTCGGGCGCTCAAAACCCGTCTAGAGTTTTGGCCGCCTGCACCGGTCTTCTGGCCCACTGTGCGAGGCTGGGACGCGGCGAAGTCGCCACACTGTACAAAAAGCCGGTCTTCTGGCCCACTGTGTTTTGGAGGTAACAGTGTGCATGCCGTGCCGTGTCCGGTATTTTACCTTTGCGATTCGTGGCCTAAAACGGACGGGCTGCCTTCAGTGTCGTGCGGAAGGCAAAGGCCTCGCCGACAAAGTGACACCCGGGGAATGCACGCCGTCGTGGCGTGGAGCGGCGTGGCGTGGCGTGCCGTGGGGTGGCGTGGCGGCCGCAGAGCTCGCGTTGGATGTCGTGGTTAGACTGACAGGAAACTGAACGGGCACAAAAATAAAATCGGATGCAAAATACATAAAAAGGATTTAAAAAAAGTAGAGAATGGCGTGCACGACACCATAAACACCTCTAACTACTCCCCTGACAGTCAGGCGACTCGATACACGTTTGCGTGACGCACGCTGTGCTGGTGGGAAAAAGGGGGGAGGGGGAGGCATGTAAGCAAGAATGAAGAACGACCTCTCAAACACCACCCTCCCCCCGTCCAACCCCTCCTCCAATGCTTCCCCCCTCCTTCCCCCAGCCCACCCTCACGAATCTTCCGTCATCACTTTCACCTTCCCTTCCACTATCCCCGTCCCGTCGAATAAGGCAGCAGGCCTCGCTAACGGGAAATCATGTCCTCAGCGACCTGCGGATTGGTTTCGAAAAGTCTTTTATTATTTTTTTTCGACGCTTTGGTGGTGCTCCCTCGTGGGAGACACGACATCGCTCGGCCGCTGCCGCCGCGGCGTGGCACAGTGGGTCAGAAGACCGTTGAGGCGGCCAAAATTCTAGACGCGTTTTGAGCTCCAGAGTCGCTAAATGGGACTCGAATCGAACGTGTGACCCCATCAATGGATTGCTCTCCAAACGAGGTATCCATTGGTGGGGTCACACGTTCGATTCGAGTCCCATTTAGCGACTCTGGAGCTCAAAACGCGTCCAGAATTTTGCCCGCCTCAACGGTCTTCTGACCCACTGGGCGTGGCGTGGCGCGGCTTGCCGCGAAACACGAATACCAGCACCAGCAGTGCGGTTCGGGAGAGTTTCAATTCCAACGGCGAGCGAATCGGAGAAGCAGCGGTGCCTGATACAGCAAAACAGTTGAATATTTGCGCGCGCAATAAGGCACCAGGAGGGGCAAGGAGGGAGGGGGAAGAGCCGAGCAAGAGCGAGCAAGAGCAGGATCCTCTTCTCCACACAACACTGCGCGCCGCCGCAGCAGCAGCCACAGTGCGCCGCCAACGATTCAGAGGGAATTGGAAAGCGCCCCTGGGCTTGATTTCGTGTGGCAAACGGCAAACCCAGATCCGGCATCCCGGGACTAGACTGCCGCAGTTACCACGCCCTGCCTAGCCCTGCCCTGCCTGGCCCTGCCGCGCCGTGTCGTGTTTCTGCTTCGCCTTCACCATCCGCCTCCGAGCTGCTGGATCACAACTACCACCGCCGGCCGCGCCGCGTCACACTCGGAGGGAGAGTCGGAGGAGGAGAGCGGCGCGGCGCGCGGGGGAGATTTTTCATCTTTGGGAGGTTTGGGCGTGTGGCAAAGTCGTCAAGGCGAGGGACAGCGACGGGGAGGCGGGCGCTCGCTCTAGGGGGCTTCGGTTTGTTTCGGGATACGGTGCACCCCGCCCCGCCCCGCCCCGCCCCACCCCGCCCCGCCCTTCCGCCAATCTCCCCCTAGCGAAATAACGGCGTTGACTCTCCACTGCTGGGTCGGCACCACCGCTCCGACTGAGTCACTGAGTCCTCGACTCTCCGGATCATGCCCTTCCAGCGCCCTTCCAGCCCTGAGAGAGAGAGAGAGAGAGAGAGAGAGAGAGAGAGAGAGAGAGAGAGAGAGAGAGAGAGAGAGAGAGAGAGAGAGAGAGAGAGAGAGAGAGAGAGAGAGAGAGAGAGAGAGAGAGAGAGAGAAACCCTGCCGACCAATGAGATGCGACGTGGCCAGCAAAAAGAAGCGACCCCACCCCCCTCACACACACACACACACACACACACACACACACACACACACACACACACACGCACATTTTCTTTCTGTGAGTCCCCCTGCCAACTAGCGTATCGCAACCATATTTTTTGACGAACTGAACCGTAAAAACAGTCGGGGTACTTTTTGGCTACCGGACAATAATTTTCCAGTCGAAACGGGGGAGGGGGGGGGGGGAAGTCGCGAATCAGGAATCCTTCTGGTTCAGGATGCAACGCTTTTGGCGGAGCCCGGCTAGGCGAGGCCCCAAGCTGGACAACCCCGAAACATGACCCCACCCCGCGCGTTAAGATTTATACCAAGCTTTGGCCAGCGTCATCTCCGGGCGTGGCTTGGGAGGGGGGGGGCGAAGACATTAACGTGCTCATTTCCCTCTGTCCAATCTCCCCGCGCTGCCAGGCTGCCGGCAGGCTGCCCCACCATCCAGGCCATCACGACACTCTTTTAAAGCTGCAGACTGACTCCGAGAGTCGGTTTTCGTCGCTCTGTCCCTCTCGCACCCGTTAGGGCACGCCCCGTGAGTGCGAGAGAGACAGAGCGACGGGACCGACTCTCGGCATCAGCCCCTGGCCCCGGCCATGCCCCGGCCATGCCCCGGCGGGCCGACGCCGCCAGGCTGACGCCACTGACGCCCCGTTCTCTTTGGTCGTTCCCTCGGGTCTAGAGGAGGCAGCTACGGCAGAGCTTCGCCTTGCCTGCAGCCGAGCGCGGCGCGGTACCCTGGAAAATGAAAGGTATACCCCCCCCCCTTCGGTGGGCTAGAAGACCGGTGCAGGCGCGTTTTGACGGGGGGGAATAATTTCTCACATTCATTGTACAAAATTTGAACACATTCCCACACTCTTCAGGCGGAAACGCCTGTAAGTAGGCAACAAGTTGACAAATAAAGCAGAAATCTTGCACATTCCAACACATTTCCACATTCGTTGTACACTAAATGACTAAATCTTACAGGTCACCCCTCGCGTTTTGAGCTCTAGAGGACTAGAACCGAGTCGAACCGAACGTGTGTCCCCACCAATGGATTCCTCGTTCGGAGAGCAATCCATTGGTGGAGACACACGTTCCGGTTCGAGTTCTATTTAGCGACGCTCTCGAGCTCCAAATCCGTCCGGGATTTTGACCGCCTCCACGGGAGGGTCACTAGCCCACTGTGCAGGCACCCAGCCTGATGCTCTGTGACGTGTTCTAGGAGCGTGGTGTCTGGCTCAGGGCGAAGGCGAACTGACTGACTAGACCAGGGACATCGTTTGAAATAACGCGCCAAGCTCACCGCCACCAGCGCACTCTGGCCCCAAAACGCTGCACTGGTGGTCGCCAGTCGTCTGTTGTCATCTGTTTTAAACGTCTCCGATTCTAAACGAAATAATTTCCATGGTATTTGTTTGTGAAAGTACCTGTATGATCATGGACTCCGAATCAATGAACAGTGCTGGTATTATTATAAGCCCCAGTACACATCAGAAAATTAAAGCAAGGAATGCTGCCATGCGATTAAAACATGGCGCGCCACAGTTCAAAGATGTTCTTCGAAAGGTTAGTTACCTCTTCATCATTGCATATTTGTATGTTTTCGGGATTTGTATGTTTTTATGAAAGTTTGAAATTGATTTTGTCTCAGCGTTTTCATAACCGGATCAAGGAAAATAGAGGTCGACTCTTTGATCGCTTGAGAGATGTGTCTGGTTCTCAAAGTGGAAGCGCAGTATTCAAAATTATTCAACAGGAATTGTCACACATTTTGGATAATGAATTGTATGTACTTATATCTCAACTAACATTTTTAAAAGTTGACAACTGGTTTCTCTTTAACATCAATATCTTTTTCAGACTAATGGACAGTGATGATGAAATGCGCATTAAACAAGAGATGGACTCAGAAGTATATGGGCCAGACGGTAATTTTGAAATGTTATAGTAATAGAATATTTTAGATGCCGTAATTCATGTTTATCCTAGGATTTTTCTATTCTGTTTTCTTGCAGAAAACTGGGTGATGCATCAATTTGATTTACTAATGGCCGATGATAATTCATTGCAAGAACTCTGGGAAGAAGCACAGCTCGTGGTATGTCCAGTGTGTCGAAAGGGAAACCTTTCATGTAATGCATTTAATCAATTGATAAGTTGTGGTAACTGCCCCATGGTAGTGCCTGCCCGGGCTTCTATCCAAGAAATACAAGATCGCATTTATGTCAATATTAATAACCATAGTGAAACTGGATGCCCAGCAGTCACTCAATTCTTTGTGTCACATGAAGATTCTTCTCTCTATGCACATTGTATTACATGCCCTTTTTTTGACCTAACTGTTTAACTCTTGGTTCAGTGAAACACTAGTGGGGCTAACTTTGTAAGCAAGCAATCAAAATCGTCAATGAATTAATGATTTTTTCTGACCCTGTGTGATTCTTTTGGTGTGAATTCACTGGTCATCCACTGTGATACTATTGATAATAAGTGAAAATTGAAGAGTTTTGATACTAATAAATAATTGAATTCCAATGGGGAAATTGATTCTTGCCAGTTCCAAGTGAAAAGAAACTTATCTCAGAATCTGTGACAGGCACTACCATCAGAGTCCTAAAGTCACCTCTCATAGTGTAAATAATGTGTATGAGTGTTGGGTACTAAGAACTAGAAATCAGTAAAAATGGTCTATATTCAAAATATATTTTGCTCAGATTTTGTTCCACATGAATCAGCATTTCAGACAAACAAATTGATAAAATGTCAGTCCAATCACGTTAATCACTGGGTGGAGACTATTAACATATGATTAAGGTTATGTTAACAGAGTGTGGAAGACGTGGCATTTCTTTCATTCGCTTCAAGTATAGTGCAGCGCCGAGATCAAAAGTAACACTAGGCCTTTCACGTATTGAAAATTGTCAAGGGATAAAATACAGTTTTACTGCCCACTCACAATTACATATAAGTGACTTTAATTTTACATTAATGCCTACTTACCAAAACTATGAATTAAATTCTCCCCTTTTGATTAGAGAAAAAACAAGGAAGATAGTTATAACAATGACATGATAAGGTCAAATACACAAAATCCAATGAACATAGAATACTGACTACTATGAGATGACATTTTTGTTAACACCGAGGTACAAAGTGAAAAGATCAACTGACCATATAATTTGAAGTTAATTCAGTCTTTCAAAATTGTTTATGACTTTTTTCCACCAATAATGACTTGCCCCTGGAGTACATGAGCTAGCCACAAATGGCACACTTTAAAATTGTGGAATTAATTTTCTATTTAGATTTAATTGAGCTTTCCAGAAAAAACCACACTCTCCCAATTTGCCTTCAAAGGGAAAAATTGGTCTACAAATTTCATTTTCGTTTTATGTTGATTTAAAATTTGAGGAAACTGACAGGTAGATTTACAGTCATGTCCAGAATGGAAAAAGCCTTTCTGAAATTACCTCTCCAGTAGTGAATTAAAAATTTGTACATATCACATTCAGAAAAAGGAGCTTAAGAGACGCTTTGTAACAATTACAAATGACAATGGGCAGAGGAAAAGTCCCACCCAACACGATACACCATACGATTCACAAACACATATCTCTTTACAATAACAAAAGAAAAACAAAACAACATAAATTATATGCAAATATATATTAAACATCTGTACATAATAACAAATCATAAACCTATGTTCACATTCTACATGTTGCTTATAGAAAAATTGACCTAGAACAAGGTGAGTCCACTTTAAAACGGGAAAGCTAAGATGGCACATTTAAACTGTCTTGACAGGGGAAAAAAAAAAAAAACTTGGTTAAAAAAGGCATTCTACAGATTGATTGGAAGTAGGTCAGGATGGGCTTCACAGGGAAGAGAAAGCAACTCATTGATGAGTTTTTCCACGTGTAAGTATGAAACTTGGTTAATGGCACAATTCACTGGCATATCCGAGGATTCTGAGCATGACATAGAATAAATGGCACTGAAATTATCATTCCTACAACCTTCTTTTCCCCTCCCTCAAGCTCCATCATCCTGGCCTAAAATAATGTAACATAAGCGAAGGTAAACTTTGCTGCAACTCAAAACAGTCATTGTTAATGAGGCAAAACAAAATGACTATGAAGGTAAGAAGGACAAAATTTTAATTTACAAACTTTTAGAGGTAAACTTTTTTTTACCAAAAATAGAGATAATCATCTATAGGAGTCCTTAATTGAATCACTTATGGCAACTGACCAATTTCAAGTGCTATAACAATGATACAAAAGTTATATAATAATGTATGAAAGTTTTTAAAACAAAATATCACAGCAAAGCTTCCTTTGCAATCATCTATCTCATCTTGAGCTCTAAGTTATTGTCCACCAACAACAGCAAATCCAGGGAGGCACGGGGACAATGAGCCAATCAGAGTGATATCACTAATCTCATCTCTTTAACAGGAAAAGAGGAGAGAGATTACAAAGGATAGAAAACCAGAACATATTAGGAACCCATGAGAAAGAGAGATGGATTTTTGTGACATCAAAATTATTCAACCAACTAGACTGATGATACAGAGAACACATAACATTGACATGCATCAACTTCTAGTCATGTTGCTATGTCAAGTTCATGCTGTAAACTACAGATTTTACTTGACTGACTAGCTTTTACTATGCACTGTTATCACAAACAACCCACTTCTCACCATCATTTGAAATGCACAGACTGTTGCATGCCACAACAAGGCATCCCTCACGTCATAAGTTCCACATCTTTCTTGTTTCATATTTTTCTGAGCATTAAGTGGAATTTTTAAATGTCACGCGCAGCAACGCACGAGTCAACAAGGCTGTTGAGAACTGCTGCTGGGATTCGAACTTAAAGCCCCACTCCCACCGGCTTCATTCTTCAGAACTGCCTGTCGAGCCTCTTCAGGGAGTCTTGATGGATCTGACAATATTTCTGTTGATGTGCACAGAAATCGGAGCGAATTCAAAACAACTGGAAATTAACAAGAGGTAAAGCAATTAGGGGAAAACAAGTCACAAAATTGGTTGACGTTTTCATTCACAGTCTGATACTAACCTGGACGCAATTCAACTAGGGAGCAATGTTTCTCAACCCATTGCATTGTAGTTCTATATAGCTCATCGACACTTGATGTGGAAACAGTGCTGTTGAAGGAATCCAGTAATGGCTCAACCATGAGACTAAACTGTTCACAACGTTAAGGAAACCTTATCATAAAATTAGAGAAAAACATGAAAGCTGCAAATTAGATTTGCATGAATGTGGAATAGTTTTTCTAACAGAGGAAATAATATAAAACCATAATAGCAGTAGAAAGGATACAATCCAAAACTTCCAATTGTTAAGAGTTTGACCTCGAACGTATTCATCAAACATTTCCCTCATTTTACTGGCACGGTGACGCGAGACAGGTGCTCCAGTAGCAGGAAGCAATGACTGACAGTTACTGTAACAGAAAGAAAGTTGTACCAAAATGTTCTTGAAAGTACCTTCAACTATACTTAAACTACATCCCACCATACCTGATGGCACCATTTAGTTTCTCAATTTCTAGTCGCAGCTCATCCATCTCGTCTTTTAGTTTGCTCCGCTCTCCTCTCAACTGCTTGATGTATTCGGCACCTTTTTGAAGCATTGCAGCTTTACTTGTCTAAAAAGTCAAGTTTATTAGTTACAGAACATTTTTTGTAATTAAAACGCATGACGAGAGTTTGAGTTTACCTTAGTATTTGGATTCTGTCGAAGTTGAGGAATGAGTGAATGAAGTGTATCAAACCCATTTTTAATATTACAACGCCTTTTCTGCTCTGCATTGATGTGGTAAACACGCCTATGTTCCTGCACACATAAAAAGAAATTTTGCTAACTTTATGTAATCATTATCATATGCTTTGAACAACAATAGGGCTCTACTTACACCACGTCCAGACACTTTCACCGTCCGGAGATCTGTGTCTGATTTAGAACCTGCAGGCGTTGGAGGTGACATGTTTTCCACATTTAGAGGAGAAAGGCTCAAACCCACAGGAGAAGGAACAGCTGAACTATCACTTGCTGTATCAGAGCCCTTGCCGGTAGCCACAATTGATGAGGCAGAGGTGCTTGGAGCAGAATTGAGTATTAACTGTAAATTAAAAGTGAGTTATTACGGTGGTGTGATTCTGCAATCCAGGTAAGTGGGTGCTAGAGCTTATGTTAAATTAACTAAATTAGACAAAGGTCAATTTGAAAGTTACATACTTGTCCTGTGCTGGAATTTGGTTGAATGGTCATTGGAACAGACGATGTTATAAGTAGAGCAGTTGTATGCGGGACTTGGGTTTGTTGAGCAGTACCAACCGTTGGCATAGGCAGGATGGGAATATGGCTCTTACCAATAGGTACCCGTCCACTTGGGGAATCTGATCCAGCAGTGAAGTTGTACACTGAGGATGAGTCTAAATTGAAAGTAGAAAAAGAATGTTATGGAGTGTAACGAACCGTCATTTTTTCACAAAACTCTGCAAAGAAACGGGATTACTCACTGACTGACAGCAGTTGGGCTAGAAGTGCACTGTTGTGAGCAGAAGAGAGATCAGGGTTACTGGAAGCTGACACAAGGGGTCGCATGCTTCTTGGTGCCACGCCAGATCCTCCAGTATTTACACCACTTGAACTTGTGGCAGATCCAGAATTGCCTGGTAATAAACTTGAACCACTTCTTGAACGATTTCTAAGTTTCTGGTACTGTGAAAAGAATTTTTTTTTTTTTTTTTAAAGAATGGTTTAGAGCATTTACTTCCAACAAATATAATAATGCTATGCTGACTTACCTTCGGCACAGCAAATAATTCAGTTTCTGATCTGGCAGATGTTTTATCAACTGAATTTAAACTAGCAGTATGAATATTACTCATACTGCTTGTGGCCACACTACGCAAATTTGTACCACTGCTTGCATACCTAGGAAAATAAATAAATAGGCAAACTGTCAGAACAACAGAAAACAACACAAATTTAAATACGGCACTGGCAAAGCTAACTCACGCAATAGATGATGCGTGCGTAGAAGGTAAACTAAAACTCCTTTGAGCTACATTTGTACTGAATTTGAAAGCCTCAGGAGTTATCACAGTTTGCTGTTGAACCTGCTGTTGTGTTTGCAAAGGTGACTGCAACTGTGGACTAACCTGATTAGAATAAGATTGAGACTGAATTTTTATCTGAAAGCAAGACATTGAAACTGTTCATGAATCAATGGAAAAAAAAAAAAAAGCTTGCCCATGACGGTTCACAAATTAATTTACCTGTGCTCCAGGGGGCTGAGGAGGCGTTTCCGGCATTGCTGGCGGTAGAGGAGGAGGTTGTGGGTGGCTTAAAATTGGTGAGGACGGAGTGTACATCTGATACCCACCAGACTGGTTTTGCTGGTCTTGTGACTGATGTTGGTATTGCTGCTGTTGGTGTTGGTGCAATCGTTGCTGGTCTTGCATGGGTAATTGTTGATGAGAAGACTGAAGTAGGTTACATGGAAAGAAATCAAAATTTACAAAAGGAAGAAGCAACAGTTATTACAGAACAAGTGAAGTGAACTATGTCCTTACCACGTGAGTGATTTGTTTCCTCACAATAGGCTGCTGAGGTGCTTGAGTGAGAGTGCTCGACTTTTGGTCTGGGCTACTGGTCTCACATTACGACCTTTTGAAACAATTGGTTGAACTTGCTGAGGTAGTTGTGACAATTGTTGTTGCTGATGATGTTGCTGCTGAATGAGTTGCATGGGAACTTGAAGATCCGATTCCGAGAAGGTTACTTTGTTACCAAGCGATTCTGAACCCAATGATTCCACACTAACATACTCCGGCTGTCTATACGGATCACTCATCTGCTGGTACATCCCCTGAAAGAACAGCAATTTTAATTTCTGGGAGTAAAATGAAATTTCAATAAATAAAATTTAGGAAATGTACCATGCTTTGTGATGATTGCTCCAATTGCGACATTAGTGAAAGTGTTGAAGAGGTGGGTCCCGACTTGCTTAAATCAGGATAAGAAGCACTTGTTGCTGGTAAACTTCGAAGGAGTGCGTCATCAGCTATGGCTTCTTCAGGTACTGGGGGAAGTCTGTAAGAAAATAGCTCTGAAAAAGATACAGGAGTTTTAGCTGTTTGTATCGCTTTGCACCACATCAAGTAAAGCATTGCTGATAAAACTACCTTGTAACGGTTCTAATGTGTCCATAAAATCATCCAGATTCGGTTGAAGCTGGACTAAGCTTGGCTGAATAAAGTCGGCAAGCCCTGCTCCCTTAGCTAAATTGGCACAAAGGGTCAAAATTAGCAACATTTTTTAGACCCCAAAAATAATGGGATGCTTAAAGAATGACAATGTCACCACAGCTTACCTATCTCTCTAGTATCTGGGAAAGCAAAAGGCTGGTTCGACTGAATTGTAGAGAATAAAGTGTCACTCATAAACTCCATGTAATCCTGATCAACCATCATCGACATCATTGATGAGGAATCGTTGCTGTCTGGCTGCCAGTCTAGCATGTCCACATCGCCAAACTAGGACAAATTATTTCAAAAAATGTTAAAAAGTGATGCTTAAAAAAAATTAAGAGCAACCTAAAGATGAACAAAGGAACCTTACCATATCCTGCCCGTCTTTGACACAACCCAGAATTCGGTTCCTGCGGTACATGCGCCATTTCTTGTACTCTGCGGTCACAGCTGCCAGTTTCCTCTTCCAGTACTTGCCCTCCAGCACCACCGCCTGGAACAGGGTAAGTGACGCATTAAGGGGCCGATGTCCAATAGCTTGGCGTCCTTCCTAAGAAAGGCCTTTAAAATAAAAAAAAAATAATAAAAAAAAATGTGGAAAGAGTAGGAGGAGGGCATTTGGGGCAGAAGCCAGTCCAAGTCCCTTGTCCCCATTCCCTTCGCTTCCTTCCCACGAAACTGCACATTCTTGAGCAACTCCTAATGGAAACTGTCGGTCCCTTTAATGGAAACCTCCCCAGGATCTTTGCTGGGGCTTCACATGATTGCCATGAGGCACGCGCTTCACGCCCACGCAGGGAGGGGAGGGGAGGGGGTTGGGAGAAGGGAGAGGGGAGGGGGGGCCACAAGCGGGCCCACAAAACTTACTTCCGGTTTGTTGTGTGTGTCCACGTCCAGGGGAGAGGCGAATTGACACACCAACGTACTTTGCTTGAGAATGACTGCAACCAGACAACACACCAGAGTCAGTCAAACCGCCTCACTTCAACAATAACGAACAGTAGAGAGCGGCACCACTTACACTGCATGTGCCAGCATCGCCAGATGACATTGTTGAGACGTATCTTCTCCTTCCATCTTAACCGAATGCCCTTGAAGCGGTTCCACTTCGGCGAGGTCAGCTTTTGCCTGAAACACATCAAAGCCAGGGGCGTAAGTCGCAGTCACCCAGGACCGCAAGCGCAGAACGGGGACCGTCGCACAGTGGGCCAGAAGACCGATGGAGGCGGTCACAAAATCCCACACGCGTTCTGAGCTCCAGGGTCGCTAAATGGGACTCGAACCGAACGTGTGACCCCACCAATGGATTGCTCTCCCGGACGAGGAATCCATTGGTGGGGTCACACGTTCGGTTCGAGCCCCATTTAGCGACCCTGGAGCTCAAAACGCGTCTAGAGTTTTGGCCGCCGGCCCCTGTCTTCTGGCCCACTGCGGCGCGTGCGTACAGATAACAGAAGCCGCGCACCGTGCCGCTGGACAGTATGTAGTGAGAGTCGAGTGGGCCCGATGCGGCCATTGATTGGGGTGGAGCACAGGTGGTGGCAGGTGGGAGGAAAGGGGGGGGGGAGACGAGCCCCCCTCGAACAGCCAATGGAGACGAGCGCAGAATGGCCGCGTGGCGGGGGCGTGGTGAGGCGGCGCGGGGGCGTGGTGAGGCGGGCGGGGGCGTCGTGAGGGCCTCACCGTGAGGCGGCGCGGGGAAGTCCACCGTCAGGGACCCACACTGTACGAGACCGCACCGCGGTTCGCGCGGTACCGCGCATGGTGGGACGGACACGGCCGGAAGCATATCGAATCGAAGCTTATTTATTAATGCACGCCGCCCGCCTAATCCGGCCGTGTCATCTTCGGCCCCACCCCGCCTTCATTGAGAGAGCCAGACTTTCAAGACGCGGGACGCCACGCCACGCCACGCCACGCTACGCCACGCCACGCCACGCCACGCCGCGCCACGCCACGCCACGCCACGCCGCGCTACGCCGGCCATTGCCGCGACGCCGCCGCGCTCGCTCAATTAGAGCCAGTTGTTGTACGAAAGTTACAATGTGGCCGCGCCGCCATGCCAGCGGGACAATCCTCCCGACGGCACCCGCCGCTCATTTCCATCTCGCCCTCTTTGGGGAGGCAAGGCACAGTGGGCCAGAAGATCGATACAGGCGGTCAAAATCAATCCCGGACGGATTTTGAGGTCTAGATTCCCTAAATGGGACTTTAACCAAACGTGTGGACCCCACCAATGGATTCCTCGTTCGGAAAGCAATCCACTGTTGGGGTCACACGTTCGGTTCGAGTCCTGTTCAGCGACTCTGGAGCTCATAAAACGCGTCTAAAGTTCACACTAAATCCTTATGTACTTTTTTGTACATAGTTATGCACGATTTTGCACATGCGTTGTTATGCATAATATTATACGTTGTTATGCATAATTTATTCATAACTATGTATAAATTATACGTTGTTATGCATAATATTATGCAGAAGCTTACGCATGTGCAAAATCGTTCATAACTATGTACAAAAAAGTGCATAAGGATTTAGTGTGTTTTGGCCGCCTGTGCCCGTCTTCTGGCTCACTGTGCTGTGGGGAGGGGTACCTCTCGGCGCCGCGGACTCGAACACGGGTATTTCTCGTTTGTTTGCGGGCGTTTCTCGTGTGGAAGCGGGAAGCGGACGGACCGCGCCGATGCGCAGTTCGGGGCAGTGGGGCCCGCCGCTGCCGCCGCCGCGTACGCGAGGCAAGGCCGGTAGACGGGGCCGCGCCGCCACCCCGCCCCGCAAGTTATCTGGTCGTCGACCCGCATCGGGGACCCGCGAGGGGCGGGGCGGGGCGGGGTGGGGTGGGGCCGCAGGACAACAACCAGGCAAATTGAAAAGGGCAGTCTACACTAATCTGAGGTCGCGCGCCGCTGTGCTGTGCCGTCGCGACGACACGAGGCGGCACTAGTGAGTGAGACTTGCGGGGCAGGCAGCAAGCTGATCCCGAGAGCCGTTTTCGTCGCTCTGTCTCTCTCGCACCTGTACGAAGACGCCCCATGAGAGCGAGAGAGACAGAGCGACGAACACGACGCGCGAGACTCGACTCTGCGAGCGAAAGTGCAGGCTGCAGGGCGGACGGCGCGCGGACGGACGAGAACCTGACGCGGCGTGGCGTGACCTTGCCGGCCACACCTCACACTGCACGGTGGGAAGGAAGACCGTCGAGGCGGCCAAAAAGCGTTTTGAGCTCCAAAGTCGCTAAATGGGACTCGAATCGAACGTGTGACCCCTCCGATGGATGGCTTTCCGAACGAGGAATCCATTGGTGGGGTCACACGTTCGATTCGAGTCCCATTTGGCGACTCTGGAGCTCAAAACGCTTCTAGAATTTTGGCCGCCTCGACGGTCTTCTGACCCACTGTGCACTCGTGGCCAAAATTAAGTGTGGGAGAAGCAGAAGTAGGAGAGTGAGAGGGGGAAATTACTATGAATTTCGGTGGAATTTCGATGAATTTTAGGCTGAAACTACTGAATTTTGACCAGACTTTCGATGAATTCTAATTAATTTTAGTGAATTAGTGTAAATAAGTGAATTTTGGGGTGCAAATTTGGATGAAGTAGTTCCCCGCCTTGAGTGAGCGAGTGACCGCGGCTGACCTTTCCATGACTCCGGTCAGGTTCAACTGCCCTGCTGGTCTAGCGGGTCGCTGGCGGGTCGCTGGCGTCCCCAAGAAGCCCCCTCCCTCCACACGGCGGGCCGGCGGGCCACTACGACGGGACGGGGCCCTCCTTGCATAACGGCAACAGTTGTGGGAGTGGTGGTGGCGCGGCGCGGCGCAGCGGCGCAGCCACAGCGGCGCGCCTGCCGTGCGGCCACTGGCCACTGGCCGAGCCAAAGCCTGTCGAAGCATCGAAGCCGCGGCCTGCAGTTTGGTTCGTCGCGCTGTCTCTCTCGCGCCCCTGCGCCCCACCCCGCGCCTTGGCGCGCCTCTGCCACGCGCGAGGCATCGGCTGCTCCTTCGCTAATGCCACTTATGCCACGAAGAGGAAAAGCAGAAACGAAGAGGGCATCTCTCCCTCCTCTCTCTCCCTCACCTCTCTCTCTCTCCTCTCTCCCTCCTCTCTCCCTCTCCTCTCTCCCTCTCCTCTCTCTCTCCTCTCTCTCTCCTCTCTCTCTCTCTCACCTCTCTCTCTCACCTCTCTCTCTCACTTTTCTCTGTCTCTCTGAATAGGCCCCTGGAGGGTATGTAACAGGCACTTATTTCCCCTTGAAAGTAGGGAAAAATCGCTACATTACCAACTTCTTAAGGCCGCGGTGGAGCAACGAGCTTCATAGCTCAAAATCGAGTCATCTCCTGCAGAGCAAATCTAGCTCTATCTAGCTTGAATCAACGTAATGCACTGTTTTCTTCATCGTGGATCCGCGCCTGAGCAAGGTGATCAACCCAAACCCCCGGCCGCGCGGCGGTTCGGCCCGCTAAGGGTTCAGGGTTCGCGCTCCGCACTGCCGGGTCCAACAGTAAATCCCATTGCCGCTATCTAATCGCCGGGCTTTCGACAACTGCACCACATTCGCACTAAGCGACTCCCTCTGCGCCGGCCGAGGCGGTCGCGCCGTCATTTCACCAGCAAACGCCTCGCGAGGCTAGGAGCGCCGCAACCCACCTCCCGCCGCGGAATCGCGCGACCAAGCCACGAGCAAAGCCCTACCTTTTTATTTATTTCCCTCCGAGATAAGCAACATACGATGCCGCCCGCTAGTCGGGCACCGGTGCGTGAAGAGGGATCCACTTGGCGACAGCGTTTTGACGCAACGGGCGGGGAGGGAGGGAGAGAGAGGGAGAGAGAGAGAGAGAGAGAGAGAGAGAGAGAGAGAGAGAGAGAGAGAGAGAGAGAGAGAGAGAGAGAGAGAGAGAGAGAGAGAGAGAGAGAGAGAGAGGGGGAGAGAGAGAGAGAGAGAGAGAGAGAGAGAGAGAGAGAGAGAGAGGGAGAGAGAGGGGGGGGAGATACACACCCCTAGCCCAACCTACCGCCTCCCCCCCCCCCACACACACACGAGGGTCGCCGCCACGTGGCTTGTGGCCGCACGTGCTATCTGACCCGCTAGACGACCAGACGACCCCGTTCCCACACCAATACACTGCGCTAAAAATCGCGCCAAACACACACACACACATCCCACACACATATACACACACACACACACACACACACACACACACACACACACACAAGGATCGATAAGAAAGAGGAACGCATACGTAGTCAAAGGGCAGCGGCCGCGGGGCAAGCGGCTAGGGAAAAGGCAGAAGTTTGCCGAGTAAATGGACGCGAAGGAACTGTCCCCTCGAGGGTCGCGCGTGGCAGTCGGTGGTGCCGTCTGCTGGCCCACTGTGTAACGCCCCGCGAGTGCGAGAGAGACAGAGCGACACCGTTCGGAATCAGCTAGCGCCCCGCCGCTCCCTGCAGACACTGCAACCACAATGTTGTCGCCGGCCATAGATAAATTGTGTGTGAGATAGAGTGCCAGGAGGCTGAAAACAGACAACAAAAACAAAACAAAAAAAACACGACAGATTGGCAGCAAGACATACTGCGTCCCACAGTGGGCCAGAAGCAGCCCGAAGGGTCAGGGGTTGACTACTTGTTGCACTTCTCGCAGATCCATCGCACTGACTTGTCACCGCAGCCGGTGGTATAATTTCTCTGATTTGCTCGACGCACACCGCACAGAGGGCTAGAAAACCAGTGGAGGCGGTCAAAATCCCTGACGCGCTCTCCGGAGCTCAAAACGCGTCTAGAGGTTCGACCGCCTGCGCCGGTTTTGTGGCCCACTAAGTACCGCCCCGCCGCCGCCAGTGAGAAAAACAAACTGTCCACCCGGTGCGGTCCCTCCACGTGTCACTTCCGGAGGGTAAAGGATCCCAACTGTACAGGATTTGCATGCCAGCAGATGACAATTACGGCCCTTTACCTGGGACACAACGGAATTTCGCGGTTAAAAGTGAATACTACATTTGTTATTTTTCACAGAAAATGTCGTTTATTATTTATTTATTTATTTATTTATTTATTTAGCCCGAGAAAGTGGCCCAGTATGCGGGCTGGCCCAGCCGCTCCAGCCCGTTATCCTTCTCCAGCAAAGCATCGAGCAATTCGTACACAAGTTGCATCAGCTGAAGCCCGGTCGGCGCGCGGCCCCATAACCTCAAACCGCCCTCTCCCCATCGCAGGGGAAAGTCGGCACAGGATTTATCCAAGAGGGGAAAAATCGCGAAAAAAAAAACGCCAATCTTTCGTGCGCACTCTCAAGATCTTACAGAGCTTTTTCTTCGTAATACAAACAAAAAGCTTCGTATTATAACAGCACAGCGAAGGTAGTAACCTATGGTGAAGGATTCTCAGTAACTTATGACTAATTTCTTCGTATTGCGAACAAATTTCTCTGCATTATGATACATTTGTGTCGTAGAGTACTGAGGATCAGTATTATAACAGCACGGCATTTCTCTGTAGGAAATTGGGAGTGCGGTTTCTGTCCAGGCCAATGCAAGAGTTAAGGAGAAGTTATGGAGAAGGCCTTAATGACCTCGACAAGTGATCATAAGGCAGGTGCGTACTCTGGCTTTATCTTCAAAGGGGGCAGGTCATGCCCAGCATGAGGGAGTCCAAGCCGCGCGCCATGTCGCATAGCGCGACTTGATTGGCCGAGAGGAAAGTGGAAAGGGAAAGGGAAAGGCCCGTCAGCGCTACTATCGACCGACGTGCTGCGCTCGGCGGCAGGCCCTGTTGGGCCCGTCCCGGATCACACCGCTATCGGCCCTAGTTTTTGCGCAGCAACACTCATCGGCAGACTGGCCGCGCCGCGCCGCGCCGTGCCGTGCCCAGTGGCACTGCGGCGCGGCCGCGCTTCGCCGGGTTTCGCTGGGCCCAAGTGCTTTATCGCAGGGTCACGGCTCCTCGGCGACCCTCCGGGCTCCGGACCTTCGCTGCACAGTGGGTCAGAAGAACGTTGAGGCGGCCACAATCCCGGACGCGTTTTGAGCTTTAGAGTCGCTAAATGGGACTCGAATCGATCGTGTGACCCCACCAATAAATTGCTCTCCAAACTAGGAATCCATCAGTGGGGTCACACGTTCGATTCGAGTCCCATTTAGCGACTCTAAAGCTCAAAACGCGTCCGGGATTGTGGCCGCCTCAACGGTCTTCTGACCCACTGTGCGCTCGACGTCGACGTAAAATGTCTAATAATAAGCAGCGCGCTGCAGACACCGAGAGATGATATCGGGGAATAATCGGGCCCGCTAGGACCAAGGCCACGAAGCAGGAGACAGCCGAGTGCGCGGGACGGGTCATGCGCACCCACAGGCCGAGGAGGCTCCGTCGGTCTGTCTCTCTCGCACCCACACGGGACGCCCTGCGAGGGAGAGACCTCCCAGTCGGAGTCAGCCTGCAGAGCCAGGCAGGGCTACAGCAGCCGGGAGTAGTAGGGATGGTCAAATACCGGTATTATGTGTTTTGGTATTTTTAATGGGTTTTAGACCGAATGAAATACCGAAACATACCGGTTTAAAACCGTAAAGTACCAAGAAATTTAGATATCCCGGTTTAATACCGGGTTGAAAACCGTTTAATACCGAAAAAAAAAACAACCAATAAAATACCGGAGCCATCCCTAGCCAGGAGCAGTCACTCACTTCATCCGCCTATTGCTTCACATGCGTCTGTCAACTATAACCCCAAAAATAATACATTTTCTGCGAATTCTGTTTTTACATCGCGGAACGGACGGGGACGGCGCAACTGAAAAAACAGCGAGCGCCACCCATTTAGACACAACTCATCTCGCTGTTATCAGGTTATCAAGTTGCGGGACGTCGGCAGGCGAGATGGAGATGCGAGACTCAAAGGCGGTGCGAGAGAGAGAGAGAGAGAGAGAGAGAGAGAGAGAGAGAGAGAGAGAGAGAGAGAGAGAGAGAGAGAGAGAGAGAGAGAGAGAGAGAGAGAGAGAGAGAGAGAGAGAGAGAGAGAGAGAGAGAGAGAGAGTTAGACGACGGCGATAAGGCGCATCTGAGGGCATCACATCTGCACAGGCGACGCATCCGCCTCCGTATCGTCACTTGCCCCACCACCACCACCACCGACCCGGGCCCTCCCGCGAACCGCGTAGAGTGAACCGCGCCAACACGCACAACCGTGCACTACCGTGCACCATACAATGCGTTACGTAACGGGCGGGGCAGGGCGGGGGCGGGGCCCTGTTCGCTCTACGTTGCACCGTGTGCCCGAAGACCGGCGCACTGTGCGTTGTCCACGACGCCCGACGTACCGGTTCGGGTTTTAGGCACGGTTTAGCGTCCTCGCCCACGTCTCTCTGGTCACCGCGTCGGTCCCGGGTTCGAATCCCCGTTCTTCTGGCCCACTGTGCGACCGTGCGGGATCAGCGCCTGCCTCGCGATGACTTGACTGCAGTGCAGAGCAATTGGGCGCCGCGGCGGTGACGTGTGTGCACCGGAAAGCCACAGACAACATGCGCTGTTGTGCACGGCCGGCGAATTAAAAATGAGAAGCAGACGAGCGGGCATATCATCGGGCTGTGGACCGCGAGAGAGCGAGAGAGCGAGAGAGCGAGAGAGAGAGAGAGAGAGAGAGAGAGAGAGAGAGAGAGAGAGAGAGAGAGAGAGAGAGAGAGAGAGAGAGAGAGAGAGAGAGAGAGAGAGAGAGAGAGAGAGAGAGAGAGAGAGAGACGGCAAAAGGCACACAAGACACAAGAGAGGCCCAAGGACACCCGCCAGGGCCGTCGGGTCTCCTCGCCAGACGACACCACTATACGATAGCCAGCCAGCCAGCCAGTCTGCCCGCCTGCCTGCGACCAGACAAACGTGTTGCACCCGCTCCACTGTGGCCAGAGCAACGTTGTTAGTATTTCATTTTGTTCCAATATGGCGCCGCGCCCGCCCAGACATCCGGACGCTCGATCGCACGGTTGGGCAGCCACGGCGTTTTCATCAAAACCTTGGTCCCCTCGTCCCCAGAGGGCCGGTGGAGGCTGGACTGCTTCCCATTCAGCGACTCTGGAGCTTAAAACGCGTCTAGGTTTCTGGCCGGCCTGCGCCGGTCTTCTGGCCCACTGTGGGCCGGGCATAGCGGGGCAAGGCGCGCCTCGCGACTCACGAATTCGCGATGAGGGGCAAAACAAGCCGGGCCGGCTACCTGTCTGTCTGCCTGCCTGTCTGTCAGTCAGTCAGTCAGAGTGTGTGTACGTCCGCGTCGACCCCGCGCTCCGCCGCTCCGCACGCCGCCGAGCCAATCCGAAGCGTCATCTTGTTGCCGTGACGCCGTCCCGCTCGCACACCCACCTGACACCCTAGGGTGGGGCAGAGACCGCGCCGAAACGCTTCTATCTTCGGAGTCGGCCTGCAGGTGAACCTGACCTTGCGGGGGGCTCGCCTCTATAGGCTCGCCTCGCCCGGCGCAGCGCTTGGCTTAGCCCGCGGCGCGGTTACGCTGGTTACTGTACGGCCCACTGCCGAGTGGTTCAGAAGAGTCGTTCCGCGCCGCTCTGTCTCTGTCGCACGCGTGGGGCTCTCCATAAGGGCGCGAGAGAGACAACCCGATGGCACCACCCCGCACAGTGGGTCAGACGACCGTTGAAGCGGCCAAAATTCTACACGCGTTTTGAGCTCCAGAATCGCTAAATGGGACTCGAATCGAACGTGTGGCCCCACCAATGGATTCCTCGTTTAAAGAGCAATCCATTAGTGGGGTCACGCGGTTCATTCGAGTCCCATTTAGCAACTCTGGAGCTCAAAACGTGTCCATAGATTTTGGCCGCCTCAACGGTCTTCTGACTGTTCCACTGTGCCCCGCGGCCTCGACGACGACACACATCCCTGCCTGCTACCAGACCCGCCGGAAGCGCAGCCAGACTGACTGTCTCTCTCGCACTCATGGGGCGTCCCGCGGGGGAGCGGGAGAGACAGTCTGAGGGCACGTAAGGCGCCTTGCCTCGCGACTCCAAGCCCAAATGCCGAGCGCGGAGATTTCCGCTGGGCTGCGCGCGAGTCTGTAAGCACTACTCTGCTGCAATATAAAGCACGTCCCTGGCGGGCCGGTGGGCAGGGGGGCCTGGCAGACCTGGCGGCCCCGCCCCGCCCGATCCACGTGCGATGCCGCGGCGCCGCGCCGCCGCTATTCGCAGTCCGTAAACAAACCCCTTCGCAACAGGTCGCACCGCGGCGACGCAGCGATAGCGTTTACGACACGACCAGACACGACCCGACCGAATCCAACGGAATGGCGGCCGCGCTGCCGCGGCACAGTGGGTCAGACGACCGTCGTGGCGGCCAAAATTATACACGCGTTTTGAGCTCTAGAGTCCCATTTAGCGACAACGGAGCTCAAACGTGTCCGGGATTTTGTCCGCCTCAACGGTCTTCTGGCCCACTGCGCGCGGGCCGGCGGGGCGCCCACCCCCTTTCCCTATTTATACACCTGGGCGGCGCGCCGACGCGAACCGCCGTCAAGGGGCAACGGAGGGCTCAAGGGCCCCGAGCGGTGGCCGATGACAGCAGCGGCGGCTCCGCGTCAAGGACATCGTCCACTCGGTGGGCTGCTCCGGGTTGCAGCGCGGCCGAGGCCCACCTGCGCGCCGCGGAGCAGTACGCCTCGCCCACTGCGCGCCGCCCCGGCCTGCGAGCCAGCGCCAACCCTTTCGACAGCTTCCTTGCACACCCGGCGGCACTCCGCTACGCCCTGGCCACGCTGCGCTCCGCGAACGGTCGCAGCCAGACCGCGGCCAGCCGGTCCCCTCCACCGCGGACACTGGCCAGAAATAACAGCGCAAGGTGGTGGGGGTTATCAATAATAACAGCCCCCCGCCACTGGTGGGTGGGCCGGCCGTGGTGGGGGTGGGGGGCCGAAAGCGCAGTGGCTTGCCCACTGGCCTGGACTAGAGGACTGGACAACACTCTCAGGGGAGGCGAAGCGCGAAAGCGCACAGTGGGCCGGTGCAGACCGCCAAAACTGTAGACGCGTTTTGAGCTCCAGAGTCGCTTAACGGGACTCGAACCGAGCGTGTGACCCCCACCGATGGATTGCCCTCCGAACGAGGAATCCATCGGTGGTGTCCCACGTTTGGTTCTAGAGTTTTGTCCGCTTGCGGAGGGTGACTGCGGTTGACAGGATGAGCTTTGCAGTCTTCGTCCTAGTCGGCTGCAGTTGCTTACTCGGACGCTAAGGGTCTGTTGAGGCGTAACAGCGCTGATGATGACGAGCCGGTCTTGTGTCCTGGAGACACTCGAGATACATACACTTAAAGACACGCTCGCCCCTCGAAGATCGGATTGGGGAACCCCTTCGGCCATCGCCTAACTTCCCCACAAACAAAGTCTCCCGGCAAGAGAGGGAACTCCGACAACGAGCGCCTCAACATGAACCAATGGCGGCAAATTAACGACCGCTTCCGAGTGATGTGAGCGGCTTCTCTTCAACTGAACAAGGGGCTCGGCTCGACTCGGCGTTGCGTGGCGTGGCACGGCACGGCCCCGGCTCTCAGCTTGGCACAGCTCGCTGCTTCGACTCCGCAGTCCGATAGCAGCCGGGCGGGGACACTCGATATCTATTGCCTTCCACAATTAGGCAAGAGCAACTATCATAGCAGAGGCAGAGAGGCAGAGATACTGCACGGACATCGGGCGAGCCGGGCCGTGCCACAGATGACCCTTTGAAGAAGGGAAACAAGGGTCTGAAGGAAACGTGTTGGGCCATAAGCCATTTGGTAAAAATATACAATAAAATGCTCTTTGTTTCGCTTGTCATGCATAAATCTAGGATGTTATTTCCACACTTGTACATTTCTCTCGATTTAAAACTGTGCGCAGCATAAAATAATGAGATGTTGTTCAATACACTTGGTAGCGACATGCCAATAAACATTAGAATCTCACAACCATCAGCGCATGGCAATGACCCTGAAGGGGCAGCCATCACAGTTGGGTTGACTGAAAACTCTGCTACAAACATGGCTTTGGGGATAAAGAATTGCATGAAGTCACCCAACAATAGAGAGAAGGTGAACGTGAAAAGTCAAGCACGGTTCATGAGAGAATAACAAAACAAATATCTCAAAACAATAGCGACAGACAAGCCATCAATCAATCGTGCAGACTGTACACAGTCTTGTCGTTGAAAATAATCATCAACAACCCAGCATCACATTCCATGACTCCTGTTCAAAAGCCACCACGGCGGCAGCAGGGGGGACAAGGGGCGTGTTTACATACACAGAGTAACCTAACCTAACCTCGTCTGCTTGCCAGCAGCACTCACCTGTAGGCGAGGGACATGCACTGGAAGAGCTTGGACAGGGACGTCTCGATGGACAGGTGCTGGCCGGGCTCCTTGAAGGCGGCGACGACGCCCTCCTCGCCGAGGCCGCCGCCGTCAGCGCCGGGGCCGTGGCGCGCCGCCGCCAGGGGCTGGAAGAGGCGCATCGCGGGCGTCAAGGACGCCCTGCTGCCGCCCGTGTCCAGGACGTCCACGTCCTCGTCGGGCACGGGCACCGCCACCTCATCCTCGTCGTCCTGCTCCTCGGCCTCGAAGTGCGACACCATGAAGTGGCCCGAGTGGATGGCCTCCTTCTCCTTGACGACCGTCGTCGCCCCCGCCACCTTGTGATACATCATCATTTAGGCCCGCTGGCACGCCAGTCAACACGCTCGGCGGCGCCGTGCTCGGCACAGTGCGACAGACACCACGGCGGCCGCCACCACGTCCAGGACGACGACGACAACGGAGACGACAGCGTGCGGAGCGGTCACACACTTGTTCGCACCATCACTGTCTTGACGAACACACGGGGGGACGGCGGCGGCACCACTTTCGCGGCGAGAGGAGAGACAGGCTGCCGTCCGTCTCGCAGCCGTCACACCGACACTCCGACTCCGCGGCTGGACGCGACGCCGCGATCCCGTCGGGCCTGAGCCGAAAGCTTCAGATGAATGCTGACGTTGTGCCCCTGCTGCCCCTGCCCGTCCCACGGGCCCCTGGGCTCACTCGCTCGCTGCTACTGCTGCAAGCTCACAAGGACAAGTGCGCGCGAGTGCCCCAACAACCCCCTTTCCCCTTTCCCTTCCCCTCTCGCGTCCCCTCCCTTCCCCCCTCCCCCTTCCCGCGGATCGTTAAGCACCAGTGTACCCCACCGCGAGACTAGCCGAACGCCTTATGAGAAGTTTCTACAGCAAAACGGCGCGTCAGATGTTTGTGTTTACGATTGAGTGCTGTAGTTTTGCGGCTCGCCACGGAGTTACATTCACCATAAAAACTCGCAAATCTGTTCTAGTTTTGAAAATAAACTGTATTCGTAATCAATATTGGCTTTAGTCTTTCCATTGCTGTCGTTCTTTGAAAGGACCAGGCAGATTAGATTTCGAATAATGTTTCATACAAACATATCGCTAGCCTCATTATTCCGAACGCGTATTTGTTAAACAAAAGAAAAACGGATTCTTCTTCTCCATCTTCTTCATATTCTCCTCTCATGACGCGAATGACGCTGAGGGTCAAAAACGTAAACAAAGGCCTAGACGTTTTAGGGTTCATTAAGTCACTCCTGCTCTTTGCCAATTCATCTTCCCTCGTCTTGCAATCATGTCAGCAAACGCTCCGAACATGTCCGATCAGGTACAGTGCATCAGTACTTGAAGAATAGAATGGAGAACCGAAAAGGGGCTCGGTTTGACGGGTTTGGGTTATCGAGCTCCTCACCCTCCATGCACCCACCGTTCCTCCCAGTTTTTCTCCTAACTACTCTTTCGGTACTCGTCATTCTCAAATTCGTCTAATTGGACTTTCCATTTCTGTTCTTTTTCACTACTCATTTTACCAGTTGTCACATTATCATGCCTGAGATGCAGAAAAAAATCATCAGTTATGGAAAAAGAGTTCAAAAAAAGTGTCCTCTATATAACCGTCATCTGTAATCTATCATAATGACTTCGTAGTTTGTTGTCTATTTTGATGTTTTGCAATTGCACAGGTGAAGCAACTGAAAAGACGGTTGGAGTTGTGGCGTGAAGCAGTTCTGCCTGTGTATGCGATCCTTGTTTGGGAGAAGCCATGGCATCCAGGTCTTCTTGGTGGACTTTCAACGGTTTTCTTTCTGTAAGTGTAATTTTTTAATGGCGAGGATTTGTAGGAAATTTCATGTTTGCTGAAAGTTTCAATTCATTCTGTTACAGGTTATTTTGGTATCTGGATCCAAGCGTTTTGACCACTCTAGCTCTGATGGGATTGGTGGTTACCGTTTGTGACTATGCAATACATTTGTTCGGCTCATATGCAAGACATCCAGAACAAGGTGACAAGTGGACTGGCAAAGATGAAAAGAAATTGGAGGAAGTGTGCCACAATGTGGTTTCCACCCAAGCAATCATTGTGTCAATGGTTAAAAATTTCTTTCAAATGCGGAGCAGCCGAACTAAAACAGTAAGCTGTCTTTAAATTTATTTGCTTCCTCACATTTGCTTTTAGAAGAACATGTACAGACTTCTAACATTGTTCTTGGTTTATATTGCAGTATTATGCTGTAACCATCATATCCCTGATAATTTTGACTTTCCTTGGAGGCATGATCAACAACCTGTTCTTTACCTATTGCGTTGGTGAGTTTTTACTTCAAAAGGGATTTACTTACAATGTACTGACATGTCATTCCTAAAAGATGATATGTCTCTGTTCCAGTGACTTTTATTCTTCTGCTTCCGGGCATGAAGCAACAAGGTCTTCTTCAACAATGGAAGTCAACTGTGCTGAATGCTGTAGGTGGTTCCAAGACAACGTCCAAAAAATCAGATTAAATGGGGTATGCTTAAAATTTATCCATCAAACATCGGAACTCATTGGTTGTCATCGATCTTGTCAGTATTGCAGATACAGTAATTCCTTTTTAATTTCAAAATTTATTGTCTGTATGGCATTTCTTCATAACTCTTCAAACATTAATAAGTCAGTAAACTTAAGCAGTTTTAATTTAGACTGAATCACACATGTTGTTTCATGTCAAAATTTACTTTTAAAAATCTACATAAAATCTTGTAATTGCATGCAAGTACCTTTAAATTCATATCAAAGTCAGATTCCATATTGTACATTATGATGTGTAAAGGGACAAAAAGTTTCCTTTGAGCAGTTGGTCAGAATGTGATCACGCATTTGAAGAAGAATAAAACTGTTTTCCATTGTGCTCTTTTGTTTTTACAATACATAAACAGGTATGCTCTCTAATGATTTTGGTTTACTCAATGTACTAGTCACTCATTGTTGGTGGTGATTTTATTCACAGGTTGTGATCCTATTTATGTTGTGAATATTTTAAGTAGGTTTAGAACATCTTTTTAAACAAAATGATCTCATCTCAGGCTAAATTTTTCTTGAATGCCAGTGTTTCACTTTTTAAAATTCATTTAAAGTGTGCCACAGTTCTCCTATTTGTGTGTTGCTGTATGCACTCTGAAATTCAGTGTTGTGACAACGTAGTTGTTTTGTAGAGCTACTTTTCTGAATTACCTTCATTTGATTTCTTTTAAATTATTCAATTTTGATTTAGTTTGTACTGTAATTTGTAGCTTTTGTCTTGAGGCTCGTAAGCCTATGTCTTCTCTCCTTCATTGTACTGTATCTTTACAGTTGTCTGAGAATAGTAGTGGTTCTTTGTACTCACTAGAGTTCTACACTGTCAGTGTGTCTAATCTTGTGGGTACTTTGTACATTGGTATCTAGGGGCCCTGGACTCAGGTTTAGAACATGACGGGTTTGATTAATGGAAAGTTATTTGTTTGTTTCATACCATCATGTCAAAGAGCTGAGTCACGGATCCCTTCAAAACCTAACCCAACCTAAAATTGTTACCAAAGTCATGTCGAGTAAAAGGTAGTATATTCAAATTTTTAGGGTTGAGCTTGTCTAATGTTTTTTGGCCTTGTGTTGTATGTGTGTATGTTGTGGTATTTTGTCACATTCCCTTAGCAGTAGGAAAGGGTTCCATGCACCTTTGATTTTAAGGACTGCTACTGATATGCGCTATCCTTCAATGTAATGCACAAATACTCTAAGAAAGACTACTGTCAGTTCATTTTCGTGTGTAGTGTATGCTGTCACTAACCATGTCAATAGATGGGGTGTTAGAAGATGTGTGTTCAAATATAGTCAAGATTTTCTTAAATAACATTTTTATTTACTCATAAATTATTTAATAAATAACAATATAGCAGTCATTTGCAAAGGAAAAAGAATGTTACACTATTTTCTATTGGACACAATGTTAAATGCCTCACAGAAAAGTCAAAGCCAGAGCAAGTGTTTGCAAGCGCCTCAATATTCTCATACATTGCCACATCTCTGCAAAAAAATAATATCACAACTAAAGTAACATTATGATGTCTATCTGTTCAGGGAAAAAATATTTACATGACTTTAGTAAGGAAATAAACAATAAAGCTCACACTTAAAATGTACCGTCTGTTTGTATTATTTGACAAGCTAATACCATTTTACATTTTTTGCAAGAGTACAAGTGTAAATAGGGAGCTGACTACCCTCTTCATTGACTGAAAAGTGACCACACTCATGGTCACATTGTCATAAATTTTAAGACCGTCCCACAGCCATAAAGTTAGTATACATTGGATGAAGCAACTTAACAAGTTGATCAGGCGGATTTATTACTGAAGTCCGGTCTGGTTAGATCTGGAATGTGAACACATGTGTGGTCACATGACAGTCAACATGTTAAACAATTTTTCATAAAATATTCTCAGTAAATAACATGGTTGTGGTTGGTAAAATAATGTAAAACTACACACTGAAGCTGCAAAAACATTTTCTTGCCTTACATCAAATCTCTCGTTGGTAAGAAAGCCTCTCCTGAGAGAACGAGCAGCTCTTCTGCACTACTTCTTCATTACTGCTGTTGGTATACAGTCACTACCCTCTACCACTAAAATTATTTTAGTTTTCAGTGAAATATATTCTATGTTGTCCCCTAAATGAGCTACAGGTGCAATGAACATCATGCATACATAGAGATACATAAATACAATAAAACTTGATATTTAAAGATGGAAATACTAGTATTTGGTGTATTGTGTTTCCAGTAACGTAGATTGAACTTATATATAAGTATTGATTTTTTATAGGGCATAGCATAAAGGCATACATGCCTACACTCACACAAGTAACACAGATCAGCATTTTAAATGTTGATAGTTGATAGAATCAAACTGTGAACTAGATGCCATTCTTGTCAACGATTGACTAAAAAGTAACGTATGAGAAACTCCTCAAAGCTGATCCTGACTGAAAGGATTGGATCACAAAAACACAAAGCATTCACGGAATGATAAATTTAAAATTATCCTCTTCATCAAGTGATTGGGTGCAAGAGATTCATAAACAGAACAAATGATCATTTTGCCCCAACTTTCAACACGTGTTATGCTGATCCACTCATTATTTCAGGGAAGAAAAATTTTAGGAGAGTTGTTAAGATGAGGAATGTAATTACAACCTACAACAATTTTTAAACTACTCATGATTTTGCTTTTTCAATGGCTGGAAGAAAGATAAGTGCAAGTTATGGAATGTTATTTAAGATTATCTACCTTGGTTTGATAACAAAAGGAGGAATTGGCAAAAGGGAAGAGGGTTGGATCCAAAGTAGATATGTAAAAAAACGTTCCCCAACGCCTGTTTCAAAATGGCACATTTAGGCAATTTTCTTAATGAAACCCAAGTTCTGTCAACACTTTAAGCTCTGCTAATGTGGTAACAGCGTGCGTGGGTTATGTCCATATGCGACAAAAAGTGACAAGTTTCTAATTGACATAAATTGCCCTTTCACAATCACATCATAGTGATTTTTCAAATACATGAGCCAGACCATGCTGGGATTGAGTCACTGTGAGGAAAGCTACAAAAATTGACAAGTACATGTGCTGCTATAAATTATAAGCCTAAAATTAACAATGTTACACAGTATTCAAATGCATAGCCCTGCTACCACAGCCAAATCAATGATCAACACAAAGAGAACAGCCTTTACAACAACTGCAGTGGATAACACTATCACCAGCCGCAAAAAAATGCCATACTTGAAAGTATTCCATCAAGTCTTATCCAACCTTCTCAAAAACAATTTGAACATATTAGATCAAAATAATCAGAACTAGGACAACTTTTCACAATGTAAGACTTTTCCGTTTGCAGGAATTATTCAATAAACTTAACAAGTTTAAAGTCTAAACACCACCTAACCAACACATCACAACAGCCAGAAGTACTTACACAAAGGGATGTAAGAAATGTCAAAGAAGAGAGTACGCATAAATACATTCGGCGTACAAAGATGGCCTTGCAGAAGGAAAGCATCTTAGATAGGATACATTTTTATTTTTTTTCTTTAAAGTTCTGTAACTAGTGCAACGGTGCACTAGTTTTGAAAACAAAATAAGAGATGTTCAGCAGAAAACACCAGTAAGTGTAGTCTGATGTTGGTCAACAACAGACTACACACATGATTCTAAATGAGCAAATGGGTCCAAGAGAGCACAGAAAGGTTCTTAACAGGACACCAAAAGGAGAGTAGAGACTAATAGTGCAAAGATAATTTTAAAAATTCAAGAGAAGGTGCAAAGAATAGTGCTCTGCAACAATACCAGTAAGACACCTTTCAAACAGATACCAAGAGGAGAACACAGAAATATACAACACTACAAGGAGAAAGAGTACAGAGATAGCCAAAAACAAAACTTCTCCAAGAATAATACAACATACACTTAATCCTGGAGCAAAACAAAACCATTGCACAGGAACAAGAAAATAAAATTCATTCTGGACAACTGAGGTTACATTCAGTCTATAAAAACATTTAAGAGCAAAATGTAGGAAAATACTGATGAATGCAACAATAAAATTATAACTTAACCAAAATTAAAAACAATAAACATCCGACAAGCCAATTAAGTCACATACTTGTTACAAAAGTTACTAAAAAAAGTATCAAAGAAGCCCTAAATTCTACTGTATTATTATTTGGGGATGTGATACAAAAAGGACTCTGATACACACTAAGATTTTTCAACCTCAAAGGTAACAGAGTACCCAGTAAAATAGATTAAATAAATGGTTCCTCTTCAACTAAGGAATGCAAAAAAATTCATTTAATATAAATGAAAACACACCAAAGCTTAAAGTTGCTCTTTGTACTCCTTCATAATGCTAGCAACAATAAATTAATCAGAGCTTTCAAATGCCAAGGCAGAACTAGCTCAAGTACCACTACATCTCTGACCAAAACACTTTTTCATTATACTGTAATTACACCACAAGAGGTCTTTCAAATAACTGAAAAACAAAAACATACTTAGGACTATACAGCACATAAGCACTGAGCAAAGAAAAAGAGGGAAAAATGATCTCTGCATTGATTACAGGTAACATTTCAAATACTTCCATAAGCAACAATAAAAATTTCTTCATGTTGTTAAGAGATCCTTCATTGATTACTGAAGAGTTGATCCTGAGTCCAGACCTCCCTCCTCCTCCAGCTTGGTCAGGAACTTGACCACACGATACTGCTCTTCTGTCTGACGTGCCATGTCTAGCAGTGCCAGCAGTTTCTTGATACCAATGAACAACCTTTAAACAAGATTTAAAATAAATAAATGGCAGATGATTAAGAAAAATGCATTGCAGTGTAGGTGATGATCACTCACTTTTGTCCTTTAAGTTTCCGCGCTATCTCTTGAATTTCTCTCGGAGTGAAGACACCCGACTCTTCCAGGACTGCAGTCAAGTGCTCAGGCTTCGTTAGACTATGAACATGCAGCACTGCAGTAAAGCAGGATAGCATCTCCATGTCCTTCAAAACTTCCCTGTAAACATGCAAATTCATGTTATTGATTACCACCAATAATACATGAAGAATCATACACAACAGTTTAGAAAAATACACACTTGCGACTTGTAGTGCACAGGACAAGCAATTTTCGTCCACGTGGTGGCTCTTTCTTGAGAAGCACAAGAAGTGCCTGTAGGGTCAAGTTGGAATAGCGAGGTCCAATGGAACCGTAGTCAAGTAGACGCTCAATATTATCAACCAAAACACAGCTTAACACTGAACGGTAAGCATCATCGAAGAACTGGAATCACACAATCAAATACAAATTGATTAGAATAACCTCCTTAACTGCAAACATACATTTAATTCTATTTTTTTCTACTCCCATATTACTTACCTTGCGGATCTGAAGACATTTTGATGATTCTGTGAATCCAACCATGTCCTCTGGGGAGCACACTTTGACAAAGGGGAAATCTGAGTTCTTCGCCAACTGAGCAGCAAGGGCAGTTTTTCCAGAGTTTGGCGGGCCTAAGCGGTGAGAATTTGGTTATAGAATGAATAGAGCACAAAGAAAATGCTTTGAATGAAACTTTAAAATATTGTTACCTTCTAACAAAACAGACACAAGGCCTGACGATTCTGTGGAGCGGGCCTGCTGGATGAGTAGCATGCCATCCTCAAGAAGATTGCTGACAGGAGTGCCCCAGGTAATAATACCTCGGGCAAGGTAGTGATCAAGAGCCTCAGCACTGGATCCAAATGCCTGAGAGGAAAAAACCCAAATGAGAGTAAGGAAAAATTGAATAATTTCATACATTTCAAGTGTTTTGAGACTTACAGGCTTGACATCATGCTCAAGAGCATGTAAAAAGTCACCACGATTGACAAGCAGTTTTTCCATTGCCTCAGGGTCAACTTCAACCTTGCTGGCTGCTTTAATCAGCCTGTTCATGGCTGTTGACTGAGCTGCACGAACCAAACCCTCCAGTTCCGCACCACTGAAGTTCTTTGTGAGAGCAGCCAATTCCTGAAAAGAATATCAAACAGTAAGTAAGCAAGAAGCAAAGTCCAATTACCTTAGAAAACTACAAAGCAAAATTAGGTTCAATTTTCTTTTGACAAATACTGTACTTGCCTTTGTATCAACATCTGCATTGATTTTCTTGTATTCCTTCATCCTTGCAGTGTGAATATTAAGAATCTGATGCCGTCCATTTTCATTTGGTAAACCAATTTCCATTTGAACCTCAAGACGTCCAGGTCGCAAGAGAGCCTCATCAATCATATCACGTCGATTGGTCATACCAATCACAAGAATGTTGTTCAATTGTTCAACACCATCAATTTTGGCAAGAAGCTGATTGACCACAGTATCATGAACACCAGTGTTGCCAGCTACTGACCCACGAGCCTTGCAGATTGCATCAATTTCATCAAAAATAATAATGTGCAAACCACTGTTTGGACCAAGTCGCTTCTCCTCCTCTTCAGCATCAGCAAAGAGTCGCCTGACATTGGCTTCAGATTCACCAACATATTTATCGAGAATCTGAGGTCCGTTAACAATTTTGGGTTCTCTTGCATTTAACATTTTTCCAATTTGTCTCGCCATTAATGTTTTACCAGTACCGGGGGGTCCATACAAAAGGATACCCTTTACATGCTTGCATCCCAATTGTTCAACTACTTCAGGTGGGAACACACGAGATGCAAAAGCTCGTCTGAAGATGGCATTGAACTCATTATCCAAACCACCAACACCCATTTTTTGGAAGTCCCAGTCTGGATTAATGATGGACTGCCGCACAATTTTACTGAAACAAAACCGTAAAATTAGTTACTGATTTTTAAAAAAATTATGCAATTTGAATGCAAGGCCGCAGATTTGCACTTTGAGCCTCCTGTTCACTAGCTTCACTGCTCACTTACCCCTTAGCGGTTCCAACCAAATTCAAGGAGGAGTTTTCTGCCTTTTCAAATGTAATGGAGGTGTCTGCCAAAAGCCTTCCCATTCTGGTGGGGACTGGCTTGGCATTTCGCCCCGCCTTGATTGCATTTAGATCAGCAGCTGAACAGGAAATTGGCTATGAGCAGTCTTAATCAACGTATGATTATCGAGATGATGTTCGAAGCACAAAAATTACCTTCAAGACTTTTAATGGCAACTGACAGCATCTTCTTTCCAGCAAAACTGAAAGCTAGCTGCTGTCCCACAGTAAAGGCCTGTCCAGTAAATTGCATCTGAAACTCCTTTGCCATTTGGTTCGTGTCATATGGCTCAGTGGTTACTCTGTGATACATAAGAAAAACAAACTGAAATAAGTCCCAATCTCAGCTGGAAGCTGGCTTAGAAGAAAAGCAGACTCACGTTTTCTTTTGAAGAAAATCAGCCTCCAGTGTGACATTGCTCAGACATTCCAAGCTGGAGGTAGCGTTAAAGTAGTATGGGCGAACATTTATTTCCTGGTTAAGAGACAGGCAAGCCCATTTGCGCTGAGGCAAATTAAATCCAATGGAGCCAGGAGGCACTTCATGATGGGGACGGATAGTAAAGACGAAGTGCTGGGAAGGGCCAGTTGTAACTTCAATGTGCCTTGAGAAGAATTACAGTTGGATTAGGCCAAGAAATACTACAACCTAAAGGGAATGTCAGTTTTAAATCTTGGTGACAACTTACTTTACATCATCAGGAAAGTCACCAGGGTTGGTAATGGCACAGTTTGACAATGACAATTCGTCGGTGGGGCATTTCCATGCCTTCATCCTCTGAAAATAGAAAACAAAACAAATATACACTCAAGCATTGACAGCATTAACAAAATGCTCCAAGCAACAAAGCAAAAAACAATGAATGTCATGCTGGCTGATGCCATGTCACGAAAGCCACCTGCAGAGATAAGTCAACAATACCCAACAGCTCATATTTGCACTAGGTTAAAGTGAACAAAAACAATGTTCAGACAGTCAAGTAACTCAGCAGAAGGTACAGTAATAATCATGTCCAAACTCAAAATGAATGTCACGGAACCGACAAGAAAATCGGCAGTTTTAGAAAATTGGCAAATTTAAAAGAGACAGAATATCGAGCGACACAAGAGCAGAAGAAACCATGACCGAGATACACATGCCATGTCTCTAGGGACCCTCAGGTCCTAATCAAAGTGTCAGTGCTGAATAAAAATCTTGCGTACCAGTTGAGCCATTTCCAGGCCGTTTTCGTCAACGAATCCTTTCTTTCAACAAATAATGACTAATCTTTCAGCCTTCTATTATCGTCGATGGGCTGGCTGCTACGCTGCTGGCGCTTGCGCCCACGCAAGAGGTCAGACGGGGCCGTTCCTAAATCGAACCTGTCATATCTTGATACATCTACTAAGATAGACAAGATAGAAAGAAGATGCCACAAAATTTTAAGAAATATTTCAATGGGCTTCTTCATTGTGCAATATTTTTCGGGCGTCTCCTTTTTGTGGAAACATAAATATAAAGTGACCACTTACCGACCGCAAGGACTACCCTGCGCATTCTGATGCAGTTAGGAACGAACTCACTTGTGTTTATCTGTCAAAAAAGCAGAAGAGATGTAAGGTAATATCAAGAACAATTTGGTAATGTGTCTGGACTGCATTTTAAGTTTTATCCATCATAACTCTGTTGTGTTTCAATAAAATAGTTAAGCTCATTTTAAAATTAGACGTGTTGAAATGTCGCGATTGAACCGGTCGCTTTTCATCGTCAGTTGCGGTTGTCTTTAGTTGCACTAATCCCATCTACTTTTACAAATTTGCAGGATTAAATTATGATATTAAATGGAAATGCTGTGTGAGCACTTGTTCTATTATAATGGCTTCTCTTGTTTTAGGTCTCACTAATCCTCAGAGCAATGTGTGCTCTGTTAAGCTTCATTGAAGACGGGCATTTGTCAGATCTCAAAGAGTTCCTCTCACAAAACATAATTGACATCAATTGTACGAATAAAGTAAGTAATGGTGGACAATCAAATCCTTCTTTTGAGGTTTAGCATCTTTCAGACTTCTGTAAAGAAATGCTGAAATACTCCTCGGTTTATTTGCCAGCGAGGCGATGGGGCTCTCCACATTGTTGTACGACATGGTGACCACGATGCATTGAAGCTGCTACTAGATCATGGCGCTGATGTTAACCAAGCCAATAGTCTAGGTGATACCCCTGCTATTTTAGCTGCAAGACATGCTGATAAAGAATCCTTGTGCATACTAATAGATGCAGGAGCAGACTTATCATTTGCTAATAAGGTAACAGTTTTTATAGCTTTCAATTGCAGTTTTTCTTTTTCTGGCTTGGGGCTGCATTGCAATACCTTTTTACATGGTTGCTGATTTTCTGAACTCAAAAACTTTTGCAGGAAGGAGAAACATGTTTGCACACTGCTTGCAATCTAGGGGATGCGGCTCTTTTATCTTTCATATGCTCACAGCCAAATATCAATATTGATCAGCAAGACTTAGTAAGTGTTTTTGTTTTATTTTTTTAACTTTGAGAAAGTAATGTTGTTGCCATTTTGAAAAGGATGAAAAACATCTTATTTACACCACAGGATGGCAACAGTGCGTTGCACATTGCTTGCATTCATGGTCATCTCGACTGTTCAAAGAGCCTCATTGCAAGTGGAGCCACCTTAGACCTACCCAATTCAGTTTGTGCCACACCTCTTCACTTAGCTCTTTCTGCAAAGCACTCCCATGTTGCCATGTATCTGCTTCATGCTGGCGCAGACTGTGATGTTCAAGATTGGGCAAGTACAACCCATCAATTTTCTTGTGGCCACTTCTTTTCTTTCCATAACTGTTCCTAACGATTTCTTTGGTGCACAGGATGGTGATGCTCCAATTCATTTTGCTGCTCGCCAAGGCCTTCTGGCTGCCATGCAAACCCTATGTGCATTTGGCAGCAATGTAGACGTTGCCAACAAACAGGGATTAACCCCTCTACATTTAGCTGCTCTTCATGGCCATATAGAAGTGATAAGGTATTCATTCATTTTTCTCTCCCTCCTTTTAAAGTGTTTTACTGAGGATTTTATTTGTGTGTAATCAAACAATTTGTTTATATACTCCAGGTGTTTGTGTTTAGCTGGATGTAACACAGAAGCTAGAAATGGGGACGGAATCAAAGCTGAAATCACTGCTCTCAAGCATGGGCACAATGCAATTGCTGATTTATTAAACAGACTAAAAAATGTCAGTACCATATAAAAACTTCAGCATCATTCATAAGGGAGATTCGGGAGATTCAATGGCCATTCTTCCTGTCAATTTTCCTTTTGTTTTTTGCAGAGTGTTCTTCGAGAACAGTTCACAAATCAACTTGTTCCAACATCACAGCCTATATCAAGAGTAAATTTTAAATTCCTTGGTCACTCAGGTGTTGGTAAAACCACTCTCGTTGAATCATTTCAATCAGGATACTTTTCAAACCTGTTCAAAAGAGGCAGGGCTAATTTACCAGTTGCAAACAGCTTATTGAAAGGTTTGTACATTTTATTTTATTTGGTGTAATCTTAAACGAGGTACCTAGGATGAGTTAGAATTATTTTCTATCTTAAAAAAATGTAATATCATGAGGTGTCAAGTCACTTCTTACAAGTGGATAACTTCTCTTAGGGGCTACCCACCATTTCCCCAGAGGTGGTGGATCACCCATGTATGAAAAATAGTTTCTTAATTGTATAAGGTATATTCTTACAGAATTTCATAATTTTAAACGTAAAATATTTTCTGATAACATTGATTTTTCTGTATGTATTAGTTTGTTCTGCTGGTGCTGGGGTAGATAAGTCAGTTGTAAGGTATTTTCAGGTATTGCGTCATCTCCTAACAACACTCACATTGAAATGGACATCACACCACGCAGTAATTCTTTGACGTTTGACACATTCAGCTATCAATATACTCGGGGTATAGCAGTTAAGCAGGTAAAACAGCAAACACGCTGGTAGCTTCCTTGTTAATGTTTAGAAAATAGTGAAATGAACAACCTGCATTCCTAAGAATGATGTATAGTGGTATATTTTAATTTGAAAATTTCAAATTAGAATTTGCATGAAGCTTGGTAAAATTAGTTAACTCAAGCATAGACTTTACATTGAAGCTTTTTCTGCACCCTTTTTTAAGTCATGAGGAAACAAGAGTTGGAAAGTAGTAATATTAAAATGTATCTGTGATGAATGGAAAACACTTTTTTTAATCAGCAAAGTACCTTTAGTGGACAATATTGAACGCATCTTAAACGTCTAACTAGACCATTTTGACACAGTATGATGTGCTCACTGATGGAATGAGCCTTTTTAAGCTTTTTAGATTTTGTGAATGCAAAAGCAGTGGCTGGTTTGTATTTGTATTGAGGTTCCATATAGAAGACTAAGAAGAGGGTGTCTTCCATTGTTCCATTTCCTTGGTTACTTTTAATGCCTTTGACTAAAGCATGTGTTCGTGACCCTTTGTCTAGAACCGTTTTCAAACTTTAACGCCGAACATTTTCTCTACTTTTTTCTCAGGTGTCTGTGTCTGGTGTAGGTGACCTAGCTCTATGGGATTTTTCTGGTCAAGACACATATTTCCTCGTACACCATCACTTCTTAGGATGCACTCGAAGCATTTATGCAGTCGTCATAAACTTGCAAGATACTCCAGCTGTGCAGTTCCAACAAGCAAGCTTTTGGCTAAGCTTTTTACAGGCTCGCATTCGGCCATCCCAAAGCATAGGTGAGTATTCCAGTATAGCTTTTCATTTAAAATTGTATTTGATTTGAGCTAATTTCTCTCATCATTATTCTTTACAGGCTACTGTGGTCGAATCAGCAATCCTTTGCAGATTGTTGTTATTGCTACACACCCTGATGCTGTACGATTGCCTAGGGATGCCAATGGGGATTATTTTACTTCAGGAATAGAGGACTTAGTGTTGCAGTTGCAGCAGCAGTTCCAAACAACTTTCCGTATCCATTCTGATCCCTTTGTATTGGATGCAAGAGCCCCAGGGACAAATGTCATGCGTTGTCTACGTCAACAGTTGGCAGAAATGAAACAGAATGTAATTCATGTAAGTATTTATTTCATCTATAGTTTGGGAAAGTAACTTTACTTTTTACAGCCATAAGAAACCTTCTTGCTACATCTAGTACATTTGTAGGAAAGAAGCATGGTACACTCAAGCTGAGTGTCAAATCAGTTTGCTTCCAGTATTTTTGATCAAAAATTTCTGTCCAATGCTACCTTTACAACAGTTATGACTTTTGTGAAGAAACTCATGTCCATATTTGTTTGGTTTTTTAAATCTTTCATGTCTTACCCCTTTCCATTATGTAAATGTCTATGTATATACCACAGCATGATAAAAGTCATCAGCATATACCTGTCGACAACATCAACCACAAGGAGTATTCCTTGCTACCATCGTATCCTGTCTCTGTGGTACCTGCTATACAGTTGCCGATCATTTTCCCCACTGGTTACGAGGTGTGTTAAACTTTAATTTTCATGCGTAGATTTCAGTGATAATTGTATCTCACTGTGAGCCGTTGGTTTGTATCTGATGTAATGTAACTGTTACTGTTTGTTGTGATCCTGTTTGTGCTTCTCCCCACACATGGTTCACATTCCAATTTCCGTTTTGTTTTTGGGAGGGGAAAAGGGGGTAGGGGATCGAATACCTACAGGTTATTTATATAGCTGGTGATATTATGTAATCGATATGTTGAGAAATGCACCAGGTAGGATAGACTGTATGGACCAGTTTATTGCAACTGCTTCAAATTGGCTAGCTTGTGTTAACTGCACAGAGTGTATGTGCCCCCTTCAATTATTTCTGCCATGTAGCTTCCTTTTAATTATGTTATCAATGCCGTGTGAGAGTAAATAATTTTCATGTATGGTTTACATTCTTCATGTACTTGGCATCCGCAAATATCAACTCACTTCATGTTCTGTGGTGTGTCTTTTCCCATTATCACTTGGTATTGATAATGGCACCTTTAAATGACACTTTTGACTTTCCAGAAATAACAGTATGGAAAAAAATAGGTGTAAGGTTTTGGTAACTTAAATTGATGCTGATAAGTGGATATGACACTTCTGTAGCCATTTTCTAATCCGGTACTATTGTTTCCTTGCATGTAATTATAGTTGAGGTGATGTTGTAGAACACAAAGTATGGATGACACATTTTTGTGCTCATATGTCAGTCTACTTTCATTCTTTTTTGTTGATTCTTTTGCAAGAAAATAATTACTGCATGACTTTTTCTGGAAAGTGTCATCAACCTATGCAAAGCATTTGAAATTAAACAAATGCTTGGTAGCCCTATGCTTAATAATGTCTGGAAGTTTTGAAATTGTTACTCATGTTTCTTGTTGTTTTTTATAATGGCTTTTACGGCAAAGTATTAAGTTTTAGTCATGGATAGCTGTAATTTACTTGTAGAGCTGATGTAGAAAATCACATGTTAGCATGTCTCAACGGTACTGTATTTAGATCCCTCTGGTTTTCTGCATTCCATGAAAACGTGGTGAGATGATATGAGTCATTACTCACTTTATTGCTTTTTTTTTTTTTTTTGGTGGTCTCCTCTTATTGTTGTTCATTTAAAGAAAGGAGTTCAATTGGGGTACACAAATATTTCGCCAATGAAAGTGTCACCCAAGTTTTATCACATATTTTATGCCAATGTAAAATTAACATAGAAAAGCACTTTTTTTCATTTTTTTTTTCTTTTTAATATTTTTGTTTTGTTGTATGTCTGAAGTGTTGATACATTTTAGAGTAGATTGTCCTCATGTGTGCTCTTTAATAAGTTGATGCTAATTTTTGAATTCTTTTCAGGGGATACCAAAATGCACAGGGTTTCTGGAAGGCACTCTTTGCTGGTTACCGAATGCTGTTCATCAGTATGAGCATTTCCCTGTCATGGATTGGGATATCTTTCTTCATGCAGTGAGGTCCAATGTAAATCCACTCGCTGGGGAAGAACACGTGAAAGAACTTTGTGCTCAGCTTCAAACCATGGGCGAAGTAAATGAACCGTTATTGTTTAAAGTGTGTTTTAAGGCCTTCTCAAAATACAAAAAAATTTCTGATCTTTTTTTCTTTTAAATGCTCTCAGGTCCATATTCTTCATTGGCAGCCACAGGATGTGGTTGTGCTCTCACCACAATGGTTGTGTGAGGACATTGTTGGGAAATTGTTGTCCATCGAATTTATCACTCTTGCACGTGTCACGGGTTGTTACACTGTTGAAGACTTTCAAGCAGCATTCACCGAGTGTGATGCCTCCAAACTTCTTTTGTTGTTGGAACAACTTCAATTGTGCACTCATGTAAGTGTTTAATTTGTGAAGTACCATATTCTGCTGGCATTGATTCAATTTTACAAATTTTCTTCTCACCCATTAGTGTGAAAATGATGGGGAACTTGAGTATGAGTTTCCTTGTTACAATATGGTGGAGGCTATTGATGGGTTGTGGGACTCGCAAGATGTTCGTTATGGAGACTGTGCCAGCTACATTGGGCTGCGTTTGAAAACACCTCCGGGTACAACACATTTATTGCATTCTGTGTTTCCTCGGATCCAGGCAAGTAATTCTTATGACAATCAAATTAAAAATTGTCTGAGAAATATAATTTTTGGTTCCACAGAATGTGATTTACTACTTATTATTACTATGTAAATACTTTGTGTTTTAGTTTCTCATAACATTTTTTTAAAATATTCATTGACAGGTTCAATTAAGATTAGCAACCAAGCGGTATGCTGATCCAGAGTGTGATCTATATCAGTGGTTTCATGGTTCCAAATTGTGTGCAGGAATTTTAGAGAGTATGGTTACTCTTGACAATGATGTAGCTTGTGGTGAATGCATTGAAATCAAAGTTCGAGGTCCAGAGGGTACTGGAATGGCATGCTTTTATTTTATTGAAGAATTGCTTGGCATAGTTCAAGTGGTAAGTCAACTTATAGTTCGTTAATTTTTTATTTTTGTACTTGAGGGCATGTACTTTCATTGTCTGTTTGTATTGTTTGGATTCAATTTGCGTATCTTTTCAGGTAATGTCTGAAATTTGCCCGAGTCTACATTTAGAAAGATATGCCTTGAGCCAACGTCAGTTGAGGAACCATGCAACTCCATATTGCTTTTCCCCTACTGAGCTTGCCACTGCTTTGTTAGATTGTGATTTAAATGTCTGTTTGCACAACCCATGGCTGGAGGCCTGTGAATCTAGTTCCACAGCAGATGAGACTTTACTCAGTCTCATAGCTTGTGATACACCAGAGGTAAGTTAATTAATATGCAGTTTCCTCTTAGAAAAACCCAGAGGAAGTATCATTCATTTGCTGTATTCTTTTCTATTAGGTTGCTGATGTGATGGTTTTGTGGCCAACACTTCCTCTTCGGGAGTTGAGTATGGGATGCCGCAGGGCCCTGAGTGCATTGATGGACCCTTCTGACCCTCTTGGGAAAGACTGGTGCCTCCTAGCTGTACAGCTTGGGCTCACAGACAGTGTTGCCCACCTTGACGCTGCTGTGCACCCTACTCATCCCTCTCAAATCCCTACCCTTAGTCAAACCAGTGCACTACTGGAGCGGTGGGCAGCAACGGAAGATAATGAGGCAACCCTAGGTAAGGGATCAAAACATGAAAACAATTCAAAAATGCTTGTGAAGTCGAGGGCGATTTTTGGCAGAAATAATGCGAGGGGTGAATGGATTAGAGTCTGCCTACCCACTGGGGCACACATTGTTCATATTGTTTTTTTTTTATTTTAAATTTTGACTCTATTAAAGTTTTTAAAAATACTGTCTTCAATTTTGTTTATAGGTAAATTGGCTCGTGCTCTGATCTCTCTGGGTCGTGAGGATGCAGTGGACATGCTTTTGAGATTGGTGCCACTTTATCAACTGATAGATACTGAAGATGAAGAGAAGGAATGCACTGAATTAGGCGCAAAGACTGTCACATCACCTACAAATGGTGGAAGAACAAATCTCTCTCGATAATTTTTTTTTTTTTTTTAGTTTTTTTTTCTAGAATTAGTCACATCATTTTATAGCAAATGTCCTCATAACATTAAATATATTTTATTTATGGTTTTTATACTGTTTGTTCAGAGATATGCTTGCAAGTGCAGTTTTATTTTTCCTGTGATATACGTGAGTGCAAGATAAAACACACAAAAAAAAGAGAACTCTGAAAGAGTATCAATTTTCAACTCCAATCATTTTAAATAATTAGACTTGCATTGTTTCAAAGATTATAACACAGCAGCCAATCAATAACTTCTTTGCACTGATTAGAGTTGGTTATCATATTGCCTGTCATTAAACAAATTTGCTGTTTAGCTTAACTTTTTGTAATGCTTATTGGCAGTAAGTTTTAAGATGTGATCTGTTATGATAGGTTTTTTCTTCAACTCATTAATTGTACGATTTCTCCTCTTTATTAATTAACTACTAAAGTCAATTTGAATATCATGCACAATTTATCTATATGTTGTTCAGTCATGTGATAAAAGTGGAAACTCGAATTTTAAACGACTGAAATATTAATTTGAATTGTCCCCTGTACTGATTATCTGCAGTTCTCATGCATTTTAAGACTCCTGCTCAAAGAAACTTATTTGTACTAAAATCATCAAAGATCTGTGCTTTACAAAGTTTAACTCTAGCCTGTTGATAGCTAACATTCCCAATATTATTCTGTAAATGCGGAATTAATACTCCACACAACTATGCTCTTTATAGCATTTTCACTCTCTCAAGTCATAATTCCTTGTGAGAAGTGAAGCAGAGAGAAAAAAGTGATGTGTCTACAACTTTCAGTTGATTTATTTAAAGAATGGTTATGGCTGTGGTTTTATAGGATAAAACATAACAATAAGAGAAACAAGTATTCCAGAAGATGCAATTGTCAAATTTAAAAGATTTGCTCAGAATGGTAATGCTTTGTTGGTGAAGACTGTCACTAGATCTTGAGATATTTCTCTACTTTTTTACTTGTAATTTCATTGCTCTGTATGCTTTTTGGTTTCATCTCAATTCCTTCCACTGTTTTGCTGGAGACCTGCTCTTTTGTATACTCTCTCTTTATTATCGCTCACTAGATTTCTCAAGAGATTTAAGATGCTTCTGTAGTTCATGCTGAGACTGAATTGTGATTCATGTTAGTGCTTTAATAAATTGAAGATGCACGTGTGTGTTTGTTAGTACCTCTGCTCCGAAATTCAAAAGTCCCGCTCCCTCCACATCCTGCTGCTGCTCCTACTTCCGCATCCGGAGCTCGGCGGCCGAGGAATCAGTGTCGTCGTTATCCAATCCAATTTATTGAAAATCACTGAGGATTCGAAAGTGTCAGTGTTTCGCAGCATCTTTATGACTCAAACCCTTACTCCAATTCGCGTAACCTAGTATATGATCAGTCTGTTTGTATTTACAACCTTGTTTGGGGATTGATTCCTTGAGAGTTTAGAGGTTAGGACGTCGGCAACTCTTGTAAATAATGTGGGTGTTGTGCCAGTCAGTTTTGACTCAGTCCAAGTCTAGCTTGCGGTTGCGTCCATGTCAAAAATTACAGTTGAGCCTGAGGACCTTGGCGCAAAACCTCAATAACATTCAAGATGAAATTCAACCCAAAATTTCTCACAATTCAACCAAAGTTATTAAAGTAGCTCTGATCGGACGTCCAAATGCTGGCAAAAGCACCCTAATCAATCAAATAGTGGGCCGAACTGTGAGTTTATTTATTATACCAACAACATTTTTTTATATCCACTAGAACACTGCCTCCATTACCTTTCCTCATTTCTGTCACACAAGTGATTTCTTTGTTTTATATTTCCAGGTTAGTCCTGTTTCTATGAAATCGCATACTACAAGAGCTAAAGTCAGAGCCTTCACCAATGTTGAAGACACTCAAATTGTATTTTTGGATACGCCAGGACTTGTGTCTCCTGATGAAGTGAAGAAGTATGATGACTCAGTCATATGAGCAAGTCTATGAAAAGGGTATATTTATTCTTAATTGGTCTCTATTGCATCCAATTCAGGCTGAAGTTTGAGTCAGAATTTTTGTTAAGTGCTGAGGCAGCTATCCAGGAAGCAGATGTTCTTGGAGTTCTTCATGACATATCGAGACCTAGAAGAGATTCGCTGGATCCGTCTGTTATTCGTCACCTGCTTTTATATCAAAGAAAGAAAACCTTTTTGTTATTAAACAAGGTGCGTGCATTCATTCATTTTTCTTAAGAATTTTTCTGTTTTTTTTTTTGTGACAATTTGACCAGTTCTATGTTATATTTTAATATTTAGGTTGATTGTAATCAAGAGAAAAGATTCGCTTCTAAGTTTGGTACGATCTTTGACAAAACCTCCGAAATCTCCTGTATCAGCAAAGGCAAATATGACTGAACAAGAGGTTGCAGCACAATCAGCAAATCTTTCTTCCTGGCCTCATTTTTGTGAAGTTTTCATGGTGTCAGCTCTGCAGGGAGATGGAGTTGGAGATGTAAAGGTACTCACTAAAACCATGTATCATCAAGTTTCTGTCTTTTTTTTAAATGGAATTCTGCAAATGTTAACTTTTTTATGCTACAGGAGTATCTTCTCAATGAAGCTCAGCCAGGCAAGTGGTTGTTTTCTAATAAGAAGAAACCACAGAATCCACATACATTAGCTATGGACTTTGTGAAAGCAGCATGTTTAGATTATTTGCCTGATGAAGTGCCCTACAAACTTCAATTTAAAATTAAATTATTTTGAGGACTATGAAGGTAAGATTTAGCGCCTTGTTCCATTTTTTCCCCTATATTATAAATGTGTCTTCACTTTAATCCTATTTCACTCATGCCTCTGTTTGTCTAGATACATGTGCCGTTGAAGTATCAATTGTGGCACAAAATAAACGGCATGCAAGAATGATCATGGACAGAGTACGGCCAATTGCACAATACGCAGAAGCTAATCTTGGTAGCGCTCTGGAGAAGGAATGCAGATTACGACTGAATATTCAGCAAGATGAGATAATTTAAATGATGAAACTAAGAAATGTTAAATCAGAACAATATGTCAAGCCTTGTTTTTTTTTAAGAATAAATACTTTATTGATTATGAATCATCACATGGCAAGTACAATTGATTTTCCATCATAACATTCACGTGGTAGGCTACTTGTTCTTGGACAAAGTTCGCTGCTTCTCTGCGTGTTCCACAATCTTCGTGGTGACTGACAGCCCCTTCCTCCTTCGGACCGTGTCCATGTACTGGCGGGCTCGGTTGCCCGAGTCCGCCTTCTCTCCGAAGTGCAGGTACTCTTCCTCCGTGGACGGCACCCAGAACGGATCCAGGTCGATCACCTGCAAGCAGAACGTCACATCCAGGTTTGAAACACGCATTGAACCCACACAGCGCACACGGCACACAGCCACTCTTGAATTTCAGGCGGCAGGGGGTATCTCCAGTGGGCGTGCGTTGGGGTGCCTACCCTTCCGGCGTCCATCAGGGCCGCTGAGAGCAGGCAACTCAACGGGCAGCAGGGCTGCACACTGTTGCCACCAACGGCCCCACAGAGGGCCGGTCCGAAGACCGGCGCAGGCGGCCAAAAACTCTAGACGCGTGTTGAGCTCCAGAGTCGCTAACATGAGACTCGAACCGAACGAGTGACCCCACCTACGCAATCCTCGGTCGGAGATCAATCCATTGGATGGGGTCACACGTTCGGTCCGAGTCCCATTTAGCGACTCTGGAGCTCAAAACGCGTACGGGATTTTGACCGCCTCCGACGGTCTTACTGCGCCACTGTAGTGCCACGTAGCACAGCTTTCCACTCGGAGACACGTTCAGGCACGGACATGGGGCCGAGCACGACCCTATGTCAGAAACAGGCATTGTCAAATCGATAGTCAAACGCCTGAAAAACGAGTGATCCACCAGTGGCCTTGATGCAGGAAAGCAAAACCGATAGCTCAGTAGCGTATGGGATACCGAATGAGTCATTTCGGATCCGCGACTAAGACGTTGTATGAACGAAACACCCGACCGAAAATGCGTATTTGATTACAAAGTCAAACTGCGACAGCATGGGACTCGGATCCGGCTCCGCAGCAAACTGTTCCAGCACAGAGTAGACACCGAACGGAACTCCCAGACGGGAGCTACCAGGGACAAAACCCCAGGCCGCTCCTACGGTGGATCAGAAGACACGTTCGGGCACGCCAAAATCCACTGCGCGAAGAACTAATACACGACACAGACGACCGTTTTGAGATCCAGAAATCGTACAAATGGGACTCGAATAGCGAACAGACGCGTGATGACACAAATGGATTGCAACACACACAAATGAGGAATACCATTGGCAAGCGGGAGAATCACACGTTCTACTTCAAGTCCACAATATATACGACTCCTAGGAAAACTCAAAACGCGTCAGGGATTTCGGCCGCCTCAACGGTCATCTGACCCACTGTGCGCTCCGGGCGGCTCCAGGCGGCTCCAGGCGCTCCCAAGTCGCCCGGAAGCGGGCGTCGCCACCCAGTCCCGCCGCGCCCCGCCCTAGCAGGCTTTCTGCTGTAGTACGACGTACCCTCGGTCGCCTCGGTTATTGCAGCTTTTAAAACGGCAGCGTGTTTGTATTTACTCTGCGGACGAGGATTGTCCGGCCCGGCCCCGCCCCGCCTGGTGGGCCAGACGTCGCCGGGGATCGGCTGCATTGGCTGGCCCTCTGGCGCCCCCGGAAGGAACAAGGAACCCGGCTGGAACCTGGAAGGAACCGCGCCCCTCCCTCCCTCCCCTCCCCCGCGCCATGCATGGAGGTACCTCCATGGCGCCATGGCCCGGCCGCCCCGGCCGCGCCTCCGGTCGTTGATTCGGTCGGGGCCGCGCTGCCGCCGCGCTCCCCCGTCTCGGCCGCGCCGGCGCCGGGCAGCCGAGCGCCGAGTCGTCGCTCCGTCCCTCTCGCACCCCTACGGCAGCCCTACGCCCCAAGAGCGCGACCGAGACGGAACGACGGAAGGTTCCCTTGGAACCGCTCCACAGTGGGCCAGAAGACCGGTGCCGGACGCGTTTTGAGCTCAGAGTCG